>JAJHSJ010000003.1:89234720-89624720 GCA_021015155.1 Magnolia officinalis | reverse complement strand
AATAAGCATCATAGTTGGCCCTTCTAGGTTTTTAATGTGGAGCATTCAATCACCGCTGTTTCCCATGGTGTGGTCCACTGAGATTTCAATCTGATTCATTTTTGGGCCAATACTTTAAAATCAGTTAGGGGATTGATGAAGTGGCTATCTAACATATACATTAAAGTGGCCCCACTGTTGGGGCATTATACCAGACTAGGTGTTTCAACATGGCAACTTCAATCTTTTTCGTGAGGTGTTTTAGATGAATATCAATTATCTGTGTTGAAGGCACATGAAATTGTATGCAGCCCAGTAGTAAGGTGACCACTGACAGTGCTCTAATCACCCCCGCATGATATATGTGCATCTATTTTTTCGTATCATTATAGAGCACGATCCTGAAAATGAGGGAGATCCAAATCTCGAGTAGACCACACCACAAGAAAACAGTGGCAATTGAATGCCCACCATTAAAAAATTTCTAAGGCTCACCGTAACGTTCATTTGTCATCCAACATGTTGATTATGTAACGCGCACATCTGGATGAAGTGAAAATGCAAATATCAGCTTACTCTAAAACTTTGGTAGCCCCTAAGAAGTTTTTAACTGTGCTTGTTTAATCACCACTAGGCTATACGAGATTTGGATCTTCCTCATCACTGTGATATTTATTTCTCAACAAACCTGTTGATTAGGTCAGGTACATCTGGATGATGAAAAAACACAAATATCAGCTTAATCCAAAACTTTGGTGGCCAAATAGAATCTTTCTCATTTTTGGGCTCATGCCATAGAACAGTCTGAAAAAATGGATGAATGGTGTGGATAGGATACATACATCATGATGGCCCACGGAGGACCATCAGTAATCCGCGTGCCATGAAATTCTATTGCGGTAGCTTCTCATTGGTCCACCTCATTTTCGATTACTAGAGCTACAAGGTACTCTTCTCCCAAATAGATTGTTGACTACACTGTCTACACAACACAAACTTTCAACATATGAAACTTTCCTGAGTCCTACCATAATTTTTGAGTTAAATCTACAACGTCTATTATTTTTTCCAGATAAATCTAGAGCATCACTTCAAAGTTGATCTACATCCATGGCTCAAGTAGATCACACCGCAGGAAGAAGTGGGGATTAAATAAACTACCGTTGGCTCAAGTAGATCACACCGCAGGAAGAAGTGGGGATTAAATAAACTACCGTTGAAACTTTCCTAGGGCCAACTGGGGATTGAACAAATGACTGTTGAAACTTTCCTAGGGCCAACCGTGAGGCTTATTTTCCATTTGACCTGTTCATGAGATCACACACCTCGATTAGGTTAAAATACTCAGCTTGATCTGTATCCACTCTGCCCATCTGTTTTTTCAGATGATTTTAGAACACGATAACAAAATATAAGAAGATCCGATTATCAGGTGGACCATATTCCACGAAACAGTGGTGATTGAACTTCTTACGGCTCACCTTAATGTTTCCATAGTTTTTATCTGCCATCCAGTCTGCTGATAAATTCACATAAGCGCGTGGATGAAGAAGAAAAACAAATATCAGATTGATTAAAAACTTTTGTGGCCAATTAATGGTCAATCATCATGGCTTCCTATGGCATGGTTCTCCTGATAATCGGATCTGCTTTATTTTTTAGATAATGCCTTAAATTGATCCGGAAAACGAATGAACCGGCTAAATACAGAATACACACGTCATGGTGGGCACCAAGGTAAGGGCCGCACTCCTGTGGTGCAGCACATTCAAGTCTAGAGAGAAGAAAACTGAAATTTTTGACATACTTAACTTTTGTGGACCATGTTATGATGTATGTATCTAATCCACACCGTCTATCCATTTTCCCCTACCATTTTATAAAATGATACAAAAAATCGAGGCATATCCAAGGCACAAGAGAGCCACACTAAATAAATAGTGGGAATTGTATGCCTACTATTGAAAATTTCTATGGGCCACAGAAAGCTCGGGCAAAGCTGATATTAGTGTTTTCCCTTCATCCAGGTTTATGTCTGGTTTGAAGAGGTTATATGGCAAATAAACCTCCCATTGGACCTTAGGAAGGTTTCAATGGTAGCCATTCAATCCTCACTACTTTCTTTGGTATGGTTCACTTGAGCTTTGGATGTGCTTTGGATGTGCCTAAAAAATAGGGCTCATTCTTTGAAATTATCTGTAAAAATTAATGTACAGTGTGGATCTAAAACATAAATTATTGTGGGGCCATATAAGTTCCATCCGTTGAAAATCATATTGTGCAGCACAATCCATATGGGAGATAGAAATCTTGCGAATTATCGGCGAAGACGTATACCAATGAGAAGTGACGGCACTGAATTTTTCAGTGCCTTCAACACACACGATTAGAGGTGGGCATGTCTGACCCGATCCGACCCATTCCGAACCGAACCAACGGTCTAGATTGGTGCGAATCGAGTGTGTCCATCCAGATCCGATTGTTTTTTGGGTCGGGTTCGGATAGTGGTCTATCCGGACCGATCCGATCCAAAAACTCGAACCGAAAGGATCCGGACCGATCTGACCCGATCGAGATCGGGTAGTCGGGTAGTATAAATAATAACTATATTCCCTACCCTGCTCTGGTCTGATTTGTGTTTTTTCTCAATTTTCTTCCTGATTGGCGATTTTGGTGTTTTAGATTGCCTTGCAAGAAGCCTCAATGCAGCGGATTGGTTGAGGAAAGTATCGAAATTTCAATGGTTTTCAACTCGCCTTTTCGGGTGCTTATTTGGTAGTTTTAGAATTTTGTATATATGGATGATGCTGGCGGGTTGGGGATACGGAATCGGGGCTATTACGAGCAGTAATTGAAGGAAAATCTTGGCTTGTAGCTCATGTCGAGCGTGGCCGAGTAGGACCAGAAGCCTCTGCTCTCTGCCCACGATTCTGCCATGATGGTCAATGAGGGTTTCTTCCATCAGGAATGCAGGATGCCCAAACCATCCATGCCGATGGATTTTGTCCGTGACACTCGGATCACTCAGAGAGAAAAATACCTGAATCATTTCCCATAATCAAAATAACTATCCGGTCCTAGCAGAAGGTTCTGGTGGCTATGCTATGCAGATGCAAACACTGCCTGATACATAACAGGATGAGTGGGCTTTACAGATCGAAGAATCCGATAGTAAAAGAGAAGGGCCTTTGAAGAAACGGGCCAACGGCGTGCCTGTAAACCACCGAAAGCGAAGAAGAGTAAGTGGATTTCGAAGGATGAATCAAACAGTTTTCTTGATCGAGTCGGACTCGGATGCACATTTCGAATTGGTCCGAGTTGGGTGATCTTGACTCGGTCCCAGATCGGATCGAGTTCGGGTCAGGCCATTAAGATTTTGGAATAGATCGAGTTGGACGCAATCCGATCCGACTCGGACCAATGCCTGACTCTACACACGATCCGCACTTATTAAGTAGAAACCAGGAAAAGTTACTTTAGGCATAAGTAGCTTATTTAAAGTAACTTACCATCCTAACAAGCTCTCAAATTTATTTAAACACTTCAGTTTAGTAAATAGAAACTAAGATAAGCTACTCGAGGCATAAGTAGCTTATCTCAAGTAACTTAAAATCCAAACGCCTTCTTACTATTGGCATATCCTCATCCACACAAAGGTTCATTTTGCAAACGGTTTGAATTACTCACTATGGCCTCAAATCCAACGGTTATTGTGGCAATGTGCACTGTAACGGTAGGTAGGGACGTTTTCTAGTAAAACATATACGATCATATGAGATATGATATAGTGGGCCCACTGTATGGAAAACTTCCCATACACCTAGATGAATTAGGAGTCTTTGGCATTCGCATAATTTGCATAATTTGTCTGGGCCGTCAGCTACGATCATTCAGCTCTTCTTCCACTCCTATGCAAAAATCACCACAATCGGATGGCCATAAACATTAGACTGGACATATCTTCCACAAACGATCATGTTCATCCATTTTTTCATGCCACCAATTGTATGGGTTTGGATCATCTAATCAATATGATTTTTAAAGGAAGAATACAAAGCATGGCCTGGACCTAAAAATGGTGCAGTCCAGATAAGTGATGTGGACGCCAATGAGCTCAAATCCATGCACATGGCTCACTAGATCATCTCTCTAACTAAATTATTCTTTTTTTCAAAAGTGCATTAAAATTGAGTAATTGAGGGGGAAAAGAAGCTGAATTAAGAAAGCAAATGACAGGGGTTAAAAATTGGATTACCTAACAGGGCTGATAGAGCTTCAAATCTAACCCTCACTCACGTCTCTTCTTCACACCGTAGCTGGCATATGCCTCTTATCCCACCGAGTTTTTGATCGTCAAACACAAGTCGGTGGAAAGAAATAAAGAGGCAAGTGAAAGAATACAAATGCTGCAGTGCCTCTAAGTCAGTAGAAAGAAATCCTTATAGTGATGTTTGACAGTGGAAAAGACGACGTCGTTTTTCTCCCTCAAGCCACACAAGATACTTTAGAGATCATCAGGGTTATCCGTGTAATTCTGGCGGAAAGCGTAAAATAAATACATAAGGCCTACACAGTCAAGGCCTAAATGATCTAATTATCCTTTTAATCTTGACCCTCCACTAGGTAAGGAGCACAATTTGTGGGCTGGCATGTAAGTATCATGTGGACCACACAATGTTAACCATTTGATCAATGGCCTTTAGTATGGACGGTGAAGACCATTTTACAGGAAATAGGTCCAATCGACAATTAATCCATCCGTTTGTTAGGAGCCATCAAGGAGTGCTTATGATTCTAGTGAAACATGTGATGGAACAAATCATCAGACCAGTATGATTTTTGCAGGAAAGCACATGAAATATGTGATGGACCAAATAAACAATTTAGATCAATGGAACATGTTCCAGTGCGAGTAGGAGCACTGTAACTTAGAGTGCAGCGAGAGCACTGGAACATTTCCCGAAAACAAAGTGGTAAAGCAAAAGAAAGAACTAAAGCAGGAGTGCGCCGAGAAGAAAAGTTTGATACTCTGGCAGTGCTAAGAAAAGTAAAAGCAGCAAACTGGCATACAAGTTCAACTAAACAGTCCAAATTATTTATCATGTATGATCAAATATCAGATAAGTGGACACTTATTGCACGGTTGAAAGTGCTTTCCACAGTTTAGTTGGTATGATTTGAGCCATTAATGTGAGCCACGTGTAGAATTTCCGTATGCCTGAGCATGGAGCGTCATACGCACGCACCCTGAGTATCATGTCTCCTCAAAAGTGAAAGAGGAGAATAGAGAAATGATCCACTACCCTCAGAGCACAATAATTTACACTTGGACAGCCCAATCCATCAATCAAAGCAGGCCATTTGCTCAATCACAGATTCCATGAGTACTATGCAAATTTCAAACTGATTGAAGGACTCAAATCATCTACTCAATCACTCGAAAAATGGAGGCAAAAGGTGTTTATGACAAAACAGGTCTAATCAACAGTCCATCCATTAATTTGCTGCATTCTACGGTGGATTGCTTATGGTTCCACAGAATCGTTTTTATTAGCTAGGTTATTGTAACCATTGGTCTATGGCTTGGAAAAGGGATGGATATAACTAAGATAGCTAACTTATGGACGATTGACCGAATAAGTCCATGTGATTTTCACATATTAGCACATGAAATTTGTGCTACACCTGATGGACAGTGAGGATGCGACTAATTATCCCAAATGCAACTATGAGCACTATAACTGATATATTGGTCTGAGCGCAACGAATCATCTTGCCCTACGTCAATGAAAGTGAGAGAGATACGTATAAAAAGTATTGCCTTCTCCCCGAAGGAAGTGAGCGGGATAGGTATTGCCTTAGCCACGAAGGAAGTGTTGTTCATCAAAAAGTGTTGCTTGTGTCTTTCCGACCCATTCAAATCTTGTACTCTTTCCATCCCATTCAACAGGGCTCCCACCGTTAAAAAAAAAAAAAAAAAAAAAGACGTCCCAAAAAGCAAGCTAATCCACTCATTATGTAAGCCACAATTTGAATTTGGGAGTATTCATGATTATTCCTTATATCTATGGTTTAGCTAGCCTAGTGGAAATTTCTAGTCAATCTCATCACTATTGTGGGACTATTGGGGACTTAATAAGATGCATGGGTCAGATTGATTATACACAACATGGTGGGCCTAACCAAGCAATTACTTAAGTTCTACGCAAGGTTGAATAACAAATAAAGTAAGGGTGATTGGATAGTAGGGATGAAATCCGAGTGAAAGCCGAGAGATGTAGAAGATTTTCTATATATTTGAGACAATCCAATAGAGTTGAATATATAGATATTACACTCATCTATACAAGGAAAGATATTACAATCATTTATACAAGGAAATAAGATATACAAGGTAGTATGTGAGTTGTCTAACATCCCCCCTCAAACTAATGCTGGTCATCGACAAGTAATAGTTTGCCAACAAGAAAAAAGTGACGTGCAAACGTGAGGGACTTGGTAGAATGTCAGCAATCTGATCATGGGATGCCACATGTGGAAGAAAATGAGCCCAGACTGAAATTTCTCGCGGATAAAATGACAGTCAACTTCAATATCCTTCGTCCGTTCATGAAAAACCGGGTTAGAGGCAATCTGAATGGCACTGAGATTATCGACATGAAGTGGAGTAGGATTCTGTAGAGGAATGCCTAAGTCTGAAAGAAGTCCATGTAACCAGACGAGCTCACTACACGCAGCGGATATCGCCCGATACTCGGCTTCTGTGCTCGATTTGGAGACAGTGGCCTGCTTCTTACACTTTCAAGAGATAAGGGAAGTGCCGAGAAAGACACAATAGCCAGTGGTAAATCTTCGTGTGAGAGCGCAATTGGCCTAATCAGCATCCGAATAAGCACGAAGGTCCAGAGTCGTCGTGGAGGAGAAAAACAGGGATCGATCTAGAGTTTCACGAAGATACCGTAGGATGCGCAATACAACAGTCATATGAAGAGTCCGAGGGGCAGAAACAAACTAACTGACTGACGACTTGGACAGCGTAGGCAATATCAGGCGAGTCATAGTTAAGTAAACCAGACTCCCAACCAAACGACGGTATAAGTTGGGCTGTGCAAGTAAATCACCATCGTCACGGCCATAGTGAACGTTAAGTTCTAAGGGAGTCTGAACTGTCTTCTGATCCGTCAATGATGTCAAGGCGAGAAGATCATTCGTATATTTACGCTGGCTGACCAGGATCTCACGATTGGAACATGAAAATTTAAGTCCAAGAAAATATGTTAGATGGCCGAGGTCTTTCATCTTGAAGGATGATTGCAGAACTTCCTTTAAAGCCGAAATACCAGTAGCATCGTTACCAGTCAGGAGGAGGTCGTCAACATAGACCAGAACAATGACAATTCCGTGAGTAGTGGTTCGAAAAAATAAGGATGGGTGATGACCACTTTGAGTAAAACCAGCACCCGTAACAATATCGTGAAAGCGTTGGAACCATGCCCGAGGTGCCTGTTTAAGGCTATACAGGGCTTTCTTTAGGCGACATACCTTATTGTCAGGGATTAAAGAGTCAGGAGGAGGTTTCAAATATACGGTTTCTTGGATGTCTCCATGAAGAAATGCATTTTTCACATCCATCTGAGCGAGTGGTCATGAGCGTCGTACAGAAGATATAGTTAGAAGAGAACGAACAGTTTTCATCTTGGCCACGGGAGCGAAAGTCTCATCATAATCAATTCTGTATTCCTGTTTGTATCCCTGAGCGACAAGGCGAGCCTTATATCGATCCAATGATCCATCAGACTTGAGCTTGACAAAATAAATTCATCTTCTATCAATTAGTTGTTGGTCAGCAGGTCGAGTGACAATGTCCCACGTATGACTATCATCCAATGCCACAAGTTCTTCTGCCATAGCCTTCTTCCAACAATCATGAGTGGCTGCCTGAGAGTATGAAGTAGGAATATAAACAATATCCAGAGTAGCATTCATGGTAGACATAGAGCATATCAAGCGATCCGGCACTCGATGTTCACGAGCTGAACGACGTATTGAGGTAGGTTCGGGATCTACAACAGGTACAGTAGATTCGGGTTGAGTAATAGGTAGTGGATCTGTACGCGGTCGACGTGAGTAAACCTGCAACGGACGAAGGAGAGTACTTGAGGCTAATGGAATTTCTAAAAAAGCGGTTAGACCAGGAGAGTTTGGAGTGTGCGGAGGAGGAAGCGATGAATGAAAGACAATGTGTTCAAGAAAAACAACATTTCGTGAAACCTGAACACGACGAGAAACCGAATCATAACATCGAAAACCCTTCTGAGTTTCCCCAAATCCCAAGTACATACATTTGACCGATTTTGGAGATAGTTTGTTACGTTCACGTGAAGCTAGGTGAACATAACAAATACAACCAAAAATACGAAATGTGGAATATGCAGGAGGTAAGATGGTGAGAACAAAGTAGGGAGATTTACTGTTCAGAACCTTGGTTGGCATCCGGTTAATCAAGTAAACTGAATGTAACATGGCTTCCGCCTAGAAAGAATGAGGAACACTCGTAGCTATCATCAGGGTGTTGGCAGTTTCAATAATGTGACGATTTTTTCGTTCAGCCACCCCGTTCTGTTGTGGAGTATCAGAACAGGTGGTCTGATGAATAATCTCATGACCTTGAAGAAATGTACGAAATTCAGTTGAGAGATATTCCCCCCCTGAGTCAGAGCGGAGAGTTTGAATTGGAACCCGAAACTGAGTCTCTACTATAGAATGAAATAACTTGAATTTTTCAAAAACCTGTGACTTTGATTGCAGAAAGTAAATCCAAGTGTACCGTGTGAAATCATCAATGAATATAACATAGTATCGTAACCCAGAGAGAGACATGATTGGTGATGGACCCCAGACATCTGTATGCACAAGTTCAAACATAGAAGATGATTTTGTAGTACTTAAAGAAAATGGAATACACTTACTTTTTAAAAGACAACAGGAAGAACAAGAATAATCCAAATCATTTTTATTAAGAGAAATATTCTCTAACATGCCAGATGAAATTAACTGAAGTAGCCGATCCGAATGTGGATGACATAGGCGAAAGTGCCACAGTTTCCACAATTTATTTGCTGAAGTAATATCTGATGTAGATGGAGAAAGGAAACAACGAGCCGGAGTGACAGATGGATCAAAGTCTAGCACGTACAGACGACCATGCCGCTTATCCTTCCCAAGTACTTTCCCCGTTGCCAGATCCTGCACAAAACAACCGTTGGGAAGAAATATGACTAAGCAGTTATTGGATGTGAGTTGACCAACTGAAATTAAATTGGATGAGAGGTTAGGGACATGAAACACATCACAAAGAGTGAACTGACGATGAGCAGAAGGAGAGAAAGTTAATGATCCAACGGACTGAATAGGTAGTCTAGTGTCATCCGCAGTAGAAATAGTCTCATTGCTGGTATAGGGACGAATGTCGGGAAGATGAGATACATCACCGGTCATATGATTGGAAGCACCCGAATCGAAGAACCATGTAGAAGATGGAGATATACCTGACATACCGGCAGCAGAAAGGGCCTAAACAATTTGCTGGAGCATCGCAGGAGTCAACGGAGATGAAAGACCTTTAGCAGAAGTAGTAGATGCAGAATTACTAATAGATGGCTCGGAAGAAATAGTGGCAGCCGTAACAGAAAGAGAGCGACCACGACCACGGCCACCTCGTCCACGGCCGAAAGAAGATGCATAAGCTTGTGTATGGCAGTCCTGAATACCATGACCAGTCCGTCGACAATAAGCGCATCATTCCTTACATTGAGCGACAACATGACCCACCTTGTTGCACCCGCGACAAGTCAAAGGAGAGGAACCAGAACCACGTGGTGGTGGAATTGTGAACACAGCAAGCACCATATCAGATGAGCCCAGAGTTGAGAGAACTTTCAGTCGTTGTTCCTCAGCCAATAAATCATTAATAACCGAATTCGATGAAGGAGTAGGGCTACGGTTTAAGAGAGCACCCCGACAATGCTCAAATTTCGGACATAACTTCATAAGGAATTGACGAACTTGCACACTCTTGCGCATAGTTTGGAATATTTTAAAGTCATTAAAAAATGTTGGATCCATCATAGCCATCTCAGTTCAAATTGTGACAATTTTGGAGTAAAATGATTGAATATTGTCGTTACCCTGAGTAAGGTTAACAAGATCTTGTTCCAGGCGGTATAACCGGGCCGCTTTACTCTGTTGATAAATTGTCTGGAGATGTTCCTACATCGCCTTAGCAGTGCAATGAGGTGTGAGGCCAACAACAATGGACCGATCGACCAAATCGAGAATCTAAGTAATAATCCGTCCATTGTTCATTTCCCAATCAGCTAATTTGGCAGCATCGGTGGGGATAGTAACAGATCCATCCAGTAGTCCCCACAAACCACGACCCTTGAGGAAGTTCTTAAAATGGATGGCCCATAGAGAATAGTTGGTACCATCAAAACTACAATGTGGGGCTACCGTACGTGATGAGTCCTTATCCATTGATTGATCTGAAGTAATGGAAAGCACAGAAGAAGGTTTTAGATGTACCATATAACAGGAGATCGGAACAGAGAGTGCTGAATCCGAATCTGGAACAGAGGGTCGCTGGATCTGGATTTGAATCTAGATCTGGTTGGGACGAGCAGAGGCTGGATCTGGACAAGCAGAGTGCGCCGGATCTGAATCTGGATCTGGACGAGCAGAGGACAAGCAGTGGCTGGCCGGACGAGCAGGGGTTGGCCAGATGCAGCAGGGATGAGCAGAGGACAGAGGAACAGAGGTACAGAGGCGAGCAGGGATGAGTAGAGGCGATCAGGGACGACGACCGACGACGCAGATCTGAAGCAGGGACGATTGGACGAGCAGATCTGAAGCAGAGGGGTCGCATATCTGAAGCAGGGACGACCGGACGAGTAGATCTGAAGTAGGGACGATGCAACAGGGGCAGCCGGACAACGCGGGGGAGGTCGGATGAGCAGGAATAGTGACCAAACGCAGCAGGGAGGGCCAGACGACGCAGCAGGGGAGGTCGGACGGCGCAGGGGTGGTCGGACGGTGCAGGAGGGGCGGCCGGACGACGCTGGGGCGGTCGGATGAGCAAGGGCACCCGCCAGATGCAGCAGAGGTGATGACCGGACGACGCAGGAACGGTTTCGGATCAACTTGGCTCTGATACCATGAAATCCGAGTGAAAGCTGAGAGATGCAGAAGATTTTCTATGTATTTGAGACAACCCAATGGGGTTGAATATATAGATATTACACTCATCTATACAAGGAAAGATATTACAATCATCTATACAAGGAAACAAGATATACAAGGTAGTATATGAGCTGTCTAACAAGGGATGCATTGTGGTGTAGCTTATTATAGTTATTATTACAATTTTACAAACACACATTACTCAGCACAAATTATTTGATGGTCAAATGCATAAGAACAAGAGACTAGTAAAAGAATTTATAATTATAAATTCATAATTTATGATGTAGAAATCTCTTATCGAAAGATAAAAATCAGTGTTTTTTTTTTTCCTTTTAACATCTTAGTAAAGTAAAAATATCACTGTTGTACTTTTACCATATTTATCCAAATAAGAAATATCTTAGACTAATTATTTATTAAGCAAGAGGTGTTGAGGGTCAAATATTGCATATTAAACCCTATTTATTACCTAGATTTACGAGCATGATACGGTTTAACGGTCGGTTTTAATCGTGTTTGTGATGCAGGTTGTATTTGAGAGCATGGACTGCAAACAGGGTGCTAAAAGGATGGAATTAATGCTCCGAAGTCACCAGAGCAAGGGACAGACTCCAGAGGACCAAGATTAACGAATTTACATGCCAGGGATCTGAGGAAATCAAGTTGTTCACATTGAAAATGGCCCGAAACTGGTCCAGAATGAAAGATCATAGGGTTCTCGCCATCCGATTGGTTTGAAACTTCACACATGGCTTTGGGGCCATAAATTAACCGTACATGTAAAATTTTATCCATTGGATCCTCCTGAAAGTGGCTCAATGAACAGATCAGCCCCCATATCCCTGATTTGGGGCCTGCCTGGTATCTGGAAATGCTTCAATTTCGGTCTCAACAACTTAAATCATGTCGAGAAGTGAATGGACGGAGCAGATTTTTGATTAACATCACAGTGGACTCCACCTTGTGTGGAGTGTGCATAATGCGCAAGTGCACCAGCTGTGCACTGCATCTCCAAGACAGTCAAACCGCCTTGGACCCGCCTCTCTTTCAAGAAACGGAAATTTCCGTTTTCGCTGTTGCAACAGGGACGGACGACGTTTATTTGAGGAACGTTGTGGGCCACATCAGGTCCTACACGAACAATCCAAGCCGTCCATCATTAAGATGAGCTCGAACGGGTTAAAACCATGTTGACCATTTGCAACCGTACATACGCACATGTCCACTACAACGGTCACAAACAGATGGGCTGTGGAGGGATTTTCACACAATCCATCAGATGGGCCACGCTAGATCCAATCCAAAACCATTCATATTTAAATGGTTTTTCGTTCCGCATCCAATGGACGGAATGGATTTCTACTTCGACTCTGATCTCGTACCCCACCAAGCATCAACGACGGCTCTTCCGCGAGCCCTGTTACAGCGCATCCGAGACCCAAGCGCTATGGGCCGTTTTACAGCCACGGCTAGGATCGGTCCGACGATCCTATCCGTTCAAAATCCTTCCAAGGTGGGACCGACCACGCTCAAGGAGATTGAACAGATTAGATCCCGAAAACAAGTCGGCTATTTGTGCCGAATGCGAGACGAACGCAGATGGGCTGCGCTTTCTTCTGCTGTGTAAACAGCTATTCCTTCCGCCTTCTGCTGCGTGCGTAAACTTCAAACCAGACTCCATCTCCACGGCCTTCGGCAGCTATAAAGAGAAAGAGAAGAGAGAGAGGGGATGGATGGCTAGAGAGACGGACAGAGAGAGAGACAGGGAGAGACAGGGAGAGAGATTTATGTTTCCTTTTGCTGTTTTTTTTTTCTTTCTTGGCTGCTGAGAGATCCAGCCAATCATGGTTGGCTAAACCTCTTAGCTAGGGCTAAGAGGTGAAGCTTGTGGCGTGATGGGTGATTTCTACTGCCTGGATTCATGATTGAAGTGATGTTGATTGGTTTGATTTTAAGAAAGACTTTAGTTTTTAATGGTTTATTGTGACTTACATTACAGTAGATCTGCAATGGCTTGAGTATTTTCTTTTCTCTTATTGTGATTATGAAGCCAGGATGTCCTGTTGTTCACCATCGCCCCTTAGACATGGTGGAATGACGGAACTCTTCCTGATATTCATACATCACTCAGGTTGGTTGTGAATATGTTTAATTCTATTGTTTGCTTTGTCTCATGGGCATGATTTTGTGATTGAATCCATTCTAATTCATACACCTTTCATCTCTTGAAAACTATATCAAGTAAGTTCAGTATAATATCCATGAAGCAGGCATAAGATCTCCCTGATCTCTACAAGTGGATCCTCTGAATCCCTAGTTTCCTACCTCTGAATTCCTTAAGTTTTATATTACTGTTTTCACCATTATTCCTTCAAATTACAATTGGTTTAGATTTTATCTTAGCCTATTTCTAGATCTGGTTATTTTCAGATAACGTACAGGTTTCAATCCCTGTGGATTCGACCTCGGTCTTACCGAGTTATTACTACATCACAACCCTATACTTGGGGATTGAACAAGTTTTTTGGCGCCGTTGCCGGGGATTGACGGCTACGTTTTTTGAAATTAACTGGTTTTAGGATTAGTTTAAGATTAGGACCTTTTTTTTTTAGGTTTTATTTTTAGAATTTTCTAATTCCAGGTTTTCCTCTAATTTTTAGAAATTTTTCTTTCAAGTAACTTTCTATTTTAATATAGTTTTTCCCTTTTTAGAAACTAACCCAACTTTCCCGTTTTGTAGGATTTTGAGATAGGCTTCTAATTTGGTAATTCCTTTCTTAATTTCTTCCTTTCTATTTTTCTAGATTAGGATTTGTCTTCCTTTTTAGCAAGTTTCTAATTTTCACTCTTTTAGAATCTAACTTTCTTTCCTATTTAATTTTTAGAAATTTTCTATTTATAGACCTTCTGTTTAGAAACTAACTTTCCTGTTTTGTAGGCTTTATAGAAATTTCTAATTCGGTAAGCACTTTCTAATTTCTACTTTCTATTTTAGGGTTAGGATTTCTAATTTAGAATTTTCTAGCTTTAGGCTTAGAACTTTCCTAATTATTTTTTAGAATTTTTTTTTTTTTATTTTTAGAACTTTCTTCTTTTTTTTTTTAGAAACTAGGTTAGTTATTTCCCTTTTTAGAGACTCTTTCTAATTTTAGAAACTAACTCATCTTTCCTTTATTTTAATTTTAGAAACTTTCCTTTTTAGGAATTAGTTATTTTTAGAATTTTTTTTATTTTTAGGTTTAGATTTTCTATTTTAGAAACTTTCAAAATTTAGGGAACTTTACCTTTTAGAAACTAACTTAGCTTCCAGGTTTAGGGAACTTTCCTTTTTAGAAACTAATTTTCTATTTTGTAGGAATTTTCTAACTTTAGACTTTCTATTTTAGAAGCTAATCTCTTTTGTTCTCTTTTGCAGGATTTTAACATAGGAACTTCTCAATTGGTACTTTCCTTCTAATTTCTCCTCCTCTTACTTTCTATATTGCTGTAGGATCTTTTCTTTTTCCTAGGATTTGATTCAGGGTTAGGGTTACACTATGTATATGCATGAGTGGGAACGTCAATATGCTGAGATAGCTTTTGAGCATGTGAAACAGTGTGAAGGGATGTATGATAATGATGATAGACATCCACCTACGTCTCAAAATTTTCCTGAAACAATCATCGAGAACCGACCTGAGCATAACACTCCATCGGTTAAGAAGTCCTTACGCGATCATATACAGGAGAACAATTCCACCCACCCCACGACAGTACGTGAGTGTTGGGGTTATCATAATTATGGGAGTGAGAATTATTATCACCCATCCGAGAAAAAGAAAACAATGCGTGATTATATTATGAGTGATAATAAGTATTACCAACCATCAGATTATCCCACCTATGATCCGTATGACTATAATCAATGGAAAAATCAATGTCAGGAAGCTGAACCAGCTATATATCATGGTGATAATTCTCTTGAGTCCTCTACCTTTGACACCCAATTAGAAACAATCCAAGAGGATTCACTTCAGAAGCTCATGAAAGCACAAGAGCAGTTCAATCAACTTGTCATACAATCATGTGAATTGCTCACAGCCTCAATTCCAATCATTCAGTCACAACTTTTGGAGAAGGAAGAGGCTAGGTTACCCCAGCCTCATCCTAATCTAGAAGCAGAAGGTGAAGAAAGTGATCATAACTCGCTTGTGGCAGAAACTGAAATTACGAATGAGGAATTGGATTCCATTAATGAGCAGATGGTTTAATTTTTCGATGAGTCGATCTCAATGACTGTCCAAAGGAATGATCAAGAGACGTGGGTGTCTTTCAAATATAACAATAGTGACACACTTCACTCACATGATACACATGATTACACTGATGAGGTTGAGGTTAGTTTATTCGAACCTCAACCTAACCTAGGAATATAATGTGAGGAATGTGATCCCATCCCAAGTGCACACCGCACGAAACTGAATGATGAGTATTGGGATTCAATCTCAAGTGTGGCCCCTGCCAATGATCACGAGGTTCAGGAAGTTGTCAACCATAGTGATCTACTCCACCTGCCTGATATGACTGATTTAAATGTGGAGAATGAACCATTTTCAACTAACCCTTCCAACTCTTGTGATGCATGTTTGGACCACTGCCCTGAGATGAATGATGATATGATTCGGGAGATGGACGATCTACTTGACATGACTCTGGAATTTGAAACTACCCAGTTGTGGCTACAATCTGAGCTATACACTTTAAACGATTCAATGTCTCAACTGAGTAGCTTCAATGAACAAAGTATTAACATCAATGCTTTGCCTATTGATTGTCAATTTGTCTATGAAGGGCAAGAGCAAGAGAGCATGCGTCCATCTACTTCAAAAGACGATGGAATCCTTGGGCTCATCATCACAGATTTCGATACAGGAGACGAGTCACTCCCAACTGACTTTCCCACATCTTTGAACTCATGCTTGGCACACCTTGTGGATCCCAACAACCTCATAATACAAGAAAAGGTGGATTCCTTACATGACACCACCTTGGTGGTTGTCACAGACCAAGCGCACCCTTACTCTGAAGCCACTTCTTCCCCAGATCCTAATTGTTTACCATTAAAGGAAGATGAGCTGAAAATGAAACCGAAGTCTAGAACTTTGGAATGTGTTGAGGCTACATCACTTCTGGAGAAGTTTTCTAAACTTTATCTATTTGTAGTCTCTAATTCACCATGGGATACCAACGTTGAAACTTCTTCTGTCACAGGTGAATCGTATATACTTTGGATACCTCAAGCAATTCAATGGAAAAATTCCTATGAGGTACATAAGTCTCTTTGGAAAGTCATGCCCCAGGGCGCCCAAGCCTATTGCAAAAAGGGCTTTTAGATGATCCTGTTGAGGAACTTACTGAGAAACTTATCAAGATATTGGCCGGAAGAGGAACCTTCCGGTATAATCGAGTAATTTTTCCTTGCTTCCATAAGACTAGGGTAGTTGTTTTATGCTGTTTTAGGATAGATGGTAAACTTAGCGCTCCTGGGAGGCAACCCAGCTTTTGATTCCATGATTAGTCAATTCAATGTTTGTGGGTAACATTGCTGCAAACCCTCACGAGACTACAACTCGTCCACTAGGGGCAACCTAGGGGTTTAAAGGCTTGTTGCATACGCTAAATGCAATCGAGAGCACCTGCGAAAGTGGTATAGGTAGGAGTTTATTTTTGTTATTTGTGTTTTGCTTGTGTTGGTTTCTCTCTTGCGCTGACTTACTCTCTCGCTGATATTTTTGAAAAATATCTCGATTCGTTATCCAGGTACTATCTTCCCATCACTTTTCTTTTACTTTCGTTGTCTCATATGCATTGCATGCTTATATCTTGTACATTGAGGACAATGTAGATTTTAGGTTGGGGGTGGAAGATTAGGTTTCCTAATCAGTGTTTTCTTGGTCTTTAGCAAAAATTGTGAAAATTTTTAATTTTTCTGAAATTTCTTATGAAGTCGAAGTGATTTTGACGGCCATCTTGGATTTAGAATTACAAGATAAGTGATGTTGGCAATTTATGACTCTTGGATTCCGCATTTGTTAGATTTCACAGTTAAGTTTGAATTGTTAATCCATTGTTAGAAGTTTTAAACATTGATTGAGTCATGATCTCACATGTCACATCTTGCTTACACATTGAGGTTTTAGTTCGATATTGAATGATTAACTTGGTTCACTAAGCATGTAAGGAACCAGCCTGAAAAATTGTCTATCATGATCAATTGAAAAGAAAAAAAGAAAAAAAGAAGATACCTTTGAAAAGGGTTGGGCGAATAATCTTCACCAAAGGTTTGCTCCCTATAGGTGTAGATTTAATTCCCCATGGATAATATGTGAAAAAGGTTTGGGTATATGGTCTTCACCATAGGTTTGCTCCCTATAGGTAAGGATTTGATTCCCCTTCTTGGCGTACCTTTAATAGAAAAATCAAAAGACTGGAAGAATGAAAAAAATGATCAGTGAGGAAAGTTGGGTTTAAGTCTTGGTTATCATGAATTCTCTTGTTGATTACCAATGATATCCTGAAATAAAGAAGTGAATTTTAATGATGGTAAGCCGGGTTTATACTATACATCCATGGAACTCAATGTTTAGAATTGTTCTAATTAATGGATTAATATTTTGAACTTGATTATGAAGTACCGTGAGCTTGATTCCAGGAGAAAGTACTGCTCACCATTCATGAATTTTAGAATTCTCGCATCTCAACTATTGTTCACAAGTCACTCGGGTTTACAGGAATTGTCCTATATATCTCAACTTACTTTTCGCATAATTTGCTCGGGACTAGCAAAATGCTGGTTGGGGGTTGTGTTGAGGGTCAAATATTGCATATTAAACCCTATTTATTACCTAGATTTACGAGCATGATACGGTTTAACGGTCGGTTTTAATCGTGTTTGTGATGCAGGTTGTATTTGAGAGCATGGACTGCAAACAGGGTGCTAAAAGGATGGAATTAATGCTCCGAAGTCACCAGAGCAAGGGACAGACTCCAGAGGACCAAGATTAACGAATTTACATGCCAGGGATCCGAGGAAATCAAGTTGTTCACATTGAAAATGGCCTGAAACTGGTCCAGAATGAAAGATCATAGGGTTCTCGCCATCCGATTGGTTTGAAACTTCACACATGGCTTTGGGGCCATAAATTAACCGTACATGTAAAATTTTATCCATTGGATCCTCCTGAAAGTGGCTCAATGAACAGATCAGCCCCCATATCCCTGATTTGGGGCCTGCCTGGTATCTGGAAATACTTCAATTTCGGTCTCAACAACTTAAATCATGCCGAGAAGTGAATGGACGGAGCAGATTTTTGATTAACATCACAGTGGACTCCACCTTGTGTGGAGTGTGCATAATGCGCAAGTGCACCAGCTGTGCACTGCATTTCCAAGACAGTCAAACCGCCTTGGACCCGCCTCTCTTTCAAGAAACGGAAATTTCCGTTTTCGCTGTTGCAACAGGGACGGACGACGTTTATTTGAGGAACGTTGTGGGCCACCATCAGGTCTTACACGAACAATCCAAGGCGTCCATCATTAAGATGAGCTCGAACGGGTTAAAACCATGTTGACCATTTGCAACCGTACATACGCACATGTCCACTACAACGGTCACAAACAGATGGGCTGTGGAGGGATTTTCACACAATCCATCAGATGGCCACGCTAGATCCAATCCAAAACCATTCATATTTAAATGGTTTTTCGTTCCGCATCCAATGGACGGAATGGATTTCTACTTCAACTCTGATCTCGTACCCCACCAAGCATCAACGGCGGCTCTTCCGCGAGCCCTGTTACAGCGCATCCAAGACCCAAGCGCTATGGGCCGTTTTACAGCCACGGCTAGGATCGGTCTGACGATCCTATCCGTTCAAAATCCTTCCAAGGTGGGACCGACCACGCTCAAGGAGATTGAACGGATTAGATCCCGAAAACAAGTCGGCTATTTGTGCCGAATGCGAGATGAACGCAGATGGGCTGCGCTTTCTTCTGCTGTGTAAACAGCTATTCCTTCCGCCTTCTGCTGCGTGCGTAAACTTCAACCGACTCCATCTCCACGGCCTTCGGCAGCTATAAAGAGAAAGAGAAGAAAGAGAGAGGGGATGGATGGCTAGAGAGACGGACAGAGAGAGAGACAGGGAGAGACAGGGAGAGAGATTTATGTTTCCTTTTGCTGTTTTTTTTTTTTTTTCTTTCTGGCTGAGAGATCCAGCCAATCATGGTTGTCTAAACCTCTTAGCTAGGGCTAAGAGGTGAAGCTTGTGGCGTGATGGGTGATTTCTACCGCCTGGATTCATGATTGAAGTGATGTTGATTGGTTTGATTTTAAGAAAGACTTTAGTTTTTAATGGTTTATTGTGACTTACATTACAGTAGATCTGCGATGGCTTGAGTATTTTCTTTTCTCTTATTGTGATTATGAAGCCAGGATGTCCTGTTGTTCACCATCGCCCCTTAGACATGGTGGAATGACGGAACTCTTCCTGATATTCATACATCACTCAGATTGGTTGTGAATTAGTTTAATTCTATTGTTTGCTTTGTCTCATGGGCATGATTTTGTGATTGAATCCATTCTAATTCATACACCTTTCATCTCTTGAAAACTATATCAAGTAAGTTTAGTATAATATCCATGAAGCAGGCATAAGATCTCCATGATCTCTACAAGTGGATCCTCTGAATCCCTAGTTTCCTACCTCTGAATTCCTTAAGTTTTATATTACTGTTTTCACCATTATTCCTTCAAATTACAATTGGTTTAGATTTTATCTTAGCCTATTTCTAGATCTGGTTATTTTCAGATAACGTACAGGTTTCAATCCTTGTGGATTCGACCTCGGTCTTACCGAGTTATTACTACAATCACAACCCTATACTTGGGGAGTGAACAAGTTTTTTGAACAAGAGACTAGTAAAAGAATTTATAATTATAAATTCATAATTTATGATGTAGAAATCTCTTATCGAAAGATAAAAATCAGTGTTTTTTTTTTTCCTTTTAACATCTTAGTAAAGTAAAAATATCACTGTTGTACTTTTACCATATTTATCCAAATAAGAAATATCTTAGACTAATTATTTATTAAGCAAGAGGCAAGTTCTGTAATTTATAATCATTGTAAATTTATAATTCATTAGAATTCAAGGCAGCTATTGAATGACTCATCCACCGGGGAGAAATTTTTTCACACCTAGTTCAACAATAGCCCCATAAGAGCTTTGATCAACCCCTACGTGTTACAAGAAAAACCATTTGCACAACCAGGCGGCGCAATATGCACTACATCTATCGAGTTGGTATGCATGTGCTAGGATGTTAGAATAGTTGGAGAAGTAAAAGAAAAAACAAAAAGGAATAAATAAATAAACATGGTTTCACAGCACAATAGGTCTGATGTCCAGTCCATCCGTCAAAAAGGAATCATTGAATGGATGTCCTAGCAAAAATTTGATCGACACGCAAGGTGGACCATAGTTTACAAATCAAATGTACAAAAACTTGGCTAAACTGAGGTGAAAACGATAGGAGGTGATTTTGGATTAGGAGAAGCTACTTAAGCCAGCCAACCTGCTATACCAGGTTGCCCACATTGTATTTGTGAGATTCCATTAGATCCCATTAGATTGATGGTCAAAAGTCCCATTTAATTTCATTTTTAATATAAAGAGTCATGCCCAATGTGAAAATGACTTGGAAAAGTTAGGAGAATAATGTGGTGGAGCCAAATTGGACACTTACTATTTTTGGCCGAAAACTATGAAGTCTAGTAGGAATGGAGACCATCTATAAAATAGTATGTTTACTATTTATAGTAAGCCACGTTTTTAGGGAGTTGAGTTGGAGTCGAAGTCTAAAGCTCTGCTTTAGGTTTGAGCTCATTATTTAAAGGGTTGTAATTTTTTTTTTTTTTAAATCATTAATCAAATTATTTCGAATATATTAAGAATTATTCTTACTTTTATCCCTCGTGGATTCAAGAAAGCTCTTGATGAATCCAAAAAGATGCGTGGATTCAGAGTAGTTATTTAATGATAAAGATGATGATCGACTTCATTACGTCTCTCCATTCGCCAAGTGATATCAGAGCGAGGCTTTCTCCTCGGATCTATGACTTCTAACGACAGGTCGAGTAACATTCCCATCAACTATGCTTTAGAAAATTTTCCTTTAACGGCGACAGCTTTCGAAGCGGGCAGAAACCTGCCCAAGAAAGTGGCAATCATGTAGGCAGAAACAATGGTCTTCTTTTCTTTTTTACTGTTGGAAATAGGAGGAGATGATCAAACCGAGCAGGTTGTCTAGGTGACCTGCCCAAGAAAGTGGCAATCAAGTAGGCAGGCTCCACAGGTCACTTGGATATTGAATTTCAACCACCCATTGTTTTCTTGTATGTCACCCACCGGGCAGAAACCTGGTGCACTGCATAGATATCCTGTGATTCTAACTGAAATCCAAGTTTGTTTAATTACATAAAAGGGTTTTTTTAACAACAGAGTGGATATGTGAGCCTAATGCGGTTGTAATGTGTAGCTAAACTACACTTGATTTCAAAATAGCATATCTTCTTCAATACAACTTCAATTAAAGTAATTCAAAGTTCAGAATGATCCTTGATGAGTCTTGTTTCAGAGAATAAAAATAAAAAATAAAAAATAAAAATCCAAACTGAAATTATAATGATTTTAGGACTTTTGGAAACAATCTAGAATATTGTGACAATTTGTACTTCAAGAATTTTAATAATTTTAAAGCAAAATTAGAATGTTAATAAATTCCTATAGAATGTACTCGATGATAAATTATCAGAAAAAATATTTAGAAAAATTAGTCATAAAGTAGAAATGCAAAACGCGTAGCTAGTAACAAACCTGTGAGAACTAGAAATTTCTGCAACACAAAGTGGCGAAGAAGAACTCGGAATCACTCGACCAGTATGTGGGTGGACTCAAAACTCAAAAGGATCACTCAACTCCTTCAGTTGTAAACTTGCAAGAAATAATACTTTTTGTAACTCAAGATAAATTCTTTTTTCAATAGAAATGAGTCCTTGTATAAATAAATGACAACAACCTCTCTTAAATATATTAATAAAAATCTTAATTTTCCAATGTATGCAACATCTTTGTAAGCCAAAATGCAATTTTCTAAGCCATGGAAAATAGTTTCAAGAAATGGTTGAGTTTCGTTGTTTCACTTTTCCAGGCAACGTAGTCTCAAGAACATGCGTCATAAAGACCATTAAATGCAATTGTTCCGAAAATCATGGGTTGAATTTCTATATTTGGGCCTAATCATGGGCGCCCATTAGGTACTACCCCGTCTCTTGGAGCTCGGGACTGGCGGAGGCTCCGAGGGCCATTGAGAGGCCACAGTGATGTTTGAATTTCATCTACGCTGTCCATCCATTTTTTCATATCATTTTAAAGTACGAAGCCAAAAATGGAGAATATCTAAGGTTCAAATGGACCACACGGTGCGGATTAAATTTCTACCGTTGATAAATTCTTGGGGACCACAGAAGTTTTGGATCAAGATGATATTTGTTTTTTCAATTCATCCATGACCGTATCAACAGGTTAGATGACACATAAAAAACTCGGTAGACCCTGAGAAGGTTTCAATGGTGGGCATCCTTATCACAGCTGCTTCATGTGGTGTGGTCCACTTAGGCCTTGGATCTGCATTATTTTTGATCCAGAATTCTAATTTGATATGGAAAAATGGATGGACAGTTTGGATCAAAATCATATATCACGGAGGCCCCTCAATGGCCCTCGGAGCCTCCGCCTGTCCTGAGCTGTGAACAAGCGGCCTTGTGTTAATGGAAGTTGCATCAATATGACTCCTCCATGTCATTTCTACACTTGTCTTACATGGACACGCTAGGAAAACCATTAATGTGCTATTTCAAATAAAAAGTAAGCCATGGTCCAAAAATCACAATGCTTGGACCATCCTAACCATCTAACTGATGGATTTGTTAGTTTCTTCTGACAGAAGACATCACGCAAAACAGTTTTGGAGAAGAAAGACGCGCTAGAGCCTATATATAGACCATCAGTGGACCGTCTCCTAGTTGCTTTTCACGTGCGTGTGTGACCCACGTGGTTGACCAAAACAGCCTAACTTTAGGGCAAGGGTATGTTCAGGGTGCACGTGTTTAGTGATTGGCCACGTGATCTCATACGTATTCTATGTTAACACGGGTGCATCGATCACCTCTTTGATGATATGGTTGATGGGTGCGCATAATTGCATAATGCAGTAAATTTCACAGGCCGGAAAATAAGGGTTGAGATCTTCCGACCCTGGGCATTTCTGCTGGACCCCATCCAAGTTGGGCCCCACCATATCAACAGTCTCCAAATCACGGTATATTGGTGTTTAAGCGATACACGTACCCGTGTATTGAGACCATCGTCTACAAAATGGTGACGTAGCTGAAGTCAATACTCGGCTTTATATGTGTTGATGTCGAGGTCAATAATAAGATCGGCCACTTTATGTTGGAATACAGCAAAATAATATACGGCGAAATAAGGTATAAAACGGCAGAAGTAGAGAACTTGTTGTTATAGATTTTTTATAATGATGTTTTTTTTTTTTTTTTAAATTTTTTTTAAAATTTTATTTTACTGCCTATAAAATCTGCCGCTATATTTAATAAATCTTGTAATAACTATAGTCATGACCACCGAAGTAGGGGTGAAGTAGTTTGGGTGCAATTCAGGTAGATTGGGTTGAGTTGAGGGTCAACCCAAGCCCAACCTAACTATAAGACGACCCAACCCCACCTAAATTCTAACAAGTACTTAATCATGAATCCTTTAAACTCAATCCAACCCAACACAGATACATGTGATTATTTCTTACCCGACCTGATCTATCCAGAGCCCAATTTGCTAGTATGAATTGAGAGATGGTGAGGTCAGGCAATCCTGTATGCATCTTTATAGGCATTACAGTCACAACTACAAATCTCACAACAAATGTGTGGGACACCGGATGTTGCAGAGAGTTGCCACCATGATATGGGTCCAATTTAAAAGGAAAGCCCAACCCTTCAACTAGGCTCAAGCCTTGGTATTTCGCCCATTATTTTTGGCCCAAGTGCATTCATAACACATGACTTTGGGACTATGTTGCAATCATGGGAAAAACAAAAAGAAAAAAAAGAAGAAGACTTTGAAATTGAAGTGTGCATTGAGAATGTGTCTTTGGCATTATTTTGGAAGTTGTTTATATATATATATAGTAACACATTGAAACCAGAAGGTTATTATTAGTATATTTGATGAGGGGTGATTGTAATTGGCATATAAAAGGACCTATTTTGTAATGAAAATGCATTCAATATTTGAGTTATTTTCTACAAGTTTTGTATTTGTGAGTGTAGTGATTCCTCTCTTGTTGGGTGATTGATTATCAATCTCCTTGGGTGAGTGAGTCCCTGATTCCCCAACTTCGTGGTTAAGTGAGTCCTAAAGTTATCTATTGTTGAGTGAGTCATTAGCCAATTCCTTGAGTGAGTGAGTTAAGTTATTTTATTTTATTATTTTTATTTGGCTTGTGTACTCTTTATCAAAATTATAGCAACGAAGTTCTTCTTCTTTTTTTTTTTTTTTTTTTTTTTTTTTTTTTTTTTTTTTTTTTTTCTCTTTATTGTATTTCTTTAGAAGTTATATCAAAGCGGTATCGAAGCAAGTTCGGTTTTTGAATTGAATTTTATTTCTTACGGCAATAGGAATAGTATGTTGGACAAAACGAATGGCTTTAATTCAAGATGTCAACCTTCACAAAGAAATTGAGGAATTGAAACATGCCAACAACAATTTACAATGAGTGATAGAGTAGATTTTGCAAAGACTTTCGTACAAGACTTCACAAGTATTTCAATTTATGATGAACATGTCGATGATGTATTATATAAAATAATCAAACCGATTGAAGGTAAAAATTATAAATAAAAAGATAAAAAAATAAAAATTAAAATAAAAAAAACCACACGGAATTTGATCATGATGGGTCGATTTATGACAAAGATGCCTATGGACTATTTGATAAAATGACCGAATCATATGAAGGTAAACTGAATGAAAACCGCATTGAATTTGATGATGAGGAGCCATTTTATTATGAAGATGCTCAAGAATTGATTGGTGAAATGACTCATCGAATGAAGGTGAAATTATTGTTATTCTCAAAGTTTTGGCTGCTCCTCAAGCACCTGATGATGATTTATTACATACTTGTATATTTCATACATGGTGCATATGTGGTACATGAGAAGGTATTTAATGCCATTATAAATAGTAAGAGTGTTGAAAATTTTGTTTCCAAAGAGATGATGGACGAGCTTCACTTAAAAGTCGAGAAACATCATAAGCCTTATAAGATATCATAGTTCAAAATAAGAAAAAAAGAAGACAAGACATGGCATATCGTCGGACTACACCATCAATTATCAAAGAAAAAGTCAATTCTAAATTGTATCATATTTCGAACTCAAGGAGTAGTTCTTTCAAAGAAGGGAGAATTATGCAGGCCCAATTCAAAAGGAAAGCCCAACCCTTCGACTAGGCTCAAGCCATGGTATTTGGCCCATAATTTCTAGCCCAAGTGCATTTCATGATGCATGACATTAGGACTATGTTAAATGTATGGAAAAAGGAAAGAGTTTGAAATTGAAGTATATATGTCCTGGGAATGTCTTGGAATTATTTTGGAATTTTTTCTTTTAATTTTTTTAAAAGAAATATGTAGTGATACATTGAAAACAAAAGGTTGTTATCAGTGTATTTATGAAGGTTGGTTGTAATTGGTATATAAAAAGTCTTATATTTTAATGAAATAGCATCCAATCTTTGAGTTGATCGTGAGTGATTGATTCCAATCTTGTTAGGTGATTGATTCCATTAGCTATCCATTATTGGCTGAGTAATTTTCCAACCCCTTGGCTGAGTGAGTTCTCAAGTTATTTTCTTTAATTTCTTATTCTTATTTGGTTTATGTACACTCAATCCAAATTATAACAATAAAATTCTTATTTTTCTTCTCTTTATTGTATTTATTTGGGAGTTATATCACACCACCTGAAGATTGCTATGTGCAGAAAACAAGGCCAATCCAGTCAACATAGGGGCTCCCTTATACTAAAAAAACGGAGGGCCATAAAAGAGAAGCCAAAAAGCAATATAATAGTCCACATTCAAGCTAGACATGTCCTGGTGAGCGGACCTAGCTGATTTGTGTGGCCATCTGAACTGCGTGGGGCACCGAATGGATCCCTACAATGTACCACTTGTTAGGGACGGATTATATGCCATGCAGTGTTCCCGATACCACATGGAGATGTGTGGAGCGAACCGTGATCTGATTGTGACATTCAACTCATCATTCAAATGCTTGTATGTCACCCAATTCATTCATCAGGTGAAACCTACCTCGAGGAAGGGATACTCAAAAACAATGAATTCTCAAAGTTCATGTGGGCCACAAAATTAGAATACATGCATATTTTAGGTATGATTATATGTTGCTCCCTTGGCAAGTCCTATTTGAGCTTTTGACGGGGATGGTTTTTAGGATAGCTTGCCCAATGAACAGTTGGGGCCATTTAGACTGGTTTTCCTCTTTGCCAAGTAGTGTTTTCCCCGGTATCGATCCCTAGTGGGGGTGGTTAACAGTGAAGCGTGAATTGACAGTGGGGTGTACTAACCAGCTAAAAAAAAAACGAAGAAAAAAGTAGTGTTTTACCATAATTCTTAAGCCGGCAAGTGTGCGACATATCAAGGTTCAAATACCCAAAAATCAGTTACGAAGCAAAGTTTGTATAACAGCAAAAGAGAGCCAATATGCTTTTATAGTAAGTAGGGCATGGTTCAATATAAAACAATCCTAGCCACCTAATTGATATTGTCGTTGATCACGTTCCAATTTAATTTGAGATTGATCAACTTTCTTACCGCAGAAGACATCACTAAGAACTGTTCTGGACCACAAAGCAGCCTTCAGTAGAGAGAGAGCCTGCAAATTAAGAAAGACACAAGTCCAAATATAAGCTTAGCATTCTATTCCCTACTTATATTTTTGGAGAGACTATTCACAGCACGCATACAAACATGCGAGACGTGCAAGCTATGGGCTACTCACAAAATCAAGATGGCCCGGTCATCACATGGGCTACACATGCAAGTATAGAACATGTAATTTTATCACCAATTTTTGTGTACGTGTTGCCCACTGGATGATTGGACCAACCAAACTTTTGGGCAAGTGTATTTTTCACAGCAGACATGCTTAGTGATTGACCCAGAATCTCACACGTGGTTTGCATACGTGCATCAATAGCCTCTTCAATCATATGGGTGATGGGCATGCTAAAATTGACAGAAGAATTCAGGAAGGTCAAATAAAAGAGACATGATGCAGTAAATGTCAGGGGTTAGGATCTTCCATCCTTTTTCAGCCCCACCAAATCAACAATGTCCAGATCACAGGCTTCACTTTGAATGCATGGTTCAGAAAATGGTGGATCCTCAGCCCAGGAATATGCAATGTATCCTCTGGTTTTCAGGTTGTAGGTTCTGCGCATTCAGACTGTTGGTTTGATGGAACCCACCTGATGGACCATGCTCCAAAATTCTCTCAGATTAAAACATCTTTTTCCATTTTCAGTTGAATGTAGACCATTGCTCCGCTTCTTTCCCAAATCATCTGTTTGCAGAGGCAACCAGTGAAAGGGCTAGGATCCTCACATCTAGGAGCGTGTTGAGGCATTAATTTCCCATCTGTGGTGAGATTCATTTTATCAACAGTCAGGATCAGTCAGCCATGGCTCAACTTGTGCAAACCGAAAGTAATCGTTAGTAAATGCAGCAGAGGAAAGCCATGCGACAAGAACTTTCACATCTGTTACAGGAAGCCGTGCAACAAAAGGACAATATCCACTCCATCCATCAGTTTTTTTTTTTTTTTTTTTTTTTTTTTTTTTTTGTTGTTGTTCTTTTAAGGATGTGATTCCAAAATGAAGCACATTCAAAATTCAAGTGGGCTACACTACAGAAAAAAGCGGAGACAGGAACCCCACTATTGAAACCTTACCAGGCCCACCGTCGTATTTATATGCCCACCTCCATGTTTATATGCCATTGAATCAGTTTATAAGGTGAGTTCCACCAAGATGAAAGGAAAATATTAATATCAGATAGATCCAAAATTGCAGTGGGCCCCGTGAAAATTTCATTAGTGGGCGTCCCATCCCCCACTGGTACCTTTGACGAAGTGCAATTTGGATGATGTTTTGGATCACATCCTAACATGAGCTGGTTCAATGGATGGACGGAGTAGGTGTCACAGGCATCAGTGTGGGCTCCACAGAGATTTTTATTCAACGGGCTCCTTCTAACAGTTTTGCCGGAAATTGGCGTCCAAAGCCATGGTGATTTGTCAGATAGGTTGAAAAAGTCGATGCTCAAGTGCCAACATGGAATCTAGACCACTCATCAGAAGGGGCGCATGGAGAACACACCCTTGCCCAAATCTCAGACCGGACTTCTTGTCAGGTGGCCTGCTCTGCATGAGAAAAATGGATGGTTAAAAAGTAAAAGAAAAGACAGCCAACGGTCTATATATAATTCAATTGCAGACATTCGGCCCACCCGATCCATGGCTATCAATGAGTTTTGGGCAAGGGTTCATGGTGACCCCAATTGATGAGTAGCCTGGAAGCCTCTGTGCTACATTAGTCACCTCCAACCGCCTGTTAACCAGTCCTAGCATGACTCGCCCTAACATTTCTCAATCCAACCCATGTAGAGACAATCTACATTACCTGATCCTTGCCTACACTTACAACTCGCTCCTGCACATCACTGATGGGCACCTGGAATCTGTCTAGGATGGAAATGCCTGAAATAAACGATAAAGGCTCCACATCCAACCCATCCGTTACCATAAACATGATCTCCGGTCCCTTCACAAATCTTCCTCCAGACTCTGTGGCTGCAGCACTCAACTTCGGATTTATGAAATGAAATCGTAGGGTCTTCGAACATGGGTAGCCAGTATAGTGGCCATTGATGCCACAGTAAACGCAAGGAATATGCTTAGAAATGTCAAATGTTTTAGGGCCCGGCGCCTCCACTACTGGCAGTAGCTGGTTGTCACACCCCGAGTGGAGCGCTAGCTTGGGGTCAAGTAGCATGGCTCTGCATTCTTTGGATATGATACAATTGTCGTCACCGCTTAAATCTTCCACGCTCTTGTACAAGTTATCCAAACATACAATGGAAGAACCTGGCCTCAAGAGATTTACAATGGCTCCAAGAGGGAAGGAGAGGAAGCTGAACAGAAGGTCTAAGAAGTCCTCTGTGGCCTCTGCATACAATACTCTGTTCTTGGATTTGCTGATCAGAAGCTTCAAGCTCATCGTCTTGCCAGTGTCATTCTTATCTATGGCTATGTCTTCGGCGCTCAACTTTAGGGCATGAAAAGCATCCTCAACAGCCTCTGGCTTCGGCAGAAAGACGTCCGTCAAAGGTGTGTTGGAGACCAACAATCGTCTCAGTATATGCAATGCCTAATTCAAGATAAGACCAGTAATCATCAAATATGCAAGCCAACTTGTCTTAGTTATCCGAATAGACTAAGAAACATTTTGAATTTTAAACAATCTAACGTTTCTTTTATTCTTAATGTTCCTTTGAAGACCAGGTCGATACAATTCGGCTTCTTTGATGGGCAGGCTTCTTAATAGTGGGTCATTCACGATAGGACAACCATATGAATGGTCAAATCCCCAAACTGAACAGCAACGTTAAAGAGGTGAGAGGTGATGAACCGAGCTCACGGCCCTATTCATAAACCAAGCCTCATTTATATATATCAATCCTATAGAAAGCGAGATAGCCATGGTCAACTTTACCCATGCAATTAGTTGATAGGTCGGGATTAAGAAAAAAAAAAAAAAAACTGTGCAAGTGAATACCATAAACTGAAACTAAATCACACAATTCTTGAGAAATGATTTAAAAGGATCATTGTCATCTAAGCGTTACCTCAAATAATTGGGACAGTTATATAAATCCTATTTTACAATTCCACTATTAAGAATTATAACTTCAATTACATCATATGTCATCAAGTCTTTCCTTATTACCTCTGCCTGCATACTTTTAGAATCTTCAACTTGAACTGGCTCTTATCCAGTGCAGTTCTAAGTCCACATGACCAACCCATCTAAGTCTACTTTCCATCATCTCATTACCTATTGGTGTGAAGTAGAGCGAGTCGTGGATTCATTCGTAACTAAGATGGATCAAAGAAAAGAAGCAAGATGGATTGACCAAACCATACTCAGCATAGTTTGACTGGTTGACCTTTGTGGTTGATAGGTTGAAATTCCGTTAGAAATTTTAGATTTCTTGCTAGCTAATTTCTGCCAGTTTAGATAGGTCGACAGATTTGTCAATGGGTCAAAATACCATCCGATAAGTTGATAAATTAGGTTGACAAGTCAAAATTCACAAAATTTCCAATTTTAGCCTTTGGATGTTTTTGAACCATTTCAATAGGTCAATGAATGAGGGAAATTTGTGCGATTTTTTTTATGTTTGTTTCCTAGTTTGATTATGACTCTTTGATTACATTTTAAAGGTTTGTTTAGGGTTATTTAAAGGTTGTTAAACTCATTTTTATCATTTAATTCTATTAATAAAATTCCTTACAAGTTTTTCTATTTCTCTCATGTATCCGAGAAACTTTGTGTGGATTCAGAGCAAGGCTTAATGGCTTCTAACGACAGGTCAGACAACATTCCCTTGGATGGTGCTCTAAAGAATTTTACTTCAACATTAGCGACTTTCGATGCAGCGCGGCAAGAGAATCATCAAGTCATGCAAGGGCTGCAAGTTGCCATCAATCGCATGCTGGAGGCCCTAGGGAAAATGCATGTTCATGGTGATGATCCGATCCCGATAAGTGCTGAAATTCATAATCATGTCAATCACAAGGCGATGCCGGTAATGAATTGTAGGATCACCCCTAAGGTGGGAGCCAACGATGAGGAGATCAATGACATGATCCTCCAATATTCCGAATGAGGCGGTGATCAGTTTAATCGAACGGATCAAGAATTCGGGATAAAAGTCGACCTTCCTAGTTTTAATGATCAATTCCACGTCGAGGACTTTGTCGATTAGCTACTAGAATTCGAACACTTCATTGACTACACGGATATTGCTGAAGAGAAGAAAGTTAAGCTTGTGGCTTACGATCCTAAAGGCGGAGGTTCAACTTGGTGGGAACAACTTCAACACGCATAGACGAGACAGATGAAAGCATCATTCTACACATGGTAGCGAATGAAGCAATTGTTGCGCAAGTAATTCTTCCTAGTGAGTACAACTAGGTATTGTTCCAACAATATTAAAATTGTCGGCAGAATAGTTGGTCGGTAAAAGATTAAGTAGAAGAATTTTACCACTTAATGGCCTGAAATGATTTGGTCAAAACTGAATTGCAACAAGTCACCCGATTCAACGACGGTTTATGTGTTGCAATCCAATATCAAATTAAGATGCAACTCGTTTTGATGATGAACGAAGCAATCAAGCTGGCAACACGAGCAGAAGCGTAGCTTGAGTACACTAACACATGAACCTATATATCCTTCTATTAGGGTAATCATGGCAGGCCCTTCATAGGGAGTTTCACAGACCAAGGAAAAAGAACCTGTAGGAGGACGACTTCAACGTCCTACACCCACGAACCGAGAGTCGGGAAGTGGGCAAGTAAGACCCCAAAGAGCAGCAACCACTATTGTCGGTCCAAGCAGAATACACCCCTATGGACGACCAAGGCCTTATCATTATTATCGATGCGACCAACTGGGTCACTCATCAAACACTTGCCCTCAGCGGCAAGTGGCAAACCTCAACATTAATGATGATGGCCCTAAGAACATAGAAGAAGACTCGAAAGTTAATGAATTAGAGAACACCATGAATGATAAAGCAGATTGGGTTCCACGTGATCTTGGTGAATTGCTAGTCGTGAGGCGACTATTGTATGCACTAAGAAAGTACACCCATAAGGACACAACATCTACCGAACAAGGTGTATAGTGAATCAAAAGGTCTATGATGTGGTTATCGACAGCAGGAGCAGTGCGAAAGTCGTCTTTAACATCATGGTGGAGAAATTACAACTAAAAATGGAGTATCATCCATCCCCATATACGATCAGATTGATTAAGAAAGTCAGCGAAACGAAAGAGACTAAATAATGCATTATATCTTTTCAATTGACAAACATTATAAGGACCAGGTCGTATGTGATGTTCTTGACATGGAGGCCTGTCACATTCTACTCAGTCAACTATGAAAATCAGATCATGGCGCCGCTCATAGAGGACGAAATAATATATGCATTTTTGTTAAGGACGATAAAAAACTATACTAACTCCTATGGACCCAAAGAAGTCACCCGAAACTTTTAAAGTAGAATAGCATTTTCTCCTAAGCATATGGGACTTTACGGAGAAATCTAAGGAGACGGGACAAGTCTATGTATTAATTGTAAAATGGAAATAAATCGAGCCCATCAACATTCCCGAGAAACAAAAACCCCTACTACTTAAATTCAAAGACATCGAGAAAGTCACTTAACCATTCCCCTTGCGACCAAAGTGATAGCCATTGTAGCAACCACTGATAATGAGTGGAAGAGGGTGATGCTTTCTACATGCATAAGGAAGCATCAACACCTCTTGCATCTTTCTTTAGGATGAATATAGGTATTGGGTCTTGAGGACCAATAAAAACCTAAATGTGCCAAGGGTTGATCATCAAAGGCAAGGCAAAGAACATGCCTCACAATTAGAGGTGGGCATCGAGTCGAGTCGGACCAGATTGGGTCCAACTCGGCTCGATCCGATCCGAATCCTTGCTGGCCTGACCCAAATCGAGTTCGATTCGGTCAGGGAAATCGAACCGAGTCGGATCGAGTTGAGTTTGTCCAGTCGATTTAAACTGGGCTGAATCAAGATCAGGAGAGAGGGGGAGAGAAAGGAGGAGAGAAAGAAGGAGAGAAAGGACGAGAGAAAGGAGGAGGGAAGAGAAAGAGGGAGAGAAAGGGGGAGAGATGGGTGGGTGCGGCGCCGTTCGGGTAGAGAAAGAGAATGGAGGGATTAGGGATTCGTTCGGGTGAGGCGAGTAGTAAAAAAAATGAAAATAAGAAGTATTACTTATAAAGTACTCGATCGAATCGGATCAGATCCCAAATCGGATCGGTCCGGATTGGCCACTGATCCGAACTCGACTCGATGTATGTTCGATTTGAGTGGGCTTACTCAAACCGACCCGATCCTGGCCTTTGGTTCGGGTCGGATTCTGCCCAGCTCTACTCACAATGAATTAGGTGGTTCGATTGAACTGATTTATGCCATGTGTACAATTTCAGTGCCAAAGTATCAACCATCACATTTTGCTAGACAATCAAATCAGTCCCAGTTCTCCTCTATTCTCCCATTCTTTAAACCAGTTTCTTCATATGCATTGCACATGCCACAACTCATAGTGCTAATTACTCATAAAGGAAGAGCAATGCAAATGGGACTTACATTGGAACTCAAAAGGCATATTACAAGATCTACATCATTCATCAAGTAGGCCTACCATGTATAACTTGGCCCAAGCCAGTGCATTCATCAGATGGGCCACATGTATAAAATGTGGACCGTCCATTAGTGAACCAACCTGATTTTAATCCCAAACCTGAACAGATGTGTCTGAATTTGGATCCCAACATATTCAGATGGGTCAGGTCTACTGATCCGTCCGTTAGGTGGGCCACATTGTGTAGTAGATGCAATAATTAGCCTAGAATCAGGCTGGCCCACTCCTAGGTAGGGCAGAGATGTAATCTGCAGGTGAACTTGGCCAACGTCTGCCTTAACGCTCCATTTGCTTTGTGCATTGTAGGCTACCTAAAGAGCAGTCCAGCCTGAATCTTGATCGCACATTTACTGTTAGCACCTGATGGATGGTCCAGGTAATGCATGGAATAGCCAGGTGATCATGTGTGGCTAAGCTTAGATGGTCAAAAGTCACCATAACATACCTCATCGGCACCCACATCCACAATCTTCTCCTCTAGAGCAGCCCCGTCTCTGACTCCAAGCTTGTCAAGTAGTGACATGCAGGTCATCGAGGAAATGGGACCCACCCGTAGATCATCGCCTATCATGAACTTCATTGTCCTCTTCACAAAGACTCCCTCATTGATACCTTTCGTAACCGGATTTGGCTTATTAACAACTACCTCTGTACCCATCACGCTTCCGCAGCGACATCGGACATTCTTAACAGTACTGATCAAGGGGCGGGAACCTATGCAACATGATGTACATACATAATTCCTTGTAATCTCCGAATAGACATTTAGTGCTAGATCCTTGGTTCGAGCTTCACACGCCCTTCTCGGGCAGAGCAACAGCTCCCTCACAGCCTCTGTCTGTAGATACCGAGAATCGAGATTCTTTACACTCTCTTGCAATGCATCCATGCATCCAATATTGGATTTCCCGCTGCTGAGTCGAACTACTACACCACCTATTGGTATTGTCAAGAAGCTGAAGAGAGTATCAACAAAGTAGTTGTCGGATTCGGCAAGCACCACTCTGTTTTTCTCCTTGTCAATCAACAGCTTCAATTTGATAGCCATGCTTCGAGCTTTACATAAATAGAAAATACAAAAATAAAAAGCCATGTCACTTTCAATGTTATATTAATTTCTAAAGAAGCCAACTGAACGTTGTGTACATGAAAGATCGTCCAAACCTAACATGCATCAGTTTCAATCAAAACAATTACTTCGCCATTCACTTATTATAAACTCTTATTGAAGGGAGCTAAATATTTAGAAATGTGTATTGACATGTTTGTTGTACACGCCGTTACATTGCAGTGCATGTGCCAATCTCACAGGCGGCATCCACGGTAAGAAAAGCATACCCAAAAATAGGGCCGTTTTAGTCATTAGGTAATCCGTCAAGAATGGCTCATATTCAATCTTCCTTCTGGATGAGTGGACTTGGCCTACTTAGCATATGGCCATCTGGACTGTAAATCGGTCACCTAATTTACCACTTAGATGTACCACGTACACACTTGTTAGTTGTCAGAGCACGGTGACAAATCTTGTTCTCAGCAATTTTAAAATTACTTATTTAAATTAATAAACAATTTTAAAATTTTAAAATATGAGTTTTGCTGATGTCCCTAACCCTTTTAAATGGCACATGGGGATCTGACCCATTCATTCAGTCATACTAGGAACAAGTCATGGTGCAAGAATCACACCAATTGGATGTCCTAACCCTTATCACATGATTAGAATTATCAAATAAAATAATCTTATATTACAATCACAATTAATACAAGGTGGGATTTATCTACTATATGTTTCGAGATAATGATTGGACATATTTTGTCTCTTCGGTCAATCTTAGCGGTCCATTTTTATGCCGTAGATGCTTAGGATCACCTAATTAGCTTGGTTTTTGCATCATGGCTTGCTTCTAATTGTATGAATGAATGAAAGGTTTGGATCAATAATAGGTCACTCCATGTGACATTTAAAAGTTCAAGGATATTGCTGACATCCTCGTGAAGACAGGGATGCCGGCAAAACTCTTCAAATACATACACAACCATGCATGCACGCAAGTGTAAAATGAATTTTCATGTTAAATTCACGATAATTCCACAAAATAATAATAATAATAATAATAATAATAATAATAATAATAATAATTAAAATAATTAAAAAATTTTTAAAAAAATTGCAATATTATCTTGATAATATTGTTTGTCAATTTTCCACTAAAAAATCATGGGAATTTCACATTTTCAGCGGTATTAGTGACAACAGTCATGAGCAATTAGAGTTATATGATCGGAGGTTGTCTAGATTAATCCATCCTCGTGTATTACTACTGGATATATACATGGTGGCTCCAGCCTTGTATCTAGATCGTCTTAATTTTGAGATATATGGGTACAGGTGGCTGCCTCAAAAATCTTCAAGACGAGAGGATCCCAAGAACAATCCATGTGAATAGACCCAAAAACGGCTGGTTAAGATACCCTCCATATTCAAAAGAAATAAAAAAATATTTCACTTGGAGACTTTTACCATCGAGGTATCCCTTCAATTGTAACAGTAGGTTGGGATGTTTTCTACCAAGCCTCGTATGATCGTATGAGATATGATGCACTGGGCTCAGTGTGTGAAAAACTTCCCATGCACCTAGCTGAATTTAGAGTCTATGGCATCCACATAATCCGTCCCAGCCGTCAATTAGGATCATTCCACTCTTCTTCCATTACTATGCAAAAACCACCACAATCAGATGGCCATAATCAATAGTGACCGGGCAAACCATGTCCATCCTTTTTTTTTTCATGCCACCAATTGTCCGGTTTAGATCATCAAATCTGTATGATTTTAAGACAGACTCCAAAGCATGCCGGACCTAATGGACAGGTGATGCGGATGCCAATGAGCCTAAATCCAACTAGGTGCATATAAAAGGTTCCATGGACATATATATATAACTCACTGGATCATCTCTCTTACTAAATTATTAATTTTTCCAAAGTGCATTAAAATTGAAGATACAATAGGAAAGTAAATGACAGGGAGTAAGAATCTGATCACCTAAGAAGGCTGATAGAGCTTCGGATGTAACCCTTACTATAATTTCTTCTTCACACCGTAGTTGGCATTGATGCCTCTTATAACACTGAGTTTTTGGCCGCGAAAAGAAAAAGAAATAAAGAGGAAAGTAAAAGAATAAAGATAAATGCTTGAGTGCTCTCATAGCACCGTAAGTTATAGTGTTCCTAGCTACGTTGTGACACTGAAACAGTTTAATAATTTAATCTAGACTCTTCACTTGGTGAAAAGCACATTTTGTGGCGGGCATGCAAGTATCATGCAGATCCGACAAATATTAACCATTTGATCAGTGGCTTTTAATAGAATGGTGAAGATTGGCATGCAATAAGTTCATTTAACAATTCAAGCCAGCTATATGTTAGGACCATCATGGAGTGCTTATGATTCTAATGAATCACTTTTGTTAGGAAATTCTCACCATCTCATCTTTGAATAAGAGAAAGAAGGGCTATAAAAAAAGGCCAGATGAAAGATGATTGGATCATCGGATTAGTGTAAGTTTTGTAGAATAGCCCATAAAAATGAGTGATGGACCAAATGAACAGTCTAGATTAATGGATTGAACTGTGTAAGTGTCTCAATGTAACTAGGAGCACAATAACTAAGAGTGCTGTAAGGGAGCTGGAGCATTTTCTAAAAAGAAAAGGTCCAGCGAGAGAGAACTAGAGCAAAAGAGAAGCAGCAATGTGAGACGGTAAGAGCACAGAAGAAACGTAGATACTCCGGCAGTGTGAAGGATGATACTCAGGAAGTCACAAATAAGGTAAAAGCTGCATACATGGTATATGTAAGTAAGTCCAGTCAAACAGTTTAAATTATTTTTCATGTATAGTACACCAAAATTTATAATTATTTGATAATCTGAACATTCGATTGGTAGACACTTATTTGATGGATAAAAATGAAAATCATTCAATGCTCCAATTTTAATAAACAAATGTCCAATAATCAGAGGTTAGGATTGTTCAACAAATATTATCTTGGACCATCACTTGGAGAAAGTGGTTTCATAATTTGGTTTAATTTAAGTCAATGTGTGCCGCATGTAGATTTTCTAAGTATGGAGCTACATAGGCACCCTGAGTATCATATATCTCCTCAAAAGTGAAATAGAGAAATGATCAACTACCATCAAAGCAGAATAATTTATATCACTCTTAGTTACACTGGATCACTTTGACAGCACAATAAATCCATCTAAGCTGCTCATTTGCTCAATCACAAATTCAATGAGCTACTATGCAAAAATCACAATAATTGAAGGATTCAAATCATCTAATCAATCTCTTGTAAAATGGACGGTTATAGGAGTTAATGAAAAAACAGGTCTAATCAACCCGTCCATCCATATATTTGTTGCGTTCTACGGTTGATTGCATAATATGATTCCACATAAATGCTTTTATTAGGATATGCTAACCATTCCGCCCATGGCTGGGAAAATGAATGGTTATAGCAAAGATGGCTAACTAGCAAACGTGTGATTTTCGCATATTAGCCGGTGAAATTTGTGTTACACCTGATGGACCGTGCAGATGCATTGATGCGACTAAGTGTCCCAACGCTACTAAGAGCACTATAAGTCAAGTCTTGTGAGCGCAATGGATCTTCTCTCCCTCTTAAAAAGTGATTGAGAAAAAGTTAAAAAGTTCTTACTTCCTCTCGATGGAAGTGAGATAGAGAGAGGGGCATTGCCTTCCTCTCCAAGGAAGTGGTGTTCATCGAAATAACTGTTGCTTGTCTGGCCCACCGTAGTGTTTTGTACGGCGTCTAACCCTGTTCTACATGGTCTCCCCACAGTTAAAAGAAGGCATCCCAAAAATCACACCGTTCCACCCATTATGTGGCACACCTCTAGAGTTTAGAAGTTTTTGGTGGCTGTCCCTTTTATCTATTGTTTAGACAGAAGGGGATTGCGTGGTGTGCCACACACCACCAACCTGAGTGGTGTGTTGACATGGCAAAGTTCTGTGGGCCACCGTGATGTATTTGTTATATCCACACTGTTCATCCATTTTGCAAGATCATTTTAGTGCATCAACCTAAAAATAAGGAAGATCCAAAGCTCAAGTAGATCATACCATAAAAAGCAACGTGATATCCACTGTTCCTGGGGCACTAGACATCAGTTTTGAATCAAGCTGATATTTTTGTTTTCCTATTAGATGGCAAATAGGCATCATGGTGGAGCCTTAGACAGGTTTAACGATGAGCTTTATTGTCCCCATTGTTTTCTGTGGTCTGGTTCACTTGAACTTTGGATCTGCCACAATTTTAGCTTCTGCCCTACGATAATCTGACAAAATGAAAGGACAGTGTGGATATAACACATACATCATAGTGGGCCCACAAAACTTTGCCCCGTCAACCCACCGCTCAAGCGGATGGTGTGTGGCCGAAGTGGAATACGTATTACCCTGTCCCTGATTGTGTAAGGTCCATTGTGATGAATTATTTGCATATTCAGGTTGTCCATTTATTTTTCCATCTAATTTGAGCACGTGATGCCAAACCTTAAGCAGATCCAAATCTCAGGTAAACCATACCACTGGGAATAATTGTGAATGATCGATAATCAAACTAATCTTTGTACTTTTCACTTTCACATGTTGGATGGAAACTAAACATTACCAGAACCTTATAATGCCCCTAGGAAGTATTTAATGGTGGTATTCAATCACCATCGTCTCTTGTGGTCAACCACTAAAATGGGCTGAAAAAATATATGGACAGCATGGATATACAATGAATCGTTAAGGTGGGCCCCATGATAAGCATAACACCTATTAAGTTGTTACCCTGGTAACACCTAATCTGCTTCCATGTGTGGCATGCCATGCAATCCGCTTCCAATTTAAACTTGCGGATGATTCCATACCTGATTTTTGGTCATCTCACTATTGGGACGCAATTAGGGCCTATTTGGCCGGGTGGATTGGAAGGGATTGAATGGTATTACGGTGGATGGCATGGATTTCAAGGTAATGATGGTGTTGTCAGTGGATTGTCTCAAGATCCATGCATGGGATTGCTAAATCCCAGGATTGCTATATCGGGTCTGTTTGACATGTCCGGCCAATCCTGGGATTAAACCTTCCCATCCCTTCCAATCCTTGAATCACATGGCAAATTTGATCGGATTAGGGTGGACTGGATGGGATTTAAAGGTAATGATGGTGTTGTCAGTGGATTGTCATAAGATCCGTGGGATTGCTATATCCCGGGATCAGATCACACACTCTGTTTGGCACGCCAGGCCAATCCCGGGATTTAACTTCCAATCCCTTCCAATACCATCCAATCCCTTCCAATCCTTCCAGCCAAACAGGCCCTTAGATGCACGGGATGGATGGCTTATACACAACAAATGTATAATCCATCCATCAAAAAGAAGCCACTACTTTGATGCCCTAGCTAGCCAAAGAATAATGTTGATCCACAGGTTAGGGTGGGCCATAGTTTGCAAAACAAATGTAGTGGTCATGAAAAACTTGGCTGAAGCTTTCTAATCTATCAACTTGTTTCAAATAATGGGCCTACATGCTGAGTGGATAAGATTTATTTTTTGGAAAATTAACATGCAGAAGGTTGGACTATATCCTGATGATGGATTGAATCTCACACGTATGTGCCATGCTGGCACATTGTGAAATTTACTGGGTATTACTGCACGTGCGTGCACGTGGCAAAGCTCTCTTGCATCACGAATTTGTTTCACAAACTGCAGCCGCCTAACTCGTGGCCTTACCTGATTCGATGAGAACATCTGCATGATGGATTCACATACCAATGCACCAGGTTGTACATGTATATGGGCATGAGCTACTTTCGACACGTGCATTTGTTGTAGAATAACCTTATTCGACAACATTTGCAGAGAAACCCCCTCTCGAGGACACCTATGAGAGTACGAGGGATAGTGTATAACATAAAATCTATCACGCCAGGAACACTGTGAACGGTCCAGATTAACCGATCACTATGTATGCCTTACTCAAATAATCGAGGATCTCCCACACTAAACCAATTATAGCAGTTTAGTAGTTGATACTAGAAAAACTGTCAGTAGTGACTACAGTCCTTTGTTTCCATTATTTTGATATAAATGCCTGCTGGATTACATCCCAGCAATACTTAGCCTTTGAAGGGAAGCGGATTGTCTGATATACCACAAATCACCGACTTAGCTGATGTGGGTACGTGTTGACGAGCGCTGACACCTCGGGCTCGGGCTCAAAGGAGATCAAAGTTACATGGGACCCGAATGATGTATTTATTATATCCACACCACAAAATGAATTATATCTAAATTACAACTGGACTACACAAATATGTTGGGATTTTTGGCCTGCGGAATCACACAGATCTAGATCTAGGATAGCAATCCAATGACACCAAGCACACACATAAAAAAAGAGAACACACAGATTTAATGTGGAAAACCCTTGCGGGAAAAAACCACGGCACAAAGCGACAGATCACCACTATGAAAGCATCAATTACAAAGAGAAAGGACTTACCCGATTCGAACAACCTCGAATCTCACCCTTGCTACACCCTTTGATAACCCTAGAACCCTTTAGAATACCTTTAGGAAGTCTTGGAATCATCTTAGAATAACCCTAGGGACCCCAATTTATAGTTTTGGCAACTTCCCTTTCGTATCCCAGTTGCGAAAGGACTTGCGTCACAAAATCAGCGAAACTCCTTTCGCATCCCAGTTGCGAAAGGACTTGCGACACGAAATCCGCGAAACTCCTTTCCGCATCCCAGTTGCGAAAGGACTCAGATTTAAGACATCTCGCAACAATCTCCACCATGTCTTCAATCTTCAACCGTGTAGCTTCTTGACATCTTCTCTTATTTCTGCATCACATCATAGTTCAAGATCACATTGGCCAACCAACGCCAATCACGGATCTGATAGATACCTGCTATATCGTCGGCGCGAATATCTCTGAGAAGCCGATCCCTTTTCTCTGAGAATAATCCCTCGCCACCAACATCGCCCTGTATCTATACTGTATCCTCCTGAAGGTCCACCTGCATCCAACCGCTCACCGGCCCACTGGAAGCTCCACCTGCTCCCATATGTCGGTCTAGTACAACGAATCCATCACATCGTCCATAGTCACCTTCCACTTCTCAGCACCAGGCTCACTTAGAGCCATCAGAATAGAAGATGAATCCTCTGCGATATTAGAGTCGTCCATGTACCACGCAGATATCCTGCGATCATGCCGTATGATTCTTCACACAGGTGACTGCTCCACCTGCTCTGTATCCCTATCCGCACGACTCAGCCTTCCTGCCCTGCCCGCTCATGTGGCCATGCCCAACATGCCACACACGTGCAGAGGTGGAATCCGCTACATCCACTGTAGCTCCACCTTTTGAAGTGCTCCCGATCAACCTATAAACATGATCGAGTCGTTGCGCTTTCATGATTACCCGTGTCCCCTTAGATACTTTAAGAGAACCATCAATACATGTGTACTTGCATCCTTTTGCCTCAAGTACACCAAGAGAAATCAGATTCTGCTTCAAATCAGGAACGTGCCTCACATCTGTCAAGGTACGCTCCACCCCATCAAACATCTTGATATGCACCGTACCAACAGCCACAACATTACAGGCAAAGTCATTGCCCTTAAACACTTGTCCACCATCGCACTCCCTGTAGCTGGTGAACCAACTTCGATGAGGAGTCATGTGAAAAGATGCCCCTGTGTCTAGCATCCACTCGTCCTTACGATCATTGTATGACCGTCTGAGTGAAGACACAGACAAAACATCACCATCACATCTACTCGATTCATCTGACATGGCAGTGTTAGCCTCCCTGCATGAGTCTCAGAATCTTCCCTCTTAAATTTAGAATTTTCACAATCCCTCTTCACATGTCCTTCATTCCCACAATTCCAGCACTTTACCTTTTCTTTGCCCTTGCCCTTAGATTTGGATTTAGAACGTAAAGAACCTGTACCTTGTTCAGAATTCCTACCCACTGTAAACAGTGCATCAAAAGATGTCCCCATGTTGCTGTCTAGCTGTCTCATAACCTTCCCTTGAAGGGCTGAGATAACAGTGTCGACACTCAGGGTTTTATTCATGCTGCACATAGTGTCCTTGAATGACTTATAGGACGCCGGGAGAGAATTCAGCAACATACATGCTTGTTCTTCATCTTTCATCACTTCCTCCATATCCAGCAATTTGCAAACCAATTTATTAAAGTTGCTGATGTGAGCCTCCAGATCTCCACCATCTGTCATCTTGAAGTTATACCACTGCCGCTTCAAGTGCAGGCGATTTTCAGAGGATTTCTTCGCATAAACATCCTCTAACTTCGCCCATAACTTAGCAGCAGTTTTCTCCCTCATGACGTTGTAGAGAACCTCATCCGTGAGACATAAACGAATTGATGATAAAGTCTTCTTATCACGAGTATTCCAATCACCATCAGTCATAGTGAACTTCCACTCCTCAAGAGCACCATCTTCGCCTTATTTGATTAAGGAACTCATCATCTTGATCTTCCATAACTCAAAATTATTTTTCCTTGAATGCTTCTCAATCTCATACTTGGCGCTCGCCATTATTACTAATCCCTCAGATTCAGATCTGTGTCCCAACCGATTGCTCTGATACCACTTGTTGGGGATTTTTGGCCTGCGGAATCACACAGATCTAGATCTAGGATAGCAATCCAATGGCACCAAGCACACACACAAAAAAAGAGAACACACAGATTTAACGTGGAAAACTCTTGCGGGAAAAAACCACGGCACAAAGCGACAGATCACCACCATGAAAGTATCAATTACAAAGAGAAAAGACCTACCCGATTCGAACAACCTCGAATCTTACCCTTGCTACACCCTTTGATAACCCTAGAACCCTTTAGAATACCTTTAGGAAGTCTTGGAATCATCTTAGAATAGTCCTAGGGACCCCAATTTATAGTTTTGGCAACTTCCCTTTCGTATCCCAGTTGCGAAAGGACTTGCGTCACAAAATCCGCTAAACTCCTTTCGCATCCTAGTTGCGAAAGGACTAGCGACACGAAATTCGCAAAACTCTTTTCCGCATCCCAGTTGCGAAAGGACTCAGATTTAAGACATCTCGCAACAAAATAGCAGTGGGACAATGATTCTCACCATTAAAACATTCATAGGCTCACCGTAACATTTATTTTCCATTCAATATGTTCATCAGGTCACAAAAACTTGAATGAAGAGAAAAAATAAATATCAAATTGATTCAAAACTTGTGTGGCGCCAAAAGGATTTCAATGGTAGATGTTCAATCCCCCACTGCTTTTTGCAGTGTGGTCCACTTGATTTTTGATCCATCTAATTTTTAGGCTCAAGCCTTATGACGATCTCACCAAATGGATGGACGGTTTGGATATAACACATCTTATGATGGGATCCACAAAACTTGATGACGTAGACACACCAGATAAATGTTAACCATTTGATGAATGGCCTCTCATATGGACGGTGAAGTCCACTCATAGGAAATATATAGGTCCAATCAACAATTCAATTCATCTGGTTGTTAGGACCCATCATGGAGTGGTTATGATTCTAATGAATCACTTTTGTTAGGAAATAATAACCATATCCCATCCTTGATCGAGAAAAAGAAGAGACATATAAAAACGCTAGATCAAGGATAATCGGATCATCATATCAGTATGATTTTTGCAGGCTTAGCCCATTAAATATATGATGGACCAAATAAACAATCCAGATTAATGCATTGAAGTGTGTAAGTGTCCCACGGCAATTAGGAGTACTATAACTTATGGTGATCAGAGAGAATATTGGAGCATTTCCCAAAAGAAAAGAGTAAAGTAAGGGAGAATTATCTTTAAAAATAACAAAAAAATAAAAAGCAAGAGAGGAGAAGCAACGTAAGACTGTCAATGTGCCCGGTTGGCCCAGAGGCTTCCGGGTCGAGCATGGGTGTTGTATTGGGCCCGGGTCTAAAATTCAAGCCCGTTTATAAATCGAGCTGCAGTCGAGCTTTGTATAAAGGCTCGTCAGCTTTGCCCATGTTCGGTCTCATCTAGTAATTCAAAGCATTTTTTCAATATATCGTGATTAATATAATAAGCTTAATAAAAGTATGTTTTTAAATTTCAATGTCATAGATTAAGGTGAAAAACAGGCAACTCAACTGCTGGACAGACTGGATGTCAGACAAAGAGGAAACGGGCCCAAGAGCTTAGTTGTGGCGGTTTTCGCCACGACGATGGAGCTCTTTACACGGCTTGCTCCAGAGTCCATTACTGGTTTTTCACCATTTTTTGGTGGTCAGTCTTCAAATGTACACATGCCACAGATTTACGGATATCTTAACCGTTTAAATTGGCGGCCCATTTGCAAATAGAGCATTAACTAGAAATTATTTTCCCTCCTAATTCAGTGCGCTCACCGTTTATGTCTTATCATCCATTTCGATAGCAATTTAATATTCATTTAGTAACAATTTAATAGAATTAGCAGTACATGCGGCCACGGACTGGATTAAATTTTACAGGCCAGGCTTGGACAGACCTTGGCGCAGCCCCATATGCAAAATTAGTTTTTCACATCAGATAAAACTGTTGTCAAAAGATGTCTTAAATCTTCTGGACTGCTCGACCGGTCGAGGGGGCTGCTCGACTAGTCGAGGCTCGCTCGACTCGAAGTCCAGTGGCGAAGTATTTTTGGAGTTCTATGGTGCTCGACCAGTCGAGGGCCAGGCTTGGCCAGTAGAAAGGGTCCTTCGACTAGTCGAGGGTTACGCTGATACAATGCAGATTTTGTGCAAAATGCGTAAATTTGAGTCGGTTTTCGAAAGGTGCGTAAGTGGAGTTTCCTAAACTATAAATAGAGGTCCCTATGGCTATTCTAGGGTATTCTAAGGCTTCCTAAAGGTATTCCAGGGGTTTCTAAAAGGGTTATAAGGTTATCAAAGGGTGTAGCAAGGGTGAGATTCGAGGTTATTTGAATCAGGTAAGTCATCTCTCTTTGTAATTTCTATTTTCATAGTGAAGATTTGTCGCTTTATGCCGTGGTTTTTTCCTAGAAGGGTTTTTCAGGTTAAATCTTTGTGTTCTCTTGCGATTGCTTGGTGCTCTTAGATTGCTATCCTAGATTCAAATTTGTGTGATTCCGCAGACTAAATTCCAACAAGTGGTATCAGATATATCGTTGGAGCACAAATCTGAATCTGCAGGATTAACAATAATGGAAAATACTAGGTATGATATTGAGAAATACTCAGGCAAAAATAACTTTGTGTTATGAAAGATCAAGATGATCAGTTCTTTAACCAAACAAGGCGAGGATGGTACTCTTGAGGCAAGAAAGTCTACCATGACTGATGATGAATGGAATTCTCTTGATAAGAAGGCCTTATCCTCAATCCTATAACTCACGGATGAGATTCTCTATAATGTTTTGAGGGAGAAAACTACGGCTAGTTTATGGGCAAAGTAAGAGGATATCTATGTGAAAAAATCTTCTGAAAATCGCTTACACTTGAAGCGGCAGTGGTATAACTTCAAGATGGCAGAGGGTGGAGATATGGAGGCCCACATCAACAACTTTAATAAAGTAGTTTGTAAATTGCTGGATATGGAGGAAGTGATCAAAGATGAGGAACAAACATGTATGTTACTAAATTTACTTCCGACATCGCATGAGTCATTCAAGGACACAATGTGCACCATAAATAAAACCCTTAGTGTCGACGCCGTTATCTCAGCCATTCAAGGGAAGGCCATGAGAAAGCTAAACGGCGACACAGGGACATCTTCTGATGTACTGATTACGAGAGACATGAATTTTGAGCGAGATACATGATCTTCAAGACCTAGATTCAAATCCAAAGGCAAAGGCAAAGGCAAATGAAAACTAAAGTGATGAAACTGTGGGATGTCTAGTCACATGAAAAAGGATTGTACCAATCTAAAAGCAAAGAAAGAAAATTCAACGGCTTCATCCAAAGAGGTCAATGTTGTCACATCTGATAAAGAAACAAGTGGTGGTAATGTTATGCCTATTTCCATGATTGGTCACTTACATGACAATCACAAAGATGAGTGGATACTTGACATAGGAACATCTTATCACATGACTCCTCATCGGAGTTGGTTCGCCAGTTACAAGGAATTCGATGATGGACAGGTTTTTATGGGCAATGACGATGCCTGTAATGTTGTGGTTGTTGATACGGTGAGTGTCAAGATGTTTGATGGGACGGAGGGTACCCTGACTGGGGTGAGGCACGTTCCTGACATGAAGAAGAGCATGATTTCTCTCGGTGTACTCGAGGCTATAGGGTGCAGGTTCACAAGTATTGATGGTATCCTTAAAGTATCTAAGGGGGCACGGGTAATCATGAAAGCGCAACGACTCAATAATATTTACAGGTTGATCGGGAGCACTTCAAAAGGTGGAGCTGCAGTGACTGTAACGAATTCTACCTTTGCATGTGTGTGGCATGCTGGACATGGCCACATGAGCGGGTAGGGCATGAAGGTTGAGACATGCGGACAAAGATACAGAGATGGTGGAGCACCCACCTGTGAGAAGAATCACACGGCATAATCGTAAGATATCGACGAGGTACATGGACGACTCCAATATCGCAAGGGATCCGTCTTCTATTCAAATGGCTCTAGGTAAGCCTGGTGCTGAGAAGTAGAAGGTGACTATGAGCGATGTGATGGACTCGTTGTAGCAGATCGACACATGGAAGCTGGTGGAGTTTCCAGTGGGCTGGGAAGCGGTTGGATGAAGATGAATCTTCACGAAGATACAGCATAGATACAGAGCAAGTTGGTAGCGAAGGGTTATACTTAGAGCGAATGAATTGTCTTCTCAGAGATATTCGCGCTGACAGTATAACAGGTATTTATTAAATTCGTGATTGGCGCTGGTTGGCCAATGCGATCTCCAACTGGAAGGATGGATGTGGAGTCTACACTTCTGTATGGAAAATTGAAAAAGTAGATCTACATGAAGCAACCAGAGTGGTTCGAAGTATAAAGGGGGCTAAGAAAAAAGTTTGCAGGATGTCATGGTACGACCTATCGCCTAGGCAGTGGTATAAAATTTGATTCATTCATGGTGAGTCAGAAATTGTATGCTGATGACGTGTAGATCGTCAATTATGACATGTCTGAAATTAATGTACTGAAGACTCGATTAACTAGGAATTCAGGATAAAGGATCGGGGGCTGCAAAGATGATTCTCGGCATTGAGATTGAAAGAGGAATAGGTTTTAGTTATATCAGGCAGAATACCTTGGGTAGGTATTGATCAAGTATGTGATGAACCAGGCAAAGCCGGAGAGTGTTCCCTACGCGTCTCTCCTCAAGTTTTCCTCAAGACATGTCCCAAAACAGATGAGGAAAAGCAGAATATATCTCATGAGCCTTATTCGAATACGGTTGGCAGTGCATGTCATGGTCTGTATTAGACCAGTTATTTCACAGGCTATCGGTGTTGTGAGTAAATACTCCGACAAGCAATATTGGGTAGTAGTGAGATGGTAAGAAGACTACGTTTTTTTTTTTTTAGAAGACAGGAGCAAAGGTGGTTGGACATGTGGATTCAGATCCGGTAGACATGCTTACCTAAATCATTCCTACAGAGAAGTTCAAGTTCTGTAAAACTTCTCTCGGCTTAGCGATGGCGTAAAAGAAGGACAGAGTGTGCACGAGGAGCTATGATGCAAGGCAGAAATAAGAGAAGAGATCAAAGAGCTATACGATTGAAAATTGAAGACATGGTGGAGATTGTTGTCAGAAAATGTCTTAAATCTTCTAGGTTGCTCGACCAGTTAAGGCTCGCTCGACTCGAAGTCCAACAACGAAGTATTTTTGGAGTTCCGTGGTGCTCGACTAGTAGAGGGCCAGGCTCGATCGGTCGAAGGGGTCCTTCGACTGGTCGAAGCTCTCTTTCGATTAGTCGAGGGTTACACAGATACAATGAAGATTTTGTGCGGACTACATAAATTTGAGTAGGTTTTAGAAAGGTGCGTAAGTAGGGTTTCCTAAACTATAAATTGTAACAACCCTAAATTTTGGTGCATTAAAAAAATTAAAATAAATATTTAAAGATTTTATTTTTAAATAAAAAATAAAATTAAGTCAATAGTTGATTTGGTGGAGACATTCTTAGTTGAGATACAAGTTTAGGGATCAATTCTTGGAGCAGTAATAATAATTATTTTTTTATCAAATGTCATAAAAAAAAAATAATTCAAATTTAAGATAAGGGAGGATGTGTTGATCTATCTTATCAAGAAAAGTTTCTTTAAAAAATGGATACGGAGAAAAAATAGGAAGCCCTAGAGAAAAAGGGAGATGAGATTCTAAGAAGGATCGATCAGGTAAGTTCTAATCGCTAGATCCTTTTAATTTTTTATTATGTTGTTAATTTCTTCTTGATCTATACAATGTATGGTATGGATCATCCACACGATCATTGTATAGGTGTGTAGAGACAATTTTGATAAAGTGATGCTTTTATGATTTCAGATCTGGTTAGTAATATTTTATGAATTAATTGAATGGATGAAATCTGATTGTGTTAAAATAGATCTGTACAGATCATATGATCCCTAAGGCTAAAATATATAAGGGCCCTAATTTTCAAATCAATCTGACCATCAGATGGGCGACATTAGTCAGATCTAGAAGTGTTTAATAAAGGAATCTTAGATTTTTGTGCAAGTGTTGGTATCACTTGGCCTAGAAGGTCGAGATGGGTCATTGGTGTATATGTGGTTAGATCCATACCAGTCATCCAGTGTGTAGAGGCAAAATATGTCAAGACCTCACGAATCTAGATGATCCAATCATCCGGTGGGCCACCCCGATTAATTATTTGACATTCAATTTTAGGATCTTAAAAAGAAAATATAAATTTTGATAATTAAATTTAATAAACATATAATTTTAATTATTTGATTATTTAAGATTTGGCCACCTAGGATATATATCAAAGGTAGACCCTAACATATAAAAATAACTAGATGAATGATAATGTTATTGATATAACTGATAGGATCTCTGAATTCAAACTAACTCATTTACCTTGTGGATTCTTCACTATCAGACTCAGGTGAAACCAACTTGTCTCATAATTCATTAAAATTAAAATAAATCGTTTGTGATTGTTTGATTGATTGATATACTGATTTGAGTATTCTATTATGATAATTGTACGCTAAATTCATATGTGAATATTCTAATCAAGACAACTATGCCAAATATGAAAAATACGCATTTACATATCATCTATCATTCATTAATTTACATAATGCATGATCGATCCTAGGGGCCCTCCCTGGAAGAAATGTCGATCCTGGTAGGGCGTTACCAGATGCGGGTTATGCCCAAGCCTACCGAAAGGTAGAAGCCTACCCAACGGGTGGATGCTGGTTGACGACCTCCAACCCAAGCAGATGGACGATCACCCCATCTGATGCATTCATACATCATTTGCATCCACATCATTGTACATCCATTTTATGTTATTTTAATTACTATGATTATGAACCATACTGGGTTATTTCACTAAGCCCAGCCAGCTTACCTTTTTATTGATGAAAAAACCGTACAGAGGAGCCATTAGTTGATGATGTAGTGCAAAAACCAGAAGGATACACCGTACCTGAACACGATCCATGTGAAACATGACCATACTCATCTGAAGATGAAGTGGCTGCATTAAACCATTTCTGATTACTTGCTAACATAGTTTGATTAACGTAAAATGCACATCGATATTGATTTTGAGATTTTAAGAAATTATTTAGATTTATTTAATCGAAGCAACGTTAGTACGGAATAAACATAATTGTAGTACGATAATATAATAAATGAATGATTTTTAAGGTTTATTTTATTTTAAGGGTTGTCAAGATTTATGTATGCCTGGTTGATTGGTCTAAGTGTTTTGTATGTGTGATTGAGATTATGGTGTAACTTAGACTGAATATAATTATCACCTATGATTAAACTGATTAAGGAATTAAATTAGTACACTTTGTGTACGAGTTACGAATTAAAACTCGGGTCTGAGGGTGCACACTCTGTACCCGGATTTTAAGGCGTGACAAATAGAGGTCTCTATGGCTATTCTAGGGTATTCTAAGGCTTCATAAAGGTATTATAAGGGTTTCTAAAAGGGTTATAAGGTTATCAAAGGGTGTAGCAAGGGTGAGATTCGAGGTTGTTCGAATCGGGTAAGTCTTCTCCATTTGTAATTAATTTCTATTTTCATAGTGAAGATCTGTCGTTTTGTGCTGTGGTTTTTACCTAAAGGATTTTCCACGTTAAATCTTTGTATTCTCCTGTGATTACTTAGTGCTCTTATAGATTACTATCCTAGATCCAAATTTGTGTAATTTCGCATACCAAATCCCAACAAAAACGACCCCGTGAATAAAAAATGTACATCATTAGATATAAATGCCAATTGTCCACATTCAATATACACACATTTGGGCATATATGCTTAAACTATAACAATGGGCACTTAATTAGGAGTGCAACTCAGGCAGGTTGGGTTAATTTGAGGGTCAACCCGAGCCTAACCCGAACTCAAGAGGACCCAACCAGACTCAAATTCTAGCATGAACCCAACCAAACCCAATTTACTCTTATGATTAGGGAGATGGTGAGGTGAGGCAATCCTACACGCGTCACATTCACAACTACAGATTTCCAAGCAAATGTGTTGTACGCCTGAGATAGAAGAGACTCGCGATTGTCATATGCAAAAATAAGGCCAATCCAGCCATACATGGGCTCCACTTGTACCAAAAAGTGGACGGCTTTAAAAAGAAGCCAAAAAGCATCATGACGGTCCACATTCAACCAGCACGTGCCCTGGTGAGCAGACCCAGCTGATTTGTGTGGCCATCTGAACTACATGTACAGGGTCCAACCAATGGGGTCCTCTGGCGTACTACACAATTGCTAGATTGGGACGTGCCTGCGGGGCTAGCAAACCTTGCGGGACGGATTGTGCCATGTAGTGTTCACAATATCACGGCGAGCAGTGTGGAGTCCACCGTGATCTGCGAGTGACATTCAACCCATCTTTCAGATGTGCATGTCATCCAACCGATTCATCAGGTCAGCCCTACCTTGACTAAGGAACACATTCGAAATCAATCAAATCCCAAACTTTAGGTGGGCTGATTGTATGCTACTCCTTGAGGCGAGTACCATTTGAGCGACCGTTGATTTGATGGAACCTAGCATGGGCAAGCCAGCTTAGTCGGCTTGGTTAGCTAAAGTAGCTTCTCCTACCTCAAAATCATATATGATATATTGAAAAACTCATCCTGGTTTGCGAGCTAGACACGACTATTAAGGTTCTGATGGCCCGGATCATTTTCGCATCCGATTTTCTCTGGTCCATCTTTGCCATGAAACTGTCTGCGACCCGCTCTACATCAGTTCCACAAGTGAATTAAGGAAGGGAATATCTTAAAAAGCATACAATGATACAAATAAAAAATGACAGTCTTAGAAGTATATAAATAAACATGAGTAAACAGTTTTTTATGGAGTAAACATCAGACTTGAAGTGTATGAAGGAAAACACATATTTAATAATATCGTTTTCCTCAATCCAAACAGACCTTCAAAGAAGAAGCTTGAATAAATGTCAGGGACATGAAAAACATGTAATGGATATGGGTGCGTGAATTCAACACCATCTGATCAAGATGGGAATATGGATGTGGGGTCCATCGTGATCTCATCATTCACTAAAGTAATATTGGAGAGATGTTGAGCCCCACATCTCAGAAGGCCTTGTGATAGAGCCCGTGGATCTTCTTCCATGACTCCTCCCTCTGTATCTTCAGCTGCTTGTAGAAGTTCCCAATGAATATCTCCGCCTTAGTGAAGAGCTCTTGCCCACTGATGACTTCAAACTCCTCTTCCTGATCTTCATCATCTACCTCTTCTTCCATCCCTTCATCTTCCATGTTGCCTCCGCCGCCTATAAAAAACAGGCTTGGGGTGGACGGGCACTTCTTCACCTTCTGAATCCTAGCAACGGTAGTTGGTTTCTCAACAGTCTCCGGACTATTTTCAACACCGTCGGATGATTCGCAGACAACATCAGTGGTGCCAGTGCCACTACCCTTGTTAAGAGAGGCTTTGGGGGCAGCAACAGCAACGACCGGTTTCTTGTCATCTGGGGGCTTAGAGAAGGCAGAAAGGAGGCCGGACTCGGCTCCTAATGCGATAATGAGGAGATTGAAGAGAAGGTAGAGATAAGGAGACCTCATCGACGTCGATAAAAAGGGAGTGATGAGGAGAAGAAGAGAAATGCCAGCTATCTTAGCAAACTGGGATTTGTGTAACTTCACCATTCTTTGCGAAGGGACTAATTAATGGTAGTGGTAGTGGTAGGAGTGAGGGGACACAAGGTTTGTATATATACACTAAGAGAGAGGGAGGGAGAGAGGTATTTCTCCTCGTTTCAAAAAGCTGCTTGTTGAGAAATGATGTAAAGGGATCGGTTAGATTAGATTAAGGAATGGATTATACGGGACCGGAATCCTTTGCCACACCTGTTATACGCAGCACATGCATCACCCTAGCACTGTGGGGCCCACCTGTTTTTGTGTGACATCTACTCTGTCCGTTAGGTGGGCCTTTGAAGTTAGGACCTCGGGGAAAAATCAGTGCGATTCACGACTCAAGTGGGTCACACCACAGGGAACGAGTATGGGACATAGGTTTGTGTGTAGGGCCCACTACAGTGTCTATATTCTTCCTAACCAGCTCAACAGGTGCAACTCACCTGGGATTAATAGACACTCAAAGCAGGCTTGCCTGTGCTCTGGCCACATGAAGTTCCGGTGGTTGGAAGCTATGAAGAGCCCACAGAGATGCCCGTGACAAATTCACTCCGTCCATCAGTTTCGCAAGACCACGATACGATAAGAGTCCAAAAATCAGGAAGATCCAAAACTCAGGTGGGCCATACAACACGAAACATTAGCACGAAATATCCACCGTTGAAATATTCCTGCAGCCAACCACAATGTTTATATGCCATCCAAACCGTTCATAGGATCAGTACCACTCAGATAAACTGTAGGTACAAATTTCATCCTGATATAAAACTTCTTTGACCCCCCCACAAAGTTTCCAATGGTACACATTCAATCTCTTTTGGCGTGGTGTGACCTATCTAAGTTTTGGATCTACCTATTTTTGGACTCTTGTCATATTGTGTCTTGCAAAACTGATGGATGGAGTGGATCTGTCAGGGGCATCTCTGTGGGCCCCACATAGCTTCCGACCACAGGAACTTCTCGTGGCCGTGGGGGCACAGGCAAGTCGCGTCCCTGGCGTGACATACCGCATGAGCTTTGATTTTTTTAGGAGTGATTTTACTTACTTCCATTGTTGTGGCCAACTCAAGCTTTGGATGGGGCTGTTTTTTAACGTGTACAAGGAGAATAAGGGAGCACACTCGATGTACGGCGTGGATGTCATCGATACAGGCCTTACTGAGATAAGGTGTTGTACATGCTGCATACAATGGTGCGCCCTCGAGTTGTACCGGTAACATTGTAAGCTTAAGTTGATACCAGGAAGATGTGGGGTCCAATGATGTATGAAGACCATCCAACCAGTCCATCAAATGCCTCACCTCATACTACTAACGGTGCCAAAAATTATCATGATCCAACTTTCGAATGGGCCACAACAGAAGGAATAACGTGCTAGGGTATCCCCACCTTGATTTACCCCGGGGTCGTTTGAATATCTAAACAGGTTTATTATCGATTTAACCCTTCTTCCATGTCCGACGAACGATCTGAATGGCCTGGATTACATATAAACAACACTCGGGAACTCCAAACAAATCAAGGGTGAACATTCCTTCTCAACTTGTTCACTGTGGTATGACCCACATGATGCATATCTCAGACTGATTTTAAACTTATAAGAGTAACATGCGCTAAAGCATGTGATGGACGGTTTGGATTTAATGAATGCATTAACGTGGACCCCATATCTGACCGGTACGAACGTAGGTACGGTGGTAACTGTACCACTGGAGCAGCCCCGCGTACAATACGTGTTACGGAGGATTCCGGTCCCATTATCTATACGGAAAGAGGAAGTTGATTAGACGGTGGTTGATAAGTACATGTAAGAAGGTTAAACAGGTAGTGCTTGATTAGGTCGGTGAGAATATTCGCACGCTTTTAAGTGGTCTTGGCCTCCATGAAACGAGCGATCCTCAGTGGTGCAATCTCCTGGCTGGGACCCACAAGATGTCCATTGGGATCTTTGTTGCTTGCCGGAGAAAGGCAGGTGTTCAGCTCTAGTTTACAAAACTGTAGTTTGAGGGGGCCACCGTCCCACGTGAATCCCACCTAGAGTAATCGTAACCGTTCATATTGATGGACACCATGAGATTTAGCCCGCTGTAAAGAAATGTAGCCAGTAAGTTGAATTGGCCGACCCAACAACAGCTTGCAAATGGACAGCCAAAAGATAAAGCTCTGGTGTTTGTGCCCAAGGCGCAAAAGCCCACTGATTGGATGCGTATGATTGTCCAACAGATATGATTTTTGCATGGTGGACCATCCATAGTGAGCTCAAAGGGTTCAACGGTTCGATGACGAATGATAACTGGCTCATGTGCTATAGAATTAGTGAGGACTACTAAATCAGTACTCTTTGTTTTGGCTTTGGGGAGTTGAGAATCTCATCCGCCAACGCCAACTTGTACGAGTGCTTTGGTGGTCCCTCATCATCCTTTTTTCGGGCCTTCCCTTTCACCGTGAAAGTTATATCCGTGGATAATCTTTCACCACATTGCTAACAGCCTTTTTCCACAATCAAAGGTTTCAGGTTCAAAGGGATCAAAAAGGTCTCACTCTTTCTCTCATACAAGCACGCCAATGTGGACCATCCAAATGGTGGGCCCCATTGAAATGGAGTATATCCCGAAAATCACAGTCTAGAAGATCTTGAATCTCTGATTTTATTTTTATTTTTCCATTATATTTGGACCGCCCACAATTTGCAAGTGGCCATAGTTGAGTCAATTAAGATATGAGTAGTAGTTATATATGTTGTCATGCACAATCATTTTTAACTGTTGTGTAATTATTAGAAGAAACCAAAAAAATAAAAAAATCTTAATGTGTAATTATTACAAAATTATTATTTTATGTGAATAGATATGTGGATTTCATCAAGAGGAAGAGTGTTTCTTCATAAAGGACACCATGTCCCTATAAAACTACAAGCCACGGACATTGTAGTCTAAAGAAACAAAAACATTTACCGATCAACTTATCCGTAGCCTAATTTATTCTTCAAAATATGTTTATAAGGTATATCAGTGTCAACACTTGGAAATATTTTCTGCACTATAAGGTACGAAATCTTTGTGTGGATCTCTTGTAAAAAATTTATTATTCCCTCTTTTGCACTTGATGGAATATTCAGAAAATGGAAGCAAATCTATCTTTGAGACATTGGTCATTCGTATCAAAACTTCAATGGTATGATATTTTCATCTCAGATTGCTGCATTTCTTCTCTAGTTTTGTGCTTTCTTTTTCCAATATCCAAAAACTCAAATGAGGCAAACCCCAGACTTTTCCTATGGTATGACGCACCGCTGTCTTGAATAAGAACCCAAAAAACAGTCAGTTCCCCGCACGGAGGGAACTGTCTTGGATTTTAAAAAACCCTAAAAAATCAGTCACTTCAAGGGTTCCTATCCCCCAACCTGTCTTGGATAGGTCTGATTTTCAGGTGTGGTGTGACGCACCTGTCTTGGAACGGTCTGTTTTGCAGGATACGGCTTTAATCTTGGAAGGCCACACCTTGTGTACGGAGTGGATGTGGGCCTACATGACTGTAGTCCCCACATACGTAGTATTAGTATAAACTTATCCTACAATGGTTGCAGAGGAACCGGGCTTAAAAGTTGTGAGCCACTACCATTTTGAAAGTGGTCTTTAGGTCCCGCTTTCATCATGGTGATAGACTATCACAGGAACCTAGAACTTTTCCTAAACACGCACCTATTAATACATCACAGCTTTTTATTAATAAGCAAAGCAGCAGGAGTGACTGGTCACTCATCCTCGGACGCAGATTGCGCCCAGCAGGACACGCCCGGCGAAATCGTCATTTCACGCAGGAAATCTTCACTTTTCACATTAGGTCCACACGTGCACGTGGAACTTTTTCATTTGTGCTGCACCGGATTCCTCATCCGCAGTCCTCATCCTCTGAACACCTGACGGGCTCATGTACAGAGACCATACAAATTGTGGGTACGATTGTCAATGATGCACATCTATAAAATCACACGGATCAAGCAATCATATCCTCTGAATTGCTCGGCTCTAATACACTGTCCAGAAAGAGAAACACTTACCTGTTTTGGGATCATATTCTTCCTTGGGAAAATCAACAGCCAGATTTCACAACTGATGCCGGTCACCTATATGCATATGCAACTTGTGTGTCACGCGTAAAGAGCATGTATGAATGGACGGTGTCGATAAAACAGATGAATCAACCTGGTGCCCACAGATGTAGTGTGAATTTCAATTTCCTCCAGAAATCCTGCCTCATTTCTTGCTGTAACCTGATGATATGATTCCTAGATTAATTCGATCGCTCTCATCGATTCTGAATATCGGATGGAATTTACATTGGACAAAATGCAATGCCATAGCACCTGATCCCACGCTCCAAACAGGCCCTAATGTTCGATGTTCAAATGAGAAGGTCCCAAGACTAGTGGCTAGGATCTTTCAAATGGACTAACTTTAGAATCTGTCAAAATTGATCCAGCCCATACCGCCCGGGTGACTCTTAGACGGGTCAAATTTGGACTCCCCATGAGCATGTTTGGATATAAGGAATCAATGATAGAACAATCAGTTTCCTTGATTTGACATTTATCGTTGTTTGAGTTGGAAAAATAAAAACCATGGATTCAATGGTAGTAATTATTGGACCATTTGTTATTGGTTGGTACTACTACTCAACCTAGGTTTTGCCTTTAAAAATCAAACTGTATATTACAAAAAGTGAGGCAAGAAACAAGGTGATTATTGTCTAATGAGGACAGTTTCACTTGCTATACAAATTGATGACCCTTTTGAGAATCAACCTGGTGCTTGGAAAACATAATCTTTACAGCTATCCATGTCCACACAAACTCAATACCCAAGCTTTAAATCCCCTTAATTAAAGTAATTAAGTGCCTCTTTAGCTGCTGGGGAATTCATTCCCTAATTTTTATGTTTCTTGAGGAATGTTAAACTTGGCCTAGTAATCCCTGGGGGAATGATTAAATTGTTTGGTTGATACGCCTAGTTAAAGTCTAAATAATTGTTTAAATTCCCTAGGCTTTTCATTCCCCAGCATTCCGATGAAAATCTGGGGAATGAAATTTCCAAGTATAAAGGCCAACAAAAAAGTGTGATCAAAACATATTTTGTGAGAACTAGAGAATTACTAAGCTAAGAAATATATAAACTAAGGCAATTGATGTCATACAGAAACTTGCTTAAAGAAAACAGATAATTAAGTTGTCTCAACAAGATATCTATGTTAAGGGGTGAGTTTATTGTTTGTGAAGAAGAGGACTACCCTGTCGTGCACCAAGTACATGTGTATACAAATGTTTGATTCACCATGCCCAAAAAATACCCTCAATTGGAATGCAGATACACGACACACCAACAATCCATATTCAACAGAAAAGATCAAACATTTGATGATTGGGATTTTCCAATTTGAGAGAACTTTTGGGCATCTCAGTCCAGATGGGGCCATCAGATAAGTGGCTCGGATAAAACAACCATAAGACAACACATGCATAAACTAGGTGCACAAAAGGAAAACTCCATGTTCACCACAAATAAGAAACTCAGAACCCCCAATGTTATATAGGAAATTAGAAATTAGACCCACTCAAATTAGACTCATCCCAAACCACTACAGATAAATGGGTTGGGTCTGAATCCTCAGTCTAGACTTCACCCGTACCCAACCCAATCCCAAGTTATTTGGATTTGGACTTCAACTCGATCCATATACTAATGAATTGGGTCTGCCTAAAATCTAGACCCTATTGTTGAATGGGTTGGTTGTAGAGCTCCCCTTATTTGGCCCACTTGCTCCCCTGTCAGGATCCTACAATTCCTTATTTTCTGTTTGAGCTATGCCCCCAGCTTTCCTCTGAAGAGGAATGCCAACATAACAGAGCTCCACAAGTTCCCTAGAGTGATCAAGACCTTTGATTTAATGGGTCACCAGGCAGTTTAATTTAAATTACATGAATGGCACGCATGCATTTTCTAAGTAATTCTAGGAGCCAGCATATCATCCGTCAAAGTTTCTCTTTCAACCAATGGGATTGTGCTGTGGTGGCCCACACTTCAAAACCAACAATGATCACACAAAAGCAGTCATCACTTTCACACACCTTCCCGACTGTAGTTGGACCACTGATTAGAGTTGATTTTGAACTGCAGGACATCCACAGCAAGGGTCACAAGGTAGATGGTCCCAATTCACTATCCTCTTGCAACATGGAAGGTGGCAGATAGGTTACACGAAGCTCATGGAAGATGACTCACAGAATAATTTCCGCTGTAGAGTTATTTGATGCTCCAGCCTAGTCTGAGGCTTGATGCTCAGGCACTCTGAAATTGTACATGGCATTGCATTAACTCAAATTAAACGGTCAAAATAAGAGTTTCCAAAAATAAAAACTCTTGCCAAAGCTAACCTCTGAATGTTGGACATCAGTTTGCCAAATCCCAACCATTAGCACTTTTTCATCTCAACCATTGATAAAATGCCCACCAATCAGCTAGTTAATTAATTAAATCAGGATGATGTTTGGACTATAATCTATCTAAATTTGTGGCCCACGGTTTGGACAGTTTAATTTGAGTTATTTCTATGCCAAGTGCACTAAGTATTACTGCCAGCTTGTCAACCCTCACTCAGAGTACAAAAGTTTTTCTCAAATTTCCACTGGACGTTTTTGCGTCTTATGATATTGTGACCAATGGATTATATCACACATGCAAGAGCATTGATGTGAATATGTCAGCTATGTATTTTGACAGTAAGCAATTGTATCAAAATGTATCATTGATGCAAACCAATACAAACGGTTCCCTTTGATACATATCCAAATCACAATGCCAAGACATTTGTATCCTGTTGCCAGATGGATGTCTCATGATACATTCCCAATATGATATGACACACTTCAATAGTTTTTTTTTTTTTTTGAAAGATCGCTTCAATAGTTTGTTACATGCCTAAATCACAATGCAGAGAAATCTGTGTCATATTGCCAGATGAATGTATCGCGATACAGTCCCAATATGATATGATACATGTTGATATTTTAAACCCGGTTTTCATCCACCCTATTTGGTCGATACAACATTTCCTTTCTACTTAAGAAAAACTAGTAAAACCTTGTCCTACAGAAGTATAACAGCATATCCTTCAATAAAGGTGCTGCCATACTGACCAAAAACAAATAAAGTGCCTTCAAAAGGAGTATCATAAACAACAGACTCATGCAAACTGCAGCAATCAAACCGTGCCAGCCTTTTGCCCATTTGCAAGCAGCAAAAAGGTCAATTTGGAACACATGATAAGTCAATATCAAGTACAAAACAAGTGAGAACAAACAGAGGGATGTGGAGCTTACATGGTCACTTGCCAGTCTTGATCATGGAAAGAAAGCTGCTAGCAGCATGGTACATTATGACATTGAGTTGCAGGCACTTGTGCACCTGCTAATACAGAGATCCATGGTGTGGGGGAGGATGGCAGGATCACTGCACGAATGCTTTGGCATGCTGAGGAATGCTTATATGGAGTTCATCCAAAGTGGGGCAGTCGTGGATGCTCAGACCATGCTCATTAGCCAAATGCAAAAGACATATGAAACACAGGTGTGGGGAAATATCCTTGGATGCAGCTGCTGCACAGTCGGCAGGAAAGCTGCTCAAGACATGGTTGAAAGATACCTCTTCCTCATGTCCCTATTGAAATACCATATCCACCATTAGGAATCCTTGGTTTAATGATATTTTAAAAACAGTATAATCACATGAATAACAAACAAATATAAGAAATTCCATCCATAGCAGATATCAATACAAAACGGGTGGTGGGGATCTCCCAAGCGTCCAAGCAATCGTGACAGATGAGTCCCCCTCTGGCCTCTACCAAGGCAAAAAGGTGCTGCAGCAAGATATAGGCATATCGTGGGTACAACATGTCCATGATGTTTAACACCTCAAAAACTCCCATAAAGTTTGCAAAGAAAAGGTTATGCACAACATCATCGGGGATATTCCCAGAGATGCTTTAAGGGGACCTTGTATGTAATGCACAAAACATAGTAAAATACTTCAAGTATATGTTCATTTTCAACTAATCAAAAATATTTATGACAAGCTGAAAACAGGAGTTAGATCAACTAGATTCATCAGTCCATTATGCTAGTGTACAGTTAATTCTATAGATCTTTCACGAGATGCTTGAGTGGTGAACGCTATATAACTTAAAGCATCACCTCAATCCATGACAAATGAAAGTAAAACTAAAAAAATCCTGCGTCTAGATTTCTTTGATAGACATCTGCGGAAAGAATTGACCCGAATCGATATTCTTCATCCTTACTGAGAATGAAGAATAATATGTGCAGCAAACAAATGGCCAAAAAAAAATTTTAACTGGCTTACCATCTCTGTGTTTTTAATGCATTCTTGCATATGATCCCAGAGCGTTTCTTTCAATACATGAACATCAACCTGCTTAGAAGACTTGTCATATTGAACTTCAATTTTATTTACCTACAGTTTTGAAAGAAGAAACAAGTATTACTACAAAGTAATTTAACAATGCTAGAACAATAGATAATGAAAATGCAAATAAGTACGTGTAGTTGCAAATGTTGCGGCTGCTGCTTGAGGGGTTGTAGGTAGACAATGTTTCAATAATTGGTTCAATGTCATATGATGAGACTCCATATCAGAGCAACTTGCTTCCCCAGCGTTTGGCTTTTCTAGTGGCACTTAATTGTACACAGTGATTGCAGCATAGAAAGTAACACCCGATCAATATCGCATAGTGCCGATAAGAAAATGGGCTGTAGTTGGGAAACTTTCCAATATCAGTCGATATATCGTGATATATCACAATATATCAACGATATATCAATACAATAAAATATTATGAAAATATTGTTGCTCTAAAATTTTCAGTATGGTCGATACGCATCACACGTATGGATGATGTCACCAATACACATCAACAATATCGGACTTGCGTCAATCCCCTTCTGAAAATTTTCAGAAATTCACCAAAAATCCACAATAAAAAATGATTTTCTCTGATTATTTTTTTTTTGCTGGAATTATGTTGTTGAGGGGATTTCGACCAATTTTTTCATTTGTTTCAAGAGAAGGGAATTTGGGTGCGGAAATCAATATCAAAGAGCGTGTAGTACCAGAAATCCAATCAGTGCGTTCGTACTAATTTGAACTATTTTATTTTTTTTTAAATTGCTTGGAATCTGTCAGATGAAGTTAGTAATATGTGATTTTGTATGTTTTGCATGCTCAATCATGAATTTTGACCTCCAACTTTCAAATTTGGGAATTGAGGAATTTGGGAAAAATCCAATTTCACCACTTTTACTTGCAATTTAAGTGTGGAACAATCATATGAGAATGCTTGGAGGCTTATCTATAGATTGGCAAACTTTTTGGAATTTTTGAGAAAAAATATTTGCTAATCAAAAATATCAAAAAATAAATGGAAAATAGTTTTTTTTTTTATTATTACATTGCCAGGATATTATTTATGCCTTTGAATTTATATATTTATGAGTGTATGCTGATCTTGACATCACCATACTCATTTATTTATTTTCAAAAATAAATTTAATTTCTTTAACAATTATAAATAAAAATTATATATATATATATTATATATATATATATATATAATATATATATTATATATATATATTATAAATAAAACCACTATACATTGCAGGATGAATTTGGCTTTTGAATGTATTGATTGTGTTTTCATACATGTCTTTTATGGTTTAAATTATATGAACTGATTTGAATATAGTTGCAACACTTCTGTCAAACAGCGCGTGGTTTAGGACCCTAACAAAGGAAACTTACCATGTTTACTTGTTTTTTTGTGATCTTTTGAGTTATAAGTGTGTATTAATGTCTTTTTTAACATCTAAAGTTTTATTGAAAAATTCAATCAATTTCCCAATGTTTCCCAAAAATAGTAATACACAATACATGTGATATTTCCCATGCAATACCATATATGTTTTTGTATAACAAGTGTGTGATACATGCATTGATACTGATAGTGAAAACATTTTTGTAAGCAGCTCTAGGGCAACTATGACCTTTCTAGAGCTCTAGATTAGAGGCTCTTCCAAACAAAAGTGCTTGAAATGGAAACATGAAATGGGCATTGGTATATTGTGGGTGATCAAAACACTAAATTAAGATAGATATATGAGAAATCATAAAGGAGTAAAGGACATATTTAGTATAGGTAACAAACTTCGGTTCTTTTTCTTTTCTTTTTTTTTCTTTTTTTTTTTTTTTTTTTTTTTGGAATAGTAACTGCAAATTTTATTAAAACAATGGCAAAACAAGGAGACAAAGGATGATGGGAGGTCATCCAGTTAATTAAAGGAAGGAAATTCTCCCCGGCTATCCTGAAAATCCTCTGCTGGGCTCCCTACAAAACATGTTGTCAACCCTAGCCCATGTCAATAGATGTGTATGTACATGGATTTATGTAGTCAGGAGGAGTATCATACTCCTTTTTTATATTAATTTTAACCACATTAAACTAACACCATTATTAATAACTAGGGGAAGTGGCATATGCAATGGTATATAGAGGGAGAAATTGGAAAAGGGAATGAAAAAAGGGAGTAATTGTAGCAAAGTTACGAGATACATGCAGGGAGACAAAGAAGGGTGCTCATGGTTTCAATTGTGCACAACCCATCTCCACAATTTCTTATGATGTGGCTCATTCGAACTTTAGATCTCTTTGTTGTTGGGTTGACATAATAACATGAGCCAGCACAATAGATGTATGGTATGCGTTTCACACAATTATGATGGTGGGCCCTACAAAGGCTTCTTGCACAATTTCCCTACTACTATATACCGTGTGGGCTACACACAGAAGGAAGTTCAAGCGAACAACTGAAAGGATGCAGGTAAAATCTAACTTGCTGGCCGTTGTAGGCTTTTAGCAGGGGAAATCTAAACCATAAATCAAACAACAATCACATTTTCTAATTCCCAAAATACCCCTAACTTCATTAAAAATGCCTTTCTATGTCCTTTAACTATTCAAAGTTTTCCGCTACAACTGTACATGAGTCGAACTGAGTTGAGCTAGGCACAACTCAGATCGGCTCGGCCAGTAGAGAACCCCAGCTCAAACTCGACTCGGTTTGGTCCTCGTGCCTAATTGGCTAGCTCAGCTCGGTTCGATCAGTAGCTCGAGCCTGTGAGACATTTTCTCAAACACATAGCTTGCATCTTCATTCTCTCACACTTCGAATGCAAATCAGTAAGAACACTTTGCAGGCATTTCATCAAACACTCAGCGAGTAACATCAAGATCAAGATATGAGGGCAGTCCTACAATGTAAAGTTTTTTTTTTTTTTTGTAAGGATTTGTTTCTTCAATCTTCCCTCGAATACCCATTTTGAGAATACCCTGATACGAGGGCAATCCAAGAAATAACACTTCATTGACGTATTTCATCAAACATTCAGCAAGCAACATCAAGATCAAAATGACCAAGTCATCAAGTCGGGGTTCGAGCCGAGTCAAGTCGAGCACGGGAAAGCTTTAACTCGGCTTGAAATTTTTTCGAGCTCCAAAAACCAACTCAACTTGGTCCAAATCCAGTTTCAAGCCGAGGCGAGTCGAGCTTTTCCAAGTCAAGTCGAGCGAGTTGACCGAGCAAACTCGACTTGTGTACAACTCTATTTTCCACACTACAAAATTAAATGCAGAAGCAAAATTGCCCAAAAGTTGTCTGCGTTATATATAGTATAGATATCAAAAGGGCGTATGATACTCTACACAACTACTCAAATCCATGCACACATATCTCTCTATAGCCCATTCCATAACCAACCTTTTTCTTTTCTTTTTTTTAAAGTAACGAGATTGAATTAAGAAGTAAAGAGCTTACAGAAGGGGCTGCTGAGATAGCAGAACCAAAAACCTACACACCTAGAAATAAAATATTATAGTCTTTAAGACCTAAAACATAAACTACCCATTCGATTAACAGCTTTTTCGCAAAAGAACCCACTACTTGAGCCGATGCCTGATTATCGTTGAAACATCTGTCATTTCTTTCTTTCCACACTGCCCACCAAATAGCCAAAATAGCCATCCTCTAGATACGGGTTTTGATTTTCCCCAACTTAAACCCATGCCAATAGGCTAGCATCGCGGAAGCCGAATTCGGAATACACCCACTGACATTGAATCTTAAAAAGAAATCCCACCAAATCTAGGCTATGAAGGGGCATTGAACCAAGGGATGATCCACAGACTCCTCGTTTCTCATGCAACACAGGTAGACGTTAACAAGCTGCATTCCTCTCTTCCTCAGATTGTCAATGGATAAAATCCGGTTTTTAGCCACCAACCAACCAAAACAAAGAAATTTGGGGGGGGGGGGGGGGGGGGGGGGGGAATATTTCCAAACACCCAGGGGTAGAGGAGGGGGCAAGGAGAGTATAAAGAGATTTCACCGAGAAGAGACTAGATTTGTCCCCTTTCCAGATAAGCTTATCAAGGACTAACTGATCCTGGACCACATTGAATAAACACGTAAGCAGCTCCACGTATTCCTAGACCTCCCAATCATGGAGATTTCTGAAACAATTAATTTCCCACACCGTTCCGTCAGTCGATTAGGAATAGCAGCTACTAATCATACTTTCTTTATTAGTAGCAATACTGAAGATATTAGGGAATCTAACTCTCAACGTGCTATCTCCCACCCACTGATCTTTCCAGAACCTGATCGCGGCCCCATTTCCTATCTCGAAACCAATATTATCAATGACAAATTTTTTTTGAACGAAAAATACCTTTCCAAATCGAGGAAGCTCTATAAGCAGAATCCTTGGTCCACCAACCTCCATGGGAGGAGCCATATTTACCTTTGACGATGATACTCCATAAAGAGTCCGCTTCCAGCCCTAGCCTCCAAGACCATTTACCCAAGAAGGCATTATTCATAATCTTCAGGTTTTTTATACTCGCACCCCCTCCCTGAAGTGTTTACAGACGTCCTTCCAGTCCATAAGATGAAGTTTCTTCTGATTTTCCTTGCCACTCCAAAGGAAGTCTCTTCTGAGTTTGTCGATATGGTCCAAAACTGAACAGGGGCATCTAAAGAGAGACATAAAATAGGTTGGGAGATTGGAGAGGGCTACTTTAATAAGGGTGAGCCTGCCCCCCATCGATAAATAGCAGCATTTCCATCTAGCAAGCATCTTTTGAAATTTCTCCACAAGTTTATCCCACGCAGGCACACAGCTAACTGAGGGGGGCCTAATGAGAGCGGGAGACAAACAAAAGTGGTAGGAAAGGATGCAGCTGAGCAACCCAGCGAGTCAGCGTACAAGGAAAGCTCCCGATCCAAGATATTAACGCCAAAAACTTTCGATTTAGCCATATTAATCTTCAATCCCGACAACGCCTCAAAACACCTCAAGGTCGTATGCAATTATCAATGGATTCGGGGTTCGGTTCCGCCATAATAAGAGTGTCGCCTGCAAATCGTATGTGATATAAGGGGATCGAAACACCAGGCATCGAGATTCCTTTAAGGATACCAGCACTCAGACCTTTCAAGATCATTTGCGATAAAGCTTCGCCAACTAAAAGGAACAGGAGAGGGGACAGGGGGTCTCCTTGACGCAAGCCTCTCGAACTAGGAAAAAAACCTTTCGGGGCACCATTTAAGAGGATCGAGAAGTGAGCCGAACCCACACAGGACCTAATCCAGCTTCTCCATTTTTCGCCAAAACCCATGCAGACCAATAAATAATGCAGGAAGTCTCAATCCACATGGTCGTAAGCCTTTTCAATATCCAGCTTGTAGATGATGGATTTTATCCCTGCCCTGTGGCAAGAGTGGAGGCATTCATTTGCTATTAGCGCGCCATCTATGAATAAGCGATATGAAGGTTGCTCCGAGACCCTTCGATCAGGCTAATTGGTCTGTAATCCGAGAAAGAAGACGCGCCAGCAGCTTTAGGAATAAGCGATATGAAGGTTGCTCCGAGACCCTTCGATAGCTTTCCCCTATCATAAAACTCGTTGAGGAAGTTCATGATGTCGGGACGAATAGTATCCCAGAAAACTTGGAAGAATGTCATTGGATATCCATCAGGGCCTGGTGATTTGTCACCCCCCAATTCTTGAACAACAGATTTAGTTTCTTCTTCTGAGAAAGGGGACTCCAGTAACACCGCATCCGATAAATCCAGTGCAGGGAAGGCTAAACCATCGAGACGAGACCCGGCCCATCCTTCAAAGGAGAGAATGGATCTGAAGTGTGCCACAACTCCATCAGCAATCTCTTCTTTGTCTTCAATCTGTCCACCGTCGACAGTGATACTTAGGATAGCTTTAGCACGAGCTCTCATATTAGCAATACTGTGGAAATATTTGGTGTTTTTGTCTCCTTCTGCTATCCATTTAGCCCTCGATTTCAGCTTCCAAGATAATTCATCTTCTAAAGCTCTGGACGATATGGACTGGATAATCTGAATACGCCTGGACAGGACTTCTAACGGAATCGCATCACCTTCCACTGTAGCATCTATCTTTTGAAGTTCCTCAAAAAGGGCTTCCGTGTCTTTCTCTCTCTTGCGAAGCTCGTTTTCCTTCCATTCTTTTATTTTCTCTTTCAAAAGTCTGAGTTTGCACATCAGATTGTGCCCAGCAAAACCATCCACCTGAAAGGAATTCCACCACTTCACGATTTGTTGTTGAAATCCCTCTATATTGAGCCATGCTAAATTGAATTTAAAAGGTTTCGGGCCCCAATTACCATCTTCCATAGACAATAGGATCGGGCAATGATCGGACGTAGTTCTTGGAAGAGCTTTCTGAGACACAATCGGGAATGCCTCTAGCCGCTCAGTTGATAAAAGGAACCTATCCAATCTAGACTGAATAGGAATCCTACGACCATTGGACCAGGTATATCTTGCTCCTGATAACGGCATATCAACCAGCTCCTGGGACTGGATCCAGTCAAAAAAAGCTTTCATGGCAGGGGAGGCTCTCCTTTTACAAGAGTGTTCTTCAGCAAAGCAAATAACATTGAAATCCCCGACAAAACAGCAAGGGCATAGAAAAGACTGTCTAATGGAAGTCAGTTCATCCTCGAAAACAGACCTGTTCAAATCCTCATTAGGGCCATAAACAGCAACTATAATACAACAAAAGTTAGAACACTTATCTTGGAGAATGACTAAGGCCGAGAACATCCCTGTTGCAGAACTTTGCAAGTCCCATTTGGAGGATTTCCAAGCTATAGGGATACCTCCCGAAGAGCCTACAGCGTCCAAGGTAACTCGCTGAGCATCCGTTGCTCTCCAAAGCGTCGCCAAAAGTCTGTCAGAAAACTAAGGAACTTTGGTTTCCTGAAGACAAATAATATCTGGATTCTTCCTTCTGATGGATTCCTTGATCAGACCCCCTTTCTGTTTAGATCCGACCCCCCTCACATTCCATGAGAGAATATTCATTGAGGAATAGAGCTGCCCCGGGATCCCTTTCGGCCTCGTCTAATGGTAGACCCTGAAGCTATGTGTGGGCTTGGATGAAGATTTAGCAATTCTCTGTTGCTTGAGGATCGTCTGGCTTGTTTGGACGGCGTACTGGTAGGTGGGAGAGGTCTTCCCCTGTTTTCAATGAATTAAAAAAGACTTGTGTAATCTTCTGTTCTGTTTCCAAACCATAGACCCAGGGACCGACTGACATGGCCAACCGCATCTCTGATCCATTTCTTGTTTTGGATCTCGTCAAATATTTCCTCTCTACTTTTGCCTTCTGTGATAGCCATCGTATTATCTTCCTGTTGGTGATGGATGAGCGTCAAGTTGTCTTCCTGATGGTGATGGGGGATATCTGCACACATCTGAAGGGGCTCTGCTACAATCACTTCGCTGGAAATGTTCTCCTGAAATAAAGTAATGGGGCCCAACTCTGCCCAATCCTTAGCCTGGGGTGATGAGTTAGTTGGGGATGAGGGGCTGGATAATAGGCTCTGGGATTCAGACATCAGACTCTCAGTAGAATCCCCTTTGGATAAATCATCTCCCAAAGTATCAGCCGATGGAATACAGAGAGAAGGAGCGGGATCCAAATGATGAGGATGGGGGAGTATGTGAGGTAACTCGGGTCTGGACGTCGGGTATCGAGACGGAATGGATATCGATCTGGGATTTTTGGGTACCAGCATAGATATATTAAAAGGGCCCCATTTACTAGGAGAAAGCTGGATTCGGGTTGCAAACGGACCCGATTCAATGGACCCGATTTCAAACAGAGACGTAAGTCTCGGGGGGGAAGACCTAGAGTTTAAGTGAACGGCTCCGATGGACCCGTCAGGACGAGCAGGAGACGCGTGGCGGGGATCTCCCAGCGGCGATCGTCCATCATTGCTTCTTCTCAGGAAGTTGCGAAGAGACTGCATACGTAGCTGATCGGGCTGCTGGTGATGGGACGAGAGACTCCTTTTTCTAGAGCCTGAATCAGAAATGCTACCACGCATCCTTCACTCCGAAACCCTGACTTCCTTCTCGCAGACGCCAGCGGATTCGTTTGACATACGAAGCACCGAAGTTCCGGAGGAGCTGCCACGTGTTCTATCGAGACGCCGAATACTGTCTCGAAAAACGATAGCTGAAGAGACACGCTCCACCGGTGTTCCGCCGGAGAATGGAGCTCGTGCACCTTCATCCAAACTCCTCTCCTAGACTAGCGAGGAAACCTGGTTAGCCTGCTCCCTGGATCTCCAAAAGTCACCCCATCTCGGATGAACAGAGTCGCAACTTTCCTTCTGTACTGGCAGAGAGATGATCCGGTCATCCACCTTCACACAAACATGAGATGGGAGGGGAATACCTTTCTTTCTTCTCACCCTGGCTCTGATAACTCCAAGTTCTGCCCCTAGTTGTGTTTTTGCATCCATTTCAATAAGAAATCCCAAGCAAGAGGCTGTTGAGATAAGGAATTCATCGAACCAACATTCCATCGGGATATCCCAGATGAGAAGCCACACATTTTCCTTCCCAAAAATAGAAAAATCTTCCCATGGAACGATCTCGATCACAGGTCCTAAATCATATAGAAGGCTGACCGTCGTTAGCGTCTCAGGATTTAGGCCAGGGCAAACCTTTATCCAGAGAGCATTGAAACCCGGAGGTTTAATGTCAGAATTCCATATTGAAAGCCGGTGCAGGCTTTCATCCAATCTCTAACTACCGTTATCGTGGCTCCCTCCTTAGTAATGATAACCAGTGTTCGAAATATCGGTATCGCGCTATGTATCGCACCGTTGGAATACAGATACGTATCGGTTATCGCACGGGATACATCGTTTGTATCGCATAATTTATCGCACTTTTTGGGAAACATGGGGAAACATTGGAAAAATGATTAAATTTTTTAATGAAACTTTAGGGATGGTTAAAAAAGACCTTAATACACACTTTTAAATAATAACATCTCAAAAAAAAAAGGTGCACATAATAAGTTTCCTTTGTATAGGGTCCTAAGTTATGCGATGTTTAACTCAACTAATGCAAATAAATTTAAATTGAATGCATGACATTTATAAATGTATCAAAGACATGTATAAAAACACAACCAATTCATTGAGATCATATCCTGAAATGATCTTTCAAAATTGTTGGACAGTGTAGATTTAAGACAAATACATCATCCTGAGTCCTCACCTGGATTTCATGCAGAAGTTCGTGTGTCGGGAACCTAGGTGAGCTCACCGTGATGTTTGTGAGAAATCCACTCCGTCCATACATTTTATGAGCTCATTTCAGGACATTAAACAAAAAATGAGCCAGATTCAATACTCAAGTGGGCTGAAAATTGAAGGATTGAACGTTCACAGTTGAAATATTCGTGGGGCTATAAAAGTTTTGGATCTGGTTAGTATGTGTTTTCAGTTCATCCCAGCAGGAATGATATTATGAACAATATGGATGGCATGTAAACATCACTGTCAACCCCAAGAAGGTTTTAACGGTAGAAATTTCCCTACCCACCTTTTCCTTTAGTGCGGCCCACCTGAGTCTTGGATCCCGTTCACTTTTTGTTTGAAGTCATAAAATGAGCTAACAAAATGGATGGACTGAGTGGATTTCTCACAAACATCACGGTGGCCCCACCTATGTTCTTGTTAAAGGCTTTGGCAAGAAAGCAGCGTGGGAGTCTCACCTAATCCCTCCCGTGCGGGCGGTTGGCTGGTGCATTGACGTCACCAGTTATGTGGGTCCCATCATGAGGTATGTGTTATATCCAAACCATCCGTCCATTTTGCGAGCTAGTCGTATGGCTTGAGCCGAAAAATAAGGTAGATCAAATACCAAGTGGACCACACTGCAAAACGTAATAGGGGATTTAACGTCTACCATTGAAACCATTTTGGGGTCACAAAAGTTTTGGATCAATATGATATTTTTTTTTCCTCTTCATCCAGATGTGTGATCTTATGAATAGATTGGATGGAAAATAAACATTATGGTGGGCCCTACAAACGTTTTAATGGTGAGAATCATTGTCCCACTGTTATTTATGGTGTGGTCCACTTGAGCTTTGGATATGACTCATTTTTTGAGTTCATGATCTAAAATGATCTCTCCAAATAGATGAACGGGATTGATATAACAAATACATTATTGTGTGGCCCATGTAACATTGATCTCCTTTGAACCATTGGTACAACTTGGAATGTCAGCGCTCGTCTTTGCACCACACGTAACCACACATTGAGTAAACTTTGTGGGGTCCACCGTAATTTATATATTTTATCCACTCCTTTCATCCATTTTATCAGATAATTTTAGGGCTTGAGCTCAAAATTGAAGTATATCCAAATCTCAAATGGACCACACCACAGAAAACAATATGAATTGAACGTATACCATTGAAAAATTCTCGAGGGCCACAAAAGTTTTGGATCAAGATTATATTTATTTTTTACAATCATCCATGTTTTTTTGATCTTATGAACAGCTTGGATGACAAATAAACATTATTGCGGGGCCCAGAAAGGTTTCAACGGTGGAAATCATTATTCCCATTGTTTCCCAGGGTATGGTCCACTTGAGCTTGCGATATGCTTCAATTTTGGGCTCAACCCCTTAAATGAGATGGAAAAAAGATTGGACGGCGTGGATAAACCACATACATTCGCAGTGGCCCCACTGAGTTTTCTCAGTACAATAAGAGCGTACCGGACTCAGTACGAAATCCAATTTCGACATAGGGCGGAAGCCATTTTCAAAGAAAGGGAGGGTTCCGGACCTTCCGGAACCCTAAAATCCCCAAATCCTTCTCAATCAAACCCAACTTTTTCGCCGGAATCTCCGTTGATGTATCTCCGATTATGTGATCTTCATTTCCAGGTACCGAAATCCCCTTTTTCCTTTTTTTTTTTAATCTTGATAATATCGAAGAAAATCCTGCGATATCGCATGATATATCATGCGATACAAATATTTTTTCTTTTTTTTTTAACTTCCTGTTGGTTTCGTGTCGCTGGCCAGCGATACCGATAATATCGACCGATAGTATCGATATTGTGAACACTGATGATAACCACCGATTTTACCAGTTTGGCTCTATTTTTGTCAAATTTTTCCTGGTCCACTGTGATAAAGGAGTCCGATTTATCATCTATGACATCCTTGTCAGCCGGACTGCGCGAGGCCCTGGCTGCTCCTTCCATGGGGGGGGGGGGGTGGAAGCGAAGGGTTAACAATAGGAGTATTAATGCCAAGGAATAGAGCGTCTCTGAACGTGTGCTCCTCCGATGGACCAAGGTGGGTAGGGGTTTGGACTTTAAGGGGATGAGCAATCGAGGTAGGTGGTTTGAGAGACCTGGAGGAGACCTGTTTCAAGGATGAAGAACCAGGTCCACCAGACAACGATTACGGGCCGAATCAAGCCCTTTGCACCAGCATTTTCTTACCATCGAAACTAATACCATGGAGCATGCTAACCGCTCTAGCCAACTCTACTTCGCTGCTCATGCGGACAAGAGCAAATCCACAATAGGCACCACTCCATTTGTCTCTTGGCATCACAACGTCCATCACGGCTCCTGCTCTACCAAAGATCTTCTCCAGATTAATTGGAAGCCATCCGTGGGGATAACCTTTAACATATAGTGTAGGGTAAGAGGCATATTTCCTACGTCCAATCTCCACCAGAGGCCTATTACATCTTTTGTTCTGAATCTGTTGCCATTCCCCATCTTCTGCTCCACTTCCCTCATCTCCGAGTTCCTCCAATCTCTTCTTTCCTTTTTCTCTGCCAACAACCTGCAGCTTATTACCTAGACTATCGCATTTCTTATTTCCATCAGTCCTCAGTGTCGATGAAGAGATCATGTCCGTCGTCGTCGTCGTCTCAGAATATTGAGGAGTTGTTCTGCATAAATCGTCGTCTATTGAGAGGCCGGAGACAGAAGCGAAAGCGCCAGAACCTCTACTCCCATGTTTCTCTGTTCTTTCTTCTTCCTCTTCCTATTTCCTTTCTTCCTTTGTATTTTCCTTTCTCCTCCATAACCAACCATTTTGTTTTATGGAAAACTTGATTTGGAGAAAGGTCCCCCATGGGACAAGACATGACCCAATTGACTTCCAACAACTCAAAAACAAAAAACAAAAAAAAAAAAAAAAAAATAATAATAATAATAAATAAATAAAACTATCCCAAATTTTCCTAGAGAAGACACAATACAAAAGTAGATGACCCAAGTTTTCCTCATGCCGTAAATAGAGATTGCACCCATTAGGTAAGATCATCTACCTTTTCCTTAAGTTATCAATCATAAGGACATTGTTCTTTTCCACTAGCAAACCAAAAGCCACCACCCAATGAGGTCATAGGTATCTCCAAATATGGCGAATTGGGTCCTTGATTTCCAAAAGAGATAGGCCTTAAAGCACCGAATAGAATGACCTTACCAAAAAAAAAAAGCTCTAGACTTACTTGGGTTCCAAAACTCATCTATCCCCATTATGGATAATGTTGCCTCAGTTATGAAGTGGTTCCATCATCCTAAGATACTCATTGATCTCCTCGTCTAGAGGGTCCCTTCTAAATACGGAATCCAAATCATTTGCTCCTTGACCCTCGAGATACACTGAGCAATGAGAGTCTCTCTCCCTTCCCACCCCGAATAAACGTGGAAAACCTGAGTAAAAAGGCCTATCTCCAAACCATCTATCCTCCCAAAATCTGATGTGCAACCCATCTCCTGGGGAGGAGATTTCCTCTCTAAAGGAGCTTGTCACCTTAAGTACTAGCTTCCAAATTCCTAAAGCCCTATAGGGAGATGAGGGAGACGTAAACCACCACCTGCTTTCCTCAGCATACTTACAAGAAAGCACCTTGTTCGATGAAGTGTCACCACTTGGTGAGAAGAACTAAATTGAAAAGCTTCAGCAATCTTATGACAAGTGCCCCCTTCTCCTTCGGTTTGCAAACCTCAGCCCAATTGACTAAATGAAATTTTTTCCCTTCTGCTCCTCTCCATAAGAGATCCCTTTGGATCCTTTCTAACCACCTGATAACGCTTTAAGGGAATTGAAATAGCGCCCTGAAGTATAAAAGCATATTTGAAAGCCACTTTAATCAACCTGATGCGCTCCCCAAAAGAGAGATTCTTGCTTCTCCATCCCGATAATGTTCATTTTAATCAAGATAACAGACTTTACTGATGAAAGAAGAAAAGGAAATAACCACAAAATTAGAAAAAGCATGTCGAACTTTGAAACATAATGTTTGGTTGGACGAAGACACCATCTACTTTTTGCAGCCTGAAAGCGTCTTAATCATCCAAAATTGGGATTTTTTTTTCGGTTATTCCAAAAGAAATCTTAGCATCAGATGAACAGCTAATAGCAAAGTTTCTTCAGGTTTATATCAAACTGATCCTCATCAGAGATTAATGTAAAGTTAAGTTAACGAAAAGAGTAAAAATGAACCTGCCGAGGGTGTGAAACAAGAGTGCTCGAGTCTTCCATATCACTGAGAACATTCCCATCATCAAAATGGTCACTGATCTCACTGTCATTATCCCATGATGCAAATCCTTCATTAGTGTGGCTTTCTCGTCTCGATTCATCTGACAAGAGAATAAGCATGATAATCTACGTACTAGAAATGCGTGGAAGCAAAAGTTTTTAACTAATAGAAATGAATAACTTTGATATAATTAAGTACAAAAAAATCCAATATATATCCACTTTCATGGGCATGTTAGCATTTTGCCAAAACTTTCAAATGAAACATGGGGTAGTCCAATCATCAATCTGGAGATTCTGGACTGTCCACTAATTCCATGCCACTTTCTTTATGAATAAGTCCATACCACTTTTGCGAGGCCAGATGCAAAAAAATAAAAATAAAAATAATAAAAAATCAGATGATTATGATCCCTGTTATTTTTTATTATAATTGACATCCATTCAAACCAGCCATAGATCAGATGGTTAGCACCATCTGACCAAGCCAAGATCAGAATCATTAGCACTCCACTGACCTGCCAAGTAGATCTTTTAGGATGATGATTGGACCAAGTTTTTTCTCATCTCAATCTTGACAAGGAATATTTTTGCATGCTATTGTTGCCTACCAATAGTGATATGGAATGAATGGATAGTCCGGATAAATGATTAGATTGTCTCACGTGTCATTTAAAAGCTTTGAGCACAAAGCTAATGTGTGCATGCTAACATGCTATGAAGGTGGGCACAGTAGTATTCTCCTATAATGGGATAATGTGGTTTTATTTGGAGAGATGCTCAAAACAACAACAAATCTAGAAAATGTGTTACCAAACTTATTTTTTAAAAAAATAAAATTGTAAGCATAAGACCTCGTCATGTGTATTAAGGGAGGCCACATCAAATGAGTTACTTTGATGAGTATAGAAAATAAGGAAAACAATATTATTACAAAATAATTAGCCCATGATTATCAATAAAGACTGCTCCTACCAACAGCCAATTCAGAGGGCAAAATGGTGTGCTATTATGGCATTTGCTGCTCACATAACTATTATGGCCTTGGTAACAACAGGCTCAAGCCCAGAGCTCAATGGTGTGCGGCCATTGCTTCAACTGGGAGGTGTCAGATTCATAATCACCTTACCTCCCAATAAATCTAACAAGAACACTACATTTTCTAATTAAAAAAGTCATGTCCAAAACACATGTCAGACATGTTGGGCACATGTCGACACAACTACTAGGAAATAACCTCAATGTTTTGTTCTTGTAATTTAGAAGTATTTATATACCATTTATATACTATCAACGTATTTCTATTTATACAGAGATATTTGTCCATGTCCAATGTATTTATGACTCTAAACTCATAGCATAATATATTTTTCAACATAAGTATAAATATATATGGATGTGAGAGGCTGTGAAAGATAAAAGGGAGCCTCACATAAAAGCAAAGAATACTAACAAAGCAAAGGTTCACAACAAAGCAGGATTAGCAACCCAATTCATGACAACTAGAAGCACGAAAATTAGTTTGCTTCGCTAGCTTGTATAATGAAACAAGCTACTATTATTCTTCAGTTTTGTAAAATCTTATGGTCATACAGAACTGCATAGAGAGCAATATCATGTCACCCAAAAGAAGCATAACTGCATAACTTACCTGAAGATTTTCTTCCTCTCTTCCCAAGGCACTACAAAAAAAAAAAAAAAAAAAAAAAAAAAAAAAAACGAGGCTTTTTATCATCAAAATACTCAGCCACAAAATGGAATCTAAAGATGAGAGAACTAAATTAGGGCAAAGAAAGGTACAACATTCCATCCAAACACCAGATCTTACCATAACATTGGGAAGAAGAAACAACTTGACGAGATCCTCAGGCTGATAGTGACAGTCTTCTGGAAGCGTAGTATTGCAAGGAACTCTACTTGCAGGAAGCAATAATGACTTTGGATTTTTTGGAAGCACAAAGATATCTGGCATTTCCTTGCCTAAGGATTTTGTGAAATCGATATCAATGGCTGCCTGCTTTCTGTTCTTTGATTTCTTTGATGTTGCTAATGATCCACTTGCTGAAACTGGATCCTGCTCCGGACCTGAAAAACAATATTAAGTTAAAGTAATGAACTGTCATGTGTTTTCCTTTTGTAGGTAAGCTGGGTTTAAGTCATGATCTCATGGTTGAAGCTTGAAACACAGCACCATCCAACTGAACTACAGGTTCAGACCTAATCAACAACATGCATCACAGCATTAAAGTATGCAAAACAAAGACAAGCTTTCCACCTTCAATATCTACCTTTAGCTTTCCGATACTTCCAATGATCAGGACCTGCCCAAGAATTTTGTTTTGAAATACATCCCAGGCCTAGAAACGCAAAAGCAGCAACTTTTTCGAATCTAACATCCGCATCAGGTTCATGGAATATATAGTTGCAATTCTCCTACAAAACACAGAATCCATTAAATGATATGGAATATTAATCAATTAGACGAATGCCACAGCACGACTAGTCGATTACCTCATGGTTACTTGCGAAATGTGGATCTGCAGAGGTTGAGAGGTCATCATGCACGCTTGTCTGGTCATCGTTATCAAAGCCCCAAGGCCCACAATCATCAAACACATCATTTTCCACCTCAGCTTGATTACAGCTGGCTGAAGCATCCTGTTCCACTGTTGTCTTGTCTACAGAAAATACATCCGGTGGCCTCCGATTATCTTCATCAAACTGATTCACAATATCCCTCAGTGATGGAGAGATGTCTTTCTTCTGAGGCATGTGAATCATCATTTGCTCAATGTACTCTGTGAAGAAACTAAGTAAACGGTCAGGACAAAGAGGAAGAGAGAGAGAGAGAGAAATTTGCAAAAATTTGTACATGTAACAGATATTAGAATCACCAAACAGTATATGCAGCCACACCTCTTGCAAAAGAAATATCGATCTGTTCCGATAAATCAGTTTGTGGCGCACATGATATATTCTTCCCTGGTGTTTCAAGTGAATCAAAAAGCACTCGACAGCCACCATATACTCCAAGGTTATTGAGGAGAAGACCCTTGGCTCCACCTTCATCAAATTGTGCAGATGATTGATGATATAAAGGATCCACAGTGAAGGCCACTGGAACAAAAAACAGAACACTTAAACATTGTAGCATATGAATTGAAAAGAAGTATCAGAATTACCAAATCTTTAACGAAAGAATATAGCAACAGCTAATTACCATCAAACTTCTTTACATTTAGAGCCTCAAAAGATGACTCCAATGTTGATAAAGGTGAGATCTGTATATATTAAACAGTGTCAGATGGCAATTAATGCACTAATCTGCATTGGTGACAAAGATAACCACCTTTTTCTCTGACTCTTTCTTCGGACGGCCCTCTTCTTGTACAGAATCAATGTTTTCACCCTCTACAGTGTCCTCTGTAACAATAAACCACAATATTATGACATGGACAAATAAGAAGTGCCTAAGCATGGGGCTGTCAATGGATCAGCTTCGGCTCAGGTCCTAGAGCATCCATGCCCTGGCTGAACGAGTTCAGGTCTTCACAAATCCTGTTCCTTTCGGCTTAGGTGCCGATCCCAGTCAATCTTTGGACCCTGGTTTAGAGTCTGATTCGGATTGGGTCCAGGTCAAATAAGGGCAGTAATGATATGGATTAGCTCATTCACATGTGTACCACTTTGACACATGCACAGTATGTAAATGGGCTTTCTTACATGCATGTGGCTTAGCAAACCTCATTCCACTGCTAGAATAAATAATATGCATGTGATATATTGATATTACTATTAAATTTAACTGGACCTGACCCGAACCCAACTAGACCTGACTTTTTAGATGGGGACCCAAAGTGGTGGACCTGAACCAAACCAGATTCCTAAACAACTAGACCAGTTAAAATCTGGTTGGTCTTATTGGGTGCCTGCAGGTCCAGATCCTATTGACAGCCCTGCCATAAGCATGCAACAGCTTGACATGATAAAGCTTAGGATGTATATGAATGTAATATGAGTTTGAGTGGCAACTATTAGTCTAATAGAGCAGAAATAACCTAATTCTACTTTTCTACTTTATATTCATACTGAGTTCAGCCCAAATTGCAATTACTTTGGCCTACGTCCACATTATGAATGCTAGGAAACACTTCCTCTTGAGTAAACTGATCATTTGCAATTCAGTTCACTGGTGCATCCAAATGTAGCCTTCAATCTACAAGCACAGTTCTAGAAACTGAAATTAGATTTTTCCAGTCTAAAGGCGACCCTTCCTTTTGATGCATCTAGCCACTACTACAGAGCAAGGCCAGCCAACATGATGTGCCCTTTTTCCAACATTATAAAGATGGTTCCTTTGATCACCTTAAGGGCCTGTTTGGGAGCGTGGATTTGGAACCCCATGGATTTGGATCCCCCAGGATTTGAAACCCCCTGGATTTGCAATCCTCCCAGTGTGTTTGGCACCCTCGAGTGTGAATCAACTTTAATCCAAAAGTACCTATGCATGGTATATTTACAGGGGTTTGAATTTAATTACTAAATCAACTTTAATATCTCTAATTAGTGAGATATGTAATTTTTGACACAATGGTTGTGATAAGCCCGCTGAAATATATGATTTGCCTGAAAATGATGAAATTTCAAGTCTCGGATGGGCCGCAAGCACAAGATCATGTCTGAGTGACTAACCAACGATTTTTAATCGTTGATTAACATGGACAATGTTTGGACGGTGCTGGACAATGTTTGGACGGTGCTGATTTACATGGACAATGTTTGGACGGTGCTGATCATCATTAGTGGGCCATATGCCCAATAGAATGATAGTATAGTGACACACATGTTACACCTGCAACTATTGAAATGATTTGAGGTGTAATCAAGCTCTCACCGTGGATTGCAAACCCCCTCAAAGAGGGGATTTGAAACCCCCAGTTACTTTAAGCTGTCAAACAACCAAGGGATTTGAAACCCTCGGTTACTTTAAGCGGCCAAACAACCAGGGGATTTGAAACTCCCTCAAATCCCCTCCAATCCACGGTGCCAAACGACCCCAAGATTGAATGCACCAAAAGAAAAGAAAAGGACCTTTATCGCCTTCATGGCCCACCCGATTAATCCCACCAAGAACTTTGTATGCCTCAGAATGCACTGAATCAACCCTCAACGAGTATATCTTCACTCCAGCTTCCAATGTACAGCTCGCCTATATCAAGGAGAATGAAAAAATAGTAGAATCCGTGAACAATGGATTCAAACTGAAGAATTCCACAAGATAGGGGCATGCAACGGCAGAAACAGATTGCTGCATCTACAAAAAAGGATGGGTTAAATATCAATTTCCAAGAAGGAGAAAAAAAAAATACCTTTTGGAAATTGGTCTCGGCGTCATCCTCCGATTCAACCCGGATGATTTCACTGAGATGATCGATGAGGGTCAGATCCCACGTGTTTTTCTGGTTTATTTTCTACACCACAGGAAAATAGAAAAATAAATAAATATAAATATAAAATGAGCTGATATTTGTACCCCCACCCCATTTGACACATACGCCTCTTTTTCTTTGGTAAAGTGCAGCCCATGGTTGAAGTGTATCTACAGAGGGGTGTAGGTGTAAAAAACAGTGGGTGTTGTGTAAATCTCATTTTTTGAGGGGGGTAGTTACATACATTTTCGCTGGCGAGTTTGATGCAGTTTTGGAAGAGCTCTGCTATCTGGTCTTTGTTGAATAGATCTGAGCGGTCCGAAGGCTGAGGCGGAGGATGAGCAGTGGATTTCCTACGGTTGGCGGCTGCACGGGCCGCGCGGGCTTGGGCGCGTTCGAGTTGGTCGTCGTTGGAGCCCAGGAAGAAGGGGCTTGTTGGAGATTGGAGACGAGAAGACATGGGAGGAGGCCTCTGTTTCGCATTTGGGGTGACGTTTTCGGCCATGAATTTCTGTAGGGAGAGAGAGAGAGAGAGAGAGATCAGGGTTTTGGTAGAAATCCCTCGGAATCAGAAATAGGAAGGGATTGAATGGAGATTAGAGCGGATCGGTTTCGGTTTTCTATTTCCCTCTTCCTCTCATTTGAATTGTGCAGAAGAAAGCCTAGGCGATTCGCGCGAGGTAACGCCAGGAGAGCCGATTAGGTGCGGCATGGGCCTCACCCAACACAGTGCGGCCCTGAACTGTCTTGATGTATTTGTACTATATCCACTGTTCATCTGTTTTCCCAAATCATTTGATGACATTATACCAAAAATAAACTAAATCCCATTACAAGAAAATGTATTTATTGACCATTAAAAACTTATCATGGGCTTCAACAGTCTATGCATAAAGCTGATATTTGTTTTTACCCTTCATTTGTGTCTTTATTCATGTCTTTGTAATCTTATCAGGAGGTTGGATGTAAAATAAACATTGTGATAGGCCGTGTGAAGTTTTTTTCCCTGTATGGTGGCGGTTCAATCAACACCGTTTCTGGTAGTGTGGCCCACCTAAGATTTGGATCTTCTTAAGTTATGGGCTCTTTTTTTTTTTTTTTTTGTTAGCTTATTAGCACACAACACCACACTGTGAGATCACCCGGTCTACCACTTGAGCTATGGGTCAAAGTGCAGTAATGGGCTCTGTCTTAAAACGAACTAAGAGTGATATCGTAGTCCCTTTGAAGTTTTTAATAGTTGCGCTCAATCATCACTATTTCCTATAAGTATGGCATACTTAAAATTTGGACTTAAGATTTGCATCTTTTTTAGCATGGCTCACTTAAGATTTGATACCAAAGTTGTAGTGTTGTCTCACAGGAGAATATATTATCCAGCCATATTTGCTGCTATTGGGATTTAATATACATCAAGGTACCTTGATACTCTAATAATATTAAGAGAACGATATGCACTGTCCAAGCATCGCCCATATAAATGGACACTCAAAATTTATTAACAAGTCAATAATTCGTAAACTTATGCTTATTACCTACCTAAGGTTTAAAATTTCCTCATTTCTTTCAAACATACTTTATGTCAGTGGGCTCATTACAACCATTTTATCAAATATCATATACATACATTAATTGAAGTTAATTTAATAATCAAATTTAAATTTATGAAAAATATTCTATAGAATCTCTATGAATGCTTACTTTCATATAATAAATAAGCTATTAAACACAAATGAGAATTCGGTATCACCTCAATTATTTTTTTTCTGAATCCAATGCATTTTAAATGGAATATCCTAAAAGAGCCCTTAGCTGATTGACGCATGTTTTGTATGCACGCATCTACGATTCCAAGAGACAGGAGCACGAATGCACGATGACACGTTTTCGCCTCCCTTTCTTCTTGCTACCTATAAATAGAAGGTTTAGAAGAGAAATACAATGGAGATTCACATTCATCTAAAAAAGACGGGAGGTGTGGACCACATGATGACTTGACCGTATCGATTTTTATCAAGGTCATACTCACGATATTCTACACTGGATGAATGGTGTGGATCTTGCAGATGCCAAACAAAGTGTCATTTATACCGCGAGGCTCCTTCAGCAATTTTCACTCGCGCGCATGTATCTCTTCCTTCAACGGCGGGAAACGCTGAAAAAAAAAAAAACAGCGCACGAGACGGACACGGATTGGGTACTACCCCGCCTGTCCCTAACTCGTCACAGTCAAGGGCTCTGAAGGGTCACCTTTCCGTACATATTTTATCCACACTGTCCATCCATTTTTCCACATCACTTAGGCCTAAAGTTAAAAAATGATGTAGATCCAAGCGTCAATTGGACCACACCAGGGGAAGCAGTTGGGATAATGTTGTACACCGTTGAAACCTTCATAGGATCCACTGCGATGTTTATTTTCCATCCAATCCGTTAATAAGGTCACATAGACCTTAGATTAAGCGGAAAATAAATAAATAAAAATCAGCTTGATCCAAAACTTTTGCGACCCCGATAAGTTTTCAGCGGTAGACATTTAATCCCAATTGTATGGTCCATTCGAGCCTTGGATCTATCTCATCATCTTTGGGCTTATTTCTTACAATGGTATGAAAAAAATGGATGGACAGGAGGGGTATTACTCAATCCGCGACCGCCGTGCATCGTTTTCTGAAAGCGACCATCTAGTTGCTCGTGTGCACTCCCCTCACACGTGGAAACGAGGAAGATATGGGTGAGATCAGAGCCTTTGATCAGGTGATCCAATACTGTGTATATTCCAAAAATTAGGCCCGTCACTGCTCGTGTAAATGGATTTTGGACCATGGGCCCCAAGAAGTTTTTACTTTTTAATGGCGCCAGCTCAATCACCACGGTTTCCTGTGGTGTAGTCCACTTGAGATTTGGATCTGCCCTCGCAAAAATCGCCTGGTCGTTATTTCAGACGGCAACAGGAGTTTAAAAGAATAGACAGCCCGGCAAGGATAAATGACGGCCCATGTGTCATCATACAGGTGGCGCCCACTTGATGGGTGGACCAGACAGCTTTCTGAGTTACAAGGCATTCACTGTGGGACTAAGTGTGAGTTGCCAAGATCACAAACACGTTGCCACGTTTGCATGCGTAGGAAGCTTGTGTTGGGCGTTTGTAGATGGTCGCTGGCAAGTGGTAGACTCGTTTCGTCAACGGCTAAGAATTTCCACCCGAAGCTAGACCAGCGACCCAAAGCCCAACCTGACTCATTTAGTTATAATCGCTCGAGTTGACCAGGCCTAGCTGCCCTCGGGAGGTTACAGGTATGCTTAGCCCTTCCACTAGTAAAAATACACAGTCATACATACATCATTTGGGGAGCCCACTACATCCAAAAGGCAATGAAAAAGCCCATGCATTTGCCTCGCGTGGGCCCACCAGGAAAAGCAGAGATTTCATTGCATAAAATGGTAATTTTATCTTCTTTTTTCACAGTCAGGCATGTGTATTTAGGCTCGTATTCTGTTAATTTGTTTTGAGTTTTCTGGGCCTGGTTATCTTGACCTAGCCCATTGATAAGCTACTTGGGCGAGTGATGCCAAGGTTTAATACAATGTTTGACTCATTTACTTAAATGGGCTGCATTTTTTTACCCAAATTCAACCCAGTGTCACTGGCCTGGCTCAAACCTACTTCGAAACCCTCAGCGAGTTCGGACCCCACCCAATCCCAGAGTAGCATTTCTCTATCTGCATGGCCATCATTTTCACTCGATTTATGTAAATTTCAATTTGGTAAACTCGTAAACTTATCAAATTTATGAATTTAGCTTTGAGAAATCACAAAGTTCATTATTTGATAATCAAACTATCATCACCAAAGAAATCAACGTTGTGTAGGGGTTTGGAAATGGCTTTAAGCTTTCGCACGTGCCAAGGTCTCATGATGGGCCTGGAGCCAGGCCAGCAGCGTTACCCATCACATACACGTGCCTATCACGTGCCACAAAATCTCCGAGTTTCCGCATGCCACGAAGCGCGGACCCATGCCATGAAGCGCCATTGAAGAGAATTCCGTGCAGAAGAGAGAAACACGTACGCCATCCGAAAAATGCAGATTTCTTCTCTCTTGTAACTGCCTTCCATGTACTCTGTCTTCCCTCTTTTTCCTTCTCTTGTCATTTTATTCGAGAAACGAAATAATTTCCATTTTTGCCCTCCATGATGAAGAAGCGGCCCCCATCGTTTCCCATCCGCCCTGGATCGAGGCTCTTCATCTCTCTCACCACCGTCCTCTTCATCTTCGCCCTCTTCAGGCTCCATTCCCTGTCTAAGCTCCCGTCCTCGGCCCCGGCCCGCAACGCGGCCGCTGCCGTTCTCAGTAGGCCGTCCAATCCCTTCGTCGGCACGCCGAAGATCGCATTCCTCTTCCTCGCGCGCAGCAACCTCCCTCTCGATTTCCTGTGGCAGGGGTTCTTCCAGGTTCGTAATTTTCTCCAATTTTCATGGCCGTTCGACTTCTCTCATTTTCCTTCTGTCCTTTGAATTTGTTGTATTGAGGTTGGTGGGGTCCACAGAATGCAGAAGAAGGGAGTTTCTCTGTTTACATCCATTCAAAGCCCGGGTTCGTCTTTGATAGGTCGACGACAAGGTGCGCCTTCTTTTATGGGCGCCAGCTCAGCAAGAGCTTTCAGGTATGCTCATGTACTGTAATTCATTTCTATTTTGTTTATTATTATTTTTTTGGTTATTCATCTTGGTAGTATGATTCTTCATTTTATTATTATTTATTTATTGTGAGAAATAATCTTATACATTAAAACTAGTTGCATTTGACACGTGGGATCATCCGATCATCTATCCGGACGGTCTATCCTTTTCAGCTCAGCACTGATAAGCCACTACACAGAAATCACACAGATCAGATGATATCGGCCCTTTAAATGCTGGTCATTTTTGTTAGTGGCCATTGATGGAATATTTAGAATCATCTGACCAAATTGTTTCTTTAGAATCATAATCAGTCCAAGTTGGGTCCCGTCAAAAAGATTTTCAAGTTTATAATTGGATCTATATTTCTCTGCTTGATCTTGACTGCTCGTTGTTGTAATGCTATTGAGTGGATGCCTTGGTATTGTTACATCTTTATTTTTGCAGAGATTTTATTTTATTTTAATTTATTTTCTTTCAAAGATAGTGGAATTTCGTAAGAGCCAAAAGGCCACCAAAAAGAAAACAAAGCAGAACCGAAAAAGAAAAAAATAAAAATAAAACAAACTGCCAATAAGGGCACTCAATCCCCAATTCACAATTATGCCTGATTGATGACCCTAGAATAAAACCACTTCTATTATGGAAACAACGGTTATTCCTGTCGTCACCCTAGTGACTCCAGCGGTTTTTGCAGATAAGTATGTTTAACAAATGCACCAGCCAGGCTTTAAACCTAAGCGTGCTTCTTGCATCGTCTCCTACCAAGAGTCTGTTAGAATGACTGAACGGTCTGGATTGATGATTGGACACTTGCATGTGTTCAAAGCAATACAACTAGTACGATTAAATAGTCTCCCCTCTGTTTTTCTTTTTCTTTTTAAATCTTTAACTGTTCATTGATGTCAATTTATCAATAGTTCTGCTTAGGAGCCTATGAGAAATGCCACTGGCAGTTGCCTACTAGGCTTGCTTGCCCCTACTACCTTGCCATGTTGCTATCCATATCCTTCAGCTGAAAGGTACTGAAGTCTTGCACAATTGGAAGATCTCCTATATGGAGAATACACATTTCAGTTGACCGAGCTTAATTCTAATTATTTTGTTCCAAAGCAAAGATACCCACAGGGCGGTTCGTCCTATTCAGATATTCACGACCAAGAGGTACTGGATTCTCTTTTGGATAGGCCCTGAAAGGAGAAGGAAGGCTAGAATGCCAACAGACGTCTATTATCTAATTCACCTGACCCGATAGTACCCATTTTGGGAACGTCCAGTGCCAAAGTCACTGAATGGGGAAGTCACCAATCCCTAAAACAGACTACTGCACTTATTAGAGATCCTCATGTTCCATTGAGTGGTGAGTTGGTTCAGATTTGAATACATGTGCATGGGATATGAGTATCTCTGATCAGCGGGATTATTCCATGTGGGGCATCTACAGTTGGACCACCTACAGGAACATTCAGGATCACTAAATGGTAAATGGCAAATCATATCTAACCAGTTTTTTCTCCTTTATTTTGGTTATGTAGTTCTCTTCTCCTTTTCCTTCAAGTTTCATTTGATTTTTTATTTTTGTTTCGGTATTTTTTAAAAAACTTTGTATACAGTGCTCCGAACAGTTCAGGTGGCCCCTATGAAAATTATCCTGCTGATTAGAGATCCTCATTGCCCATTCGCAATGAGGGTCTTTGATCTGGACCATTGTTTCTAACTCAGCTTGGTATGTATAGTGAGTGTCTTTGATCAGTGATTTTTCTTTACTGTGTGGTACATCTATGGTGGGACTTTCTAGATGAACAGCTTGGATCAACACAGGGCAGGTCAGAAGGGGCATGGGTGAACCTTCCTAGACTCTTTTTTTTTTCCATATATAAATGAGGGAAAGCGGTCACATGAAAAGATGAATCTTAGAAGAAAAAATTCCAGTGTGGAACTTTTCTAAATATTATATCCAGTTAAAGAACTTTCTCTTGTAAAGTTTCATCATACAAATTATCTCTGAATGGATGCGGAAGAACTTGACATCAATCAGTTCTAATATATCTGTTAATGATTCTGGGTATGGGCCTATGTCCCACTTGGATATGGTTATGCCCCACTTGTTGCTTAGTCTTTTTGGTCTTGGGATATGTTAAACATAGTAATATTTTGGGATAGTTTTGTCATTTTTACTTTTTATTACTTAACCATAAATGAGGAGTGGGGACATGCAAACTGAATCTCCTCTTTTCTTCTCTCAATTTTCCTTCTCTCTCTCTTCTTTTCTCGTCCTTTCTTCTTTTTCAATCTTTATACAAATATACATGGTATCATAGCTATTTTAGAAGTGGTTTTGGCCTTGTAATCCTTTCCATGCCACCCCAAGTTGCTGGATCTAGTTTTGGGGACCTTCCAAAGGTGTAGGGGACTGATCAGACTTTAAGGGAAACACATTTTGCTGTTCTTTTGTGCAGAAAACATGTTGTGTTCTGCATTGTTCTTCAAGTAGAAGGAAATGCTTACAAATAGGAGCCTAGATGCGTTGGCAGATAAATAAAGGTTTGCTGATTTTTCATGAAGTGACATTTAAAATTATTTGTTTATGTTGGCTGCATTATGTGGATGCAGTTTTTTGGTAGATATTCTCACTAGTAAAGTCATGTGCGATGTGGGAATGATATTGACATGGATTATGCTAATAACATTTTGGACGTGTAGCTGTATGCGGATCTTCCTCTAAGACCAGCATTTTCCATTGGTGTTTAAGTAAATTGATTGTGGAATGTGTGTGGAACCTAAAAGTTTAGTTGTTGGTTCCTTATCTATTGGGAAAATGCAAGGACCCTCCTTCAATGCGTTAATAACTTTCGTGAAGTCGAATGCGAAGAATTATGTTCTATGAGCCAAGTCTGTCAAGGTATTCCTCTTAGCCAGCGAAAAGGATCAACACCTCATGGATCTTAAACCGGAGGAATATGATCCTAAATACAGACAATAGATGTGTGAGGATACCCAGATTCAATCTTGGTTATAGATAGCACAGAGTCTGATGTGAGTTCTAATTTGGTGTTCTAAAACATAACAAAAGATGTCTGGGATACTATGAGGAAAATGTTCTCTTCAAAATAAAATATTTCTTGGGTGTATCAATTATACAATGATATCTTCTCTTTTAAAAAGGGGGGTAAGCCCCTTGGCTATTACTTTGAAGAATTGACTGGCATGTGGAAAGAGCTTTTCATATATTATCCCATTATCTCATATGTCAGCCTCATGAAGAAGCAATGGAAAGATACAAAAGTAATGAAACTTATGTCTAGTCTACCAAAAGAGAATCAATCGGTAAAGGATAAAATTTTGGGAGCTTCCATTCCTTTAGTGACAGAGGATTATGCAAGAAATCAGTCTCTTTAGCAAATGAATTTGATAATATTCATGTTAATGCATTTGATAAAACCACATTGACCTCTTCATCCGGTTATTCCAGTTTACGTGGAGGCTGCGGTGGACGTGTTGGGCTTGGTGCTCTCTGTGGTGACGAAGGTGGTAAATTCCTAGGGGGAGGTGAGGTGGTTGAGGAGACCGTACATGTACTCATTGTGGCTTAACAAATCAGGTTGTAGGCTTTTGTTGGGATCTTCATGGAAAATCCCCAAAGACGAATCAAGCCCTTATGGTGGAGGATGCTTCTTCCAATGGTAGACCCACTATCTAATCCTAGTGGTGATTAGATCAGTGTTTCACTATCATGGGAGGAATACGCTGTTTTCTATCTTCTAGTGGCTCTAAATCCTACAATGCTCCCTCTACCTTTGCAACTATTTTGGCTCAATTAGGTAAAGCATGTCTCTTGTTATCTTCTACTTCTTATCAGATCATCAATTTCAGAGCGTCTGACCATATCTCTAGTAATCAAAGGCTCTTTTCGTCCTTTAATTGTGTTTCATTAAATAGTTGGTTACTTTTACTGATATTACATCATCTAATGTCATTGGAGTTGAGTTGATACTACTCAGCCTTATGCATTAATTTTTGTGTCATTAGTTCTATATGCACCCAAGTTTCTTATTAGCCTTTTATTTGTAAGTAAACAAACACGGTCTTTGAATTGTTTTGTCTTTCTTTCCTTCTTATTTTGTGTTTGAGGAATAATTTGTATTTGGAGAGAGAACTAGTAAGTGTATCAGCAGTTCCTGCATATTTGACAATTTAATAGCATCGTCATTTGGACATCAGGCTCTCCAAAATCTACGAACTCTCATTCCATCACTTCCTAAGGTGTCGAAGTTGGCGTGTGAAGCATGTCAACTGAGTAAGCATCATAGAATTCACTTTCCATCTAGAATTGATTCAAGAAGTGATGCTCCGTTTAAATTAGTCCATAGTGATGTGTGGGGACTATCTCGAGTCCCTAGTATGTTTGTTGGGTTTTAAGTACTCTGTTCTCTTTATTGATGATTACTTTAAGATAACATGGCTATATCTAATAAAGCATGAGTTGGAAATCTTTCGTGTATTTCAGAATGTTTATAATTAAATAACAAATCAGTTTGGTATGAAATAGTATATGGTTAGGTCAAATAATGTCCTAGAACTCATTTATTAGGATTTTCAAAACCTATTTACAAAGTCAAGAGTATTATTTATCAAACCTCTTGTGCTTATACACCCCAACAAAGTAGGGTGGCTGAGCGCAAGAATAGATATCTGGTGGAAGTTACTCAAGCCTTCTTGCTAGAAACAAATGTTCCATAGATCTTTTAGGGCGATGTAGTTCCCACTACATATCATGTGATCAATATAATACATTTATTGGTTTTAGATGGCAAAATATTGTTTTCTTTGTTGTTTCCCGATCAACTAGTTTTTTTTAATTCCCAAAGTGTTTGGTTGTACTTGCTTTATTCATACATTTGGGCCAAGTCGAGATAAACTTTTGCCTTGTTTAGCTAAGTATATTTTTTTGGGATATTTTTGCACTTAAAAGAGTTATCAGTGCTATTCCTCCACTCTTAGGAAGCATTTTGTTACTGTTGATGTCACCTTCTTTGAAAACATTCCATTCTATGTCAAAGATGAGCATACCCTCAAGTTACATCTATGGAATCTCCCTTGCCAAGTGTATTTCCTTCAAATTTTAATTTTAAAATGCCACTGCCACCTCAGAAGGATTCCACGTAGACTTATTATAACAAAAGGAGAAAAGACCAGGTATTATTGACTATTCCTCTTCAGTCCACTCAATCGTCTATTGCGCCTACTGAGGTTCTTAGTTCTTCTGAGTCTTCTAAGGTTGTTGATGATCTTCGTATTGTGGTCCGAAAAGGTAAACGCTCTTGCATTACTCATTTTGTCACTTCTATCCATCTTTTAACAAATTATCATAAATTTGTTGTTACCTTGTCCGTTGTATCCATTACTAAATCAATTCAGGTGGCATTATCGAATGAAAATTGGAAATGAGCTATAGATGAAGAAATGGAAGCTATGTACTTCAATGATACTTGAAAGCCGACCGATCTTCCTTTAGGTAAGGCTCTAGTTAAGTTTAAGTGAGTGTCAAGGTGTCCCGTATCCATTACGATACGGCCGTATCGGCCGTTACGTGATACGGGGTCAAAATGGGCACCCTCCCGATTTTGCGACCGTAACGGCCATTACGTGATACGGGGTCAAAATGGGCACCCTCCCGATTTTGCGACCGTAACGGCCATTATGGGCCATAACGGCCGTTACAGACCCGTAACGACTGTTACAGGCGAAATAGGGTATTAAAAAAAAAAAAAAAAGCTTTTTTTTTTTAACTTTTTCTTTTTCTTTCTTCTTCTTCTTCTTCTTCTTCTTCTTCTTCTTCTTCTTCTGGGGCTGCGGCTGCGGCCCCCCTCTCGTTTTCTCCTTCTCCTTCTTCTTCTTCTTCTCGGGCTGCGGCTGCGGCTCTTATTTTCCCCTTCTCTCTCATTTTCTCTATCTTTCTCTCTCATTTTCTTCTTCTCTCTCCATTTCCCTTCTTTCCCTCTCATTTTTCCTTTTTCCCTCTCATTTCACTCTCCCTCTCTCTCGGTCAGGAAAAGAATGGAAGCGGATTGGCTGGTGTACCACACACCAGCTATATCGCTGCTGTAGGTACGTGTCGTGCGAAGACGAGCACTGACGCTGGAAGCGAATTGGCTGGTGTACCACACAACAGATATATAGCTGTTGTAGGTACGTGTCGTGCGAAGACGAGCACTGACGCTCCTCGAGCTCCGAGTTGTACGAACGGTTCAAAGGAGATCAAAGTTACATGGGCCCCATAGTGATGTATGTATTATATCTAAACCGTTAATCTATTTTTAGAGATCATTTTAGATCATTATCCAAAAAATGAATCATATCCAAATCAGGTGGACCACACCACAAACAGCAGCAGAGATAATGATTTTCACCGTTAAACAATTCATAGGGCCCACCATAACGTTTATTTTCAATCCAATCTGTTCATAAGGTCACAAACACCTGTATGAAGAGGAATTTATTTATTTTTTCATATTGATCCAAAACTTCTGTGACCCCAAAAAGGGTTTCAATGGTAGACATTCAATTCCCCACTAGTTTCTGCAGTGTGGTCCACTCGATAGTTAGATCTGTCTTATTTTTCGTCTCAAGCCTTAAGACAAGCTCGCAAAATGGATGCACGGTTTGGATATAACACATACCTCATGATCAGACCCACAGAACTTGCTAACATCAATACAGCAGCTATATATGCGAGGTACACCAGCCAATCCATGCTACTCATCAGTTTTTCCTGATCATTTCAAGGCATGGTCCCTAAAATGACGTAGATCCAGATCTCAAGTGGACCACACAGTAGGATTGAATGCCCACTGTTAAAAACTTATTATGGCTCACTGTTATGTTTATTTACCATCAAAACTACTGATAAGGTTGCATGGACTTGGATCAAGGAAAACAAAAGTCGCAGCTTAAAAATAAATAAATATATATATAATTAAAGTTTTAATTGTGGGAATTCAATCCCTACTGTGTGGTCCACCTTAAATATGGATCTACCTCATTTTTGGACCATGCCTTAAAATGATTTGATAAAACGGATGAATGTTATTGATATACAAATTACAATACATACATCGTGGTGGGCCCTATGTACATGGCCGTAAAAATTGTCCATGAGTCATACATTATCTCAAAATTAATAAATTAAATTGTGGCACTATTGTTGCCATGTCACAATTCCAAAATTAAATTATTTAAATGATTTTCACCGTTAATTTGCAAACACTTGTTTTGCTGAAATATGATCATTTGATATTTTTCATTTATCACTGTTCAATAAATATCCACCAATCCATTAGTGAGATAAGTGCCAATAGATTGCATGAATTTAACATTGATTTGGGGCATCAAATGGTCCACCAAATCAGTTCTAAATCAACAACACTATTTACTTGAATATAATTTCAAATTTTTTCTTAAGATTTATTGGGAAAATTTATATTAATTTGTTAGATATATGAATTATATAATTGGACATAAAAGTCCCTAAATTGTATGTTGAAATAAAATGTACACAAGTCACAAGGTATGTAATACACCAAACCTACAAATATGAGATATTTTGGTATTAGATTCATTCTAATTAATTCATATTGATATTATATAGTTAAATAATTAAATATAAAATATGTATAGCCAATACCAGGTTGTCTAGTTCATAAATTCATTAGACAGTCCGATACAGCTTCTCACCAAAGAGTGGACCGTTACACCACTATAAACATGTTCCAATTTATAAATGAATGCATATTTGGAATGCTTAGAATATTCCGGATTTAATCCATATTTTTTCATATTTTTTTGGCAAAAAAAAAAAAAAAATTGCACCGCTACGGGCCATTACGCCCCCGTATCGCCGATACACCCCCGTATTCGTATCGGTATCAGTGGGCACCGTTACGTCAACCGATACCGATACGGAATACCTTGGTGGGTATACACAATTAAGTTCATCCTTGTTGGGTCAACAGATCATTACAATGCCAGGTTGGTTGTTAAATGGCATGCTCAGATTCGTGGAGTAGATTATTTGGATAAGTTTTCTTAATTGGCTAAGTTTAATTCTAGATTATTTGGAAAAGTTTTCTTCATTGGCTAAGTTTAATTCAATTCGAGTTGTTATATCACTAGCTACAAATCATGATTGGCCACTCTTTTAGCTAGACGTGAAGAACGTGTTTCTACATGGAGATCTTACAAGAAGAAGTCTACATGGAACAACCTCCTAAGTATGTTGGTTAGGGAGAGTCATCTAAAGCATGTTGGTTAAACATATCTATATATGGGTTGAAGCAATCACCACAGGCCTTGTTTGAGAAGTTTAATATTGCGGTTATATCGTTTGTGGCTTAAAAGGGAGTAGAGTAGATCACTCAATTTTCTCAATGAACTCTACATCTAGCTACATAATACTTACTGTGTATGTGGATGATATCATAGTGACTGGTGATGACTTGGAGGGTATTGAAAAGTTGAAGTCATATCTTCAAATTGAGTTTCATACCAAAGATATTGGTCTTCGTTAATACTTTTTGGGACATTGAAGTGGCAAGATCGAGAGTTAGAATAAATCAATGTAAGAGAAAATATGTTTATAATTTGTTGGAAGAGACTAGGATGTTGGGTGCCAATTACTGGTTGATATACCAATGGTTATCTCAAACTTGAACTTGAAAAAGGAGAATTGTTAGAAGACCTTTATATGTACATGAGACTTGTTGACAAACTTATTTATTTCATTATTTGACCATCACCTTGCCTCCTTAATCAGTGTGGTGAGCCAATTCATACAGAGTCTGAAGACATGGAATTTAGTAGTAGTTATGAGGATCCTCAGCTATTTGAAATGTTCACTTGGGAACAAGGTATTCCGTAACGGTAATGATGGCCATAACGGCCACCACCATTATCTTTACGATACGAGTCATAGTGGCTGTCATGATCTCTTTTTCTATTGAAAGAAAAAACCCAAAAACCACGTATTTGTCATGTAAAATTGAATATATATATATTATATATATATATATATATATATATATATATATATATATATATCCGAAAAACCTGTATTTTTCTCGTAATAGACCATTACAGGGCTATTACAAGCTTTACAAGGGGTGTAACAGGCCGTTAACATTGGTTACATGTCATTTTTCCTACAACGGCTATTACAACCGTTATGACCCCGTAATGCCACTGTTACCTTTACGTAACAGCCTTTAAGGCACACCATGTTTGGGAATGGTATCTTAAGTCACGCCTTGTAATTTGGATATAGAGTGTGCACCCTCAAACTTGAGTTATGGTCCATGACTCATACACCAAGTGTATATAATTCCACTCATCATACATTTGTTTGGAGTCGTAGTTTAATGTATTCTAGGTTTCCACCGAATTAACATCCATAGATCCACACAATCGCATACTTTTCCATTATCAAATCCATCATATTCACAACCACATAATTATATTCCAAAATTCAACTATGTCCACCCATCTGGGACTTTATTCCACTAAAATATCAAATATTATTCGAAGTATAATGATCCTAAACAGTTCCAATTTAACTTAAACATCAATATCTATAATAAGAAAACTGAATTTCCTAACGGTCAATCATATAAACAATTCATCCATCCAACGCAGCGAGTTCATCTTCTGCCAGATACGACCATTGGTCATGTGTTTCATCTGCCGACCGGACCTCATTCTCTGACACTTTATTTGGATTTCCTGTCTCATTCGCTTCTATACGGTTGTCATTCCACAACGTTGGCCAGGCCATTGGTCATGTACTTCATCCGCCAACCGGGCCTCATTCTTCGACACTTGATTCGGATTTCTTGTCTCATTCGCCTCTGTACAATTGTCATTCCGCAACGCTAGCTGGCCAGGCTAGTGATTGAACCTATTATGGTATATACACAGCACATATAAGGTAGCACAAGCATCATCCAATAGATGTGTATATGCAGGTATGAATATGTATGCAGGAATGTTATGGAATGCATGTCAAGTAGGATGTTCATCCACTTGCTTAGGTTAGATATTCATCAACTTGCATCTGCACCCTATAGGCTTCTACTGTAGGTAGGCATGGGCAAGGCCCACATCTACTCCATGAGTACGCTTCCACTAAACGTAGGCATCTGATAATGAATCTACTAAGAGACCATCTAGGGATATCCCCCAGGAACCCAGGCACAAGGTGTGCATGTAGTCATCTAGAGCAAGCCTCTAGTAATTAGCATGGAAGCGCTATGGATGCATGTAATGGATGCTTAATGACTATGCATCGAGATGCGCAGTCCACATATACATTTCTCCGTATGAGAGGAAACAATGAATTCATGAGCGTAATGATTTACATGTCCACGTATTCAATTTTCAATAATAATATCCCAACATGAAATCATACACTAAGGATTTATTTAGCAACACAACTATAGCAATCATGGCAATTGTAGCAATCATAGCAGTCATAGTAATCACAACACTCATGTCATCTATCTTAACCACACAAGTATGAGGCACGTTGGGATTCACTCACATGTTCTTGGTAGAGTTAAATCTGTCGAACAGTTGTGTGCTTTGGAATCTAGAACCCAAATCCCTATTAAGATAGTTTGACGAATCATGAATTTAATTTAGCTATTCCATCTAGTGGAGCCCACCTTTTATCAATCCAAGATGACCCACTATTAGTATTTCAAAAATTACATGTCTTATAGTCCAATTAAACAGGGGATTGTCGATCAATCAAGCCAGCATCGAAGGCCCTCGATTGATTCTCGGATCAATCGACCATGGATCGAAGAGATTCGAATTTATTAGATTAAGTATCTGGACACTTTTGGTCACCTTCGATCGATCGAGAAATGTCAAATTTTATTCAATTTGGTCATTGGACAGATTTTGCTATGCTTGATTGATCGAGATCGCTTAAGGAAACCCTCGATCGATCGAACCTAAGCATCAATCAATCGATCCATGCTATGAATTTCTATCTTTGTAAGTTGGACAAAAATCGACATGTTCAATCGATCGAAGGCTAACTTCAATCGATCGACCGAAGTCTGTTGTGTTATGTTACACAATCCGATTTTCCGAAACTCGGTTTTCCTCTCTCCTTGGTTTTTATGGATTCAATCAATTCAAGGATTAGGTCCAAACCATCCAATGATTTCTCCATCATCAAGTTTGGGGAAACCAATGAATCGCTCAGATCCGAATTATCTAGGAACTACTATCGTAGTCTACAATCGTTCTGCAACATAGTCTAATATTGTTAATACTCTTCCGAATTTGATGCCCTGATATGGTTTGACCTTAAGAAACCTTTGATTCGAGTCGATCTAGACTAACATGGCTGGATTGTTCAAAGCTGACCTCCACGACATGAGATCTTGCGCAAAAGCCGTCCTCTCTTCTTCGAATCCTCCCATAGATCGAAACAATAGACGTGAGGCCGATCCGCCCCGTTCATTGTGTAGATCTAACGTTTTAAAATCAAAATACATAAATTTTAAGAAGGAAAACAAATTTTAAAAAAAAAAAAGTACCGGTAGAAGAGAAGACGATGCAAGTGATCCATTTCCCAATCAACACAACCATTTCCTCATGAGGGTGCTGTTGACTCTTTTGTGATTAAGTCCATTCCTCCTCATTCCTGTCTTTTAAACTACATAGTGACATTTATATCTGCCCCTGCCATTCAACAAGTCCCTTTTAAGGCGATGCAAGTTATCCACCACCCAGTTGTTGTCTGAAACAATGAACAAAGTAAATCAGATTATTCATTGTTGCCTTGGTAAGAAAATCCTGCCACTGGAAGAAAGAATCTTCCTTTTACACATCGTAGCTTCCTCACGGTTGCGGTTGTCCTGAAAAGATGGCCGTACAAGAATCCTTCGAACACATTGGAAGGCCGATATGTGAAATTGCCAAAGACCCACTGTGTATGATAATGTTAGCTATCACTTCTTGCAAAATTCTTTCACAACCATGTTCATCGCCTTGCTTTTTCCAAAGCCTGCCCTTTGGCCTGAATTTTATAGTAGCTTAATATTGCCTTTACATTCAACGCCTGAACAATATAGGTCTACATCATTGGGTACTTTGGGCAACTTGAAAGTTATCTACTTAATTCTTCAATTAAGCATAGGTTGTGTGCATCATTAGGTATCATCATGCTTAAGGTTCTGATATGATTGTTAATAAGAAAGGAAAGAGTGGTTAAGGATTTATTTTGGCTCCATGTATTCGGTTTGATACATTTCTGCACTTAGATGTGTTTGGGATTGTTAGGGTTTCTTTTGACTCAAGTTCTCATGTTGCAGGTAGCTTGGGGAGAATCAAGTATGATTGAAGCCGAGCAGTTATTATTCAGAGCAGCTCTTCAGGATCCGGCAAACCAGCGCTTTGTTCTTGTTTCCGATAGGTAGCTTATCATTGTTGCTGTCTTTGAGCTGCAAAGTTCGCTTGTTGTGTTCTTGGGGTTTGGCTTTCATTATAACATGCAATTTTACTGCCAATTCTGCACTCCCACTCCAGCTTCATTTTTATAGCACCAAGTGTTACCAACTCCTTTCCTAGGAAAGTTGTTCAGATATTCAAGTAAATCCTGCAAATTAGGGTATTCTTTACTTGAGCGGTCTATACTTCTCTCATAGATCTCCTTTGTACTTTTAGGTTACAACAAAATTTTGAATATTGCTTGAAAAAAATCATCGCACCAGCAAAAATCTATTGTGCAATTCTGCTTTATAATAGTTTGCATTATGTATTGTCCTACTTGACCTCACAATTGATTTCCATTTAGCAATTTGTTTCTCCTTGTGACTATTTATTTGCAATAATCATCTCCTTGCTTTTCTACTTTGTCCATTCACAATGCATTATCATGGTTTTCTAGTACTTGTGAGTGGGAATAAGTTCTCAGCTAGCTGATTCAATGTAGATGGTAAGTTGGTAAGTTCTTTTCTTCTCTGGGTAGACCTTGTTAGAATTTTATCATTCATTGTTGGATATATTCTTTACCTATATTTTGAGGACTTGTGGGGGCATGTTTATCAGTTGCTGATGTGTAAAACCTAAGGGTGTCATATCCATCTTTTATTTTTCCATTGCTAATTGGGTAGCTAAAAAGATCTGTTTCTCCACTAAATTGATTGTCAATGTTCAGAAAAATATATGGCTTGGATGCTTCCAACTGATCCTGAATTTCAAGTTTGATTTTTAATGAACTTACCGATTCCTGCAGCTGTATTCCACTGTACAACTTCAGCTATGTATACAATTATATCATGTCTTCTTCAAAAAGTTTTGTTGACTGGTATGCATCCTTTTATAGATTTCTTTTTACTAACTCAATATCAATGGCATATATTTTGGTATTTAAATATTTCAGTGTTTCTATGAAATGGTATTTTACCAACTTTCAGTGTTAACTTCTTGTCGTTTCTGAATGCTAGCTTTCTTGATACAAAGGAAGGTCTCTATAATCCAAAGATGTCACTTACGATACCAAAGGGCAAATGGAGGAAAGGGTCCCAGGTTTTCCTTTTGTCAGTTTTTTTTTTTTTTTTTCCCTTCTGATTTATCATCACACATGTTACATGTGAATTCTGGCATGAATACATTGTTCCTCTATGACACTCTTGCTTTGTTCTAACAGTCTAACTTGAATTTGATGTGGAAATTTCAGTGGATTACATTAGTTAGAAAACATGCAGAGGTTATCATGGCCGATGATATAGTCATTCCAGTTTTCAAAAGATACTGCAAGGTAGGGCTTAATGCTATGGTATATTAAATTAAAGCTTAGAAAGGCATGCATGATATAAGAAGTGTTAATATTTTTAACTTTTGCATTTGTAGTCAGTGATCATCTAGAATAATCAGTAGTTAAAAAGATGGCTGAAATTCCCTTTTAAACTCTGATATTTCTATGAATGAGTGGAAGAAAAAGTACTTCCAGCTTGACATTGCTCAAGCAGTAAGGTGCTGTATTTATTCGTTCTGATATTTTGATGTACTGGAGCAAGTTTTTCTCCTCTCTCCACGACTTTACATGCACAGTAGGATATTTATGCTGATAACTGGATCTTTAATCTTCACAACCATTATTAGCTATGTGTTATCATAGCACAATGCTGTTTCGAAGGGAATCATCAAATCCTGAGTCAAATGGCAATGCAAAAATAGATTTGGCCACCAAGTTCTATGATACTTTTCATGGCTCAAAATATGGACAAGTATGTATCAGTATTTTGACAAACCAGCATGGCTGATATGGACTATATATCAGCTGATTAGTATTGATTTTTTGAAAAAAAAAAAAATAATAATAATAATATCCTTAATGATAATTATATTTTGAACATCATTCTTATTGATGCAGTAGTGGAGAAAGGCTCCAGTTTGGATTGTGTAAGATAAAAATGCATTTCAATTTGAGGGAACTATTTTGTAAATCTTTTATTGCTTGTCATTTTGCAGCAGCGGCCAGCCTTAGACTTCGATGGAAAGCCTAATCCTCTGAGTGATCTCTATTCCTCATTTATACAATCCTCTCAAACACTTTCTTGACATACAATTGCTGCTTCTCCATGAATTTTCTCATCTTTTACTGCCATAGATATATTAAATCATGAGAATTGTTATTTATTCTTAAATTGCCCATAGGATTCAAGCTGGGTCGAAGAAATGGAGATGTGCCTCTGGAGTTTTACACGATCATCATGTCACTAAAATGGGAAGGGTGATTTTATAGAATAGCGATAAGACCAAACATGCTTTATGGGACAGAATGTTGGAGAGTAAAAGAACAATGAGAGACCCTAGCACTGGTGTGTGGATCGGGTGATAGGTACCGACTGTAGGGAAGGTAAGAGGTTAAGGAGTTTCCGCCCCGAATCATGATAGTGTACCCCAAAAAAGACGCATGCAGTGGATGTGGGAGAAAGCGTCATGGCGGAATTCGCGTAGTTAGTTGCACCAAGGCGGCGGCGTTAGTTGACGAATCGAATTCAACAACGTGTTCATAGACTGTGTAGCTGAGATGATGTTATTGAGATGGAAGAGTGGCATGCCGAGGAAAGATATCATTAGAAATGAATGCATTTGAGTGAACTTAGAAGTGGTACCAATAGGTAATAAGATGAGGGAAAGCAAACTTGGATGGTTTGGTCATGTGCAATGGAGACCAAGAACCACGTTGGTTAGGAGTGAGTGGGTACAAGTCGAAGGCTCCAAAAGGGCAATGGGATGGCCCAAAAGGATATGGGTGGAGGTAGTAAGAACAGACTTGATGACCTATGGTTTAATTGAAGGCCTGGCCCTTGATTGTGGAAAAGCAGAACATGATTCATCTAGCTAACTCCAATTAATTGGGATAAGGCTTAGATGATAAAGAAGAATTGTTATTTATTCTTAAGATACAAATCTGTCAAGCATATGGGTAATCTTTCTTCTTCTTCTTCTTCTTCTTCTTCTTCTTATTTTTAATGGAGAGCATAAATTCACAAGTGAAACTTCATGAAATTAAGGGACATGAATTCTCAGTACAGAGTGATGGTTTCCCCACACAATTTGATGAGGGCATCTGTGATCTCGTTAGCTTCATACCCCTTTTAGGGGCTTTTGTTTGTCTCATCAGAACCATTTAAGCATTATCAATAATTCATGGAACTTGTCAGGAGCCAAGAATACAAATTCATCATACTTGATGAACGTCCAATCTCCAAGAATAACAGTGAAAGAGTGCTTTGGCCCTTTTGTGAGAACATCCCCATAAGAGAATAGCTAGAAGTGAATTAGATCTAGTACCATGTCTATCAGAACTGCAAAAGAAATATTCTCATTAATAAGGGCTGGGCATTATACTGTCTATACACATTACACAACCTATCATACCAGGTACAGTAAGAGTACAGCATTCATACCTAATTGATGAATGGATGGACATAGGTCAAAAAGAGAAGGTAAATAGGTAGCCATTGATGTGAAACCCATTTTGGAGTGGCTACATAATGTTGCATGGACCGAATATTCCTAATAAAAATGAATTACAAAAAATAGGGAATAGTGGCAAGAAGATAAGAATCCCCTCATGGGAGGTCCAATATAACATGTGTTCTTCCAAGTGAATTTAGGGAATCATTTATTTTTTGCAATGGAAAGGATTAAGTATTGTTGCCTAGATAAGGCCCTCCTTAACTAATAAAGCAAACAAATGTTTGACCTAATGAACCATCTTGGTTCGCTGGTTTTATGTCAATCTTCTTCTTCACTGAAGCTTTATGGCTTAATTATATTCTATGAGTTAATTGAGTAAATTCACCTTGCGAGCAATTAAACTAGTCTGACATGATGAAGAATAATTTCTTAAGAGGTTTTCTTTTCCTCAACGAAATTTCTTCTCCTTGCTGAACTGCTTGGTTTTGAGCACTGCCCAAATTTTTAATGCAGCGAGAGGTTATTCAGATGGAGCAAGACTGTATCCCAGATGAACACTATATGCAGACATTACTTGCTGTAAGGAGTTAATTATCATGATTTTCAATTTTTTTTTTTTCTCAGATTAAAATTTCACTAACTTGCATATTATACTTTATTTTCTCCAAGTAATTAAACCCATCTGTCATTCGAATTATTTACCATATCTGGGATATTTTCATCTCATGTTGGAACTTAATATTACCTTTATATGGTTATACATAACATGACTAAGTATCGATATTTGAAAGTCCAAGGTACTTTTTTTTTTTTTTTTTTGGAATAATGAAACTAATTTTTGTTTTATCTCACTTCCTCTTTTCTATTTTCCCAAATTCTATATCAGATGAGTGAGCTTGAAGATGGACTCGAACGAAGGTCATTGACATTCGCTCTGTGGAACCAGTCTGCATCTGAAACGGAAAGACAAAGTTGGCATCCAGTCACATTCAAACATGATGATGCAAGCCCTGAACGCATAAAAGAAATAAAGGTGAATAAGCTTGCATGATCTCCTTTACCATGTGAAGCATTTATCTATATATTTGTGTTTGTATTCTTTTTTACCATTTACAATGGGCATTCATTTTTCTTTTAATATGATTTTAAAGTACAAAGAGGATAGTTTGATCTGCTGATGCATCTGTTATGGTATATTATGAGAATGAGGCTGAAAACTTGTGATACTTCATGTTTCTTTGCAGCGGTTTGCAGGTTCTTGTACTGTTTTCAAATAGACACATGATTCCCATATTAAAAAACGGTGCCACAATGCATTACTCATGGCATTTGAGACCAAATTAATGCAATTAGTTTTACCACTGTATTCACAGATTTAGGCACATTTATAAAGTGCATGAAAATGATTCATTGTTGTCCTGGGGCTTTCTATACCTGTTTTTCTTTTACCGAAACAATTAGCATTCACCAGCTTATGCACTCTCATTCCAATCCTGGTTATAATTATGGTTATCCACCTTTCTATAATTTGTACCATTTTGACATGTGCAGCTGTACCCTGAGCCCATTATAGATGTACAATTTGTGCACCTCTTGCCCAATATGTATGGTATGTTTGAAAGCTATTCAGATCAAGGTTTAAAATTGGTGTATCTGGTATCATATTGCTCTGCGCTGGTACGGTTCTATATCGCCCTGTATCAGGCTGTTTCGTGCCGACACAGCTGTAACGTTCATGTACCGGTTTCAGATGATACTTTAATCCCTTAATTCAGTTCAGATACTCATCTCCCTCCCTCTAATGTGCCTTTTGGTAAACTGAAAATAAGCACTGAAAGTGCTGATAACTTAAACTGCTGAATTGAAATTTTGAAATAATTTTAGGGATTTTTAGTCAAAAGTGAAAAGAAATTTTAATGCATCACCACTTTCAGCCTTCAACATTAAGTGAAGGGAGGGGAGCTGAAAACAATCTGAATCAGTGAAATTAACTGGAAATATCAAATTTTAGTGATAAGTGCTGAAAATAAGTTTTATCAAATGGTCCCTAAGGTATCATAGAACTAGAGTGCAGATGCAAAATGCAAATGAATTAGGACTTTGGACTTTCCAGGCTTCAATAAATAAGACCTCAAAGTATATATTATTGAACTAGAGTGCATGATGCGGACACAAGCACATTCAAGGTGTACCAACGAAGAAAGCGCCAACCACAAGTGTCGTCCTTGTGGATAGACGACTATTGAGGAGCTGAAGACCTTTCACATGTGATTGGACATATAGAAGACCCCACTCAGGGAAGACACATGTGAAAGAAGATTGAAGAAAGAAGACCGAGCGCCCGAACTTTCCCGTACTTAAGTTATTTGCGCGTTTTTGCTTAGTTAGGGGTATTTTAGTAAGTTTATGTCTTTATTTGCTTATTCGAGGGATATTTTAGTAAGTTTATGTCTTTATTTGCTTATTCTAGGAGTATTTTAGTAATTTTATGTCTTTATTTGCTTACCGAATTTCAACTATTGATTAATGAAAAAGCAAACCCTTTGGTTGCCTCCTTCCTCTCTTCTCTCTAATGGTGCTTCTTCTCTTCCATTGATCTTCCTCTTCTAATTTCTTCTTGTGCCCCTCCAACTTCTTCAAGGTAATTATTTCCTTCTTTCTATTTTTCAGTTTTGGCTATTCCTTCTTCGATCAAAATCTTGAGAACCGATCTAAACCATAAACCCCCAAATTCTCAAATTCCTAATCCGAGAAACTTCTTGGTTCTTCGGACTAGTGATCTTTATTGATCGATTGGGTGTGACCATGCAAGATCGGGAGGTCTCATCCCTCGCCGGATCCAAGCTAAGTAATAATTGAATGCCATACTCCATGGTTGTGATGATGGCCCGCTCCATTGCATGTTTCCTTTATGATTTTCTCAATTATGATGATTACTACTAGAATTTTAGATCATTTATTCCTTTTATTTCCGCTGTTTAATTATGTTCATGAGCATGCATCGTAATTAGGGCTGTCCTGCGTCAGTGCAGCTGCAAAATGTGAAGGGATCAGGAATTCCCACCCTTCAATAAATAAGAAAAATATAAGGGAGCATGATAAAATCTGAAGCAACTATGGCAAAGCTTTTCCATGGCTGAATCTTTCACTATAAATATCATGATTGGATTGATGAGAAGTAGGTTGTCAAATAGGCATTGAATCATATTGAATCACAAATCGTACCGTAAATCAGAAGTTTCTCTGATTTTCTTTAAAAAAATATACATAAATCATTAAAAAAAAATAAAAATAGAACTCGTCAATTATTCATTACCCATTGAAAATTCACCAAGAAAAGTAATACGTGTAATGATATTGGCAATTGAGAACTTGTACACGACATACCTGATACCTATCATGATAGTGTTAAAAGATTATTTTTCCTTTACGATCTATCTTTTAAGAAATTTAGCTTTAAAAACGTACAAGTGTCATTTTACACTTGGCTTTACCCGATACACGTGGCTGTGGGTGATTGCGTGTATTCGCGGGGATTAGTCTCACTTCAAAAAAGAGGTGGGGACACCCTGTGTCTTCAAAAAAAAAAAAAAAATGTACAAGTGTCATTTTACACTTCTTGAGTGTAGAAATAGTTTGAAAAGGGCATTCAATTTTGTGGACTGAAGAAAACAATATTTTGATTTCTTTATTTTGGGATTTTGAATATTGAAATCCCCAAATCTCCTATGTTATAAAGAATAAAATAAAATAATTGACCCTTTTTAAATGATTCTTAAAGCCCCGACAAATTAAAAAACATAAAATGAAAGCTAAGTTTATAAAACAAGAGTACAAGTATAATTTGAATCATAAATTGTTGGATTCAAATTATAGAATTATAGGATTTGTTAAACAAAAAAGTATTCAAGCTGGGATTCAAATTGTTTTTCCTAAGACTTGACTCAAATCATAAATCGTAGGATTTTGACAGCTATAGTGGGCTCCGCTTATTCATACCACTTCCTAAAAGATCGAAGTGGGGCTGCTTCCCATTTTCATCAGATTTTGGTTGGTCAATGATGAGATTTACCCATTTATATTTTCATTATGAGTGATGAATCCCAGATCTATCCCATATCAACCTAACTAGTTCCTTTTGTTACCTGTAGAATTTATCACTCTTAATTTGTTCTTTTGATAAATTATGATGTGTATGTGAAGATGTTGAATGAGGTTTTGATGTTTTTTTTTTTGTGTGGGCCATTTGTATCAGGGTATCAATCATGTGTACTATGAGACAGAGTATCGAACAGAATGGTGCCGTAGCAATGCTACTTCAATGCCGTGCTTCCTCTTTGCCAGGAAGTTCTCTCGAGGTGCTGCGATGCGCGTTTTGAGAGAGGGAGTGGTGGGTTCCTTTGATGCTTCTGTGTTGTTAGCTTAAGTTAATCAAATCACATCCTCATGGGCATCATCGTTGTCCTTCCATGCATCATTCAGAAGGCCAGTCCTTATTGAACTTGATAGGTCAAACATGGTGCAACCATTGAAGTTGGCCCCATCATTTCAGTGACAGTTCCTGTTCTAATGAGCTGTGTTGGGTGGCCCGGAGCACATGAAACAGGAGAAATGAAATGGTGGAAGTGGAAATTGGACGCTGGTCACATGAATCAGAAGGAGAAATGAAGTGGTCGAAGTGGAAATTCGATGTCAGCGTGAGTGGTAAAGCTGATTTTAAAAAGAGGGTCTTTCAGATAAAAGGGCAGATGTTTAGGTGGGTGATGCCAAACAAGAGTCCTGTGATTGGGGGAGCATTTTCAGGCCGGTGGTGATGGAAAATAGGTTTTGCATGTACATTGAGGTTCTAAAGCTCTGATTCAGTGCTATTCTTCAAAAGAGAAAAAGAAAATGTTGCTGTATTGATTAGAGAGATACACAGAAGAGTATGATCTTTTGGTTTTGGATGTTTCACTGACGCCACGAATGCACTCTCCATCGGCACCTTTACACGCAGCACCTGCGCCAAAGCTGCACATGTTTGGTACATGTGAGCTGCCTACATGCTTTTCCCATCGTAAGGATGACCTTGTACGATTTTTATCAGGTGGACCCACGCATCAAGTAGGTAGGTTGAATTTGGACTGATGGCACTTTTGAAAAATCATCCGTTCTTTAGATGTCTGCTGAATGTTTGCCATGTGAGAGGTGAGACTACAAATGCCTAGCCCTTTGGGGTTAGCAATTTAGCAAACCCAGTCATTCTGTCTTTAGATTCAGCAGTGGACACCATAGCCAAATTTTAATTTGTGATCCTTAACCATGCAGATCCATATCAGACAGTTATAAAACTCCTACCATCCATTGAAGTACATAGGTAGTGAGACATGCTTCTCGTACCATCCTATCGATCCGATCATGATAATGTTTGGTGTTTATGTTCAAGATTCATCACTTTATATGCCATGCTATCGCATCATGCGATGTTGAAGATGGATGGAAACTTTGTCACATTGTTAAATGTGGCACATTGGGCACACATGAGCCATTGGTAAGGAACCGTAGATGGACAGTGGAGATGAGTGGAAACACTTTTTTGTTGCAATCCGTTTGGACCTTACCATCTATTTTCATTGGATGGAATATGGAGATCAAAATGATTCATGAGAAACTAGTTTATGAAAGTGCATCCCTTCCAATTGATCAAGATTGTCTATTTTTCTTATCATTAATCTGATGGCTAGGATCACCTTGAGATGATTTTTAATAGGTATGCTATTAAAAGTTGGCACCATTTGATTGTTGGCTTTTGCTGTAATCAATGCAAAATGCCTATTTCGTTTGTGATCGGATGATTAGGAGTGGCTGATCAAGTTGATTCTTGAGAGACCTGGGTAATCCATTGTTGGGGCCTATATGGTCAATGGTGCATATTGATATATGGATATTGTTGTATTGTAATGAACCCTACCACTTTTTTGTCATTTATGGGACGGTTCGGATAGACCTTGACTGGGTGTGATCGGCGCTGTGAGGCTCACCATGATGTATGAGTTTTATTCACGCTGGCAATTCATTTTAGTCACGAGCCCAAAAATGAAGCAGATCAAAAACTCAAGTAGAACATACCACAAGACACAGTGGTGATTGAACGCCCACCATTAAAAACTTCTTAGGGCCACAGAGTTTTGGACCAAGTTGATATTCGTGTTTTCCCTTCAGCCAGGTTGATGTGATCTCATCAACAGGTTGGATGGCAAATAAACGTTAAGGTGGGCCCTAGAAAGGTTTCAACGGTGGGTGTTATTAACCTCACTGTTTCCTATGGTGTGATTCACTTTAACTTTGGATCTGCTTCATTTTGGGCTCATGCTAAAATGATATGGAAAACAGATGAACAACATGTATATAAAATACATATGTCACAATGGACTCCACAGTGCATAAGACACCTAGCTTCCTGTTAAGATCATCTCAAAGTGATTCTTGGCACGCATAGTGGATTCAAGGTGTAGAGAACTTGGACCACTTGTATGAGTGGGAGGCAATTTTTGTAATTTTATTTCTCTTGTTTTTAGTAAAGAAAAAAGTTTTGTATTGTTACACCATTAATTATACATGTTAATGAATCATGTAAATTCTTATACTTTTGTTTTTTATTTTAGCTTGGCCGTTTGACTTTTGTTTAAACATTTTCTTTTATGATTTTAGCTTGGCCTATTCATATGTAGGTGTTTTTTTACAACTATATATGTATATTTTATCCTTACTATCTATCCATTTTGGAAGTTAATTTTAACGTGTAAGCTTAGGTACATTCAAGGTTCAACTAGACTACACGACGGGGATTGAATGCCCACCATTGAGAACTTTTTGAGAGTTTAGGAAGTCTCACCAACCTAATATTTATGCTTTCCCCTCCTCTTGGTACATGTGATTGTGACCTTATGATCAGGTTAGATGGCAAACAAACACCACGGTGGGCCTTAAAAAAGTTTATATCGTGGGTGTCATTATCACTCCAGCTTCCTACGATGTGGTCCATTCAAGCACCGTATCTTTCTCCCTTCTGGTCTCATGCCCTAAAATAATATGTTAAAATGGATGAACGGTACAGAAAAAACACATACATCACGTCCCCCATCGAGCACCGTGCAGGACGCAATCCGCGTCCAGTTTTATCCATACACGTGGACATGGTTGAGGGGTGCGGTGGTGAGGAAGAGCGATAAGGTTATCCAGTTTGGGGTGCGTCGGATTCAATGTCCCAATCAATTGGTATTTTCCGATCTTTTAAACAGAGGGCCTACACTTTAGTGATTAAGTGGTACAAAGTCAGGCAGAAACACTGAGTAGGTGGGAAATTAGTTACAAATCTAGGGACATCCGATGGTTTGTTTCAGTGTAACTGTTGTGACACAGCCGATGAGAGGATGAACCATTGACGTGGTGTTGAAACTCTCATGAGTCTACCACCGGCGAAAGAGTAAGGACGGTCTTGCAGTTGAAAAACGCATCGGTGAGGCAGTCCCAATCTATATTATTATTTGTTCACTTTTTACTGAAGTGAATCGGACTTCACGGTGGAACCTCATTTTTAATCCGTACTTCTCCTATTTGTGGGGCCCACCTGATGAATCAACTGACGTGGTATTTGGACCAGGGTCAGCCCCAACTGTTCACTGAGGAGGATCTCGTCCATATTTACCACGCTGGCATGTGGGCCTCATATCCCTTCTCAGGATCTTGCCCAAATATCTTTTCTTGCGGAAATAGAGCTGGTAGGACTGGAATACCGTAATCATTTTCTCTACATTATGAGTGATAGGGTGATGCATCGATCGTCGACGTACGTCTAGTGGGCCCTACTGTGGATAGAAAATAGTTCAAAATACATATAGAGTGGATGATCCTAGCCATCAGCTCAGTGGCTTTCAAAGTGACGTTAGAGGCGGATTGCGTCCTGCCCCCGTCTGGACCATAATCCGTCCAGGCAGGACTCTTTGGGGCCCACCGTGATGTATGGGTTTAATCCACGCCGTCCATCCATTTTGTTAGATCATTTGAGCGGATGAATTAAAAAATGAGGCAGATCGAAGGCTCAACTGTACCACACGTTGGGGACTGAATGCCACCGTTAAAACTTCTCGGGAGATGAAAAAAATTTGGAACAAGTTGATATTTGTGTTTTCCCTTCATCTAGGTCTTGTGCTTACACCCAGATCCATAGCTCAAGTGGTATACTGAGTGAATGATACCACGTTTCAACTATAAGGTCTTGGCATCGATTCCCTAGTGGGGGTGGCTAACAGTGAAGTGTGAACTGACAGTGGGTGTACTAACAAGATTTAAGGAAAAAAAAAAAAGGGTCCATGTGACTAGAGGTGTACACGAGTTGAGCCGAGCCGAGCTTTGCGTAGCTCATGGTAGGCTCGGGATGCTCGAGTCTTAGCACGTGCTCAGCTCGGCTAGGCGTTTGAGCTCAGAACAGCAGATCGTGCTCGGTTCGGTCGATTTCGAGCCCGGCCAGTGGTCGCTAGTTAGATGGGTTCCGCTAGGCCGAAAAAAATGGAAAGAGTGGAGAATATGACTCACTTTCGAAGAGAAGCTCGTCCGGACATACGCTGAAAGAGGGAATGTCACCTGGCGAAGAGTATTGGGCAGAGCTTGTCCGGACAGACGCTAGAAGAAGGAAATGTAGCCTAACGGACGGCCGATTTGGACGATTTAGAGGGAGAAATGGGACGATTTGGGCGAAAGGAGGGAGAACGAGTAGGATTGTTGGTTTGGGCGTACTGGGTAGGGTCGGACGACTGGGTAAGATTTTTTTAAAATCCTTTATATACTAACTTAAAAGTCGAGTCGAGCTTAATATCGAGTCGATCCGAGTTGAGCTACGTCCAGCTCGAACTCGACTCGAGATGTTCCGAGCGCCCAAAATATGACTCGACTCGGTTTGAACAGCGTTTCGATCCAAGTCGAGTCGAACTTTTTCGAGCCGAGTCGAGCCAGTTACCAAGCTTAAGCTGCTCATGTCCAGATCTATGTGTGACCTTATCAACAGTCGGCAGTCAAATAAATGTTATGGTGGTCCCTAGAAAGTTTTTAATATGGTTGTTGGGTGATTATTATTTCTTGTGGTGGGGTCTACCTGATATTTGGATCTGCTTTATTTTGGGCTCATGCTGTTTAATGAGCTGAAAAAAATTAATGGATAGCATAGATATAGTGGAGCTCCATGGTCAGGACCGACCTGACCCATCCGCGCCCATCTTATTAAGGGGCCGACGTTTCCGTTGATTGGCCGGCGAATGGGCCACAAAATCTGTTGGACATGCGGGGAGGACCCACGTGGAACAATCTGGTTTACTCGAAATCCAGGACGTGGGTCCCACGAAGCAGGAGGCCTTGCTCTAATATTAAGACGTGTATTAACCGTCATCATTCAAGTGGGTCTTATCCTGACATTGCCTTCGAATAGTGAGTCAATTGCTGGAATACATCGAGACATACATGCAATAGGATACGTCGGTATAATAGCCGTTGGATCTCCGCTAATCTTAGGTGATCCAAACTGTAGGTTTGATGAGATACATAGATGAAGGTGGCCACCTCAAAATCATCAAGATCAAAGATCAAAACTTTGGATCGTATGGCCCTTGAAACAACAGTTAAGAATATAAGGCAGTCCATATTCAAATGAAAAGATTAAATGGTCAAAGTGTTAAAATTACTCTAATCCGACAGTTCCATTTCTAGGTATCCCATCTACGGTAAGACCCATCATGTAGACGATTTGGATTGCCCAAAATGGTCCCAGATACAACGGGCGTGATCCCAACGTTTCATATTAAAGTACCGCGCTATATATTCCAACAAACCTCGTGGAAGTAAGATATGATAATAAATATGAACTTGCACGGATATCGTAATCCATGAGATCCTGATTTAACGGTAATATGGGTGGTTGGGCCCAGTCAAAGCCTTAAACGGTGATCTGTGTGATGTTCGGACTTGGGGGTGGAAGCGGATTGCCTGTGACTCCGAGCATTGAGATATTCTTGTGCCCGCGGATATGTGGAGCCCACATAAATGTCCGTGGAAAATCCACTCCGTCCATCCGTTTTGAAAACCCACAATAGCATAGGATTCTAAAAACCAGGGAGATCCAAGACTCATGTGGGTCATATCACATGAAACAGTGGGGATTGAACGCCTGGGAGTGTGAGAAGGTTTATATCTGATCGATATTTGGTGCTACAGTTTATCTGATTGGTAATAACAGGACGAACGATTTGGATGGAACATAAACATCATGGTCAAATCTAAGAAGGTTTCATCGATGGACGTTTCTTTTCCAACATCGAGTGTAAAAAAACAAAAAGAGAGAGTGAGTGAGTGGTTTTTTTAAAAAATATTTCATAGTTGTCCAACCTGAGCAAAAGATCCCCGAATTTCTCTTCAATTGGAAGATCTTAACCTTTTGTTGTTGCTGATCTAATTGGGTCCCACCATGATCTTTCAATCTCCCATAATAATAATAATAATAATATTATTATTATATTTATGCTGCAGCTGCAGCTACTATTATAGTATAGCCAAAGAAAGTTCTTATAATATCTAAGTTGTTCAGCAGGTGACCCTTCTATTTATTTGTTTTGGCTTATAGTAAAATGCCATTACACTTGTATGCTAGTATTGTAAGATTTTTTATTTATTATTTATTTTTACATGAGTAGTTCAATGCATCCCAGACGAACTTAATTATTTCAAACCACGATGGCTAATGTCACATGAGCGTGGGAGTTATATGCATCCACACGTGGACGCTTGCATCATAATGTGAAAGGCGTGAAATGAGATCTTTCCTTCAAGCAAAGCCGCAAATCTTCGTTCTTGGAAAATTCGTGGATGAAGAATTTCTCAGGCGATTTTCATATTTTGACATTTTCTTATGATATTATCAGTGTTGGGAATTTTTATTTGGAAATAAATATAGATGTAAATGAATTATTTTCACTTTTAAACGTTTACCTTAAAAATGCAATAATTTCATGATAAAAATGCCAGAAATTAATAACTTGGATGATTTTGAAAATCTCATGACATTATTATGAATTATTGTTTGATCAATTTTCGACGAGAGTACAAGAGATTTTTCAATATCTTAGCTATATAATTGTCACAATGCCTTCAAGGTGAGCTACAGGGTTTAGATTTGGCCGGATAAAAATCAAACCATTTCACACCTCAAGTGGGCCTAAGCATATAAAAACAAATGAAAGGCTAGAAAATCTTAAACACTAATTTACTTTGCGTGGCCCACCTGCAAAGTGCACTTGTCTAACTCTTTTAGCCAGAAGATTTAAGCATCATTCCAATTTTGTGGAATTTAAGATTTCACACATGTTTTATGCTTGCACGTTGTTGACGCAAAAAACTGTTGCATCCTCTTCCCACGTCCTACCACCTACAAAAGAAGGAGACAAGGGAGACCTTGGCTCAAGCTGGGAACCTCCGATGTTAAAGTCAGCGCTAGGACTGTGCAAGAGAAGGGTTTTTGAGAGAGTTTTCTGCGTACCTTTCATCATAGATGTTATAGGAAGATCCGAGCCGACTACAATTGGAGGGATCAACGACCCGCTAAGTTCAGGCGGAGGATCCGAGCCTCGGCATAATACTAGGAATGCGGGTTAAGATGGATGTAGCCCCCATCCTTGACCGCCTTCTTTCCAAGGGCAGTCGGTAGGGAAAACATTCTTGTACGATCAACTCCGAGCGGACGTCCTCATGATATCGAGAATGACTTTCTGTATTGTTCACGAACGATCATCAGCACGGAGCAATGCTGTCGTTCTCGGTCCGGCCGAGCCGAGGCATCTCCGAGAGTAAAGGTTCCACGCGCTAAGTGGAGAAACTGCCGTATAGGGATATGTCATATTATCTCGCCCGCAGATACGCACGCCGCAACACATGATATACGGATTCTGGGCAATATCTTCATGATCTGCAAATCCCACTGATCGTGCCGAGATTATCGAATGAGGATTGAGCGATGAAGAGGTATAAATATCACATCATTCCATGACGACAGGTACGCAAGATCTGGCACTCTCTTTCCTCACTCCCCAACTTAGACCCAGATTTCAGTGTCCTGACTTAGGCATCGGAGGGTCCCCCGGCTCAGCTAGGGTCTCCATTGCTCACGGTTTGTGTGCAGGGAACAAGGTTCTTCATCTACCCAGAATACGTGAAGAGGGGAAGAGGGCTGACCGGATTTTGACCTCAACATTTTTTGCGCCGTCTGTGGGAAACTGATACAAAAAGTCAGGTTCCTGTTCTTAAAAGCGATGGCTAGAGGAAAAAAGAAGGCGGTGGTGGTGGAACCGGAGCAGACCCGCTCTTCATCATCACTCCATGCGGAATCTGCACCGGGCCCTTCCCAGCGTTCTCGCAATCGTTCCAACAAATACCGCGCCTTGCAAGGAGAAGTGCAAGCCTTGCGTGATGAGGTGGAACGAATGAGACAGGAGCGCGAGTCCCTTTAACGACCCGAGAGGAGAAGTCCAGTCCCAGAAGCTGTCGGGCCAGTCGTTCAAGCCCATTCAGTGACGAGGCGTGGGACATCTCCGCAACGATCTGCCCGAGTACCAGTTTTGGCTCAAAATCCTCCCCCAGCTCTAGGGCGAGCCCCTACCAGGAATGTGACGACTCGGCCCCGACCCCGACGGATCCCGGCCGCCTCGGCTCTGGCTCCAACGGACCTTCGTCACACCCTGGAGAGGAGAAGGGAAGGAGAACGCCCGAGCCGGAGAATGCTCGGGAGGTAGTAGAGGAAAACAGGGATCCCTGGGAGTCACGATTCGCGGACCTAACTAACCAAGTTCAGATATTACGGAAGCAACAACAGCCATCGTCAATCCCGGCTGTTGTTCAAGCCATGATGGAAGAGACCGAACCTCCGTTCAACTCAGAAATCATGAACGAAGTGATGCCTCAGAGATTTCGGATTCCTCCTGTCATCCAGTACTCCGGGTTCGGCGACCCATCTGAACACGTGGAAGCTTATCGTTCGTGGATGCAGATACAGACTGCGACTGATGCAATGATGTGCAGAGGATTCTCGATTACTCTGATGGGATCCGCTCGGAATTGGTATCGGCAACTCAAGCCTGGATCTATATGTTCATTCGAAGAATTGGCTCGGTCATTCCTTACCCAGTTCATAAGCGGTAAGAGAAGCCGAAAGCCCAATACCCACCTGCTTACCATCAAGCAAGGGCCGAAAGAGTCCTTGAAGGATTACATTGCTCGGTTCAACGAGGAAGCACTACAGGTGGAAGACTATGACGACAAGATGGCTCTCGCCGCCGTATGTAGCTGCTTGAAGGAAGGGAAGTTCGCCTTTTCTATAGGAAAGAACCCAGCGAAGACGTTAGCCGAGCTCATTGCTAGAGCCCAGAAGTACGTCCATGCCGAGGAGTTTTCGGCTACTCGCAAAAATATCCAAATAACCGAGCCGAACGGGAAGGGAAAGAGGCCAAGGAATGAGGAACCCCAAGCCCCAAGGAAAAACTCGGATGATCATTCTTCTCGTGATCGCAGACCGAGCAGGAAGCCAGAAGGAAGATTCCGTTCTTACACACCTCTCAACACTACCTCCGAGCAGATCCTACTGGATATCCGCAGCGAGAAACTTCTCAACTGGCCAGTCTGCATGCGGGCGGACCCAAAACTTCGCGACAAGCGCAAGTATTGCCGCTTTCATCGAGATCATGGCCACAATACCGATGAATACGTAGATCTCAAGGATGAGATTGAGTCCCTCATTCGGAAAGGGCACTTGCGTCGGTACACCAAGCAAGAGAAGACTACTCGGAAAGAGGAGCGAGCACGAGAATGCCCCAAAAATCCGCCCGAAGAATCTGAGGAGATCCGCACCATCTTCGGAGGTCCGTCAGGCGGAGGAGATTCGAACAGAGCCCGAAAGGCTCACTCCCGAAGGAGACCAGAGCATTACATCAATCTTACCGAGCGGCCTAACAAAGAACCACGAGTCAGTCCCTGTAGCCTCACCTTCACGGAAGATGACGCTCGGGGGATCCAACATCCACACGATGACGCCTTGGTGGTCACTATGACCATAGCCAATCATAAGGTGTATCGGATTCTCGTTGACACTGGAAGTTCGGCCGACGTGATCTACTCTGAGGCCTTCGAAAGGATGGGGATTCCACAGTCTCGTCTCAGACCTGTGAAAACCCCCTACATGGTTTTGCCGGAGAGAGAGTAATCTCTGAAGGAGCCATTTCCCTCCCAGTGACTGCAGGAGAGGGGCAACATCAAGTCACCATGATGGTGGACTTCCTTGTTGTCAACGTGCCATCAGTGCATAATGTGATTATGGGCAGACCCTCCCTCAATGCAATGCGGGCGGTCGTGTCCACTTATCATCTGATGATGAAATTTCCCGCCGAAGGCCGAACAGGTTACCTCCGAGGCGATCAACGCGAGGCTCGGAGATGTTATGCCATCGCGGTTCAAAAAGGGTCCATAAAGCAAACACTCACTATCAATATGTTGGACCCGCGCGGACCTACCGAGAATAAGCCAATTGAAGATTTGGAGAAGGTACCGCTGGACGAAACTGATCCTAGCAAGACGGTTCAGTTCGGAACGTCACTCAGACCTGAGCAACGCTCCGAGCTGTTAACTTTCCTGCGACGACACAGGGACGTGTTTGCCTGGTCGCACGTGGATATACCAGGAATCTCTCCAGACGTTTTGGTCCATTGGTTAAACGTGGATCCGGACCACAAGCCTGTGAAACAGAAGAGGAGGCCGTTTGATGCTGAGCGGTATGAAGCTATCGCGGATGAAGTCTCAGTCCTGTCGGACGCAGGCTTTATAGAAGAAGTATATTATCCAGTGGATCGCAAATGTTGTGTTGGTTAAAAGGCAAATGGCAAGTGGAGAGTTTACGTGGACTACTCAGACCTGAATAAAGCATGTCCAAAAGACAGTTTTCCATTGCCTCGGATCGATCAATTGGTAGACAGTACAGTAGGACACGAACTACTTTCCTTCCTGGATGCCTACTCTGGTTACAACCAGATCGCGATGCATCCCCCAGACAGGCAGAAAACTACCTTTGTCACAGACAGGGGGCTTTACTGTTACCGGGTCATGCCATTTGACCTGAAAAATGCTGGGGCCACATCCAGAGGTTAGTCAACCAGATGTTTGCGAGACAGATCGGACGCACGATGGAAGTTTACGTCGATGACATGTGGTAAAAAGCATCAAGGCATCCGATCACTTGGCGGACCTTGGAGAAACCTTCGCAGTCCTCCGAGAATATCAAATGAAGCTGAACCCAGCAAAGTGCGCTTTTGGAGTCGGCTTAGGAAGATTCCTTGGATTCCAAGTCAGTCAGAGAGGCATTGAAGCCAATCCCGATAAGATTAAAGCGCTCCTCGACATGAGTTCGCCTCGGACTGTCAAGGAAATACAATGCCTCACTGGACGGAGCAGCGCTCGGACGCTTCATATCCCGAGCCACTGATAAATGCCTCTCATTCTTTCAGCAATTGAAGGGTCATAAGAAGGTCGAGTGGACGCCTGAATGTGAGCAAGCTTTCTAGCAGCTGAAACAATATCTGGGCTCACCACCTCTACTGTCAAAACCGGAAGAAGGCGAATCTTTATTCCTATACCTCGCGGTCTCGGCCTCAGCAGTCAGCTCGGCCCTGATCAGGGAAGTAGGGAACAAGCAGTATCCCGTATACTATGTGAGCAAAGCCATGGTACCAGCAGAAACGAGATACCCCGCTCTGGAGAAGCTTGCACTCAGCTTAGTCATTTCGGTTGGGAGGTTGCGTCCGTATTTCCAAGCACATTCGATCATCGTGTTAACCGATTCCCCCCTCAGGCAGATTCTCCAAAAGCCAGAGGTCTCGGGTCGGTTGACCAAATGGGCGATTGAACTTGGAGAATTCGACATTACTTTCCGGCCGAGGACAGCAAAGAAAGGCCAAGCAGTGGCTAATTTCATCGCAGAATTCACTGTTCTAAGTGAAGGGCAGATCAGTAACGAAGTTGAAACGACCCCGCATGACCTCCGAAACAGCTCACGGGGCATTCCGGAAGCCGGATGGGTCCTCTACGTGGACGGATCGTCTAACTCAAAACGAGCCGGGGCAGGGGTCGTCCTGATCGCCCCTGATTCTACAATCATCCAATATGTCATCCGGCTCAGTTTCAAAGCCTCCAACAATGAGGCGGAGTATGAGGCACTGTTAGCCGGGCTCAGATTGGCCGCCAGCCTCGGGGTCCAATCTATACAAGTCCGATGCGACTCTCAGCTGGTCGTGAACCACATCTCCGCAGATTATGAAGCCAAAGAGAATAGAATGATTGCTTATCTAGATGAAGCCAGAAAGCTGATCAAGAAATTTTGGAGCTGTACAATCCACCAGATCCCGAGGACAGAAAATACGTGGGCGGACGCCCTGGCAAAGTTGGCGTCAACCGCGGAGGGAAATATTCCGCGGATCATTCCGGTAGAATTCATTGAACATCCCAGCATCGGTCAAATAAAGAAAAAGATGGTTAATCCGTGATGATGATACCCCGAGCTGGATGGATCCAATCTTTAGCTACCTCGAGTCAGGGGAGGTTCCCTCGGACAGGCAAGAAGCTAAACGTCTAAGAGTTCGAGCAGCAAGATATGTTATTCTGAACGGAACCCTGTATAAGAAGGGATATTCTCAGCCGTATCTTAGGTGTCTCCGACCCGAGGAAGCGGATTATGTCATCCGGGAGATTCACGAGGGGATCTGCGGAAACCATTCTGGTGGCCGAGCCCTGGTTCTAAAGGTGCTTCGGCAGGGATACTTCTGGCCGACCCTCAAAGAAGATGCCAGGAAGTATGTTAGAAAATGTGACAAATGTCAGCGTTTTGCGGCCGTGCCTAGACAACCGGTTGAAGAAATGACCCCCATGAGCGGTCCGTGGCCTTTCGCTCAATGGGGAATCGACATCATCGGCCCTTTACCGACTGGAAAAGGACAAGTCAAATTTGTCATCGTCGCTGTCGATTACTTCACGAAGTGGGCTGAGGCCGAGCCCATCGCAAAAATTATCGAACAGAAAATAATTGACTTCGTCTGGAAGAACATAGTCTGTAGATTTGGAGTTCCGAATACAATCGTCTCAGACAATGGCCGGCAGTTCGACAATGACAACTTCAGAAGTATGTGCCGAGGGCTCGGTATCAGGAACGCTTACGCATCGCCTCGGCATCCGCAGTCCAATGGGCAAGTGGAGGCAGTAAACAAGGTCATCAAGCACCACCTCAAGAAGAAACTGAAAAAAGCAAAGGGTAACTGGTCGGAAGAACTTCCATTTGTCCTCTGGGTGTACCGAACTACAGCTCAATCCTCCACCGGAGAAACTCTATTCTCTCTTTCTTATGGGTCGGAGGCAATAGTACCCCTTGAAGTCGGCCTCCCCACGGCTCGAGTGGAAAATTACAATGAGAATCAAAATGCCGAGCAAATCACAGCCAATTTGGATCTTCTCGAAGAAATCCGAGAAGTTTCAAAGCTCCGCGTCGCTGCCCGACACCAACAAGTGGCCAGATTCTACAATTCTAAAGTGAAGGTCAGACGATTCCGACCAGGGGACCTGGTTCTTCGACGAGTCTTTCAGAACACTGCCGAGCCGGGAACCGGAGCACTCGGACCTAATTGGGAAGCACCATACCAAGTAGTCCGATCAGTTAAGCCTGGGTCCTACCACTTGAAGGATCTCGAAGGCCGTCAACTCCCCCACCCGTGGAATGCTGAACATCTGAAAGTTTACTATCCTTAATGGATTGCTCCGAGCAGCCTACTGACCTTTGAGATCCATTTAATAAATGTACGCCCCCGAGCGACGAGCCTTTAAGGCTATGAATAAAATATATCTGATCGGCCTAGTCTTGTCGTCAGTAAAGATCAAACGGATTAATTTCTACAAAGGCACCTCCTCCTAACCGAGGAGAAAGAACCACGAGGCGATCTGACTCCCTAGTAAGAAAGTCGGACCAATTTCTACAAAGGCACCTCCTCCTAACCGAGGAGAAAAGCCGCGAGGTGATCTGACTCCCTAGTAAGGAAGTCAGACCAATTTCTACAAAGGCTTCCCCTTAACCGGAGGATAAAGCCAATGGGTGACCTGACTCCCCAGTAAGGGAGTCGGCCCCACCTACACGGAATGCCCTTCGCCGAAAGCGAAACGAGTGGATCCTTTTAAGGATCAGATCGAGGCCCAAACAACATCCGAACAGAGTAAGGATTCGGCTCGACTACAATCAAGTAAGCAAGTACATCAGGCATACTGAAGATCGACCAACAAAAAGGGAAGTGATCCAGAATTAAGTCCTTTCATTATTATTCCAAAGGTGAAGTACATAGTAAATAAAATTTAAAAAAAAATGAATACAAATAAAAGAATCGGAGTCTTCAAGAGGTCGGAGGAGCTTGGGAACCGGGGCTTGATCTGACTGGTCGCCTCGGCAGCAGTATCGGCAGGGTCCTCGGGCAGGAAGGGATCGAGGTCGAGGTCCGGGTACAACTTCTTCTGGACCTCGACAAGACATTCGTCAAAGCCGCGGTTATAAAACTTGGCGGCCTCGTCATCCCTCTCCTTCGAGGTCTTGTATGCATTTATCGCCGCAGCAACTGCCGCTGTCAAGGAAGCCTCAGCCTCGGCTTTCTAAGTCTCTAGTGCCGTAGCAACGGCTCTGCTCTTCTCTTCCGCAGCCTCAGCCTTGGTCTTCTCCAGGTCCTCGCTCAGTCGGGCAGTCTCTTCAGCTAGGGTGTCAGCGTGAGCCCGGGCACGATTCAGCTCGGCTACTGCTGCATCACGTCGCGCCTCTAGGTCCTTCGCGACCCCCTGGAGCTGGAGCAGTTCAGACCTGCTACCTTCAAGCTGATGACAAAGATTGCTCCGCTCCAGCTGAAAGATAGAAGCCTTGTCCCGTAAAACTCCCGCTTCCGCCTTAAGAATCTCCGCCTCCGTTCGGAGAGCTCCCACCTTGCTCCTGAGGGTTTCGACCTCAGCGTCAATTTTTCGACGCTCACGGACCCTCTCCCAGCACAAGAGGATCCTCGGAACGGACTGATCCAGGGCAAGAAAATTAGAAAAAATGATAATACAAAAATAGCTACAACTTTTTCAAGGGAAGAGGCAGGAAGTACCTGGTAGAAGACTCCAGCCAAATCTTCCAAGAAGCAGTCGTCCGGTTTATCGAGAAGGCGCGAAATGGATTCCTCCGTGACATGTTTCGCCGCCCAGTCTGTCAAGCATGGCATGTGATAACCCGGTTCGAATGCTCCTCTGCTCGTGCCAACTTGAGCCGAGCCCGCCGTTTCCTCAGCTCCCGTTCGACTACCAGCCGAGGGTTGAGCCTCACCCTCGGCATCGCGTACAGCCTCCCCCTCCTCATTGCCCGGGTGGGTCATCATGGCATCAGCCATCCGAACGGCTTCTTCCCTTTCGGAAGATGATGCCACGGCTATCAGTGGAGGATTGGGCCGGGTTCCCTCGATGGGGGGGGACGACGCCGGACGGAGGGGGGGGGTTACCCCGGTTGCTGGAACAGAGGCGAGATTAAGGCCACCCAAAGGTGCGACCATGTCAACGCCTACCAGGGGCACCGTGGTTGCACCCGGTAGTATTGGAATTGGGGACACAATTGCAGATGCAGATGGTCCCTCAATCGAAGGTGCTGCGGCAGGAAATGGAGTTGTATCCCGAACTGAGATGTTCGGGATATGGGGGGAAGTGTCGTCCCCCAAGCCGCGACCACTGGGACGGAGCCTGAAGGACGAACTCCTTGAGCAACCTTCTTCCTCCGAACTATCTTCGCCGGAGGCTCGACTCTCAGCATCTCCTCCGCAGTCAGCGCAGCTTTCCTCCTCCGAGAACCAGATGCCTCAGCTATGCCTGCGCAAGAGAATAATTATAATAGTGTAACCTCGGACCAATAAAGATACACCGGCTGAAAGCAAGAATACTCACTGAGCGAAGTGGGGTGCGGCCTCGTCTTGCAAAGCCCCGACCGGTGCAGGTTGGCAGCCGTGACCAGGTCCGACCAGCAGCGACGCTCCTCCGAGTATGTCCTCGCCTTGGCTATCTGGTTCCTTTGGTCTGAGGTAACGAAGGGCACGCCCCTCGCGAAAACTGCAAAACAAAAAGAAATTTTATTTTCTAAGTATAGCTGAAGAAAGAAGCAATGTGTAAGAGAAATCTCGACCCGACCTGGCATTGTAAAGCGGGTGGGAACCCGAGCCGACAGGACCCCAATCTCCGCTGCCGGCGCCTCCCATTCGCCCGCAGGCGAAAACCACTTGTTCTTCCAGTCCTTGTTCGAGGACGGAAGACCCAAGACGAGCCCTGACCCCTTGCTACCTCTGGTCGCGAAGTAGTACCATGGCTCTCTGCCTTCGTGCTTGACCAGGTACAGGTTCATCAGCTCGGCGGGTGTCAACTCTGAGTTCCCGACAGTGCCAGATGATGTAAGCAGAAACCAGCACCCTCCAAGCATTAGACGTAAGTTGCCCAGGTGCGAGCCCTAGGTAAGCGGTCAGAGCTCGGATGAAGGGGTGCATCGGGAGGCGGAGTCCGCATAGTAGCCTGCATAGAAATATGGCTATCTCCCCATCCGCGGGAGCGCCAGCAGCATCAGTGGGCTCAGGGGCCCTGATCCGAACGGAGAGTGGTATGTCAAACTCCATACGGATCCATTCCATCTGAGACTCCGTTATTACGGAGCCCCCTGGAACTAATTCTGAAGCCCGCCCACCAGGGGACATCTCTGGGACATCGGCGACTGCTACTTTAGGAGCCCGTGTTGTCCCTTTCTTGCTGGCCTTCTTACTGGCCTATCGAGTCCGAGCTCCCACTACCATCTGCTTCTGGGGCTGAGGATATAAGGGAACTGCTTCGAAAGGACCTTCAGAGGCCTCTCTTCTATTATGGGAGCTCCCCGATTCGGAGTCGTCATTGTAGCTCCTAACAGTCTCCATATCGGAAGACATCTCGAAATAATAGCGTTGAGAATCGAACTCACCAGACAGTCGCCGGAGATCGCTTCAGCGAGTGTAAAAACTGTGCCGGGAATCGCCTTCTCCGCTAAACAACTCAAGCGCAAATGGTAGAAACTGAATGAAGACCCCGGATGGGTCTTTTATAGACGGTAGAACTCCTGCATTAAATGGCCTGCAGTAATGGCTGCAACGGAATCATTGAGCGCCGACTCCGAGTCCGACGCGGCCTCATATTATTGATCCAAGACCTGTCAAAAGTAACGTCATCCGCCTCGATTGTCGCGCCTGGGATAATCGAAATGGCGCCAGGGCGCAGAAAAGAGTGCTCGACACGACACCCCGAGTGCACGTGGCGATCATTCACAGGATGGTGACGATTCGAAATCCCAACCGTCGCCACGTGTTCACTCGCGGTTAGCCCACAGTCGCTAAATCCCAAGGAAGTGATGTTTCACACGGGAACCATAAATGCATCAAAGAGCTGAGGCGACTGATCTTCCCATTAATTACTCTCCGAGTTCATGACTGACCTCAGAGAGTGGGGGCTTCTGTTTTAGGAAGATCCGAGCAAACTACAATCGGAGGGATCAACGACTCGCTAAGTCCGGGCAGAGGATCCGAGCCTCGGCATAATACTAGGAAGGCGAGTTAAGATGGATGTAGCCCCCATCCTTGACCGCCTTCTTTCCAAGGGCAGTCGGTAGGGAAAACATTCTTGTACGATCAACTCCGAGCGGACGTCCTCATGATATCGAGAATGACTTGCTGTATTGTTCACGAACGATCATCAGCACGGAGCAATGCTGTCGTTCTCGGTCCGGCCGAGCCGAGGCATCTCCGAGAGTAAAGGTTCCACGCGCTAAGTGGAGAAACTGCCGTATAGGGATATGTCCTATTATCTCGCCCGCAGATACGCACGCCGCAACACATGATTACGGATTCTAGGCAATATCTTCATGATCTGCAAATCCGACTGATCGTGCCGAGATTATCGAATGAGGATTGAGCGATGAAGAGGTATAAATATCACATCATTCCATGACGACAGGTACGTAAGATCTGGCACTCTCTTTCCTCACTCCCCAACTTAGACCCAGATTTTAGTGTCCTGACTTAGGCATCGGAGGGTCCCCCGGCTCAGCCAGAGTCTCCATTGCTCACGGTTTGTGTGCAGGGAACAAGGTTCTTCATCTACCCAGAATCCGTGAAGAGGGGAAGAGGGCTGACCGGATTTTGACCTCAACAATAGAGATTTCCTGTTTTTATAAGAATGGGAGGATCCCGCCGTACAGGGATTCTTTTCTGAGTATCTCGGAGATTTGATTTAGTTGTAATCTATTTATGAATTTTAACCGATCCCGAGATCTTCGGAGTCGGGAATCCTTTCACAAGATTTTCGGGACGGTATTTGTGTTTACACCGTCTCTTCTTGCTCGGCTCAGCCTTAACCGACTCTGGTAATAAACGAGTCTCAGCTGGCTACAAGGATAGGGCTTTTTGCCTCCTGTCGGGTGAAATAAGGTCGGCCTATAACCGATATCCTTTCTTAATCCGATAGCCGACACTGTAACCGACCTAATATGGGATGGTTTTATGGTCGGTTAGGAGACTTCTAGCATTTGGGCCTTAATCGGTCCCTTTATATGTTGTTGTCTCGTTATCCGAGTCAACTTTATGTGTCTTATATATTTTGCCTATGGCTCATGACTCTGTAAACCTCGGTTGGAGTTCATTCCTTACCATCCGAGCTAAGTCTCTCCTTGAGGCATTCTTTTCCTTCGGTCGGGCTTATTACCTCGGTATCCCGGGCAGTGTAAATAAAATTGGTCCATTCCATAACCGGGTCTCCGGACTTGTCATATTTTTCTCCAACAGTAAGCCCCCTTACTCCTTGTGTCAACCGTGTTGATGCTAAGGAGTAAAGAGTTATTGAATCGGCTTGAACTGGAGACCGATGTTATAATGGAACATTTAATGCTCCTTGCATCGTCCATAACAGGCGTCGATTCATTACCCAAGGCCGCACGTGTGGACAGCCGTCGGAGCGCCTTTCCAGCTTATAAGCGCTGGACGCGTGGCGAATACGGTTCTTTCGTCAGTCGGCATGCGCCACGTGTCGGGCGGGGAGTCGAAACGACCGTCGATTCGACTCCTCCTTAAATGTCTCTGCCACGTTGCACGGCTATAAAAGGAGAAGCGGGACGCCCTTTCCTCATTTTCAGGCGCCTGCTCTCCTCTCTCCCAATCCCGTTTTCACTGTTCCTGTTTCCTCGACTATTTTCATCGTCGTTTTCATTTTTGTGTCCACGTTCGTGTTCTTCTCGCCTCTCCGGTGAGTTCTAGCTCTCTCCCTCCCTTTCATTTTTAAATTTTTACGGCAATGCGAGGTTCTCTGAGCCCCCGGAAGGGAGCCTCCGGTGATGAGGGCGAAGCGGGACATTTTTGGAATGTCTCGGAATCACCCTCGTTGCTGGCGGAGATGGCGATGGTGCTAATGAAGCTTTCTAGTTCTCTGAGAGAGTATCTGGGACTTCAGCGGAACGTCCTGCTTCGGCAGGTCCTTCTTATTGAGGTATGTCGCTGGTGACCGTGAGATGAAGATCGCAGAGGGAGTGTAGGCGAGGGCGTGCATCATTTATACATATCATTCTTACATTAACCGGAGTACTTAAGAATGCTTGTTGTATTGTCTGATCATTACTGCTTGACTGAATTGATAACATGTTAACCTTTGCTAACATGTTAACATACCACTGAATTGATAACATACCACTGAGTTGATCACTGAGTTGATAACATACCATTGAGTTGATCACTCACTCTCACTCTGGGACAGTGTTTTAAAACACCAACCAAACCCTGTTTTAGTTTCAAATGAAGGCGACTTACGAGGTGGAGCCCAACTTTTATAATGACGAGGAGGAGTTCTCCTACATGCAACTCTCTGGCGGGTCTATATAGATCTGGAGTTGCGTCACCGGGGCTGCAGGGATACGGATTAGATGTCATTACATTTTTTATTTTGTAAATTTTGGAACTATGCTTGTAATTATTTGACCTGGTAACATGTTCATACTCGGGAGACTTACAATCACTTATATGCTTTATATATTTATCACAGTCTTCCGCTTGTATAATTTAATTGTCTCTAGAGTATGATACGTTGATTTAGTATAATCTCATTCATGTTTAATGCACTAATATGGACAACATAAAATCATCATTATCTATATTGCATAAGTGATGTAACGGATCTCGGGAGTTGAGCCTTTGCTTGACCTCCGATTTTCAGGGCGTTACACTGGAGCTGCTCGAAAGTGGTATAGGCACTTAAAGCCAAAATCCATTGGTTCGTTTACCCAACTCAGCAAGGCGTTTGCTTCCAAATTCATTGGGGGAAAAGTCATAAGGAACCTTCGACCCACCTCCTTACGATAACACAAAGGGAGGACAAACTCCTGAAAGATTATATCATTCGATTAAACGCTCAAGCTGTCCAGGTAGATGGCTATTCTGACCAGGTCACTCTCACAGCTATGATGGTCGGTCTCAAGTGAGGGAAGTTCCTTTTTTCAATTGAAAAGAATCCCCTGAAAACTCTTGTCGTTCTCCTTAACTGGGCTTAGAAATATTTTAATGCTGAGGAGTTATTCAGCGTGCGCAAAACTACTCAAGGTGATAACAGCTTGGCAAGAGACGTGAAAAGAAATGGAGGGAATAAGGCACCTAGCACAAGCTCCAAAAGGAGAAAGGACGACAACTAAAGTATTGTCCCCCAATCTAGTGGACCCTCAGAGAGCATGTTTCGCAGATATACCCCATTGAATACCACACCAGAATAAGTACTCGTAAACGTCATAGACATGAGTATTCTAAGGTGGCCAAGTAAGATGAGGGCTGACTCAAAAAGAGGCATAAGAAGAAATATTGCTATTTTCACTAGGATTAAGGTCATAATAAAGCTGAATGTTTCAACCTCAAGGAGGAGATCGAATGCCTCATCCAAAGGGGATACTTGTATGAGTTTGTCGATAGAGGCAAAGAGGACCGACCAGCTAGGCAGCATGAACGATGTGATGAGCAGACCGACAACAAAGCAATATGAGAAATATGCACCATCTTTAGACGACCTACTAAGGGTGGAGATTCAAACCGTGCACGTTGAGCCCATGCGCGGAATGCGAACGGTATCAGAGAAGCGCATCAAGTAAACCTCGTCGAGTGACCTAGGAAGGAACTCAAAATTAACTCGTGCAACGTCACCTTTACTAAAGAAGACGCACAAGGGATTCAACATCCACATGACGATGTATTAGTGGTTGCCATGACCATTTCTAACTACAGAGTATATCGGATATTGATCGACACTAGAAGCTCGGCGGACATTTTATTTGCAACCGCCTTCAATAAAATGGGAGTTGGAAGGTTAAGATTGCAACATGTGGTAACCCCTTTGCTCGGCATTGCAGGGAAAAGGTGACCTCAAAAGGAAGTGTTCTTATGCCAGTAATAGCCAGAGAGGGTACCAATTAAATCACCACCATGGTCAATTTTCTGGTGGTAGACTGCCCCTTAGTGTACAACATGATCTTAGGCGGGCCATCCTTAAACGCAATGCAAGCTGTAATCTCAACTTACCACCTCACTGTGAAATTTCTAACCGAGCATGGAGCTAACAAAGTCTGGGGCAACTAGCACAAAGTTCGGCAATATTATTCAATAGCTCTCCGATGGATGGCACAACAGTAACAAGCAATGCAAATCACCTCTCTAGACTCTTGAGAAAATACCGTCGAAAAATGATTGCCAGTAGAGGATCTCCTTGCGATATATCTCTCCAAGGTTAACCCATCCCGCACCATCAAGGTCGGGTCACTACTCGAATCATAACTCTAGGCAGAGATAGCTGACCTGTTGAAACAACACGCCGACGTGTTTGCCTGGTCACACCAAGATATGCCAAAAATTCTCCCTAGAAGACAAAAAAAAAAAAAAAAAAAAAATAATAATGGAGAGGGCACTAGGAGGAAAATATATAAGAGAATGGAAGAAAATTTTTTTTAAAAAAAAAAAAAAAAAAAAAAAGGACCAGGTGTACCAGAAAGTATAGATATCTTCGGCTGATATGCTAAATGAGAGGTGACTCGCAAACTGGAGGCAAGAAAGAATGACCTAGTCAGCAAACCTCGAGCTTCGCATAAACAAGTTGATAAACAACAAGGGGGAAAGGCAATAGTTATATAGTTCTTGTGACTGCGCATTTATTGCTAACCAAAGCCACATAGACTCGAGGAGACGCTTTGACTGATGTGCCCATCCACGTGGCAACATGGGGTTAGCCCGGACAAGACTATGATGACTAGTGCGACAGTTGTCCGTTGGTGATTCATATAGGGGTTGAACGGCGCTTGTCAATTAATGGCATCCCCTTGTACCTCGCAATTACCATCATATCTTTTTCGAATCTCCCGACGGGTGCCGCCTTTTCTATTCACACCCTCATTATTAGGTGACAAATTTGATTTCGACTTGAAATTCCATGCAAAAAGACCGGGTTACCTATAGTTTGAAATTCGGTTCCTGTGCTTCCAGACCAGTTTAGGCTCCTACTCATCAAGCTCGTACACAACGAGCTCGGGAGTGAGGGGCAACTGTTGTAGTAAAGACCGAACTGGCCTAGTGTACGAGAAATGCAACCAATCATAGAAGGAGTATCTTAAAGCTGGGTCAATTAGAATACCTGGACGAACTTCTTGTGTTAATAAGGCACCAACAGTGAGATGAGCCCTGTGCCGACCTTAAGCTGAGCTACCTAAGGACAAAGCTCAATAATAGGAATCACCTCCCGAGTTGACCAGATCAACCCCGACCAAAGAGAGATGGGAAACCCATAGAGAATTCCACTTCGAACTAAGAAAAGAAAGATATGGTACAATTCTATCTTAAGATCACACCAATCGAGGTGGGATAGGCGACACTTTCGGAAGAAGGTTCACATCCAAATAGGGACCCACTTACAAATCTAACATATTCCACCCGGATACGCAAATTTTAAAGCTGCCTAAGAATCTTTTAAGTACACCCACTGTAATTAGAGAAAGATAAGTACCAAAAACCCTAACTCAAGTTTCACTGCTCTCCTAATCTACTTTTCTAACTTAGACATCAGAGGCTCCCTAGCTACAGTCGGTAACCCCCGTTGTCCTTTACATATTATTAATACAAGTACCTGTGTTTATGGATCGAACTAGGCCTTTCGAGCCCTCACGGTTGCACAAAAATTTCAGAGGGGGTTACATTCTAAGCATTTGTAAATACTATTTCAACCGTTTGAATGGCCTAAAAGCATTAAAAATGAACCATTGATAGTTTCACAGGTAATAAGCTACGACCCACTTTTTCCTGTCGTGGGACCCACATGTACATTGGATCCTCTGAAATTTGGGTCCATGCCCTAAAATGAGACGGTGAAAAAGGGGAATGACTCGAATTTAGAATAAGTATCATGAAAGTCGGCCCCACCTCATTTGGAGTTCCAGAAGCACGTTAAAATTGTAAATAATAATAATAATAATAATAATAATAATAATAATAATAATCTGCCTAAAAAAAGAAGGGTAATTTTGTCAATACAAAAATGTTACCTTTAAAGTTTACAGGAGACTCACGGCAAGCAGTACGGGGGAGTAACGGGGCAAACAAAAAGGCGAGCAGTACCGGGGACTAACGGTGCAAACAAAAGGCTAATTTGAAGAAATAGATTAAAAGTAGTAATTTTTCGATACATGTACCGAAACAGAGGTGGCTTATCAGAAAATTCCCTACCTAAAATAACACAGATAAAACACATACCCCGTTGGATTCCACCTATGTCTTTCAGACATGCATTTCATCGATCATGTTGGTAGCTCATATTAATACATGAGCAGATCCAAAACTTTTAAGTAGGCCACGAGGCAGTAACAGTAAGTATAGAAATGCTTTATATGCCGCCTAAATAGTTCATAAGGCTAGTACTTTCGGATCAACGGATAAAACGATCGAGCTGACGGAACGGATGACGGAGTGATGTCACAGAAAACACGTGCAAAAGGTGCGGATAACCTATCGTACAGGTCAAACGCCATGAATAAGAACAGCCAGGAGCTCGGATCTCAGCTCTTCATATATCATAGCAAAAGAGAAAGAAGAGCAGAGAGAGGTAAAAAAAAAAGAGAGAGAAAAACACCCACAACTAAGCTCCAATGTCGTCGACCACAACAGTTCTACCACTGAGAAACATCCCCGGCAGCTACGGCCTCCCACTCCTCGGATCCATAAAAGATCGGCTCGACTATTTCTGGTTCCAAGGATCCGACTCCTTCTTCCGCAACCGAACACTCAAATACAAGAGCACCGTCTTCCGCACAAACATACCTCCCTCTTTCCCTTTCTTTTACGATGTAAATCCCAAAGTCATAGTCCTCACCGACAGTAAGTCCTTTGCAACCCTCTTCGACATCTCCACCGTCGAAAAGAAAGACGTCCTCGTCGGCGATTTCATGCCCGATGTCAATTACACCGGCAAGATGCGCGTCCTAGCCTACCTCGATCCCTCCGAGCCAAAGCACTCGCTTGTAAAGAACTTCGCCATTGACGTACTGAAATCAAGCTCTAAGGTCTGGGTATCCGAGCTCTTCAGCAATCTTGATTCAATGTGGTCCACCATCGAGAGCGATATCTCCAATAACGGAAGCTCCAGCTTCCTCGTACCTATTCAGAAGTGCCTCTTCAGGTTCCTAACCAAGAGCCTGATCGGAGCGGACCCCACGGCCCGGCCCGAGATTGGAGACGGTGGTTTTGCCTTGTTAGACAGGTGGCTGGCTCTGCAGCTGCTCCCCACGATTCGTATCGGCGTCCTTCAGCCGCTGGAAGAGATCTTCCTCCATTCCTTTCAGTATCCGTTCGCGCTCGTGAGCGGAGACTATAAGAAGCTCTACCAATTCGTAGAAACTGAAGGGAAAGAAGTTGTAGAGAAAGGAAGAAAAGATTATAATCTCACCACCGAAGAAGTCATCCACAATCTCCTATTTATACTGGGATTCAACGCGTTTGGAGGATTTTCGATTTTCCTCCCAACGCTGATCTCGACTATAGGAAGGGATAAAACAGGATTGCAGGCGAAGCTGCGAGAGGAAGTGAGGAAAAACAAAGAGCCTTTGGGGTTCGATGCGCTCCGGAGCATGGAGCTGGTACAATCGACGGTGTACGAGGTGCTGCGGCTCAACCCACCGGTCCCGCTACAGTACGCACGGGCTCGGAAGGACTTCGTGCTGAGTTCGCATGACTCGGCATACGAGATTCGGAAAGGGGAGTTGCTGTGCGGGTACCAGCCACTGGCGATGAGAGACGAGAAGGTGTTCGATCGACCAGAGGAATTTGTACCGGATCGGTTTACGGGGGAGAAGGGAAGGAAGCTGCTGGACTATCTGTTCTGGTCCAACGGACCGCAGACTGCGACGCCGGGCTCGAGTAACAAGCAGTGTGCGGCTAAGGATTATGTGGTGGCGACGGCGGGTCTGGTGGTTGCGTGGATTTTCACGCGGTACGACGAGTTTAAGTGCGATGATTCGTCGGTGGCGATTACCTCGGTCGTGAAGGCTGGAGAAGGTAAGTGATTGTGAATATGAGGGGACGCGATTTTCCTGTAACCCGTGGAAGCCATGTGGAGCCGGCCTTTAGGTTTGCATGACATCCAGTCCGTTCATCAGTTTTTCCAGCTAATTTTAGGCATGGTCCCAAAAATAAGGGGGGTACAAAAATATTATCAGCCACGCCACATGAGAACAATAGTGATTGAAATCCCGCCATTAAAACCTTCATGGAGTCACTAAAGTTCTGGATCAGTATGATAATTGTATTTCTATTCATCCATCCTGGTAGGAATAATCTTTTGAACGGTTGGATGGTATATAAACGTCAAGGTCGACACATGAAAGTTTGGGTGACCGGCTTTGTTCAATCTCCACCGTTTACTGTGTGAACTGGCCCACTTGAGTTGAGATATGCTTATTTAAATGTCAGCTGATGGACGTAGTGGACAGCATATGCAGACACTGCAGTAGGCTTTATAGAGCTTCTACCTACACCTATGCACGGAGTAATGGGAAAGTCGCGTCTGATGTGATGTGTGTGTTTAATCTCCAACGCAAGATCATGAAATCTACCCATCCATTCGGTAGGCTTCGATCTCAAAAATCAGGCTAATTCAACACCAATCCTTATTGTGGGCATTAGTGAGAGGGTTTAGGGTTTAAAATGGCATAGATTTTAATTTACCTTGTTTGCTTGTGTTCTTGATGGATCAGAGAAACTGCAGGAAAGATGAGAAAGTATACTTAATAGGTTATGATTATTCATGAGTTCTTTCTTTCATCGCTATTAAATGGTGACTCTGCTGGGATAATTCTCGCCAAGGCATCATTTTTTATTCATCTTGAAGATAGCAGGTAACCATGGGGCATAGGTGTAGCTAATGTGGTGGGAACGGCTTTATGTAAATGCAACCCAATTTCCTCCATCGGATATGCAAATGTGTTTTTGTGGTTGATCCCAGATAATAGGAAGATCAGAAACTCAAGTAAGCCACACCACAGAAAATAGTGTAAAATCATGCTTTTAAAATCTAAATTCATGTGTTATGGCCAACTTAATTTTTTAAAATAGAGTTAATTAATTTGGGTGAGTGCATTCATCTTAACAAGGGGCATCATGTGAGAATGCATCGGATGACATATAAACACCATGGTGGGTCCCGCACACAAGTAATAATGGTTGTCACATTCTCAAGTGTTTCCCATGTTGAGGTCTACATAGTTTTGTATTGGCTCAAATTTGGATTCCATAGCGATGAATATGAGGCAAAAAGGCAGATGGAAAGGGGTGAGTTTCATGGGTCCTTGCTCTTGCCCGGGTGGTAGGACTCTCAGGAGTTTCAACTCCAGGTAAGGGTTCGAGTACCCATAAGTGGTGAAATTACACCAGCGTGAGTGTGTGTGCGTGTGTTAAAAAAATAAATAAAAATAAAGGTGAGTTTCATGCTCGTTCCTCCCACGCAGCGCTCAGTTACCAGGTGGTACTCCTGCTCGAGTAATTTTTTACTATAGACGCGACCTTGCATCCAACTTATTTTTTTGGACCTGAACAAAACATACCTGACTAATCTAAACTTTTACCCGCACGGACGAACCAGGTGGCATAAATTTTCAGCCGTCTAAAAAAAAAAAAAAAAAAACCGCATAAAAGTTTATACGTCTACAGTGCTAATTTTTTCCTCCTGCCCCTTACCTACCCTACCTAACAGCTTTAGGCGAGTGGCTATGGAAGCGGATTGGCTAGCGTACCACACGCCAGCTATTATCTAAAAATCTTTCATACTAACGAATCATTTTAGAGTGACGCTCCTCGAGCTCCGAGTTCTATTAACGGTTCAAAGGAGATCAAAGTTACATGGGCATCACAGTAATGTATTTATTATATCTATACTGATCATCTACTTTTAGAGATCATTTTAGAGCATTATCCCAAAAAAGAATCTTATCCAAAGATCACTTGGACCACGCCAGAAACAGCAGCGGAGATAATGATTTTTACTGTTAAAAATTCATAGGGCCCACCATAAGGTTTATTTTCCATCCAATTTGTTCATAAGGTCACAAAGACCTGAATGAAGAGTAAAAAAAAAATTATACTGATCCAAAACTTCTGTGGCCCCAAAAAGGTTTCAATGGTAGACGTTTAACCCCCCACTGCTTTTTGCAGTGTGGTTCACTTGATAGTTAGATCTGTCTTAGTTTTCGTCTAAAGCCTTAAGACGAGCTTGCCAAATGTATGGACCGTTTGGATATAACACATACCTCACGGTTATACCCACAGAACTTGGTGACGCAAGTACACCAGCCAGTCCGTTTCCAGTGGCTATATGCTTTTCACGTGACGCCAGTGTACCTAGGTGATCAGTAGAACAACGTGGATTATTTTGGAGCACAAGAGGGAAACCAGATTTTTTACTACATTGATGAAACAATGTCCTTTGGATGCCATTTCTCAAAATTAGAGAGGTATGATCAGGTGCAAAATATCAGAGCCTGTCGTGAATAGATCCCCACCGGTTAGATGACATTTGGCAAAATTGGAGAGGTATAATTCAGCGGACCATGCATTCACATACAGTGTAATGCCCTGATCAAGTAGGTGCTCTATTTTCGTTATTTCGGATATTACTTTTAATGTGAATGTGTAATTTATTGGCACCAATGTGTGATACTATGTTCATTGTGTAAAGAAATAAACTAATCATGTGTAAGTTTATAATTAAAGAAGTACTAATAATAAAATATTCAATTTAAACATTACAATATCCAAAATCACAAATTAGAGTTCAATTAAATGGGGACTCAAAATACATAATTATGTTTCGTTTTATTGTGCAAATGTTCTAATCTAACCAATTAATGCATGTATGTTATAATATGCGAAACATGTTCCGGGAATAGAATAAGGGTAGTTCAAACAATACTCTGATCAGGCACCCGATAACACCTAGAGTCATTCGAACAGTACACTTTAACCTTTAACATCAACCAGGCACCCAATAACGACCATGTAATAAAATGAGGGTCGTTTGAACAGTACTATGATCTTTAATCGTCAACGAGGCACCGAATAACACTTATATGTCATGTATGCATGTTTAACCAAGCCTCTATTAGTCCGTTTGCATAAAACCATATTGGTGAAGTTAGAATACCACCATTATGTCATAAGTCAAATAAATCAGGTCATATGACTCGTCGCTAGTGTTCTTTAATCTAAGTTAGGATTCGTCATCCAAATATCAAATATGATTAATCATTCCAAAGGTAGAAGCTCATCACTCAATATCAAATACGAATAATCAATATATACGAATAATCAATATAAAGGTATAGGGCTCATCATCCAAAGATGTAAACAACACGGTAAGGATCATCACCAAAAATCAATAAGAGGGAAGCCAGAAATGTATGGACCGTTTGGATATAACACATACCTCACGGTTATACCCACAGAACTTGGTGACGCAAATACACCAGCTATATGGCTGGTGTGAGGTACACCCGCCAGTCCGTTTCCAGTGGCTATATGCTTTTTCACGTGACGCCAGTGTACCTAGGTGATAGTAGTAGAACAACGTGGATTATTTTGGAGCACAAGAGGGAAGCCAGATTTTTTACTACATTGATGAAACAATGTCCTTGGATGCCATTTCTCAAAATTAGAGAGGTATGATCAGGTGCAAAATATCAGAGCCTGTCGTGAATAGATCCCCACCGGTTAGATGACATTTGGCAAAATTGGAGAGGTATAATTCAGCGGACCATGCATTCACATACAGTGTAATGCCCTGATCAAGTAGGTGCTCTATTTTCGTTATTTCGGATATTACTTTTAATGTGAATGTGTAATTTATTGGCACCAATGTGTGATACTATGTTCATTTGTAAAGAAATAAACTAATCATGTGTATTAAGTTTATAATTAAAGAAGTACTAATAATAAAATATTCAATTTAACCATTACAATTATCCAAAATCACAAATAAGAGTTCAATTAAATGGGGACTCAAAATACATAATTATGTTTCGTTTTATTGTGCAAATGTTCTAATCTAACCAATTAATGCATGTATGTTATGATATGCAAAACATGTTCCGGGAATAGAATAAGGGTAGTTCAAACAATACTCTGATCAGGCACCCGATAACACCTAGAGTCATTCGAACAGTACACTTTAACCTTTAACATCAACCAGGCACCCAATAACGACCATGTAATAAAATGAGGGTCGTTTGAACAGTACTATGATCTTTAATCGTCAACGAGGCACCGAATAACACTTATATGTCATGTATGCATGTTTAACCAAGCCTCTATTAATCCGTTTGCATAAAACCATATTGGTGAAGTTAGAATACCACCATTATGTCATAAGTCAAATAAATCAAATCATATGACTCGTCGCTAGTGTTCTTTAATCTAAGTTAGGATTCGTCATCCAAATATCAAATATGATTAATCATTCCAAAGGTAGAAGCTCATCACTCAATATCAAATACGAATAATCAATATAAAGGTATAGGGCTCATCGTCCAAAGATGTAAACAACACGGTAAGGATCGTCACCAAAAATCAATAAGAGAATGTGTGTGCCATAGATTTACGTAAACAACTCGATACGGAACAATTCATGTGTTAGAATAAATTATGTAGACAATAAATGATACACTACACCAAGCGAATTACGTATATTGATAATGTGCACCATTAATCAAAACCAAGGATTTACATATCGACCAAGAGGGTCACTGCCATGAGCACATTATATACCAGGTTCGTTGCCTTGATTAATGCTCACGGGTTACTATAGGGGGCTCGTTACTCAGCATAGGTCGACAACTCGAACATAATATCACATACCACTAACAGTTATAATCGATACTTCAATTTAATGAAAATTGTGGTATCCCAAATTTAATAAGGTGTTATACAACAATCAAATACAAGAATGATCAACTCTGAATTGAACCTATTCGATGGACCAAAGGGAACTCCAGCAAAACCGACATTGTGTGTAAAATAACTTGTGTAGTTCCAACTACTATCGGTCATCCGTGTTCTACCTCGATCGACTAGACAAGCTGTGATGGCCTACCAATGGCTAGTAGTCCACTTTTCAAATATGTTTTCAGAGCTTGATTCATAATAATTCAGATTCATATTACCATGTACAGGTTTTCAAGCACAAAATAGTCTAATACAACATCATGATAAGTCACTTGGGCATATGCACAATTACTTGATTAGCAACTCAATACAATTTATATAATTTCAACATAATAGTAGCATAGAGAGGTACTAATAACAGAATTTCATATCATTTAGACATTTAATCGAATATGTTATTTACCCAATAATAATCAACACAAAGATTATGATAATAGAGACATCCTAACATGAAATCTCAACAAAATTAAGTAATCTCTAACTGAAACTATCAAGGGTTGATAAAAGTAAACGTAAAAGAAATAGTCCTTACCTCAGAAGGAGTTTACCCAATCTAATTAAACATAGGGTTATGGATTTTGGAGAAAACGTACATCAACTCCCTAAACCAAATTCTAAGCCTATGTAGTTTACAACTCGAACTCTTCAATTGAAGTGAAAAAGGTAAAGTTACTTCCAAATTTGGATGGAATTGCTAAGGTTGAAGGAGTTTTAGCTCCTAGGGTGGCATTGTAGTAATATCTCCCTTTTTAGCACAAGGTTCTCCACTCCAAGCTCTCTCTCTCTCTCTCTCTCTCTCAAAACCTCCCACAATTAGGGTAAATTCGTATGGGGAGGGGGCTGCTAAAGAAAGATATTTATAGCCACATTTGGGTGTTTAATGGCCCTACAAACAAAGCTAAGGGTTATTTAACCCTATGTTAGGTTGATTTCAGCTTTTGGAGCCCACTATGAGATACACAGCCCCATCTATGCCATGAAATGGTTGTCATGAGTGGTGATCTATGTAAGGCTATGTTAGTCCTGCAATTTGGAGACAACGATCGACGAATATGGTTAAGAGATCAGTTCGACAGTTGCCGAACTTCAATCAAGGTTGTGGCTATAGGGATGTTCGTAAAATGATAAGTAAGGTTAGTGCCCATAATTTGATCATGAATTAATGATTTGAATGCCTCAACATCGGGAAAGTTTAGGTGAGTGCCATTAACTTATTTTTTTGATAATTTTCATGAAATTTCACATATCTCATGTACTTGCAGGTCTAAATTGAATGATTCGGCTTGCTATCTCAAGTGTCTATTCTGTCATGGATGTCAAGCCCGCTAAGACGAATATCTTTCTATAGCTTCGAATTCAATGGCCCACTAACGAGCAGTCTATAGTTTGTTTTGTTAATTTGGCCATTTCTAGAATGATTTGATTGGCGAGGTTTTTTGTGCACAATAGGTAGGGTATGGATTATTTAGATTCATCGTTTGACATTTACAAGATTAGAGAAAATGGTGATTTAGTCCTAATTACCCTATGTCATTGATTTAAAGGTCATAGGGTAATTTATTCAATATGGTTTAGGTGTGTGGGATAATAAATATCTAATCCATTAATTATTTTAGTTTACGTGGGTCTTCTTCAAACTACAATTATTCTGATTAATCAATAGCGGGTCGCCTAGATCTGGGCCCTAAATGGATAGATCACAAGGCTAGACTCAATATTTTGGTGTTCAGGCGTATTCGTTAACTTTCTACAGTTATGCATTCAAATTTACACGGTTCCTTTAATAGTAACACTCGCATTTTTGTTAGAATCACATATTAAAGATCGCTAAGTGATAAAATAAAATAATTTTAGTGAAATTTTTTTTTAAAATTTCGGAATCCAAGTCGATAAAAATTCGAAATATTACATATAGTCTAACACTTGGTTGAGTCACCCAAGTCTTTGAGTCTTTAGTCCAAGATTCCACTAGGGTCACACAACGTGGGACCTACTATAGCTATGTCCAGACTCGGAGTGCATACTGTAGCGCACGACCCCCACATCCGCATAGCGTGGCTCTGGTAGCCCAACATGATGTATGTGTTTTATCCCTACCATCCATCTATTTTGTCATCTTATTTTGGGCATGAGCCTAAGGGAATGTTTAGGAGCGTGGATTTGGAACCCCCGAATTAGAAATCCTCATATTGTGTTTGGCACCCTGGATTGCGAATCAACTTTAATCCAAAAGTAGCTATGCATGGGGCTTGAATTTAATTACTAAATCAACTTTAATATCTCTAATAATTGAACGTGTGTAATGTTTAACACAATGGTTGTAATAAGCCCGTTGAGATATATGCTTTTGCCCGAAAATGATGAAATTACAAGTCTTGGATAGGCCACAAGTATAAAATCATGTCCGAGTCACTAACCAACGATTTTTAACCGTTGATTTACATGGACAATGTTTGGACAGTGCTGATCATCGTATTAAAGTAATTATAGTGATGCAATTGATAATCTAATTGTTTTGGAACATCATTAGTGGGCCATGGATGCAATAGAATAATAGTCAGGTGACATACATGCTACACATGCAATTCTTGGAAGGATTTTAGATGTAATCCAAGCTCTCGCGGATTTCAAACCCCTCTTTGAGGGGATTTGAAACCCCCTATATTTGAAACCCCTTATTACTTTATGGTGCCAAACAACCATGGGATTTGAAATCCCTTTAAATCCCCCTAAATCCATGGCATCAAATGACCCCTAAGGATAAAGTAGATCCAATGTATCACACAATAAGATACGATGGTATTTAAACGCTCTCCATTAAAACTTTTTGGGACTAAAAAAGTTTTGGATGAAGCTGATATATGTGTTTTCCCTTCGTCCAGGCGTGTGTGACCTAATCAACGGCTTGGATGGCAAATGAACAATACACTTTTAAAGTTTTTAAGTATGGCCGTCCAATCACCACCGTTTCCTGTAGTGTAGTTCACCTGAAATTTGGATCCACCTCAATTTTTTGTTCATGCCCTAAAATAAGTAGGCAAAAATGGAGGAACGGTGTGGATAAAACGCACATCAGGGTGGGGTCCACGTAGCATTCCCTGCTGTGTGCTTCACTAAAAATCCCAGTCTGTCCAGCACTGCCAGCTATTTCGTCCATAGCAGTCATTCGAAGAAATTAGCGTTCCTGCCAGCTATTTCGTCCATAGCAGTCATTCAAAGAAATTAGTGTTCCTGGGGCTCTGATAGCGGATAAGGCAGGGATGAAAAGACAAAAGAAGCATGAGGTTTGCTGGCATACCTAGCACATGACATGACATGACATGCGGAGGCCACACTTCTTTGTTAGAAACAAACCGTTTATCTCGTAGGACTAAATGCAGATGGCAAAAATACTCCGCAGTTGAATATTTCAACAATTATACAAAAATGAAACACCCACCGATAAAAAGTTCCTATCGTCTTCCATCTTCCCTGATATTTATTTACCATCCAACCGGTTGACAAGGTCACGAAAACCTAATTATATATAATAATAATAATAAAACAAAAAAAACAAATATCAGCTTGACACAACTTTTGTACAATAAGAAGTATTTAATGGTCAATCACCACTATTTCTTATGGTATGATCTCCTTGAGATTTGGATTTGTTTTATGTTTGGGCTTGTTAAGGAGAAAATACACCGACCTACCGTCGACAAGCCAGGTCAAGTACTGTAACAATGATAAGCGCGACCTAGTAGTCCAACTCTCACCTCTCAGCCAATTAGGAAGAATGCTCGACCTTTCAGCAAATAGGTCGAGCCCGACCCCTTTTAGCAGATAGGTTGGGCTCGACCCCAACGTTAGGCTAAGCCTGACCTCAGCAGATAGGTTGAACCTGACCCCAACGTAAGGTTGAGCCCAACCTCAGTAGGCCAAAGGGCCATCTGAAAGATATCATCCACCTCAGGGCGATCAGGCTCGCCACCCCGATAACGACGTAACTTCGAGAAAACTAGGCCAGATCGCCTGAGGACGACCAAGCCCAACCTAACCAACATCCAGTCAGGCCGCGAACCGTGTACGTCGAAGATTGCGGAGCCATCTCCAACACGATTCTCCTTGATATCCCAGTCAAGCATCCAGAAAGATCCATCGTGCATAAAACTCAGAATCGTAATAGGATTCTATCCCTGCCAAAACAGGGACAGACGCCTTCTACGCCATCGCCTCTCCCCACCTATAAATAAGAAAATCCCCAAAAATGAGAGGTAAACAAAATCTCTAGCCCTAATCCTTCCATACTCAACTAAGACCCAGATCCCTGACTTTTGGCATCGAAAGGCTCCCAGAGAGTTTTCTTTGTTTGTTCTTTGTGCAGGTTCACGAGTCAATGAAGGCTCACCGAATTTCTGCATTAACAGGGTTCATGCCCTAAAATGATCTGAAAAATGGACAGATAACATGGATATAGAATACATACATCACGGTGGGTGCTACCGTAAAGGCACACCATCATGTGTGAAGCCGAGTCACACTTAATCCACTCCCTTTATATTCAAAATAAAAGAGTCAAATCATCATAGGGTTAAGATAATGCAACGGAGAGATACTAGTGGTTGTCTTTCCACCAAAGACTAGTCATGTATACAGTTTTTTTTTTTTTTTTGTTTGGATTAGCTTGTTAGTACACACCCATGTCAGTACACACACTCATGTTAGCCACCCCCACTAGGGATTGATACCAAGACCTCAAGTGTTGAAACGAGGTATCTCCACTCAGTCTGCCAGTTGAGCTATGGATCTGGGTGTGTCATATATACAGTTAAGATGGCATCCCAATCAAAGATGCGAGCAAGCCTTTTACATCAAGAGAAAAAGTGCGAGTGAGATTATGATAGGCAGGCACTTAGAAATTGTATACTTGAAATAAAGCTAACTCAAATTAAACCACAAAATCATGGTCCCTAGTTTAGATATTGCATGAGACAAAATGTTATTTGATTATTTGTCTATAGGACTAGTGATCAGTTTTTGGACAGCTAAACTGAAAATTATCTAATGATTTTATTTGAACAAACAAGTGTCCATAAATGATAGGACACGATTGTTCAACCAATCTTCTTTTAGGACAGTTATTTAGATACAATTATTTTCACAATTTAGTTGGTTAGCTTGAGCTATTTTATGCCACGAGTATAATTTGTAAGTGCTCGCATATCATGTGTCATTCTTTGCTAGAGTATTAAATAACTGGCATACCATAAACGGTACCATGAAAGCGACTAGAGCCAATCAAGGGTGGGGGACCTAGACCAGTGTCAGAAGTAAAAGCTATCCATGAAAGCAACTAGCTCCAATGAGGGCGGGGACCTGGACCTGTGTGACAACAACTGCCCTGGATTTTAAAAACTATTGCTATGACTTCACAAAAAAGATATGACCGCAATGCCTTCACGAGATTTTCAAGATATCCATGGATTTAAACTATTGTATTTTTATTGAGATATTTACCCAAAATAAGTATTTAAAAATTAAAATTTAAATAAAATAAAATAAACTAACTAAACAACTCATTATGCGTGTGTGGAAAAGTTAATACGAGGTCGAGGTCCATCTCAGGCCCACCATGGAAGGTGCATCTGATTGATGGGTGGATGTCCAACACACATAACGGTGGGGCCCACATAGCTGACCTCATGGGAAGCTCCCATGAGATTGGCCTCATAGTAACTATTTCCATATCTCTCTCTATGCACATGTGGGCACGCACGCATGTGCGCATGCACACACACACATATCGAAATTAGAAATTGTTTTTAATTAATAACAAATAACTTTAAATCCTTTTATTTTGGCAAGATTTTTCTCAATATAATCCCAAGAAAAACCTCAAAAACTGTAAATTTACAGGTGAGAGAAATTGCCAAGAATGGGTTTTGTCACTACAGCACCCACTGGGACTGGATGTGTTTGGATCGGTCCCAGTTAGATTATTAATCAGGTCAAATAGTCAAGCCCGGCCCAGCTCTCTTATTAATAGTTCCTTCAATCTTAGTCCCAAGCCTGCACATTAACATGATAAACAGGCCTTTATCCCACTTGGGTCAGGTTAAGATGATATCTTTTGGTAAAACCTGGGCCTGTGCTGACCCATCTACTCATCATGCTTTAAATTGGGCCCATAACTGGCCCAGAGCCATCTATTACAGCCCCATGACAGACCTGTACCAGTCCCACTGGAGGTATGGCATAGATCATTGTTGCCCATGTGGCTTACATGGATCAGTCGAACTGTTCATTTCACAGTTCAAATAGTGTATGGGCAATGGTTGAAATTGGTGGGCCATCATGTGTGGATAGGCCGACCTTAGCAACAAAATCAAGAGAATTGGACGTGATTCAAGCCATGCAATGAGTGGACTGATCAGCCAGCTGCTCACCATACCTATGTGCCACGTGTAGGGTTATGATTGCACTTGTGCATGGTTCATCATAGTAAGGAGACTGTACAAACCTATAGTTCTTTTATTGGTTGAGCCTTGGGGGCACTGCCTTTTCAAACTCCATCCTAAAGACACTCGCCACAATTCGGACATTTCATACGTTTCTACGAGCTATTTAAAATGGGAGATGTTTACGTACAACATTCTCCTTGTATGGGAACACTAACATACAAGGTTTTATTATTTTTTAATATCTAAGCAGTACAAATGGTGGGTCTCATCGTAAAGATTGACTGGGGCAAATACCAAGATGGTCCATTCATCAGGAAGCTACAACGATTAAATAACTGGATAGCCCATGGTTTGACTCTACGGTTCGTGTGTGGCCCACCTAATGAGTGGATTGTTCCTGATTTTGTACCAGATTATTCTTATGGTATGGTCCACCATTTTCCACAGGCGGTTGCACATCATATGAGGCTTTTCCTGGAGATGTTTTCCATACACACTCCCCTCTCTATTTGTAAAAATAACGGTGGTAACTGTTTTGGGAAGCTCCCCTCCATCGAATAATCCTGTTTTCCCCCATATGTTAAAATGGCAAGTTTGCATGAGATCTGGCCTGCTCACAAGTGCCCCATCTTATATGTTGAATGTAGACCATGTTGGGAACCCTGGAAGCTCTTAGAGACAAATTAAGCAAAGTACACGCAACCACACAACCAAGTTCAAAGAAAAGCACTCCAAAATTTACTGGAAAAATTCTTGCAGGAAAATACCATGGCACAAAGCGATGAATAATGTACTATAAAAGCAGAAATTACAAGAGATGAAGTCTTACGGATTCGAATAAGCTTCGAATCTACTTTACAAGCCCTAGCTATGCCCTCGAAATCCTTAGGAACAAATTAGAAAGCCGTCTCTATATCCTAATCCCGATTACACTCGATATATATACTATCACAACCGGAATAGAAAACAAATTCTACACTTACGTACTTCTACAGCACACACATCTTCAATAAGACCTTCGATGCCATCGACGGCCCTCAATGTCATCAAACTTACTTTGATAACATCGAGTAGCAACACTAAAATGTTCCAACAACCAACATGAAATTTTCTAAATTTTCTCAATGGAATCAAACATCTATCGATGGCATCAACAGTCCTGTTACTAATAGATTTAAGACATCAATAACAGACCATCTGCAATATGTTATGTTCACTGAACCCTCCAGTCACTAGTTAGTCTAATTCTACCACACTGGAGTCAGCTCATTGGAATGACGCCCCAACATTCTTCTAGGGCAAGCCCAGGCCAAGCTAATTGGGTAGCATATCAGGCTTGGGTTGGAAAATGTGTTCCATTTAAGTAAATTAGCAAGGCAAAGGTTGATGCGTGACCAGACTTGCCGATAAAGATTATCAATGGGCAAGGCTAGATGACTAGACCTGACCTGAAACCCAAGTCAATGTGTAACAAAAGATAAGTGTAGACATATGCATGTGTGTATACACCGATTTGGGTTGTGATAGTCATCCCATTATAGACCATTTAAATGCAAGTAGGGTTATGTTTGGCATAGCCTTTTTTTGGGCAGACAAGTTGGTTTTCCAATCCATTTATACATGAAAACTGGGGGGTAGCCTGTCTTATAACTTTACAGATAGTAACTTGGATAAAAGTTAAAAGAATCCAGATCCTCTGCTTGAAACAAATAGAAAATTTCTGTTTTCTTACATTATGATTGGTCCACAACATCACTAATGTTGTTAGCACTATTACATTAAATGCGATGTGTGATGACATGGCCCAATCAACTTGCAACAAACAGAAATTCCTTATTTGTGGCAAGCAGAGGATCCAAATTAACCATTATTTATCAACGCTCACCGTGGGATGGGCCATGAGCCCGACATTACACCGATCAAATGATTGTAGCCATTCTTTTGAAGGACTTTAAATGGATGGATATCCAATGAATGCTGACCATCAAAAAGTGGGTCTCTTCTTTCTGCTGTCTAGCAAATAATACCATTTTACCACTTTGAAGAATATCTTGTACATGATCTCTCTCTCTCTCTCTCTCTCTCTCTCTCTCTCTCCTCTCTTCTCTCTCTCTCTCTCTCTCTCTCTATATATATATATATATATATATATATATCATTGAATAGGTCCTACCCAGCCCAACCAAAATCAAGACCCAGACAACCCAAGCCCATCTATCGACACCCTCTCAAAACGCCCAGCTATCGACACCCTCTCAATGGGTTTTGTATGATGGGCGTAGTTTCTTTTCGATAATGAAAGGATTTCATGAGACCACCTGCCTTGCAAATAAGCTTATTTTACAAACATATTGTTTGGGGCCCACTGTGATGTACGTCCCACATCCATTCCCTCTATCAGGTGTGCCCCTGTAGGTTCACCCAGTACTTCAAAAATCAGGTCGATCCAAGACACAGTGGGTCACACCACCAAGAACTATTTGGATGGGACACCACCCATTAAAACCTTCTAGATAACTTATAGGCCACCATGTTTTTTACATTCCATCTAATCCATTCATCAATTCTCACCCACCAGGATGAATAGATACACCAAATTCAGTCCATTCAGAAACTCAGGTGGTCCACACTATGTGATTTTAGAATTTTAACATGATTTTACATAGTGGGCTCACTTGATTTTTGGATGGACCTGATTTTAGGGTAAGGGGCGAACTTGAAGAGGTACAACTGATGGACGGAATAGATGTGAAACACCCATTACACACCATACAGTAGACCCCGCACACAACGTTGTAAAGGACCTACCTCCCGAGTTCACAGTCAAAACAAATTAGGTATTTGAAAAAGAGGCTTTGATAGGGATTGGCGCCCACCGCACCACAACTACAGCATGGGGTTGGGCTACACCCGGATTGCACCTTTTAGATGATGATTTGAACCGTTCATATTCTGGATTCTATCCTACGGGTACCACGCTATGAAACGTTTATTGCACGGATGATTTTGTATGAAGATGAATTTGAAACATCGTCCACGAGAACATAAACGGTTCAGATCATAATCTAATAAAATGCAATAATCCAGTGTGAGAAAATAAATGTACGAAATCCACTCCATCCATCAGGTGATCTCATGGATGATATTTCCTAGAACCAAAAATCCGCCAGATACACAACACAGATGGGTGTCATCATAGGGAACAATGACAATGGGACACCAATCAATGGTTTGTGCGTGGGGCCACCATAGTTTTAATCTTTCATCAAAGCCATTCATCAGGTGTGACTCACAACAATATAGTAAATGTACAAAAATCAGCCTAATCTAAACTAAACTCAGGTGGGCCACATTGCTCGAACTTATTGGTTTTCCTCATATACGGTGAAAATAATGATTCTAACCTGATGAACAGAGTGGATTCTACGTATACATCATGATGGGCCCCACATAATTCAGATGTTGTACTGGCTGGGTAGTACAGGTGTTATAGACGATTCCTGTTCTGAAAACGGCGTTAAAACTGAGAGCACGTGGTACTAAAGTCGGGTCGGCCTACTCGCCGTTGACAGTTTACTAAGCATTCCAATTTCATCTGCAAACGTTATGCCGCCGATTACTTCATTTAGACAAAAACATCGTCATCTCGCAAAGAGCGGCTGTACGTTAGCTTTCATATGCAGCATTTTCTTCATCGCTAATATATCGCATGTGCAGAATATCCGGTCCCTGCAAAAGGTGGCCAACATAATGATAGAATATTATGAAATTCAGGCCCATCTGCTCATGAGTGGTCTGATTCTGGCCTTGGCGATCATCATGGTATGGCACACCTTTTTTAACGATTGGGAAATTCTACCCATGATAGGCCGGCAGGAAAGAAATAGCTGTACACGAGATTTCGCGTATTGCTGCTATATGTGATCGTTGGTCTCATTTATTAATTTATTTATTTATTTTAGGGCACGAGACCAAAATTGGACTATATCCAAAGCTTAAGTGGACCACACCGTAAAAAACAGTGGGGATAATGATATCCACCGTTGAAACCTTTCTAGTCCTGCAGTGATGTTTATTTGTAGTCCAGTCCATTTATAAGGTCACACACATCTGGATGAAGTTTTGTCATAAGGTCACATATATGCGGATGAAGTAAAAAAACAAATATTATCTTGATCCAAAACTTCTATTGGCTCTAAGAAGTTTTTAACGATAGGCAATGAATTCCTACTGTAGTATGAAAAGGAAGAACGGATGAACTTGTTGGATAAATCACATAAATCATGGGACGCGGATTTCCTGCGAAAGCCTTTCGCAGGAAGTTCCTGCGCTGCGCAAGGATTCTTGATGGGGGCCCACTGTGATGTTTATTAAAAATCCAACCCGTTCATCCGATTTTTGAGCTCATTTTAGGACATTAGACTGAAAATGATTAGGATCCAAATATCAAGTGGGCCATACTAGATGAAACAGTGGGGAAAGGAATTCCTACCATTGAAACCTTCCCAGAATCTACCTTGATGTTTATATTCCATCTAAACTGTTTATAAAGTCATTTTCACTGAGATGAAGTTAAAAAGCCAAGAAATTAAACTGATACAAAAGTTTTGTAACCATATAAATGTTTCAACGGATGTCACTAAATCGCTACTGACTCCTCTCATGTGGCCCACTTGAGTTTTTGATCCTCCTTGTTTTTGATGGCATGTCCTAAAATGAACTCAAAAAGTAGATGGACCGACTGGCTTTCTCACAAACATCATATTGGGCCCACATAGAATCTTGCGCAGGAACTTTCGTCTTTCGCAGGAAATCCGCGTCCTAAATCATGACATGCCCATGGAGTCTTCACACCACCGGAAATATTGGTGGGCGCCTCAGTCCAAAATCCGCGTCCTGTTTCGTAGGGACGCGGATTTCAATGCGCATGGCACCGCCAGCATCCATACCTGCTTCCCCGCGTGCTAACGCGGTTCGCACACGGAGCATCCATGCTTACGACATCAGAGGATGTAGGTGAACTATCACGTCGAATTCTATCTTGACGCCGACGAGTCATTTGTGTTGGATATCCTACCGGTACACACAATATCATGAAGATCAAAATCAGGTCGAACCACTCGTGCCAACGCGGTTCACATACGGAGTATCCCAGCCGTTGACAATAGGATATAAGTGAACTGTCACGTGGAGTCCTACTTCACGCCCACGTGTCATTTGTGATACTACACGTGCTGACCATACCATGAAGATCAAAATCAGGGCAATCCACACGTACTCATGTTAGATTGAGTCAGACCACCAGCTATCCATTGATTTCAACCATGTACGTAGCCTACCCAGTGGGTGAACTATATGATTTCCGTACGAAATGGTCATGTTGTGGGGCCCATCTTTTGCATATGTACCAGTGGGTGTGGCTCTCCTTTGGTAAGGCTTGATTTACAAAATACATGGCACACATGGGGGACAGATAAGGTTGCATTTTAAACCACCCATGCATCCTATGTGTGTGATGTCGGTCTCTCCACATGTTGATTACCTCTTCATGAGGGAAGCCACGCATGTTAGTCATTGCGTTGAGTTGTACTGTGAAAGAGGAATGTGAGCCTAATTTACCGAACACGTGGATGTGACACTAATGATTTCGGCCATAAATTACAGTAAACGAGTGTCCTAAATAGATATAATATTGTGCTTATCTAATACATAGAGTCACATCACGGATCAACAATCTGAAACGTGATGTGGAACCCCTTGAAACTCTATTGCCTAATTTTCAGCATGATCCAAAACTCTAGTGAACCATAGAAAAAAATGCAAATCAAGGAAGGAAACTGTTTTCATTTTCCATGGCCTACCAGAGTTTTGTATTGGGCTGAAAGTTGGGCCCTTTAGGTTTCAAGGGTGCCATATCACGTGCACTTGGTGGGGCCTACTTGAGAGTGACCATGACATTATATATATATATATATATATATATATATATATATATATATATATATCTATATATATATATATATATATTATAATATATATGAGGTCGACCTCATGGGAACCTCCCATGAGAGTGACCTCGTGTGCTCCACAGTGATGTGTGTCGAACTTCAGCACGGTGCATTTGATGGTCCCATTTAAGTCATGAGATATCCCAAAAATCAGCCATATCGGGAACTCAAGTGGGCCATATCATCTAAAATCATGTGAAGACATGCCTAAAATGTATAAGGGCACTTGGTGGGGCCCACTTGAGTTTTCGATGCGGCTTAAACTTGGTATTACCTCTCATCCAAGCGGGATACACACAGTGGATAGGCTGGATTTGTGAACCACATTTCTATGGGCCCAATAAATGATCATGAATGTTTTAATGGGAGGGTAGCCCCGTCAACTGTTGTATATGGTGTGGCCCTCCAAAGTCATGGATTGACTAGATTTTTAAGCCCATGCCCACCAGGGAGATGACTAATGGTGAAAATGTTTGACACACATCACAATGGGGCCCACATAGCTCGACTTCATGGGAAGTTCACGTGAGTTCGACCTTGAGTAAGTCTTTTGGAACTCATATTAGACATAATTATCATTAACCAAGGAAAAGTTGTGGCTCCTAGATTTGAGTAACAAGTCATGTTATGAACATTACATATTTTAGGACAAATTTGTAGTTAACATATGATGAAAGAAATTATTATCCCACGTAAAAGAATTGACTTGGGTCAGGGTGAACAATCTTTACCATCGGAGGCCAATTTGTTGTCGATAATGTCTTTGCCTTATTCTACATGGGAGTGTGAGTGTACTATAGATACATGATCTTATTAAACATTTGTGTACTTACATTTGATAGATCAAGATAAAGTCACTAGTCTAGAAACTCATTAGCTTGGACTTTAATTAGACTTGATGATGCATGAGAAGGTAATTAATGTTTTATTTTCTGTTTCAAAATAAATTTATTTTATTTTTTTGAAAAATGAAAAGTTTTCTCCAAAAATTTCATAAAGCAACAAAGTCTTGTCTTGTAGTACTGTGGATATAGTCGTACATCGTATCAGCAGAAGAAAATTTTGAATATATATGAAGAGAAATTTGGATAGGGCTTAATCCCCTTTTAGGGGTATGTAAATTTGGTTGTGGGGGAGCTATGCCATTAACTCCAAACTATGCCATGAACCACATACTGGGTGGACATGGACATAGATGTAGAGTGGTGCGGCGCGATGGGGTGTAGTGCGCGCGCACGAGTATACTTGCTAAAAGCCTATGGGTGCTTGTACACCCTTTCATGGCGACCATTGAAGTACATAAAAATGACTTCTGTGGTTTTTTTTCTACACACATTTAAATCATTCGAAACATTTCACTTTTTTAAATTGTTGCTTTTGATTTTCATTCTATTATTGGGTTTTCTTTGGGTTAAACGTACTTTGGTGGTTCAGATCTTTGTACATCAAGTACACCAGTGTGACGAGACAACAATCGAGGATATCCTATAGGTTGATTGTCCTGTGTTGTTGTTGCACCACGGACATGCAATGTCTGAAACATGAAAAATTAACTTCAAGCCAAGTGATTTTCATCATGCCTTAAATCGATATGTCTTTCTAATTTCTTCCACTTAAATTTCTTTCTTTTGTTTTATTTTCTTTTATTACAGATTATTATATCGGTATTTTTAAAATTACAGCTTTAGATATCCTATATTCCAACAATCTTGAAGTTGAACTTCAAATCTGTACATATGTAACAATGGCTAACATCATAGTGAACCCAACCACTTTATTAGGAAAATAAGCAAAAACCGAAGACAAGATAAAATAGAAATTAGATTAAATGAAGCTTTGAAGCGTTATTCACCCCCTCTAGTTGGTATGAGATAGTTGATGGATTACCGGTGATCTGCTTTTAGGATACAATAAATCTCAGTGGATATACGTGCGACAATCACGAAGATACCACAAATAGAACTCGATACATGACATTTTATAATATGGCAGACTCTATGTATGGAAAAACAGAGAATCCGCTCCGACTGTTTGCAGAGAGAGAAATAAGAGAATAGATGCATATCTTAAAGATGCATTTGAAACCATTTACAATGGTCAAGTCATTTATGAAGAGACGTGACTTAACTCAAAAGGTTGAAGTTACTATTTCTTATAACAAATGGATTTTACCGACGATTCGGCGCAAAAAAAAAAAAAAAAAAAAAAAAAAAAAAACATTCAGCTGACCGAAACATAGTAACGGTTGAGATTCGTCAGCATATTTTGACGAGGTTGTTTCTGACTGGCCGATCTATGAAATGGTCGATAAAAGTCAATCCTTCTACTCAACTATTGGAATTCATTGGCCATTCAGCGCACCAGCCATATATGTGGACCGATTGACGAAACGATTGAAGTCCATCAGTCGATCATCAAGACGGCTGTATTTGTTGGACAATAGGTAAAAAGCCGCTCTATTTTAGCCACAATTGATGCAACGGTCATTATGTCCCAGTCAATCTTGTGATGGACATACTTGCTACTGCTAATTCTACAATGGTATAACCTAATCACATCACGACTCTCACCAGATTACGTCGGTCCGCAGAATGTCACATGGGAGTATCACTCGTGACACAATGCAAAGTGCGAAGTGCGCCACCAACGCCTCACAGCCCATGCCCTCACCCGTACACGCACCCACGTACATGTGAGCATGTTGAAGCACTAGAACATGGAAGCCAACCTTCTTCTCTCTCTCCATTCTCCAAGTAAGAATATTAGAAAACTCAAAGCTTATAAACCCCATTTTCTCTTTCTCTCCAAGCAATGCAGGACTAAACTTTTCAAGCATTTTTTTTTCACTTTTCAATGAAAGTTTTTGAAGAAAAGCCAAATTTTTTGATATTTGAATAAAACAAAATCAAAAAGGTGCATATGTATAATTCTAACAATTTCTATTATTTAATTTAACCAACCCACTTGAGAATGGATATCAACAAGCTTAACTATCCAAAATTGAACCATTCTCTGGATGCCATTTTAAAAGGTGGAAATAGTAACTCGCATTTGCTTTTGATACATTGAAAGTATCATACTTAGTCTGATACTTTCCAATGTGATGCAAACAAAGATTCTTACGTGAGGAATGACCACAATTATAAAAATTATATCCTCAATTCCCTTTTGAACGAATTGTATGATTTTTACACATCATATGCAAAAGCCAAGGATGTCTGGTCCACATTAGTGAAGAAATACATTCTAGAAGAAGTCAGTGCCAAAAACCATATTTTATCTTTTTTCCTAAAATTTTCTATAACAGATAATAAGCTTGTCTCTAATCAAATACTTGAGTATTAAAGCTTAGTGCACTGACTTATATCTAAATGACAAAAAAATGGACGATACTTTTCTTATAAGTACTTCAATTGAAAAACTCCATCCCTCCGAAAAAGAATATAAAAATAAAATAAAACATAAGAAAAGTGAGATGTCCATGAAAAATATAATTATACACATTCGATTAAAAGAAGCAAACTAAGCATAAGACCAAAATAAAAATGCTACTGGTATTGCTTCAAATGCCAATTTGCTTGAAACAAATCAGGACAATAAAAATGATTAAAGAATCCCATTTTCAATGTGGAAAATCAAATCACCTTATTGATCAATGTCGATAGTTGAAATAAACTTGTTCTCATTGTAGAAAATTAGGCCATCGTGTTGAACAATGTATGCTCAAAAACAAAATTGAAAATAAACCTGTAAAAAAAAAAAAAAAAAATACTTTCATTGCGGTAAACCTGGGCACCATATTGGAGAGTCTAAACACAAGATGATAAACTCTAAGCCTCAATCCAATCTAACCGAACAAGATGGACAATATGAAATAGTCGTTATGATAAGCAAACCTTATCAACACTATGCATTGGGTGTTAGACATTGGGGAATACCCTCTCTTTAGTTATGCTCCTGCTTATATATATAGACCGCGTAATAAAGACCATTACCAAAATCTGGGGAATTTATGCTCCAATTCACAATATATACGTATACACGAGGAGAGAGTGAAGAGACGTCTCCCTGTCTAGTCTTCATTGTCTTAACATGACAGAGGTAAAATAAACTCCTCTCTCTCTCTCTCTCTCTCTCTCTCTCTCTCTCTCTCTCTCTCTCTCTCTCTCTCTCTCTCACTACAAAGACTAGCTTAAAAGCATAAAATTCCATCAAACCCATATCCTTCAATCTTCCATCTCCACCATTAAATCCCATCAAAACTGTCTCTCCAATAAATGTATAAAAAAAGAAAAGAAAAAAAGAGCTCCATTATCCAACTTCATCACCACCTCTCTCTCTCTCTCTCTCTCTCTCTCTCTCTCTCTCTCTCTCTCTCTCTCTCTCTCTCTCTCTCTCCTTCTTCTTCTCAATGTTGAGCAAGATCTCCTCCTCAACTTTAAATCCTCCATCTCAAAACTCACCACTCCCTATCATCATAGTCCATCTCATCATATCCATGAACCTGGCTTGGAATCACCTACACCCATTCCACCCACCTTCAATCCTCTATCTCAATCTCCAGTCCCTTAATTTCTTTATGGCACAATTTCCCCTTCTCTTAGTGGTCTCTTCTCTCCCAACTCAAATCCAAGAATATTCTTTTTACATATGGATTGTGAACCGAAGCTTTTAGATTTTTAGCTTGATTGCATTTACAAAAGAGTAGTTTCATCATTTACAAAAATTAAACCACTTAATCTAACTTTCGTTAAGATTTATCTAACGAAAGAGGTATCTTAATCAAAATAATTGAGTTAATGAGACATCTTTGTTGTTTCTAGCCGTTCCTGGATTAAGCAATCAGGGAATGACACATGTTGCTGCACAAAGAGGAAATAGCATGCAGAAAGATCTTAAAGATATTTGGAACACTTTTTACGGAAGCACAGTTGGCGTTGAGTTGGTAGCACACGTTGTTTGATGAAGAAGCACGTTTGAGAACTCCAAAAGGCGAAAAGTGGTCAAGAGAAGTGGAATAATTAGAAGAATACAAAGAGATAAAAGGATCTAGAAAACCAACGTGACAACGATTCAGCTACTGTTACAGTTGAAGTAAAGAGGAGAAACAAATATAGAGTATATGTGTAGCAGAGAAGTCTATAATAACATATGAAATCTAAGGAATAACTGGTGACGTAGAGATGAGACTTCTCGAATTCATGAGGAAAGAAAGCAAGAAAATATAAATAAATTCTAATAAATTCATAAATTGATTAATGAATGAAATAAATGAGTTCACGGCCCTTTAAATGGGGATACTAAGCAATGTGAGAGAAATCAAAATCAAACTATAACTAAAACTCCTAGAATTCGCAACTTACTATTCATAGACGGTCGTGATGTCTACTAGTGCGCAAGGTTTTCGGCCAAAAATAGTAAGTGTCTTATTTGACTTCACCAAGTTGGTCTCCTAATTATTCTATGCACTTCTCGCGTTGGGCGCAACTCCTAAAGCCCAACAAACGAAGAGTTATAATCAAACTAAAACTTACTATTTATAGTAAAAATGAAATTAAAATAGGAAAACGACCATCGATCTGGTAGTATTAAGATATGCCCGATTTAAGGTTTGATTGTCCGGATCACTTTTGTCATTGACCGGGCCTTTTCTGATCCATCTTGGCCATGAAACTGTCCATGACCCACTCTACATCAAATGGTCCCATACCAATCTTATAAATCCAATCAAATTTATGTTATTTTATCTTAGCATAATCTTTTAAGCCTTAACTCTATCTTAGGAGTAGCGGTAATCTTTTAGCTGTAATCCAAGTCTATACTCATGCATCGAATTTTATCTGTTCGTAATACAAGCGATTCTTCATTCAAAAATGTTTTGTGTAGTTGCACCTTAACCGACTGTAAGTATTTCCTTTTAGTTTGACGACGGATAGGTAAAGAAAGTCTTTTCGTATGAAAGGCAAAGTTGAACCCATCGTCGGAAGAAGAAACCTACCCTCCAACTATCGTATGATCATTCTCTAAAACAATATGCGAGTGGCTGAATAGGTAACCGACCTATTCAAATCAAGGTTATATACCATTACAATCATTTTTATTTGCCTATATTGGCACTTGAGGTCAAGTTGTTCAATTGGAATCAAGCCGCACAATTGGTTTTGGCATGCCCACACGCACCACACATGACCACAAAAACCCAAACTGAAAAAAATGTTAAACAATTTTAATAAAAATCTTTTTCAAAAAGGTATCAGGATATATTTAATTTTTGTAAAAAAATAGGTAGCAATTTGTCAAAATCCATTACTATTATTATTTATTGGAATGGCCTTTGAAACCTATGTTGTACGGTATGCAAATATTCACCGTATGCATATGCAGCGCATGTATATATTATCTTGACTATCCAAAAATGAGGGCCCAAAATAGACGAGGACATTTGTCAATAATACAGCTTAAACTTTTCTCAGTAATTCTGAGTTGTTGACCGTTGATTTGTTTTTCAACTAGCCGTTGACAGGGCGATACCAAGATCCATTCAGATAGTCTCGTTCGTATCTGCTCTTTTTTTGTCTCAAGTCTTAAAATCAGCTCACAAGACGGATGAAGGTGTGGTGAATTTCTGGGGAGCAGATTGGATACTACGGAAGTGATATCACCAAGCTCTGTGGACCCCACCATGATGCGTGTGTTGTATCCATACCGTCCAACCATTTTTAGAGATCATTTTATGGCATTACAAAGAGCATGAGATAGATCTAAAGTTCAAGCGGACCCCACTATAGAAAATAGTGGGGACAGTGACATCCACCGTTCAAAACTTCTTATGGGCTACAGTAGCTTCCAATCAAGCTGATATTTTTATTTTCACTTAATCTATCTCTATGTTAACTTATGAATAAGTTGGATCTCAATCACGTTGGGCCCCATAAATGTTTCAACAGTGGGTGTGACTGCTCCGTGGTTTTATGTGGTGAGTCCACTTGACATTTACATCTATTTCATTCTCTTTGTAATGCCATCAAACGATGTCTAAAAATGGTTGAACAGTATAAATACAACACATGTATCATGGTAGGGTCCACAAAGCTTAGTGACATCACTTCAGCTGTGATTTGGCTACTGACCTTGTTAGTATCCAATCCGTGCCCGAATTTCTCACAAACATTAGGGTGGGCCCACCTAAGTTTCTAGCACAGATCCTGTTCCTGTCGGAGGGAACCCATGTGGGGCCACCGTAATGCTTGTGAGAAATACACCATGTCCTTCCATATCGCGAGATCATTTTAAGACACGAGGTCAAAAATGATCCCAATCCAATACTCAAGTGAGCGGCAATCGTGAGGATTGAACGTCCACAGTTGAAATATTTGTGGGTCTATAGAAGTTTTGAATTTGGCTAATATTTGTGTTTTCAGTTCGTCCCAGTAGGAGTGACGTTATGAACAATATAGATAGATGGCACATAAAAATTACTGTCTACCCGTAGGAGGTTTCAATGGTAGGAATTTCTCCACCCATCTCTTACTTTAGTGCAGCTCACTTGAGTATTGTATGCTGCTCATTTTTTTTCTGAGTCCTAAAATGAGCTCGCAAAACCGATCGACGCTGTGGACATTTGATAGGTGTGGGACCCAGGCACCTGAACAGAATAGGTGGGTATTCAAGTCTGAAAAGTAGGACCGTGGTTGTTAATATACACCACTGGTCTGGTGTACCCACCATGGACGGACCATGCCCTAAAAATCTCTTCAAAAGAACACCAGAAACATTCTCAAATTGTAGCTTATAGATAGACGGAAAGGTTGGTAGCTGGACTTTGGGAAGGGAAAATTTGCGGATTGCATGGTGTGCCACACACCACCAACGTCGGTGGTGTGTTCACGTCACCAAATTATGTGAACCTTACCATGATGTACTGTACTGTGTTATGTTTACACCATCCATCCATTTCGCGAGGTCATTTTAGGACATAGGCCCATTTTTTAGGCATATGCAAGCCCAACAATCATGCCGATCGAAAATTCAGGTGGGCCACAGCACAAGGAGCAGTGGGGACGGGTACAACCACCCTAAAATCCTTCTCACGGCCACCGTGTTGTCCACGCACCGACAAATCCATTCATCAGAGAGATAAACCAGGATGAAGGAAGATAAATCCAAAACCATCTTGATCAAAGCTAATGTGGGCCACACCAATTGAATTTAGTAGTTTTGGTCCTGATTTCATTGAATAGAAAATCCACATCAACGGATCGCGTTTCATATAACTCCTAATGGGATATTAGGTCATGAAAATGACCCTAAATTATATAATTCATAAGCTGCTATTTTGTGTTCGTCTTAAGCTTTGTCTTTTTTTTTTCTTTTCTTTTTTTATTACTTTAATGAATGTCAATGTTTAAATCTTACAACCTACCTTTTTCTTTGATGACCCGACCAAGAAAACCTTTTACTGCGACCAACGAATAAGGGGCTACTCTCTTACCACGGTACACATGGCATTGTTGTAGCGTATTTGAGGCCGTCCAAAATCATTGGTCCAGTTGATGGAGCACAGTCGCCCAAAGATTACACACAGAAGATTATAGTAAGCGTATATGATTTTGGCTATTGAATTCGGGCCACTGGCTATGTTACTTTTTACTGTGCATTGTATTGCTATCAATTGGATTAGGATTCTCTGTGTGATTTTTGGTTTATTGCCCATCCACAATGTGCCCCACAATTTGGACGGTATGGATGGGGCACAGGTGTGCCACGTGGAGGGAGGACCAATCCCCATTATTTACATGCGAACCACAATCTTTCTTATTAAAAAGTAGAAGCCACAAAACTTGATAGCGAATATGTTCAAGGAGGTTTTTTTTTTTTTTTTTTTGTCCAAATAACCATGTACTATGGTGTAAGTTATGTAGGAGTCCGTCCATTTCAAACTTAAAAATCTTACATTAACTTTTTCAATTTTTAGAAGATTAAAATGCCCTTTGCTATATTGTATATCGTACAGTGGTTTCTTATATAGAAAAAAGAGGTTTTTTTCAAAGGGATGTAGATCCTACTAAAAATTGAAATTCCCCATACTATTGGAAAGATAATTTGCTATACTTTTAAATGACTTTAAAATTATTTGGTTTAGACATCATTTAATTGTCCAAAAGTGAAGGTAAAGTTCATCATTTATTATGGATTGTGGATATTCATTGTGGATCGTAGATATCTTTAGTATATTCACAGTGAATATTCACGATTCATAAGGAATGACATTTGAAAGTTCATTAAATTATCTTTTCAAGAAGTAAAAGACACTCAAAGCAGACGTGTAACAAAAGAGTTATGGTCGTTTTCATAGTGTTGGTGGTTGACATTGAATATTCGCAATACACAATTAATATAGGTAATCCACAGTTAATATGAATGATTCACCCTACAATATTTTTCCATTACAACCGTCATTTATTTAAATATTTATTAGATCATTCTTTTTTTATATATAAAATTCATTCGTTATAATATCTTTCTACTATAAAATTCATCAATTACAACATTCTTTCATTATAAAGATTCATCAATTACGGTATTCTTATACAACATCTTGTCTTTTACAAATTCTCATCATTTATATTCAATTAAAAAATATATAACTAATTATAAAGGAAATCAATGAATAAAGAAGGAAGGAAAGAAGAATGAAGAAGGAATTCAAGAAAGAAACGGCTTTGATGCATAAGGGTCTCACGTTTTAAACTCATCTATATTTTAGTCGTCGTGAAATAAATCTAACCAGTCCACGTGTAAAAAGTTTTAATTTATTTCATAAGCTCAAGTTTGATGACAAGAATAATCACAAATGTACAACATACGATAAAATAATTTAGAATTAATGCATAATATTAGTATTGTTATGGGCTATAGAGAACTAAAATTCTATCATAGGTTCATAGCTATTTGATTAAACTGATTGGATCATATTAGTTAAGAGGTGAGACAAATTTCCAATTTTAATAGGGTCCATGTCATCTAAAAAAAAAAAAACCATTTTTCTTCCGAGACGAGTGGTGGTAGAGGCACATTTTTGTCTTCTAAAATATGAAAAAATAAATTCAAAATTAGAAAATCTTAAGTTCGAAAATAATGGACTCCCACCACGCCCACATCACAATGCAAGGCTATTTGATCAAAAATCCTGTTTCAAGATGCCAGCTCTCCTCCGTCTTGCCAGGTCAGCAAGAGATTCTTAGTTGTCCTGCACCTCACACGTAGTAGGTAGTAGGTGGAACAGTGGATCCAGATCGTCCATCCTGCGTGTCTTGTCCATAGTGGTCCATGGTTGAATATCACATAATGGCCAATCCCAGCCCCTGTGTCATTGGGTGTTTGACGAAATGATTTCACGACTGTTTTCGTTTCCAAGGCCGCTGATCTTGGATGGTTAGTTATGACCCACCATATGGATGATCTAAATCTGAAGCGGATTGCGTCCGGCCCCCACCGGTCCTAGCAATGAACGGGCAGATCTGTGTGGGGGCCACTGTGATGTATCTGTTTATCCACGCCGTCCATCCCTTCTCTGGGATCATCTTTAAGGTATGAGCCCAAAAATAAGGTATTAGCTTATTTTAAGGCTCGTACCCTAAAATAATATGAGAGAAGTGATGGACGGCGTGGATAAACATAAACATTACGGTGGGTCCCAACATAGATCTGCCCGTTCCATGCTTAGAGACGGGCAAGGGCCGGACGCAATCCGATGCCAAATCGCCGCACCTTACAGCTGTTGAGATATTTCAAAGGAAAAAAAAAAAAAAACAGAAAAACGTACTTTTTTGTCTTCTATGTTTTGCTTTTGGCGTTCTTGTCCTTTTGTGCGATAGAATGGTGATCCGATGGGAATTAAAAACGGAATGGGTATGTATCACGAATCCTCATCGCAGCTGATGTTGGATGGACCAGGAATCGAATGCACTCGAGTGATCTGGACTCTCTGAATTTTCTTATTTTATTTGAACGGTTGTCAATCTAATATTCAATTCCCCAATCGAGCTGTTACTGGTGTCTGATTAGTCAGTTTATAAGCCTACTCTCTATCCCAAGTGGGCCCTGGATTTTGATGGTCCGGATTGATGGCATGTATGGATAATACTCCACGTAGGGGTTAATTATCATCGTACATCGTCCATTAAATAACTATTAAGTTTCTTGTTCTGTTAGGAATACGTTTCGGAAAACGCACGAATACCATTCACGAAGCTTCTACTTTCTGCCGACCAAAATAAAAAACGAGAAAGGGGATCAACTCAGTATAAAAGTAAACGACGAGGAGTCGTATGATATACTCTGGCAGCCATGATGCTTGATATTCTGGCGAACGGAAATTGTACATGCGGGTTACATTAATTCAAACTAAAACCCCGTCAAATACCAAAATCAAACCGGCCGAGTTTTCCAAACATCTGATTTGTGGACATTTGTTGCCGAGACATGACTGCTGTTGTTGTTGTTTTTTTTTTTTTTTTTAATTTAAAATATCATTGGGACCGTCCAATAAATGTCCAGTGATTTTACCAATATATAATCAAATAAAGGGGTTGAGCTAAACTGGGACCCATGATTTGCCAATTTAAATTACTAATCTTCACGTGAAGAACGATCTGCCTAATAGAAGCGACTCGTGGCCAGAGTATCCGTGCGTCTGTCACGAATTGCTAAATCGTGCCAACTTGTACACGGCTGAAGTGCCATGATCAAATCTCAGCCTCTGAGTAATCACCCTAGCAAGCTGAATAATATAGCAATCCGATTCGTTAGGTTAGTTTTGACTTGGGGAAGTTTTCTGTTTAACCATCTGTTTGAAGTCTGCCAACGGTTGGTTAGAGATTATAGGATTTCGGAGCTTTTTGGTCTACATTGCATGGATGGTGGGCCCATAATTTGGTGGCCAGAAGTTTCTTCAATGAGTTATAAATTTAATAAAAAGAAATTTTACTAAAAACTACTTGCTTAATATAAAGTTGTATTCAAGTACTTTTTAAAATGATCTATTGTACTATACTAGCGTATCTTCCTTAGTAGATTTCTCCACCCAAGGGGCAGCTTAGGTGAGTACCACCGTAATGTTTATGATAAATTCATTCAGCCACCACGTGATTAACCTGAAGTTAGACCAAGGATGAAAATTCGGCTCCATCCACAATTCAAGTGGTCATTATTAAAAGATTGTATTAGGAGTGCTCACTCACCCAATGGTTTTCTTAGCATAGTCTGTTGAGACTCAAGTATTGCATAATTTTTTCCATTTATATCTTGGTTTTATGAACATGAATTCGCTTAATATTCTATTTTACTCATATATGTGTTGCAAAATGAATTTAAGTGTTTGGATTGAAAAATGGTGTTAAAAGCATGATTTTGATGTCCAAGAATGATCAAGGCAAGGGATTGATCTTAAGAGATCAAGATTGAAGAATTCACATGCCAAAGATCTAAGAAAACCGAATGAAGAATAAAGAAAATCTAAGATTTGAAGTGAAGAATCTTGAAATCGTCCTGAAAAAGTGTATTTTGAAGCTGTGAAGTTTATTTTGAAAAACTGCGCAGCAGGAAATCTATTTTAAACGAACTATGTAGCGAGAAAAATCTATTTGAAAAAATATGTATATTTGATGCGGTTTCTAGGGTTTTTCAAATTTGTACGAAAATTGGAGGTCCCTACTTATAAATAGGGCTTTCTAGGGCATTCTAAAACTTTATTCAAGGCATTCAAGAGCAAAGTTTAGGATTTTTAAAGAGTTTTTAGTTTTATTAAAGCTTTATAAGTTGTTTTTTTTAAAGATTTTTTCTATTTGCATTTTCTTTCTTTATTTCTTGTTGTTTTTTATTTATGCAATTTAATTATGTTTTTCTAAGTTTCTTCTAGCCCAAGCTAGAAGGGAAGCACATGGGTTAATGTTTCTTTAAGATTATGATGATTGATTATTTTAATGATGAGAAAATATGTATGCATGTTATCTATTATTTAGGTTTTGTTTTTTATCCTCTTGTGAAATCCATATGTTTCCATCATATGAGATCCACATTGATGGATAGGCTTACCCTAGATCAATCAGATTTCCTACATAGGAAAGGTTTTTAACCTGTTATATTTCTTTGATATTCATTATCCTATAGATATTGAATACTTAAAATCACTGACGCTTGAGAATATATGTCAATGGTGCAAATCCATAATTTTCTAATATTTTATATCATTTATTAAAATACTTAAACTGTTTTATTTTCTGACTAGGCTGACCATAGTGCTCAGATCCTAGTTGTGTTATCCAAGTTATCATGATTTTGGAACATTAACGTATGTGTGGAACTTTGAAGCTTGGGTGTTATTTTATTCAATTGAATTACATTCATTCAAAAATCCCAAAATCAAATCATCAGATTAATTTTTATTACTTAGTTTATTTTGCGTTGGATTTTTTTCTTCTCACAATTCATCTCCCTGTGGGATCGACCCTGTATTCACGGGATACTACTTACAAACCTCTGCACTTAGAGGCAAGCAAATAGGTTTTTGGCGCCGTTGCCGGGAAGAGACCGAGAGAGATCAGATCTGTGCAAGATAACTACGGTAAGTTTTTTTTTTCTAAGGTAAGTTCTCTTCTAAACCTTTCTAATTTTCTGTATTTTTTTTTTCTTTTCTTTTTCTTTGAAAATAAATTCAGTTGGGTCTTTCAAGCACTAACTATGACATAAGGTTGCCCTGCTTGAGATTTCATCACCCAAGTGTTATGGTTGTCCTACAGTTGCTGTTTGATCACAAAGATCATCCGCTGAATCTATTTTCCAGATTAGCATAGTTTAATTTCTGCGTTAGTTTTACTTTTATTTATTTATTTATTTTTATTTTTTTTACTTTATGGATTGAACCCTCATGGTCGGCCCTGCCGCCTGGGTTGTTGATTTATTTTTTTGCTTTGTGGACTGAACCCTCATGGTCGGCCCTGCCGCCTGGGTTGTTGATTTATTTTTGCTTTGTGGATTGAACCCTCATGGTCGCCCCTGCCGCCTGGGTTGTTGATTTAAGTTTTTATTTTTATTTTAAGTATCATACTTGCTATTTGAATTAGTGGTATTTGTTGTGTGGTGTGGATGGTTTATGTCCCGTTAGAGTAGGGATTAAAACAATCGACTCTCCTCTGAAGGGGGACTAGTTTCAGGCCTTGATCATTCACTTAGAAGAGACACTCAACATCACTTGGATTCCATGGCAGACCCAGTTGATAATTCAAATCCAAATCTGCCAGATCCAACTATAAATCAAAATAGAGAAAATCAATTTAATCCTCCTCTAGAGGATGAAAATGAAGTTCATAGGAATGTGTTAAACCAACCACGAACTTTACGTGAACATTTACACCCTGAGAGATCAACTTTACCATCTTGTATAGTGTTCCCTGCTCACACAGGGAACATTGATTTTAAACCAGGTGTGATTCAATTGATTCCTAAATTTCATGGCTTAGATTCTGAAAGCCCCTACTTGCACCTCAAGGACTTTGAGGAAGTAATTATAACGTTACAAGTAAACAATGACAATATGGATATACTTAAGCTTAGGTTATTCTCATTTTCTCTAAAGGATCGGGCCAAAGCATGGCTCAACTATCTAAGACCTAGTATCATTACTTCATGGCAAGCCTTAAGTAGAGAGTTTTTGAAAAAGTTCTTTCCCGAGCACAAAACAAATGCATTAAAACAAGAAATCATGTCATTTTTCCAAAAGGGGAATGAACTATTTTTTCAACCTTGGGAGCGCTTCAAAGACATTCTAATTACTTGTCCACATCATGATTATGAACCATGGCACATGATTGATGCTTTTTGAAAGAGGCTCACCATGGATACCGGTCAGTTCATAGAGATGATGTGTGGTGGAACATTTCTTGACAAAGATCATAATGAGGCTTGGGATTTTCTAGATATGTTAGCAGAGAATACGCAGACATGGGATGTCTCTGCTAAATCTAACCAAACTAGACCCAGTCCTAGAGAGAAAGCGGGGATGTATGTCCTAAGAGAGGAAGATGACCTTAATGCAAAATTCGTTGTATTGGCTAGAAAGGTCAAAGCCTTGAAAATTAGGAAGGTTGATATGGTTAAAGCAAACACTTCCTTAGGTAATTTTTGTAGCATTTATGGTGGTACAGACCATGACACAAAAGATTGTTCATTAATCTCAGTTGTATAAAATATCACGCATGAGCATGATCAAGCAAATGCTATAAATAACTACCAAAGGTCAGTTATGCAACCAATGGGAAACACATATAATCCAAATTGGTGTAACCATCCTAATCTTAGTTGGAGGAATGGACCACAAATTAATGCGCCCAATGCACCTCAAATGCCTCCACAAAATAATTTCTTTGGGGCACCTAACAATGCACTATATGTGCCCCCGCCAAAGCGATCATCTGTGGAGGATGCATTGACCGCATTCATGAACTCTTAAGCTCAAATGAATCAGTCTCTAATCCAATCAAATTAGGAATTAGAGACAGTTGTGGCTAGGATTGAGACTCAACTAAATGCTAGGGAAAAAGGCACCCTTCCTTCTCAACCTATGTCAAACCCTAGAAATACACGTTTCATTGGAGACTCAAATCCAAATGAGTTACATCATGAACAAGCTAAGACCATCATTACCTTGAGAAGTGGAAAAGATATCGATAATAAGATAATGCAACCGGTAGAAATACCGGAGGTTGAGCCACTGTCTCAAGAAAATGATAAACCGGCTATGGTTCAAAAGCCGCAACAACAAAATGATAAAAAGACTAAGTCATATGAGCCTCCAGTTCCGTTCCCATCTAGACTACGGAATCCAATGTCCCTATGAAATATCAAGAGGTGTTGGATGTGCTCCAAAAGGTTACTGTCAATATTCCTCTGCTTGATGCCATTAGACAAATTTCATCATATGCTAAATATCTCAAGGACTTGTGCACTGTAAAGAGGAAATTAAATGTGCACAAAAAGGCCTTTCTTACTGAGAAAGTGAGCGCTATTATTCAACAAAAGGTTGTACCCAAATACAAAGACCCGGGAAGTCCCACTATTCCTTGTATTATTGGGAATTTTCAAATTGAGCATGCTTTGCTAGATTTGGGTGCAAGTGTCAACTTAGTACCTTATTCGGTTTACAAACAAATGGGGTTAGGCGAGCTTAAACCAACCACGATTACACTCCAACTCGCTAACTGCTCCATTAAGGTACCAAGGGAAATTTTAGAGGACGTGTTAGTCCAAGTGGAGAAATTCTACTTCCCCATGGATTTTATTGTACTAGACACTGAACCATGTGTAAATGCTAGCGCTCAAGTTCCCATCATTTTAGGCCGCCCATTCCTAGCAACTTCAAATGCAATCATAAATTGCAGGAATGGAATGATGAATTTGTCTTTTGGTAACATGACTCTAGAGCTAAATATTTTCAATCTATGTAAGCAGCCCATTAATAATAATGATATCCATGAGCTGAATTTCATGGACTGCTTGACAGAAGAAGAGGAATTGGAACCTAATCTGACTGAGGAATTGATTCAAGTCATTGGAGACTTGAAAAATTTTGGTTTAGAAAAAGTGCTTGCTGAAATTTGTGATGATAATGAGAGCACTACCACCCAGGACATTGGTATGTACCAATGGAGACCGCGCACTCAAATCTTATCTATCGAGGACTCGCAACCTCTGTCATCACCAACTAATATTCCAAAGCTTGATTTAAAACCACTACCAAATGAGCTTAAGTATGTATACTTAGGTGAAAATAAAACTTATCCTGTGGTGATCTCTTCATTTTTAGACAAGGATCAAGAGATTAAATTGTTGAATGTTCTAAGGGACCACAAAGGAGCCTTGGGCTGGGCCATTTCTGACATCAAGGGTATAAGCCCTTCCATATGCACCCATCGGATCCACCTCGATGAGGACGCCAAACTAATTAGACAACCTCAAAGGCGTCTCAATCCAAACATGATGGAAGTTGTAAAAAATAAGGTGATCAAATTATTAGATGTGGGAATCATCTACCCAATATCCGATAGTGTTTGGGTGAGTCCAACTCAAGTAGTCCCAAAGAAATCCGAAATAACTATTGTGCAGAATTCTAATAATGAACTCATACCAACACGTGTCACCACTGGTTGGCATGTTTGCATTGAGTATAAAAAATTGAACCAGGTCACAAAGAAGGATCATTTCCCTCTACCATTTATTGATCAAGTTTTAGAGAGGGTAGCAGGTCACTCCTTCTATAGTTTTCTTGATGGATATTCCGGATATAACCAAATAGAGATGGCCCTGAAGACTAAGAGAAAATCACGTTCACTTGTCCATTGGTACATTTGCTTTCAAACGGATGCCATTTGGATTGTGTGTAATGCTCCAGCAACTTTTCAACGGTGTATGTTAAGTATTTTTCAAATATGTTGGGAAGTTTCTTGAGGTTTTCATGGACGACTTCTCTGTATTTGGGAGTAGTTTTTGAAGAATGCCTCAACAATTTATCTCTGTCTTGTCTAGGTGTGAAGAGAAAAACACTTGTCTTAAATTGGGAGAAATGTCATTTCATGGTTCAAAAGGGAATTGTTTTGGGCCATGTTATCTCCAAAAATGAAATCGAGGTAGATCACTCAAAACTCGACATTATAGTAATCTACCTATCCCCCGAACTGTTAGAGATATTAGATCACTTATAGGGCATACTGGTTTTTATAGAAGATCATCAAGGACTTTAATGTCATTACTAGACCCTTGACTAATCTTCTTCAAAAGGATGTTCCATTTAAGTGGACAGATGAGTGTGCAAATGCCTTTAATAAAATTAAATCATCTCTTACCACTGCACCTATCATGCGTCCACCAGATTGGACACTTCCTTTTGAACTAATGTGCGATGCAAGTGACTATGCCATAGGGGCTGCTTTGGGCCAAAGGAAAGATAAACGACCCTACGTTATTCATTATGCGAGTAGAACTCTAAACTCAGCCCAAGTGAACTACTCAACAACTGAAAAAGAGTTATTTGCAGTAGTTTTTGCTTTTGATAAGTTTAGGTCCTACTTGCTAGGATCTAAAGTGGTCATTTTCACGGACCATTCGATTTTAAAATATTTGCTGTCTAAGAAGGATGCAAAGCCAAGACTTTTGAGATGGATCCTCCTACTCCAAGAATTTGACTTAGAGATAAAAGATAAGAAATGAGTAGAAAACGTAGTGGCCGATCACCTTTCCAGATTGGTGTTAGATGATTCCACTGAGGAGATGCATATCCAGGACACTTTTCCTGATGAACAATTATTTGCGATCTCCAAATTGCCTTGGTATGCGGATATAATGAAATATCTTGTAACGGGAAAAATCTCATATCATTGGAAGTCATAAGATAGGAAGCGTTTTGAAACCGAGGTTAGGAACTTCTTCTGGGATGACCCGTATTTATATAAATATGGGACTGATCAAATTTTTAGACGTTGTGTCCCAGAGGATGAAGTTCAGAGTGTTATTTCTTTTTGTCACATGGAAGCATGTGGTTGCCATTTTTCTGCTAAGAAAACTACTGCAAAAATCCTGCAGTGTGGCTTTTACTGGCTTATCATGTTTAAAGACACCCATGCTTTCTGTGTTGCTTGTGATAGATGTAAAAGGTTGGGAAGAGTGTCTCAGCGCAACATGATACCTTTATCGCCAATTTTACCATTGAAGATTTTTTATTGTTGGGCTATTGATTTTATGAGCCCATTTCTAACTTCTTTTGGATTTCTTTATATATTGGTTGGTGTGGACTATGTTTCAAAGTGGATTGAGGCAGTTCCAAGTAGGACCAATGACAACAAAGTGGTCATACGATCCCTCAAGGAAAATATTTTTTCTAGATTTGGAACTCCAAAGGCCATCATTAGTGATGGTGGGTCTCACTTTTGCAATAGGACATTTGAGGCTTTGATGAAAAAATATGGCATCAAGCATAAAGTGAGTACCCCATACTACCCACAAACGAGTGGGCAAGCTGAGATTTCTAATCGGAAAATCAAACACATTTTAGAGAAAACTATAAGGCCAGATAGGAAAGATTGATCCCTCAGACTATCCGACGCTTTATGGGCTTATAAGACCCCAATTGGAATGTCTCCATATAGATTGGTGTATGGGAAGGCTTGTCACTTGCCTGTGGAATTGGAACATAGAGCCTACTGGGCAATAAAGAAATTAAACTTTGATATGGACCAAGCAAGTGAACAAAGAAAATTAGAGTTGAATGAATTAGAGGAGCTGAGGAGAGACTCCTATGAAAATTCTAAAATCTACAAAGAGAGGACCAAAGCTTTTCATGATAAAAATATCCTGAGGAAGAATTTTGAACCTCAGCAAAAGGTCCTATTATACAATTCTCGTCTCCAGTTTTTTTCGAAAAAGTTAAGATCAAGATGGACAGGCCCCTTCATTGTGAAGAATGTTTATACTCATGGGGCTGTTGAAATTGAAATCCACGTAATGGCAATGTGTATAAGGTTAATGGTCAGAGATTAAAGCCTTATGTGGAAAACTTTCATTTGGGAGAGGAGTCTTTCCCTCTTCATGAGCTAGAATATTCAGATTGATGCTCCTAGTCTGATGGAGCGTTTCTGTAAGGTTTGTATCATATTCAATTCTTTTTAGTATCACATAGCAGGTGAGTTTTTCATGGTAGGTACTATCCACCCTTTCTTTTATTTTTATTGTTCTCTGCATTACATTATCATTACATTGGGGACAATGTAGATTTTAGGTTGGGAGGTGTGGATAGTCATCCATGTGATTTTTTTTAAAATTTTTTTTCAGTTTATTTTATTATTTTTAGGTTTAATTTTATTTTTTTAGGTTTATGGAAAAAAAAATTTCAACATTTTTAAAATAATATTTTTATATACAAGAATGTAAACATGATATTATGCGAATTCCAAAGGCAAAGTTAATACTTATTCTAGGTTGATAGTAGTCAGAATTCTGTTAACTGAAAATTATAAACTTGAGTTCAATTATCTAATCACTAGTTTAAAGTGAGTTGTAATTTGATGTACTGAATTCACAATACATCCTAGCTAACTAAGTGAGGAATATGATATGTGAACTAGAATAATAACTTTTGATTCAAATAAGGTTGAATGAACTAGTATTATTGATATATGCTTAAAAGATAGAATATTGAAGAAGAAGAAGAAAAAAAAACAAAGTGATGGAAAAAGAAAATTTTATTATAGAGCATATATGTAATGACCATAACAATTGTGTTAGTAATCCGGAATAAGGATACCTAAGTATCCATTACTGTTACCATTACAAGTACGATACCTTAGATTATGAAGCAAACCAGGTGGGAATCTTCATCTAAGGGTGGTCTATAATAATGAGGATATGATGATAAAAGAAGAAAATGACATGAAAAAAAAAAGATAACTAGAGATTTCATACTCTTGGAATGATTGAAAGGAGTTAGGATAGAGAACATGCATATTTCTCAAAGTTAGACTAGTGTCACGGAGCACCTAAGGATATTGGATCATAACTATTCTAACTTTTGATTAGATCTCTGAACTCAAGGATGTAATAGATTAGGAAATTGATTTTCTAACTAACTTCAGACTTAGGGTAAGTATTTTTTTTTTTTGTTTTGGAATTCATATGATGAATGGAGGCATAATTGTATAAATTTCTGAGTGTTGAATTATTTTTCATATTTTCAATGTTTGTGGGTAACATTTTTGGAAACCCTCACGAGACTATAACTCGTCCACTAGGAGAAACTTAGGGGGTTTAAAGGCTTGTTGCATATGCTAAATGCAATCGAGATTACCTGCGAAAGCGGTGTAGTTAGAAATTTTTTTATTTTTTTTTTCATTTTAATTTTGTTTCTAAAATTAATTTTTATTTTTTTCGCTTATTTTGCTCGGGACTAGCAAAATGCTGGTTGGGGCTGTGTTGAGACTCAAATATTGCATAATTTTCTCCATTTATATCTTGGTTTTATGAACATGAATCTGCTTAATATTCTATTTTACTCATGTATATGTTGCAAGGTGAATTTAAGTGTTTAGATTGAAAAATGGTGTTAAAAGCATGATTTTGATGCTCAAGAATTACCAAGGCAAGGGAAAGGGATTGATCTTAGGAGATCAAGATTGAAGAATTCACATGCCAAAGATCTAAGAAAACCGAGTGAAGAATAAAGAAAATCGAAGATTTGAAGTGAAGAATCCGAAAATCGTTCTGAAAAAATGTATTCTGAAGCTGTGAAGTTTATTTTGAAAAACTGCGCAGCAGGAAGTCTGTTTTAAACGAACTATGCAGCGAGAAGTCTATTTTGAAAAAATATGTATATTTAATGCGGTTTCTAGGGTTGTTCAAATTTGTACGAAAATTGGAGGTCCCTACTTATAAATAGGGCTTCCTAGGGCATTCTAAAACTTTATTCAAGGCATTCAAGAGCAAAGTTTAGGGTTTTTAAAGAGTTTTTAGTTTTATTAAAGCTTTATAAGTTGTTTTTTTTAAAGATCTTTTCTATTTGCATTTTCTTTCTTTATTTCTTGTTGCTTTTTATTTCTGCAATTTAATTATGTTTTTCTAAGTTCCTTCTAGCCCAAGCTAAGAGGAAGCACATGGGTTTAATGTTTCTTTAAGATTATGATGATTGATTGTTTTAATGATGAGAAGAATGGTGTATACATGTTATCTATTATTTAGTTTTGTTTTTTATCCTCTTGTGAGATCCATATGTTTCCATCATATGAGATCCACATTGATGGATAAGCTTACCCTAGATCAATCAGATTTCCTAGATAGGAGAGGTTCTTAACCTGTTATATTTCTTTGATATTCATTGTCCTATAAATATTGAATACTTAAAATCACTGACGCTTGAGAATATATGTCAATGGTGCAAATCCATAATTTTCTAATATTTTATATCATTTATTAAAATACTTAAATTGTTTTATTTTCCGACTAGGTTGACCATAGTGCTCAGATCCTAGTTGTGTTATCCAAGTTATCATGATTTTGGAACATTAACGTATGTGTGGAACTTTGAAGCTTGGGTGTTATTTTATTCAATTGAATTACATCCATTCAAAAATCCCAAAATCAAATCATCAGATTAATTTTTATTACTTAGTTTATTTTGCGTTTGATTTTTTTTCTTCTCACAATTCATCTCCCTGTGGGATCGACCCTGTATTCACGGGATACTACTTACGAACCTCTGCACTTGGAGGCAAGCAAACAGAGTCCACCCGAAGTTTTGGCTCATATGGCTAAATTTTAATTTGACATCTAATTGTTGGAATGGGTTTTATATAATTATTATGGGCTTTGTACAAATCAAGGGTGGATGTCTTTCTCCTAATTATTTCCTTTGGTGTGACCGAGTTCAATCGCTGATTAATTGATTATTTTTTTTTAAAAACCTTAAACCTAATATTGGATTACCCATCCAATGTTGGAGTTGTATTTCATATACACATGACTGTGGGCCCATTAAAAAAAATAAAAATCAAAGGGTGGGCTCTCTCTCGCATCTGTCCCTGATTTTGGCTCATATATGAAGAGAATTGTAGGGGGCACCCACCATTGATTTTTGGCGGGGCTATGCCAGACAATAGGGTGATATATGTAATTCAAGGGTGGTTGTGAGATCTACTTTCATAATTAGATGTATAATTCCATGTTAGGTAGGTGAAACAATAGGCTAATATATATTTAGGCAGCCTATACCAAAAGAAATAGTTGGAAAGGAGACATTCACCCTTGATTTTTATAGGACCATCGTAATAATTATATAAAATCCACTCAAACCTTTAGGGCCCGTTTGGCCGGGTGGATTAGAAGGGATTGGATGGTATTGGAAGTTAAATCCCGGGATTGGCCGGGCTTGCCAAACAGATTGGGTGATCTGATCCCAGGATATAGCAATCTCATGGATCTTAAGACAATCCACTGACTACACCATCATAACGTTTAAATCTCATCCAATCCACCCTAATCCATTCAAATTTGCCTGGGACGTGTTTGGTTCGAGGGATTGGAAGGGATGGGAAGGTTTAATCCCAGGATTGGCTGGGCATGTGTAACAGCCTACGCCCACACTGTATGATATTGTCCGCTCTGGGCATAGTCCACACGGTTTTGTTCTCGGATTTTCCCTAAAAGGCCTCATACAGTATAGGGTGACAACTCCACATATAGCCACCACAACTTCAGACGACACTTCCGATGTGGGACAAAGTTTCACCTTCACTGTGTGCACAGTAGCCTGCCAGCCATCTTGGGGCCCGCCCACATGTGTGCCCGCCCACGTGTGACCAAAGTGACTGGGCATCACAATATCCCCCACTGAGGGCAGAGCCATCCTTGGCTTTGATACCATTTGTAACAGCATACGCCCACACTGTATGATATTGTCCGCTCTGGGTACAGTCCGCACGGTTTTGTTCTCGGGATTTTCCCTAAAAGGCCTCATACAGTATAGGGTGACAACTCCACATATAGCCACCATAACTTCAGACGGCACTTCCGATGTGGGACAAAGTTTCACCTTCACTGTGTGCACAGTAGCCTGCTAGCACAGTAGCCTGCCAGCCATCTTGGGGCCCGCCCACATGTGTGCTCGCCCACGTGTGCCCACCCACGTGTGACCAAAGTGACTGGGCGTCACAGCATGCCAAACAGACTCGATATAGCAATCCCGGGATATAACAATCTCATGCATCTTAAGACAATCCACTGACAACACCATCATTGCCTTGAAATCCATGCCATCAACCCTAATACCATTCAATCCCTTCCAATCCACCCGTCCAAACTTGGGAGCGCGGATTTGGAACCCCTTGGATTTGAAAACCCTTAGGGTCAGTTTGGGCGGTGGGATTAGAAGGGATTAGGTGGGATAGGATTCATCTGGTCCTGTGACAATTCCACTCCATGTTTAGGAAGAATGGAAAAGCGTGGAATTACATTAAATGAAATTACATTGGGTCCGTGCCAATTTTGCTCAATGTTTGGGAAGTTGTGTAGGTCCCACCATGATGTGTGGGCTATATCCACACCGTCCACCCATTTATCAAGATTATTTTAGAGCATGGGCCAAAAAATTAAGTAAATCTAAAGCTCAAGTAGACCCCACCATAGAAAGCAACAGGGATTGAATACTTACCATTGAAAACTTCTTTGGGGCTACATAAATTTTGGATCTACCTCATTTTTAGGCCCATGCCATAAAATGAGGTTACAAAACAAATGAACGGTTTAGATATAACACATGTGTGTTATTCTCGGTAATTTTAAATGATGGTGGGTATATCCATTCAATGTACCACCGTATTATCAACAAAGCATGGCATTAATTTTATCCCATGGCAATAGGGGACAATCCCAGCCATGGGTAATAATTGTGTTTTTTTAAATCCCATCCCACCTAATCCCTTCTAATCCCACTGCCCAAACTGACCCATTTGGTCAGGTGGATTGGAAGGGATTGAATGGTATTAGGGTGAATGGCATGGATTTCAAGGTAATGATGGTGTTGTGGGTGGATTGTCTTAAGATCCATGAGATTGCTATATCGAATCTGTTTGGCAAGCTCGACCAATCCCGGGGTTAAACCTTCCCATCCCTTCCAATCCCTCAAACCAAACACGTCCCAGGCAAATTTTAACGAATTAGGGTGGATTGGATGAGATTTAAAGCTAATAATGGTGTTGTCAGTGCATTGTCTTAAGATCCATGGGATTGCTATATTCCGGGATCAGATCACCCAGTTTGTTTGGCACGCCCGACCAATCCCAGGATTTAACTTCCAATCCCTTCCAATACCATCCAATCCCTTCCAATCCTCCTGGCCAAACGGGCCCTTACTGTTTGACACCCTGGATTGTGAATCAACTTTAATCCAAAAGTAACTATACATGATATATTTATAGGGGTTTGAATTTAATTACTAAATCAACTTTAATATCTCTAATTGGTGACGTATGAAATGTTTGACACAATAATGAGCCCGCTGAAATAAATGGTTTCATAAAAAACGATGAAATTTCAAGTCTCAGATCAGCCACAAGCACAAGATCAAGATCATGTCCAAGTGACTAACCAACGATTTTTAATCATTGATTTACATGGACAATATTTGGATGATGTTGATCATCATATTAAAGTAATTATAGTGATGCAATTGATAATCTAATTATTATTGGATATCATTAGTGGGCCATGTGCCCAATAGAATAATATTTTACTAACACACATGTTACACGTGTAACTATTAAAAAGAATTTACGTGCAATCCAAGCTTTCACTGCAAACCCCTCTTCAAGGGGATTTGAAACCCCTAGATTTGATACCTCTTGTTACTTTATGCTGCCAAATAACTAAGGAATTTGAAATCCCCTCAATTCCCCCCAAATCCATGGTGCAAAATAACCTTTAAGTGAATTGCAACAAAGGAAATAGTTTGGAAGATAAGCACGGTCTCATACACCGCTTTCAATTGTATGATTTATTTGAATCATGAATTATATTGATTTTTTATTTCTATCCTTGAAATTGGGCGACATACATGCTTGGCAACCCTTCGTTCCCATCCCCAGCCCAACTTCCTATTGAACTACTACAATAATTACTATGAATTATTGATACCCTTTTAAAAAAGGCGACTGGAATTGAATTATTGAAAACCTTTTTCAAAAGGCACCAGAACGTTATATATTAAGTAGGAAGGATTTTATGAAAATAAACTGCCGCATAACGTGGCAAAGTAACGGTCTTCTTTCGGTAGGTCATCCGGCAAAGTAGAGCTGATCTAGTACCTGTGGATGCATGGTAGCTACTTTTGTCTCCATGTGATTGTGGGACACGAGGCACTAAATGGACGCGATCAGAACCGTCAATTCGGTAGTTCCAACAGTCAGTGTTCCGAGGACAAAATATCTTCTAATTGTAAGATATTAACCTTTAATTGGTGGCTTACAAATGGACGGAAGAAACAAAAATCAGTACTCATATTCGTTAAGAAAATGTCAGAAATGTTAGCATGGCTAGATCACTAAAATTTCTGGTCTATTGTGGGCAATCGATGTCAGGGCCTACAGGATGCATGGTCCAGATCTTTACAAACCCGTGCCAGACGGCATGTGATAGGAAGACACGACACGAGAGTAGGAGGCATTGAATCCGTTCCGTGGCTTGCAGGGGACAGGCACATCGTTCCACGTGGCACGCAAAATACATTTGAAATTAGCACAAAGTTCCATAATCCTACGGACCACCAAATCCACTAGTCCGGCTGGCTGGACCCACCAGTTTTACCGTTGGTACCCGCGACAACATCACGTGTGTCGTCCCATGTGCGGTTGTGCCGGTGGAACCTGAACGGACGCGAGGCTCTGTGGGCCCGCCCGTAATGCCTGTGTTACATCAACTCTGTCCATCAAATGTGCCAGCTCATGCTAGGACCAGAGGCTAAAAATCAAGCAGATCCCAAACAAAGGTGGGCCACAATAAAGGAGAAAAAAAGGAATGGAACACCACCGTTGAAAAATTCACGGCCACCGTCCAACCCGTTCCTAAGGTGAGTCCCGCCGGGATAAAAGGGAAAATCCACGTGTCAGCCCGGAAATCGGATTGCATACTGACTTACTCAGTATCCTTTTATGGTACTGAGTAAACTCTTTTGGGCCAACCGTGAACGTATTTGGTCTATCCACACCGTTCATTCATTTTTGTATCTTATTTTATGAGTTGAGACCAAAATTTAAGCATATCCAAAGATCAAGTGGACCATACCATTGGAAACGGTTGGAATAATGACTTCCAATGTTGAAACCTTTCCAGGGCCCACAGTAATGTTTATTTTTCATCCAACTTTTTTTTATAAGATCACACATATGGATAAGGGAAAACACAAATACAAGCTTGATCCAAAACTTCTGTAGCCCCCAAAAATTTTCAATGGTAGATGTTTAATTTACACTATTTCTTTTTTCTTTTTTATGTTTTTAAATTATTTTTTACCCACGCACACACACCCTAGTGAAATTTCACCACCTATGGGTACTCGAACCCTTACTAGGGTGTTGAAACTCCCGATAGTCTACCACCCGGGCAAGAATAAGAACCCAATTCACACTGTTTCCTATGGTGTCGTCTGGTTGAGGTTTTGAATATACTTATTTTTAGGCTAAAGCCCTAAAATTATCCGTTAAAATGGATGCCCTTAAATTATTTGTTAAAATAGATAAATAGAACGGATAAAATACATAAATCACAATGACACCATGGAGTTTACCCAGTACGCTTGACGTACTGAGTTACTCACTACGCAATCCGCTTCCATCAGCCCGTTCTAAAATTTCAGTGGGTCCAAATTTTTTTTTCAATGGCAGGTCTTCCATGGTAATATTTCCTTGTGTTTTTAGGCTCGCCTCTTAAAATATCAGCACAGCTAATGGAGAATTAGTTGTGACAAACGTCACGATGGGGGCTACGAAGCTTTTCACGGCATGGGCAAAATTCGGCGAGCGTCCAACGCAACGGGAGGAGATACGGTGTGGACCGTGTGGCATTACCATAGGGCCCACCTTGATGTATGTGTTCTATATCCACGCAGTCCTTATGACATAAACCCAAAATTTAAGAAGATCAAAATCTTAGGTGGACCGTATTACATGAAACAGTTGTGATTTAAGGCCCCACCATTAATACTTTCCTGAGGCCCACCGTAATGTTTTCTATCGTTCATTTGGCATCCAAGCTGTCGATAAGGTCACACAAACCTGGAAAGATAGAAAAAATAAATATAATCTTGATTCATAACTTTTATGACCCACAAGAAAATTTTAATGATCAATCAACACTGTTTCCTGTGGTATGGTCCACCTGAGATTTGGATATGCTTTGTTTTTTGGGCTAATCCCCTATAATGATCTGGAAAACCGGATGGATGGTGTGGATATAGAATACATACACAAATGTGGCCCCCAGTAAGGGCTGTATCGTCTTGTGTGATGCCGGGGCCGCACCAAATCCACTCCCCAACCGAACACCGTGCTGCCATCTCGCCACAGTACACGTATAAGAGTTATATATCATTTTCCCCTCCACAAAAATCGAAGCGGATTACACCAGCTATATAGCTGTTGCATTTATATCAGTGAGTTCCGTGAGTCTGATCACGAGGTATGTGTTATATCCAAACCTTCTATTTATTTTAATAGCTAGTCTTAAGGCTTGATACTAAAAATAAGACACATTTAACTATCCAGTGAACCACACTGAAAAAAGTAGTGGGGATTGAACATCTATCATTGAAATCTTTTTTGAGGTCACAAAAGTTTTGGATCAATACCGAATTTGCTTTTCCCCTTCATTCAGGTCTTTGTGACCTTACGATCAAATTGGATGGAAAATAAATGTTATAGTGGGTCCTGCAAATTATTTAACAGTCAAAATTATTATCTCTTATGCTATTTGTAGTGTGTGCAAATAATTTTTGGACATGATTGAATGATCTCTAAAAAGAGATAAAATGTGTAGATATAATAAATACATCACTGTGAGGCCATCTAACTTTGATATCCTTTGAACCGTTCGAACAATTCGAGCTCGAGGAGCGTTAGTGCTTGTCTTTGCACGACGCGTACCTACAACAGCTATATAGCCGGTGTGAGGTAGCCAATCCGCTTCCCACGAAAATATGTTTAAGAAGATAAGATCGAATGATCCCAACCATTTAATAGGTGGCCTTCATGGTCGACAGTGTAAAATGAAAATGATTATCGGTCAGACAATGGACATTTTCGAGGTGAATCAGGTACGAATCCTCCATGACAGTGTACACTGGAAGGATGCAAGCGGATTCTGCTCATCACTCACAAGGCCCACCGTGATGTATACGTTTTATCCACGCCGTCCATCCTTTCTTCAAGATTATTTTAGGAGATGGTCCGAAAAATGAGGTAGATCCTGACCTCAAGTGGACCACACCACAGTAAACAGCGGGGATTGAAGGCGCTCCACGGCGTGACCTCTTTCTGTCCGTCTCTTAACGCATGGTCCCATTTCTTCATCAACGGCAACCTTTATGTAGCAAAATGTTATGGTACGACGGCCGCGTATCAAATCCAACGTCACTCGAACAAGGAGGTCAGTTCGGTTCCTGTCCGTTGCACGTTGTCGGCAACCGATCATCGCAATCCAACGGGCCTCAGCGCCACGTGCCGACATCTGCGGCATATTACTCCCTCCCATAGTAGACTTCAAAAATGAAAAAAATATAAAGGAGAAACTCCATCCCACACCAGGAACCGGTTCTCCTCATTCGTCAAGCATATGCAAAAGGCAAAACGCTCAAAAGACATTACCGTTTTTCCTTCTCTATCATTATTGCATGGAAAGGGTTTGTGTATAATACAAGCTTTCTCCGTCTACGAATCTCACTTTCCATTCTCTCAGAGGACATCTATCTCCTCAGCACTTGCTCCTCGGTTTGATTCGAGCCCTATGAAGCAATAAACTCATCTCTTCTCCGTTTTATCTTCTTCAGATCTGCTTCTCCCTCTGGATTTTCAATTTCTGGGATTTCCGAGTAAGTCTCTCTCTCTCTCTCTCTCTCTCATATGTGTATGGAGATCGGACTCGCACAGTCGATGATTCTGTTTATATTAATAAAAAAATCATCTGGCGTTTTAATCAATTGTAAGGTGTTTGATTCTGTTGACAATGCTCGAAGCTGACTCTCGGGTTGATTTTTATATTTATTTTTGTTTAAAGCTGCAAGATCCTTTTTTTTTTTTTTTTTGGTTCTGTAAAATCAAGCAGCGTTTGGATGCTCAGGTGAAAAGATCCTTTTTTTTGGTTCTGTAAAATCTAGCAGCGTTTGGATGCTCAGGTGAATTGAATTTGCATACATTCAGTTTATTTGAGAGGAAATCGATTTGCGGTTTTAGGCTGACTTAAAGTAGAGTAAATGCAATTTGCGGTTTTAGATTGATTTTTGCAAATTTGGTTTATACTGCATCCAACCATATCTGTAAAAGGGTAGATAGAATATGTTGAGGGTGTGAGGCCGTGGATAGTGCGGTTTGATGGCCGGATTGACATCCTTAAGGAACAGGGTAGCTACACAATGGGATCGAATCGGGCAGTGGAAACAAGGAGAACTTACTGTTCGCTCCTTTTCGTTCCCTGATTTGACAGGGACAACGGATAGTGTGGTTTGATGGCCGGATTGACGTCCTTAAAGAAGAGGGCAGCTACACAATGGGATCGAATCGGGGAGTGGAAACAAGGAGAACTTACTGCTCGATCCTCTTCATTCCCTGATTTGACAGGGACAGTGGATAGTGCGGTTTGATGGCCGGATTGACGTCCTTAAGGAACAAGGCATCTGCACTACGGGATCAAATCGGGGAGCAGAAACAAGGAGAACTTACTGCTCACTCCTCTTCGTTCCCTGATTTGACAGGGACAGTGGCTAACCAGCAAGTGTGGTCACGATCACTCGAGCACAGTGGGCCCCACCTCTTTACCCCCTCTTCTTCCTCCTTTTGTTTTCTTTTCTCTCCTTTGTCTTTTCCTGTCTCCTTTCTCTCCTTTTCTATCGTTTTTTTGCTTTCTGTCAACATTTACAAAGGAGGGAGGGAGCGGGTGTGAGCAGCATGGCCTATCCCATGGAACAGGGGGTGACATGGCTGGTCCTGTCGTTCGGGTTCCACTAGGGGTTGTCCACTAACAGTGTCAATTTCCTAAGATTGATTTCTCTTAAAAAAGAAGAAGAAAAGAAAAAGAAATAGATGGACAAGGGATGAGTGCAGGAAAGATTGTTTTTGTTTTCACAAAGATTGTGCTTATGTTTTTTTATTTACATAAATATTAATACCTATCTAAGCATCCAACATCTTGTTGTACATTGAATTCAAGATTTACAATTCGAAAGTCTTTGTCATGTGCAAGGATGTGATGATAAAGGATACACTTGGATAGAATGGTGTGTTTTCCCTTGATAGAAGAGGCACCAGGGAACACATAGGTTGCTTAAAAATCCATTGTTGGACTCTTTTCTCGGAAGCTAATGTTGGGTTTGGCTAGTGGTTGTTTCTCAGGAGGGGAAACATAATATGAACATTTGGAATTTCTACTCATAGGAGGAGAATATCCGAAACCAGTGAAATGGGGCCCTTTTGTGTTATGTTGGAAAGAAAAGGCTCCTTTGTATCCACACAAGTCTCATTTCATGATTTTTGAAAATTCTAGTTAAAGAGTAGAAATCCCAAAAATTGGGATTTTTTTTTTTTTTTTTTTTTTTCCTCATGGTCCAAGCCAAATGTTGCCTAAACTAATTTGGAAACTTATGATATATTAACATGATTTATTATGTTGCCTCTTGAAATCTCCTTCAAACTATCTAAGATATTTATTTTCTAAATTCCTTTACTGAATAAATTTCCGTATCTTATTAACTCTAATTTTATTAGTAGACTATTATACTTTGTTTTTTGGTTTCATTTTTCAAGGTGCCACACTCCAGTATATTGTTGCTTACTTTGCTTATATAGTTCTGTATTATACGCATGACTCATTATCAGTATCTTATGTTAGGGACATAGGCATCTCTTTTAAAAGCATAGATGGCTACACTTGGAGACATAGGGTTAGCGGCAGCAATCAATATCCTCTTCGCTTTTGCGTTCTTTGTGGCATTTGCTGTACTACGACTCCAACCATTCAATGATAGAGTATACTTTCCAAAATGGTATCTGAGAGGTCTGAGAAGCAGCCCAACACATGGTGGAGCATTTGTGCACAAGTTTGTCAATTTGGACTTTAGATCATATATCAGGTTTCTAAATTGGATGCCGGCTGCATTGAAAATGCCAGAACTTGAGCTTATTGATCATGCAGGACTGGACTCTGCTGTTTATTTGCGTATTTACTTGATTGGGTATGCATTACCATATCTGCTTTTCATATTTTTGCTATTATTTTGTTTATTCATAGCTGTCTACCCAAGTTTATCACATTATAGTTCTTGCTATGTTAGAGTTCTATTGTTTTGCATATGTAACTTCTTAACATCTTTCAAAATGTAAATGTTTTTCCTTTTTGGTTGGGTAGTGGTTGCTTTCACAAAAAATATATTTGGGAGAAAGCTTCTAGTTTACCTCCAAGGGGAGTTCTCTTATCACTAGATCATGGATTTACAACTTGATAAAAAAAAGAACCTTATACATATCTTCCAAAAAAAAAAAAAGAACCTTATACATGCTTTGATGATAGTGCTAATAATATGATGAACTTGCAGGCTTGCAGCACTTTACCCTCAAAATGCAGAGTCTACATGTTTTGCATATTTAACTTCTTAACATCTGTCAAAATGTAAATGTTTTTCCTTTTTGGTTGGGTAGTAGTTGCTTTCACAAAAAATATATTTGGGAGAAAGCTTCTAGTTTACCTCCAAGGGGAGTTCTCTTATCACTAAATCATGGATTTACAACTTGATAAAAAAAGGACCTTATACATATCTTCCAAAAAAAAAAAAAGAGAACCTTATACGTGCTTTGATGATAGAGCTAATAATATGATGAACTTGCAGGCTTGCAGCACTTTACCCTCAAAATGTAGACTCTCCATCATGCCTAGCTTGTCAGTTATCATCCTTTTGGTGATCTCTTCCCAGTAGGGCTCGCAATGGGCCTGGTGTGGGGCAGTAAAAATCAACATTTTGAATAGGCCTGGTTCTTGAAACCCGGCCCGACTGGTCCAAAATCCAGCCTGAGGCCCGCCCATTGCAGGCCTACTTCCTAGTGACTTAACCAGATTTTCTTATTTCACAAATGGGGTTCCAATTCCATTGGAAGTCACATTCTCTCTACCAAAGTCAAACCACCAAGCACTCCGATCGTTCATAAAATGCAGGACTTGAATCATCATGCTAGGAGAACAGATACCCTTTTCTAGGAGAAGCCTTGAAATCAGTGTTACCTAAATCACCAACCCCCTTATGTTTTACATCCTGAATCACGCTATCTGGATTATGGTCATTTGTGATCTGGATTGCTGTTTTTACTGACCGAAGTTATGGTTTTATACTTTTATTGTAAATTTGTTGAAATGTTTAGTTTTATTAAGAATGTAGAGTTTTTGTACTTGATTTAGTGTCGATATATCCTACCTATTCGATCTAGTGAACATTTTCAATTTTCGATCAATGGTTTTGTTGTAGATCACATTAAACTAGAGTCAAATGGTTACAAATCTATGATTCTTCATGTTTTCCACGAAAATTTATGGATTTGGAACTTCAATTTTGAGATTTTAGGGAGATGGGTCAAGTTGTGAAAAATTAAGAAAAATCAAATTTCTCAATTTCTCACAAATCAGTTGCAATCTTTGTTATATAAACACAAATTTAAACATGTATGTAACCTGATCTAGTGATTCTTCTTTTTCTTTTGAATGTATTGCTCGTGTTTCCATACATGTCTTCTTATTTTTATAAATTATATGAATAGACTTTGAATATGCTTGCATCAGTTCAGTTGGAAAGCACATATATTAGGACCCCATACAAAGGAAACCCCTATTATGTGCATTATTATTATTATTATTTTTTTGTAATATTTTTATTTCTAAGTGTGTAATGTATTGATATCTTTTTCAACAATCCCTGAAGTTTCATTGAAAAATTCGAACAATTTCCCAATGATCCCATGTTTCCCAACAACAACGATACATTATGCGACAGCCAATATTTATCCATATCCCAAGGGTTTGACACGTTATGCAATAACGGTATTTAAAACATTGCCATCGACGAACTGAGGGTGAATTTTGAAAGAATTTTATTATCTTTGATGATAATTGATATTTATTGCAAAGAGCAGGTACAAAGAGAGGAAAAAGGAGATGATGAGAAATCATCCAAGGATAAAAAAACATCCCTGGGAAATACAACTTAAGTTTCACTCTTTAAGATAGAATCCAAAGAAGATACGTACAATCAGATAAGGAGAAATCCCAAAAAAACCTGGGGTACATGCACTGAGTTTTCCTCTCAAGGGAAGCAATCAAGGATGGTGTCTTTGGGATTCTGCAATTCCTCTCATTCCAAATTCTCCATAAAACCGTATACAATCAGATAAGGAGAAATCCCAATAAAACCTGGGGTACATGCACTGAGTTTTCCTCTCAAGGGAAGCAATCAAGGATGGTGTATTTGGGATTCTGCAATTCCTCACATTCCAAATTCTCCATAAAACCGTATAGTGTATCGTCTCCCAAAAGACCACCCCTTTAGAACTAAATGGACCTTTCACCAATCTCATAAAAACTTCTGGGAGAGAAGCATCGAGGACTCTGTATAAGAAGATGATAAACTGGTTTCCTCATCCGAGCAGCATAAGATGCACCAATTTGGTATTGTCACACCTCTGTTTCTGATATGATTGGGTGTACGAATTTTGTCCAAGCAAGCTAACCAAGTGAAGGCTCATATCGTTAAGGGGACCTGCGCAGACCATATTCAGAACAATGCGTAGCTGCTAGAATCTCTCTCAGATAATGCTCTAGAGAGAGAACTAACAGAAAATATACCATCAGCCTGCACCTCCCAAATTCTCTTGTATAATGCCAACCATAGGAATATTACCTTTCTGTAAAATGCTTAAAAGATGCCTGAAGCTGGAAATTTCATCTTCCTTCAAACTCTGCCTCAATAGGGGACTCCAAACCAAACTGCTGCCAAGTTCAAGGAACTGACTTACCGGAGAACTGGCAATGCATATTGGGATTCAAGCTTCTCACCTAAAGGAACATCCGAAACCAAGTATCTTCCAAAAAAAATGCACACCCATTCCCCCTTTTGCTTGTTGAGATGCTGAGCCCTACGGTTTGTTTTTGTTTCCTTAAATTTATTTTGTTGCCCTCTATATGTGGATTTTGCTGTTTCTTCCTCTCTGTCCAGCGACTTATCTCTACCTTAGATTGTTTCATTTCCATGTTGTCTACAGAGCCTATAATGAAGAACTTCAATACTTTCTATGGTAGTTTCTTCTTGCCAGCTATGAATTTTCCCCCTAGTAAATGGACTGTGGTAGATGTTGGCCTTTTCTTTCTCCTTCTTGTTTAGCTAACCAGATCTCTCCACTTGCACATGATTCTCTAAGGTTTTCCTCTGCTTGAGAATTGTTTACAGTGTGAATATATTGTCAACACTGAATATATTTATTTCTTTACCATCGTATTATGCCTCATTTTGTTCTGGTGTCCTCTTTTTACTGCAGGCTTAAAATCTTTGTTCCTATAACATTCTTTGCTTTTGCGATCCTGGTTCCAGTCAATTGGACTAACAAGACTCTAGAAGATTCAAAAGTAACTTTCAGTGATATAGATAAGCTCTCCATTTCAAATATTCCAGACAAATCACACAGGTGATTCATCAGCCACACCTTTCATCCATTAAAACAGTAGTGAGTTTCATGGGTTCTTATTCTTTGAGATTAGTCTGTTCTGTGTATTTAAGTTGCTGATAGTTCTTTGAATCGATGATCTTATATATGCTCTATCTGTATAATTGACATTTCCTGATGTGTTCATATTCATTTGATTCATTTTTACTGGAAAAAGTGACATTGGCTTCCTTTTATTTATTTATTTATTTATTTTTAACGAGAGTTAGGTATTTAAAGGTAAGCGAATTCTTGTTCACATCATATTCTATTCAATCTTGTTGCTGGAGAATTCTTCCTCTTAGGCTTTGTGCACCGAGGAGGCTAGTTTATATAATGTTGTGTACAAATTGGGCTCTATATTGTTGGTGAGTCATGGAAAGTGAATGAGAAAATCATGTTCAAAGAAAGTAATAAGCTGACAGTACCTCTTGAAATCACTCGACTGATTTCCAATATCAGGCACGAGTCTAGAATTCACTTTTCATGATTTCACATTCATGGAAAGTGAATGAGAAAATCATGTTCAAAGAAAGTAATAAGCTGACAGTATCTCTTGAAATCACTTGACTGATTTCCAATATCAGGCATGAGCCTAAGAATTCTAAAATGCTTTGTTAGTCACCTTCACTATGGATCCTTAGATGAATGAAACAGTCGGAAGATGTGTTTTCATGCTCATATTGAACCCTAAAAGAAATCATGTAACCAAGCGTGACTGAAAGATGTTGGGCCAATTGAACCTGCACAACCATGTTCTCTGCTGATTCCAAAATAAGAACATATTCTATGCCCTTTCTCATTTGTGTTGCATTCTCTTAGAGCCAAACAAAATGTTCTATATATTGACCATCTCTTTTTCTTTTTTTGAAAGATTATTTATTGATTATCTTATTTCTGCAATTTGTCTGATTTTTCCTTCCCTCCAACATGTTTTTTTTCTTCTTCTTCTTAATGTCATTTTTACATGTTAGATCTATTTCCATTATTGACCCCTTCAAATTTGTGCTAATATTTAATTTTAAAAAACAAAAAATTGTGCTAATATTTATTAAATGAATGTTTACAAATATTCCATTCATTTCATAAGTTCCTATTTTCCCAACAGTTACATGGGTTTAGAAATTAGGTTAGTCATTGTTGTTGGAACTCGTGCCAATTGCTTAAGTGTCCATGGATGACGGAGCTTTAATGTTCTTTCATTTTGACTAGTAGGGAAATGCGTTCATTGTCAATTTTGCAGGTTTTGGACTCATTTGGTAATGGCTTATGCCTTTACATTTTGGACATGCTACGTGCTGCTTAAGGAGTATGAAATAGTAGCAGCTATGAGGTTGCATTTTCTTGCATCAGAGCAACGTCGTCCAGATCAATTTACAGTAAGCTCACCTAGATGTTTCTTCTCAGATTTACAGTTGCATTTCTTTCAATATGGTTTGATATTATTCTGATATTAACTCCACTATAAACAATATGCACCCAAATATGTCCTGCCGAGATGCTTTTATTGATCAGGGAAATAAAATACATTCCAGGATGTGGTCTGGCACATGTCCTTGATTACAATACCTGGGGAAAAACTAGTCTGTTATATGGTATTGAGGAGAAAATGCAAATGATGCATAAAAGTCCTGATCTATAATTATCCGTCTTTAGAGTGTTCTAGGTCATCATTTAGGCTGAGGTACCAGGGATTAGTGTTGTCATGTGCGATTGCACAATCGCATACATTTGCTCATGTCGCATATCCCATGGTTGCATATGCCATGTAGGAAGCATGCCTCATGGCATGCTAAAGTATGCGATGTTTATGGCATAACCTTGGCATACTCTAGTATGCGATGGCATAATGGCCAATGGTAAATTTCTCTTAGATTGTAATTAGTTATAACTTGTAACCTGTATTGTATGCATCAACTCATCAAGATTCAAGTTATTAATGCAATTTCTATGTTTATAGTTTTCAATAATTAATTTTTTCTTAGTGTAACTTGTTGATTGTTTAAATTTGTTTTGTTATATATATTATAACTCGACGTATAGATGGTCTAATAGTCAAAGTTCAATGAAATAGGTAAATAAACCTAATCCAATCACTTGTAATAATTAGACATAGTTTTTCTTAATTTTTTAAATGATTTTTTCCATTTCTTTATTTTTCAAAAAAAGAAAAAGAAAAAAAGACATCAGCTTGAGCAATCACTTATGTGATTATGCGATGGCATAAGCAATCAGCCCACGCTGATGGCTTATGCGATTTTATGCAATTTGACAACAATGCCAGGGATATCATTTAGAGTCAAGATATTAACAAATGATGTGTGTCACATATCCTGCGAGGCATCGGCTTTAGATAGCCATGTAACCTTGTGGCGCACTATAGAAAAAGGGTTCCAGCATTGCCAGGGGTCTTATATACCATAACACATCAAAATATGTGTCAAGGAGTATTCCGACCAAGGTGCACGACTCCTTTTAAGGGGAAGTGCAACCTGGGCAGAGGGTTGACTACTGTGGATAGTGTGCTATGACTCTGAATCAGATATAGTTCACCCAAATGCCTCAACATTAGGGATATGCAAGTGAGAACTAGCCTTAGCCAGCTCGAAATTTCAGCATGAAGCCGTTACATGTGAATGGGTTATTGTCCATGTTATGGACAATGGTGCATGACTTGCCAGAGGACCATACACATCTAGGGCATACAACCTCTTGAGGTGCCTTAGAGCAAGTTGCACTTTTGGGGACTACACATCCAGTGCATATAGCGATTGGGGGTGCCCCGGATAAGGGTGCATGACCTCCATTAGGGGTGTGCAGGCTGCGTTAGAGACCTTATGCAGGGAGAGAGAAGCCTCTGCTAAGGTGTGAGTCCTTGGACTCTTCTGTGCTCACCTTGTCTCATTCGCCCGGGCCGAAGAGATGGAGGCAGGAGATCATGAACATAGTGACAACAATTCCATGAGCTTGTCGAAAACTGAATGTATGAAATGGAGACCTCAAAGGGGTATATTTATAGGGATTGGATGTGGTTATTTCCCTCCAAAATGAATCTTTGAGCTGTTATTTTTCCCGCTTTTGGGGTGGTTAGGCTGTTATATTCCGCTCATATGGCTATTACAGTTTATTTTCTGCATGTTTCTTGTCATGTCGTGTGCTCTCTTGAGAGGTGATTTGCGCTACCCTTGGCAAGGTGCGCTACGTGTACACAGGTACCCTAAAAGAGGGCCCACGCTTCCCTTGGAAGGGTATGCGAGTTGTGTTTTAGAACACATAATCTGGAGTAGTGGAGGTGTCGTGCTCATTTCGGAAGGGTGTGTGAGTAGTCTCCTGTGGAAAACATGGAGGATGGAACTTAGCTGGTTCGCGACGTGTGGAGTGTGTCTGGTGCATGACATGCAAGTGTGGAGCATGAGGACTTTAGTTAATTTTCAATCCCAACAGAGACTCTTGGCTAGGCACAATGGCTGTTAGAGGTCTCGGAAGCCTTAGGTTTTCCCACAAGAGTGTCCCAAAGAGCTTGGCGTCTTGTGCCTGTGAGGGAAATCCTTGTGGGGAAAGGCTCTCGTGGACCATGCTTTTTTCCATACTCAACAACTGTGTGACGCCAACTCTTGGCTGTGTCTGCGGGGTCACTCGTGCTAACCTTGGGTACGTGCATGGGCTGGAAATGTTGTGCACAATCCCTGCTATTGAGAACTTTTTCATGTGGTCCTTTAGGCTTTGGCACAATATGGGAAAAATGATTTTCCTACATCATAAGCTAATTAGAAAACTGTATTATTGAAGTATTCATTTTCAATGAGAAGGAACAACCTCAAAATGGAACCTCTATTTTGTCATTCATTCATAAGCATAAGCATCTTATCTAATTGCAATCAATTTGTCCTTTGTCACATTGTTTGTTTGTTTTTTCATTTCATCTTTTCTAATGTTAGTGCGAGTGCTTCATATCGACATGGATTAAAAAAAATAATAATAAATAAATAAAATGTAAGAACATATGCAAATGTTTATTTGACAATAAGGAGGTTGTCATAAGGAGGAATATCAAGGTATTCCCAACCCATTGAAATACTTCAAGAAATAAATGTCCAGCCAGGCATTGAAAATACCATTTCCAGAGGGCTTTTGAATGTCACTCTAATGGAAGATCCATCGCTTGGTAAAACTGAATATCAGGAGAAAAAGCCTGGGTTATCAAACTATTCCTTGGCTTGGTAAAGCAAAGGGCAGATGGTTGGAGCACCTCACACATTGTTTGGAGCTTAAATTTGATGCTTTATGTTGAAATAGTGGCTCAAAATGTGAGAAGAGTAGTTGTTTATATAAACAACCATGTAGGTGAAATATGTACTTCACTACTTATAGGAAAACAGAACTGGACTTATTAAAGTGGGGTTGGCCGCACGAATACTGTTTTGCCATTCCACTCAATCAAGGGCCATATCCTCAGGTAAACCATAGGTCATCAAACGCTTCTTATTACCTCCACCCGATGTTCGAAATATCCGGTATCAGGTTACGTATCGCATCCTTGGGATACAAATACGTATCGGTTATTGCATCGGATATATCGTTTGTATCGGGTAATTTATTGCACCTTTTGGGAAACATTGGGAAAATTGTTGAAATTTTTAATGAAACTTCATGGATTGTTAAAAAAGACCTTAATACACACTTTTAAATCATAACATCTAAAAAAAGAAGTGTACATAGTAGGTTTCTTGGGATACAAATACGTATCGGTTATTGCATGGGATATATCGTTTGTATTAGGTAATTTATTGCACCTTTTGGGAAACATTGGGAAAATTGTTGAAATTTTTAATGAAACTTCATGGATTGTTAAAAAAGACCTTAATACACACTTTTAAATCATAACATCTAAAAAAAGAAGTGTACATACTAGGTTTCTTGTATAAGATCCTAAGTTATGCCCTGTTTGACTAAACTAATGCAACTATATTCAAATTGAATTCATTACATTTAGAGTGTGATGATCATCTCATCAAACACTCCTAAATACTTTGAAATTAGTCTCAATTGATAGATGGTTGAAGGGAAATTTTGAAAAAAATAATATTTTAATTAATTTTTAATTAAAAAATGATTTTTATTGTTCGAAAATTAACAAGGATTTAACAAATCAGTAGATCAACCTCATACTTGCTTGATTTCATGTTTGGAGTGCAACATTGCAAGTAATTTAGGATAAATTGCCCCAAAATTCCCCAAATTAGACCACCGACACTCAAATTTCGAAATTCAAATGTATGTAATGATCATTTCAAATACTCCTAAATACTTCAAAATTAGTCTCAATTGATAGCTAGTTGAAGGAAAATTTTGAAAAAAGCATGGAGAACATGAAGAACCAATGGATATCGAAATTAGAGCTCCAACTCCATGATTTTTCATGAAAAATATGAAGAACCAATGGATTTGTAACCATTTGACACTGATTTAACATAATTTCAAAAAAAAAAAGGGATTGGAAATTGAAAATGCTTATCGGATTGAACATGTGGGATATATCGGTACTACCTATGCGTTCCGTATTGCACAAGTGGGATACAAGAGATATCGTGGGATATATCGGCCGATATTGTTGATATTTAAAACATTGCCTCTACCCACGTCCTTTTGGGCCCTTCCCCTTGCCCTTTTAGAGCCTCCAATGTGAACAAACTCACTCCTAATTATTGCAGTTCTCGTTCTCCATTGCACGTGGCCAAACCATCTAAGTTTTCTTCACCTCATCTCATTACCTATATGTACTCCCAAGTTCCTCTTGAATGCATTCATTTCTAATTGGATTTTTATGAAATGCCACCTGTTTTTTTAAAAAGGCTAAATAGATATTTCTTCTTACCTAGATGACTCTACTGGTTGTTCATACCAAGCGGATGGCATTGTATCAAGTTCTTTGGCACCTATACATCTGTGAGCCATTTGTGTAATCATTTTGCTTCCAAGTCCGCAGGACCACAGGGTATTGTGAGGAATTTGCTTGTATTTTATTTTGTTGGAAAGTCAAAGGAATACATCCTTGGATCATATTCATGTAATATTAATATAAGATAACTGAATATCTTTTGAGATAAAACTGTTGGGTATGTCTGTCAGATTGTGTGTTACAAACTATTGATTTTACAATAAACATTTTGGTTTAAAATCGGAATAAACTGAAATAAGTTTTTATTTAGAACTTGGCTTTTGAATCTAAATACTCAGGAATCTACTGCAATGTGGTTGCTCCATTTGATTGTAATGAATTAGAATAGACAGTTATGGTATAGATTGGCGGTATATCCAACGCTTTCAGCTGCACATAGCTTTCTCTTTGATGTTTGCTGGTATAACCTTTCCTGATTCAATTTGCTCTCTGACAGGTCCTTGTAAGAAATGTGCCACCAGACCCAGATGAATCAGTTAGCGAGCTTGTTGAGCACTTTTTTCTAGTGAACCATCCTGATCACTACCTCACTCATCAGGTTGTTTGCAACATATTTTAATAGTAAAGCTGTAGTTTTTATAACATTGGTTGGAGATGCATCTGGTATCAACTAATGCGTGATTAGAATGTTTTCCTTACTTTATTTCTAGTTTTTTTTTTATCCCTTCGTACATGTTAGATGAAAATTATCAATCTATTTTTGAGAGATGTCAGAATTTCTTCAAGTTAAAAGAGGAAGAGGAAAATCAAGATAAAGGGGTCGAGCCACCCCCCACAAGTGAGAATACCCTACATCATTAGTGAAATGTTTATCCTGGAAGCAATGTTGTGGATTTCAATTGGTAAAAAAAGGGAACCTTCCAAGGCTTGGAACACTCTTTGGTAGCCAACCAGATATCTTTTGAGGAATCTTCTTCCACAATCAAAGGGCTGGAGAAATCCTTGACAAATCCATAGACCCTCTCTCAGGGCAAGAATCTCTGCTTCATTAGCTTGTTGAAAATCCTTGATGAAAAATTATTAGCTTTCTTTCACTTATTAGCAGAATACTTTTCTTTAGAGATCATGGAAGCTTTAGAAGAATCCAGTTACATAAATTCATTGATTTGATTATCAGATGAAATTGAGCTCATTCCTGGTTACATTTGTAAAATACTTGAATAAACTTGACAATTCAGCTTGAGTTTCATGCTTTAATGACTAATTCCAAAGTGCCACCATGTTGAGGATAGATTCAGTCCTAACAAGCCACTGCCAAAAAAAAAAAAAAAGAGGAGAAGAAGAAGAAGAAAAGAAGAGTAAATATGTTTCCCAATACCTGGCTGGAGCAATGTATTCATATTAGAATTGGTACAATTTCTATTGGGGCGCTGAGTACAAGTCCTACAATTATTTTTTCATGGCATTTCTGCCAAAAAAAAAAAAAAAAAAGAGGAGAAGAAGAAGAAGAAAAGAAGAGTAAATATGTTTCCCAATACCTGGCTGGAGCAATGTATTCATATTAGAATTGGTACAATTTCTATTGGGGCGCTGAGTACAAGTCCTACAATTATTTTTTCATGGCATTTCCATGCTTTATATGTTTCTCAGTTGTTTTTGTTTGTTTTAGGTAAAGCCTTCAATCTTTTATTTACATTATTTGTAGCATTCATGGTTGAAGATGTTGGAGTTTCTGTTGCTTATTTGGGGAATGACTTGTAGGTTGTGTACGATGCAAACAAACTTGCTAAGCTGGTCAAGAAGAAGAAATCACTGCAAAATTGGCTTGATTACAACCAACTTAAGTACTCTAGGAATCCATCTCAGAGGCCAACTCGGAAGGTACGTAACGGTTGCCATTGCCATAAAGTTGTAAACATGTCTTTCGATAGTGCCATTTTTTTTTCCGTTTTCATCTTTTAAACTTTAAGATATAAAACCTGCTTTAACTTTTCATTTTCTTTCCTTTAGATCTTTGACCTTCCACCTTTACACATCTTTTTTGTTCGACAGACTGGTTTTCTAGGACTTTGTGGAGAAAGAGTGGATTCAATTGAATATTATACATCTGAGATTGAGAAGATATCAAAAAAAGTAAGTACTACTATTTGGGCTCCTTTTATGGTACCTGATTCTCAATTTCTTAATGGTGGTTTTTGCATTTTCTCATAAATTTCATCATTATTTTCTGTGTGATATTCATCGGGTTTTTTTTTTTTTAATCGTTCAAATAAATATTCATATATGTATATGAGCTTTGACACAAGATTTTCAAGATTGATTTTCTCCCTCTTCCTATTTGCTTTGCAGGTAAGAGTTGCTTTTTTTTTTTCCCCCCTTGATGCCTCTTTGAAAATTGAAACAATAGTTCCGCAAAGTGTTTTTGACATTCCTTCATTAATTAACCGTTAAGATTGATGTCCCCCACAACTAGTGGTCGAAGCATTATGAAATGTGAGAGCACTTGATGCTTGAGTATTTTGGTGACCTTTTTATATGCATGCTATGTAGATGAAGCCCAGTGCTTTGTGACTATTTGTGAATCAGTATGTGTTATAAACCAAAAGCATGCATTTAATATCTATTTGAAAACTGAAACAATTATTCAGGAGCATGTTCTCGGCATTCGCCTAGTGATTAACTATAGAGGTTGAAGCACCCACACACTAGCTGTTGAAGCATTATGAAATGAGACTGTAAATGCTTAAGTAGAATGTTAGCCAAAAATGCTATCTGCAACGTAGTTAGGGTAGCCGAGCTATAAACCAACGATGTATCTTTTTACTATGATGGAGTTATATAGGAAGGAACTATGAGGCCTTCACAACCTCTAGTTAATCAGTTGTGTAGTTAAGGCAGAATTAATCACTTGTTGGTGCTTGTACATTTGTAGTTAATTCAATTAATGACCTTGCCTGAAATATGTCAATGAAAGTCACAAGGAGTCTTTTTAGGAATTGTATGTTCTGTTTTATACCTAATAAATAGTGCAGTTCTAAAATCCTCTTACATTGTGGAGAAGTATCGCAAGTGCAAATGGAACTGATGAACTTGAACCATCTCTAGTGCAAGTGAGTTGTAAATTTATTCCTTAATACATATAATGAAGTTCGTCAGTTCTGATATGTATTGTCATGGTTTAGCTGGGAGGAGGCTATGATGATGATTATGTAGAATCTTTCTTGATATGTTGTTGCATGTATAATGTTATCTTTGATGAATCAAAGCACTCATCCTTGTAAGATTCAAAATAAATGTTTCTGAAATTAAGTTGCTGGCATAATTAGTTTTAACTGGTAGTAGTCTGGGAATTATAAATCTAAGACCAAATTGGAAATTGCCTCTCTTCTTTATGGGAAGTTCAGAAATTTCTATTGATTTCCACCTATGAAACTGGGTTGTTTTGCACCTACTAGAAGTATTCATTGGATCTTCTAGATGTGAGTGGCAATGTTGCATGCAAAGAAAAACTACTACTTAAAACACGAGGGTGGTCCGAGAAGGGTAGCCGATTATGCTACTTCTGTAATGAGTATAGGCTTTTGTTGTATTTTGCGTGCCTTAGGATCTTTCATATGCTACTTTTGTAATGAGTATAGTTTTTGCTGTATTTTGCATGCCTTGGGATCTTTCAGATGCTTATGTATGGGGCCTCAATAGCAATCTTCGATAATAACATGATTGATTCCTCAAAACTCGTGACAACCTTGGATATCCTTCAAAAGTCAAAACATGCGTTGCCCCTTCTCCTTGTGGCTACACCAGCATGCAACCAACCTGCCCTTTTGCGGCTTCCCTCCATTGAGGAGGCTTTTCTAACCACTTATAACATGCCATGCCTGTATGGTTAGTAGATCTTTATGTCCTAAAATTGCTATTGTGACACTTGATAACATGTGTCATACTCATAATAGCACTTCAAGCATAAATTCCATAACGAGGGCTGGACATGTATAGTCCCCATGTGCCATGCCTGGGAAACATGGGCATACATTATGTTGTAACTTATCATAGTTTTCTAACATCTTTTGATGATTACACATCACAGATCTATTTGTCCTCTATATTTAAAAGAAATAGTGGGTGGCTATCCTTTCTCCCAGTGTCAAAAGAATTGTAGATTGCTCATGTTCATGATATAGTGAAGGAGATACATTGTTTGAGTTCTAACGATTTTGAGTTTAGAGAATTGCTACATTAGTATTACATTTTCTATTTTCCTGTTGTATTTGGATAGTGGATCATATGTTTCTCAATCCTATTAACTCTGTGCAATGGATTTTAGGAGGTTGTAGAGCGAGAGATGGTAAAAAAAAATCCGAAGTCTATCATGCCCGCAGCATTTGTTTCATTCAAAACTCGGTGGGCGGCTGCTGTTTGTGCACAAACTCAACAATCCAGAAATCCAACAATATGGTTGACTGAGTGGGCTTCAGAGCCCCGTGATGTATATTGGGATAACCTGGCGATTCCATTTGTTTCGCTCTCAATTAGGAGGCTGATCATAGCTGTTGCTTTCTTCTTTCTTACCTTTTTCTTTATGATTCCTATATTATTTGTACAGTCCCTTGCGAACATCGAGGGAATTGAAAAGATTGCTCCATTCCTAAGGCCTATAATTGAAGTGTGAGTGTGCCCTACTTCCAATGCTTATTAAAGTGCCACTTATTATTATTGGTTATTTTTTTAAAAATTTATTTTAAATATCATGAAACCCTGGAATATGTTTCTCATTTTCATCAATTCTAAAATTTCTTCACAGTTTTGAAATTATTCTTCAATTCCTTGTCGCTCCAATGATTTTTATTTTTATTTTTGCTTTCTACATGTGAAATTTCCATCTTGCTTCTTGACATGGTACTATTTACCATAGCCATCTGCAATTCTTTGGTACCATTTATCATATTCATCTGCAATTCAAACATATCCTGATTGTTAAATGCCTTTCTTGATTCCTTGATATTTTGAACGTATCGTGCATAATGCACCAAAAATGATACATATAGAGTAGAGGAGCTTCACTCTAGATTATTTGAAATCTGTAATCAGGTTTCTGTATTCACTTTATTTGTTTGTCGCTAGCATTCGTTACCTTGTTCTTTTGTATTTCGAATTTCTTATATGACAGTGCAGTTCTGACCGACCGGTTTGCCCGCCCCCTTTTATTATTGGGTTGAGGATGTTACTGGGTTGGATGGTGCTTTGCATTTGTTGTAGAGAGGAGAAAAGAGAATCGTGTTAGGAAGCTAATCACCTCAACCCTTTTATTATTGGGTTGAGGATGTTACTGGGTTGGATGGTGCTTTGCATTTGTTGTAGAGAGGAGAAAAGAGAATCGTGTTAGGAAGCTAATCACCTCCTTAACCTATTTTATTAAGAAGAGTGTGGTACAATAATATGGTGTCCCTTTGGAGCACTGAAAAAATAAAACAAAATACTCTCTGACACTGCCCCTCAAATTGGAGCACTGATTCATACATTCCCAGCTTTCACAACAGATCACGAAATGAAGAAGAGTGAATAGCTTTGATAAGAATATCAGCGAATTGATGTTTGGATTGAGCATGAGGCTTAGAAAAAAGTCTAGAGGAGATCTTTTCACGAATAAAGTGACAATCTACCTTTGTGTCCTGTCTAATCATGGAAGGCTGGCAATATGAATTGCGGCTTGGTTGTCACAATATTGTGGGATAGGTTCTACGATCTTTAAAAGAGGCTGAAACCAATGATTTCAAATGTAAAAGGAATAAAGGATGTTTGGATTGAGCATGAGGCTTAAAAAGAAGATTGGAGATCTTTGTTGGGGATTGTGCTACGGAATCACACAAAGATGAATCTAGGATAGCAATCCAAGAGCACCAAGCAAACACAAGAGAACACAGATTTAACGTGGAAAACCCTTTCGGGAAAAAACCACGGCACAAAGTGACAAATCTTCACTATAAAAGCTGAAATTACAAAAGAAAGAAGACTTACCCGATTCGAACAACTTCGAATCTCACCCTTGCTACACCCTTTTGAAACCCTAGAACCCCTTCCAGAAACCCTTTAGAATACTTTAAGAAGCCTTAAAATGTTTTAGAATTGCCCTAGGGACTCCTATTTATAGATTAGGAACCGCAACTTTCGCACCAACTTGAAATAATCCGGAAACCGTCTCAAATTTACGCAGTCCGCGCACAATCCGCGTAACCTCCGACTAGTCGAATCAGAGCTTGGGCTAGTCGAAGGACACTTCAACTAGTCGAACTTGTCCTTCGACTGGTCGAATTTCTCAGAAGTTCCAAAATAAATTGTTGCTGGATTTTCACTCGAACTCTCTCGGGCTAGTCGAATTTCCTCAGATTTAAGACATTTGTTAACAACAATCTCCACCATGTCTTCAATCTTCAAACACGTTGCTTCTTGACCTCTTCTCTTATCTCTGCATCATATCATAGCTTCAATCGGTGCTTCTCGTGCACACTCCATCTTACTTTTACGCAATCGCTATGCCCAGAGAAGTTGCACAAAACTTGGAACTTATTTGTAGGAATGACCTTGGTGAGCATGTCTACTGGATTCATGTCGGCGTGAATTTTCTCCAGAGTTACACCTCCTTCAAGCACCTGTCAGATAAAGTGGTGGTGACGAACATCAATGTGTTTAGTACGAGAGTGATAAACGAAATTTTTGGCCAAATTTATAGCGCTTTCGCTGTCACAATTAACCGACACTGCTTCCTGCTGAAGCCCCAACTGATTTATAATGTCTTTCAACCGAACGCCTTCCTTAAATGCTTCTGTCACTGCAATATACTCTGCTTCGGTCATGGAAAGAGCCACGAGGAACTGAAGCTTTGACATCTAACTAATTGCTCCACCCGCTAGTACAAACGAGTAACCAGAAGTTGACTTTCTGGAATCCACACTACCTGCGTGGTCTGAATCCGCATAGCCTACCGACTTTGTCCCTGTCTTCTCAAAAGTTAAGACGTAATCTTTCGTACCTCGAATGTATCGAAGTAGCCATTTCACCGCTTTCCAATGTTGCTTGCCGGGGTTTGACATGTATCTGCTCACAACATCGACTGCCTGTGAAATATCTATTCTCGTACAAACCATGACATACATTAAACTGTAACTGCCAACCGCATTCGAATAAGGCACATGAGACATAACCTGCTTTTTCTCATTTAATTGAGGACATTGTTCTGAGGAAAGCTTGAAGTGAGCCGCGTGGGGAAACGCTCACTGGCTTTGCCTAGTCCATCTCATACTTTATCAACACCTTTTCAAGGTATTCTACCTGTGATAACCAAAGCCTGCTCCTCTTCCTGTCTCTATGAATATATATGCCGAGAACACTCTTTGTAGCCCCCAGATCTTTCATCTCGAATGTCCCTGATAACCGAGTCTTCAGTACGTTGATTTCAGATATATAATGACTGACGATCAATATATCATCAACGTACAATACTAGGATAATGAATTTTTCATCACTCAGTGTCTCGTAATAGACACAGTGATCGTATTCACTCCGAGTAAATTTCTGACTCAACATGAAAGAATCAAATTTCTTATACCACTGCCTAGGTGATTGTTTCAGGCTGTACAACGACCTCATTAACTTGCAAACTTTTTTCTCTAAGCTCGAACTGTTAGAGTACGGCGAATTAATTCCTTTATCTCATAGCCCAGGCCCCACATCTCATGGGTTTTAGGACCTCGGCCGAACCCCCTTTGTGGGCCCCAAATCACATGGGCCGCCCACCCCGAATGTGTCCCCGCATCCCACGGGCTACCCCACTCGAGCCCGGTGTGAAATGCACATTAATCACCCCTGGTGAGGAGTCTCGAACACGAGACCTCCGTGGGCCGCACCCACCTCGAGTGTTCCCCTGCATCCCACAAACGACCCCACTCGAGCCCAGTGTGAAAATGCCCCTGCATTAATCACCCTCGGTGAGGAGTCTCGAACCCGAGACCTCCCGCTCTGATACCAATTCGATGCAGGACAATTAACCACTTACTCTAAAAGCTCGAACTGTTAGAGTATGACGAATTAATCCCTTTATCTCATAGCCCAGGCCCCACATCTCATGTGTTTTAGGACTTCGGCTGAACCCCCTTCATGGGCCCCAAATCACATGGGCCGCCCACCCCGAGTGTGTCCCTGCATCCCACGTGCTACCCCACTCGAGGCCGGTGTGAAATGCGCATTAATCACCCCTGGTGAGGAGTCGAACACAAGACCTCCTCCGTGGGCCGTACTCACCCCGAGTGTGCCCCTGCATCCCACAAGCGACCCCACTCGAGCCCAATGTGAAAATGCCCCTGCATATTACCCCTTTAACTTCGTTGCCATCTGGTTGCTTCATGTAGATTTGCTCTTCCAATTCCCCATGCAGGAATGCAGTCTTGACATCCATCTGTTCCAGCTTGAGATCGTATTGGGCAACTAGCATGATGGGGACATCTCGCGCACATGCACGCCCCCCTACGCATGTACGCAAGGAGGAGGGCCCCACCATCGATTTGGATTGATGACGACGTCCAAGGAGAGCCTCCTAGTTAGAGGGCTGCGTTTTGGTTCGTTAAAGTGGACCCGATAGTCATGTGAATCCCACTATGGGTTCTCATGATCGTGGCCCACTATTCCAATTAATTTAGTACTTTGGGTTTTGCTTATTATTGTTATTAGGAATATCATGAATGGTTTAGATTGCTTTGATTAGTTGTTATTTTTTATTACTTCGTCGCCAAGTAATAGGTTGTGCACATGGCGCGAGTTTTGGGGTATAGGGTTTTATTATAAATAGGCACCCCTTGTAGTCTTTTTTTATTCATTGAAAATTAATAAAATTTTCGCGTTTTTCTACTCCTTTCCGAGTTATGAAAACGTAATTGGGTGTGAAGCCCTCCCTTCTTCGAAGGGCTAACTACTGTGGTGCGAAGCCACATCTATCCCGATTCGCCCCCACCTTCTATCTGTATTTCTCTTCTCCTACAATTATCTGCGCTTCAAATTCATCTTCTATTGCAGCTGTTTTTCTCTCTACAGCAGATTTCCAGAATCTGGCCCTACAGGAGGGCTGTAACTTCGGCGGAACACAACGCACAAACCGTGCATCGGATCGGGCTGATATTTGGGGGTTTTGGAGTCCACCCCTGGCTGATCATGGCCAAGCTGGCCCTTTTCTAAATAGTGGGCCCCAAACACGTGCGGCCGGGATCACACACACGTGCGGCCGGGATCACACACACGTGCGTCTGGGCCATTGTTGCTGTCCATATGTGCGGTACTTCTCTGGTTTGTCTCTCTCCTCTCTTTCACTCCTCTTTCACCCAAAATTCCTAAACTTAACCATAAATTATTCAAATCTCCAATTTTATGCCATTTCTTCAACATTAGGGTTCCCCGAATTGAAATTTTTGAATCCCTTGGATTGAGGGAATTATTTCTATTCATGTGTGGATGAATTTACCCTCATTTGATTCTTGTTTGGTCTATAATTTTGACTGATCCGGCCCTAGCATGTGTAGGCCTAGATCTGCATAAGATTCCCCTTGATCGAGTATTTGAAATTTTGTGTGGAATGTGGAATTTTGTGTAATTGTTTCTGAACTAGTGTGATTTAAAGCCTGAAAATCTTGCACATCATATTTGAATTTCATGTCCTGCATCACAGCGCCAACACGAATCTGATAGATACTTGCTTAACCACCGACGCGAATATCTCTGTGAAGTCGATTCCTTCTCTCTGAGCATACCCCTTCGCTACCAACCTCGCTTTGTATCTATCCTGTTTCCTTTTGAATAACCACTTGCATCCGATCGCTTTTCGGCCCACTGGAAGCTTCACCAGCTCCCATGTGTGGTTTTTGTGCAACGAGTCTATCTCATCGTTCATAGCCACCTTCCACTTTTCTCCATCAGGCTCATTAAGAGCCTACTGAATAGTAGACGGGTCTCCCTCATCTGTAATGAGGGCATATTCAATATTAGAGTCGTCCATGTATCTCGTTGGTAACCTGCGATTATACGGTGGGTTCCTTCTCACGGTTGGCTGCTCTACCTACTCATGTACCTCTGTCTGCGCATCTGTCTCTGCCCGAGTATCATCTGTGTCAATCTGTACGTCTACGATCAACATTTCTGGTTCCTCTTGCTCCTGATCATTCTTGTAGAATAGAGAGCTTTCATTGAACCCAACGTCATGGCTGGTGATGACCATGTCGAATAACTTGTAACCTTTCACACCAATACCATAGCCAACAAAGATGTACTTTTTGGCTCTATGGTCTTGCTTATTTTTCTCAATTGACGGTACATTAGAGTAAGCCTCACAACCAAATATGCGCAAATCTGAGTAGTCCAGCTTATGACTACTCCATACTTCTCTGGGCTTTTACATTCAATTGCCGTAGACGGGGATCGATTCACCAATTAGCAAGCCGTGTTAACGGCCTCAGTCCATAAGTCTTTGCCTAACGCAACATTGTTTAACATGCATCGAGCCCTTTCCAAGAGAGTCCAATTCATCCGCTCAGCCATACCGTTTTGTTCGGGCATGTGGCGCGCACTGTGTTGTGCCTAATGATCCCTTCATCTTTGCAATATTCATTAAACTCAGTGGAAGTGAATTCTCCATCATTGTTAGTCCTTAAAACCTTTATTTTTCGCCCCGACTGTTTTTCCACCATTGCCTTCCATTGTTTGAATATGGTGAAAACTTCGGATTTACGTTTCATGAAGTAAACCCAAACTTTCCTGGAGTAGTCGTCATTGAAAAACAAACCATGACGACCCCCCAATGGAAACCTCTGACGACGACCCCAATACGTCAGAGTGCATATAATCAAATACTCCCTTACATTCATGTTTTCCAAATTTAAATGATAATCTAGATTGTTTACCATAAAAACAATGCTTACATATATCTAAATCAGAATTCTTAAAAGCTGGAATCAAATAACGATCAAATAGTACTTTCATGCCCCGCTCAATATCACTACCGGTGTTATTGGAATCGCCGGGCTCGGTTGTCATAATATAGTGGGATAGGCTCTAAGATCTTTAAGAAGGGACTGGAGCAAATGATTTCACACGTAGAAGGACCCAAATAGTAGTATTCCGCTTCAACAAATGAGCAGGTGACAACAGTTGTTTCTTGCTCTTGAACAAATGTGCAGGTGACAACAGTTTGTTTCTTGCTTTTATAGAAAATTAGGTTATACCCCAATGAGGGTTACATATCTAGTAGTAGATCTTCGATCATTTGATGATCAGGTCTAGTCTGCATCACAATATGCACTAAAATATGGTGACAACAGTTTGTTTCTTGCTCTTGAACAAATGAGCAAGTGACAACAGTTTGTTTCTTGCTCTTGAACAAATGAGCAGGTGACAACAGTTTGTTTCTTGCTTTTCTAGAAAATTAGGTTATACCCCAATGAGGGTTACATATCTAGTAGTAGATCTTCGATCATTTGATGATCAGGTCTAGTCTGCATCACAATATGCACTAAAATATGAAGATGACTATGATTTGAGCAGGTGACAACAGTTTGTTTCTTGCTCTTGAACAAATGAGCAGGTGACAATAGTTTGTTTCTTGCTTTTCAAGAAAATTAGGTTATACCCCAATGAGGGTTACGTATCCAGTAATATGAATATGATCGGGTCTAGATGTCAAACTAACTTAACCCTTGACTTGTTGACCTAGCTCAATAAAATGAAACTAATTCAAAATTGGCTTTGCATAACCATGTGGCCAAAAGTACTAGTGTGCCCCACTGTTTGTTGATTAGGACGAACCAATGGGACCTGTGGGGCCAACAGGGCACACTACAATCTGACAGCTTTATTGGCCTTGATTGAGGATCAGCCAAATGTTGGTCCGCCTTTGATCTCCTTTTATAAGTGCGATGGATGGGTGGCCTGGATGCTTCACCAAGGAACTATACAGCTGGCTGGAACTTTTGGTAATCGTATTGTTCATCTAGCAGGCCCCATCTTGGGTTGGCGATGCCTCAAAGTTTTCCTGCCTCGGACGATCTGTCCAATTGATGGCCTAGAAATTGATGATTTTGTCAATGGAATTCATTCAAAGAAAGAAAAATCTGTTGATAGCATTGTATCCAGTAAGGGAGATTTTCAGGGCATCACTCTCGCAGGATGTATTCCACCAGATAAACGGCATGGAACACAGAGAAGTGCACCCACCACTTGTATGTTTGTCGGCCAAACTGAATATGCCACTTATTTAGCATTGCATATATTTCCCCTGACAAGAGTGGTTCATAAAGTTCATCATCTACTCTTTCATTAACAACAATATGATTTATGGAAGGCACCTGCAGGATTACGTCCCCTGGTACAGTAATATTCTCCCAAGTTTGGTAAAAAGGCCAAACTTGGTAGCAGATGGATATGGAGTATGTAATGAATGGATTAAATATAAGTAGTACCTGTGTATGTATTTTGCATGTGTATCTCTATGGAAGTACATATGTGCATGCATGTACATATGCATCATGAAGGTTTACTAGCCCTGCATGCACCTTTAAACACAAGGCACTTGTCAACCTGGCCAGTGCGTTGGACTTCTGGTGCATAAGTTGGCCCCCACCATGAAGATGATCAAAAGGCAGAAGTCTGGCTGGTCAGCTATCAGGTGGTCCAACCCTACTAAAAAAGAATGAACGATTTGGAGAAACTTGGCAGTCCTGACGGTTTGGAGAAACTTGGCAGTCTTCCACATCAAAATCCACTTGTCTTCACGGTAAAGACCACATTGTGCACCGTTCAGATGTCCCAGACACTTTCAACGTTTGCAATTTCGCTGTGTGTAAAGGTGTGTTGGGTTAGCAAAACTCAAAATGATGCATGTGTTTATAATTTTATAGATGTTATATGAAGATCAATGTTTCAAATAGCGCCCGTAGCGTAGCGGTAGCGTGGCCATAGCGCTACGTAGCGTCCCAAATAGCATAAATCCCCTGTAGCGTACGCTACAGGGGTAGTAGCATACACTACAGATACGTAGCGTGTAGCGTCTGTAGTATAAGCTACAATGTTTTTTTTTACTATTTTAGTTTTTTATTATTTTTTCATGTTTTCTTTGTTTCTAATGTTGAGGAATGTGACACTTGTATTGTACTTGATACTTTTAAACTATGGGATTTTTATTTCTTTTCATAATTGTGATTTGTGGTTTCAATTAGACATTATTAATTAAAGTAGTTTGCTTAGAAAGTTGTTGATGTGATAATTATTTGATTTGGCTTATATATGTGTATTTGCTTTTGATAAATGATAACTAATAACTTTTTTGAACATGCTTATAATTGATAAAATGAATCATCTTTTAGGCATTTTTATATTTTTTTCCTTTTTTTTTTTCACTATTTATTATATTTATCCTAATTTTAAATTAAAAAATAGAAGTATCGTGTAGCTTACGCTACACGCTACGTATTTACGCTACACACTATAGAGGGCTGAGCGCTACGCATCACGCGACCACTATTTAAAACACTGATGAAGATGTTATATTCCCCCTGCATGTATATGATCTTGGAATGGCCAAAAACCTTGCCACTGAGTCACAATGTTGGCTATTTGATGAAAAGCCTGAATAAGTGACCTCAACCCATCTTGTGGCACTATTGTCTCTAGTGACGAACAATATGCATTCTGTCTCTTCCAACTGAATTGCATCTTGAACTGAACAAATAAATGGCCTACTTATTATTTCATTCCTGGGAGGCTTTTTTTTTTTTTTTCCAAGGAAATCATGGCAGTGAAAAAAATATATCTTAAAAGGTACAGCCTGTGGGGGCATATAACAACAGATTCTAACTGCACTGATTAATTACGAGCTTATGATTCATCAATATGGAACTATAGCTTAATATTTGTGGTTGCCAGACTTCAGTCAATGAATGTTCCATTTCTGCCTCCTTTTCTTGTTAATTAAATTCTTGCTTCAGCTCTTGCTTGTGTAAATATCTTTCACTACTGAGGTATGACTAAAGTTGACCTGCTCACCTTGCAGGAAAATCATCAAGTCACTCATTCAAGGTTTCCTTGCTGGAATTGCTTTAAAGATTTTCCTCATCGTTTTGCCGGCCATACTGATGTTTATGTCTAAAGTTGAAGGATTTACCTCCATATCAGCTCTAGAGAGAAGATCTGCATCTAGATACTATCTTTTCCTACTTGTTAATGTATTTCTTGGGAGCATAATTACTGGAACTGCTTTTGAACAGTTGGATGCTTTTATTCACCAATCAGCAAACAAGTATGTTCCCTGCGTGTCTTTCTTTCCATGTGTGCTTGACCATCGCTAAATTATTGTCATTGATAATATGGACCATTGCTAAATAATTGTTATTGAAAATATGGACTATGTTTTGTATGCCCTGCGTCACTGCCAACCAGAGAGATGTTTCCATTTTGGTAACATTACAAGATGTAGCATTTGGCGTTGAATCACTGCCACAATCAACAACTGGACCTACAAGCAACAATGCTGTGTGATACAAATTGCATCTATGGAAAAGATGAGCCGATGCTATATAGACCAGCTAAAAACACGTATCAGCTCCCTGCATGTCTTTCTTTCCATGTGTGCTTGACCATCGCTAAATTATTGTCATTGATAATATGGACCATCGCTAAATAATTGTTATTGATAATATGGACTATGATTTGTATGCCCTGTGTCACTGCCAACCAGAGAGATGTTTCCATTTTGGTAATGTTACAAGATGCTTATTTCTAGCATTTGGCGTTGAATCACTGCCACAATCAACAACTGGACTTACAAGCAACAATGCAATGTGATACAAATTGCATCCTATGGAAAAGATGAGCCGATGCTAGACCAGCTAAAAACATGTATCAGCTCCCACACATAAGCTTTACACTAAGGTGCATTTACTACATCTTCATACAAAGTCGAGAAAATGCCTCCAAGGAACTATAGAAGCAACATGAAATCAAATGAGCTCTATAGCTTATAGGTAGGCAGTCATAGTTATTTTGAACATAAGTCTCTGGAAAATTTTATCCCATGTTCTGTAATGCAGATTTTTTTTAGACATTGTTATATTTTATGTAATTTAAGTCTCCTGACCTTTTATGTGGCTGTAATAAGTGGGTGAACCTTTTTTCAAGTCAACTTGTGTTACTTTATTATTCTATTCTCTATATGAATTGTTCCTGCATTCATGTCGAGATGCAAAACAGAATCATGAATGGTTATTGGTACAGTACAGAACAGTCAGTGTATGTATTCCAATTAAAGCAACTTCGTAACTCACATTGTGGTTGATGGCTGGGATGGAATTGCTTGGACAATTATGGAAAATTTTTCCATGTGTTACAATGCAGAAATATATTTCAGTTCAGTATTTTTCAAATTTAGATTGCAACATGCTCTATAACTTTATGTTTAATGTTATGAGGACCAATGGATTTTATATAGTTGAAGTATCCCGACCTTTCATGTTGCCCTGAGCAATTGATTATGCTCTTCACAATCTTCACCTCGACTAGTTTATAACTTCATATTGGTATTCTACTCCCTGCATCAAGCTTTCCTGCTTTTATTTTGAGATGAAAAACTGTTAAATGGTTATATGTGCAGAATCCCAGAAACGATTGGTGTAGCTATTCCTATGAAAGCTACTTTCTTCATAACTTACATTATGATTGATGGCTGGGCTGGAATTGCTGGGGAGATTCTAAGGTTGAAACCATTGATATTCTATCACTTGAAGAACTTTTTCTTGGTGAAGACTGAGAAAGATAGGGAAGAGGCAATGGATCCGGGAAGTATTGGTTTCAACTCAGCGGAGCCTCAGATACAGTTGTATTTTTTACTAGGCCTTGTTTATGCTGTGGTGTCACCAATTCTACTTCCTTTCATAGTAGTATTTTTCGGCTTGGCATATGTTGTTTTCCGTCATCAGGTACAGCTCTAGACAATCTTTTCTGCTGAACTGTAGGTTCCTCTTGGACTTTGAAGGCTACTAACTGGAGTCAGATTCCGCATCCTACTTCCTCATGCAAGCAAATGTGGCATGTGTAGGAGATCTAGGCCATTCATTATGTGGGCCCCAACATGTGGATGCTGTGTCCCAAATATCCAGCCAATCTCAGGTGGACTGTGCATGAAGAAAATAAATTGCTAAGAAGAATTGACCAAGGATCCACATTTGATTTACATATGCAGCTTACCTGATGACCAGGCTGGCCTGATTTTTGGGCTGTGGCACTTACACAATGGGGTTCACCTGATGGATAGCAAGGATCTTGCACACATCTCACATCAGCATGCACACATTGCTTCTGATGGACTGTGCATGAAGAAAATATCCAGCCAATCTCAGGTGGACTGTGCATGAAGAAAATAAATTGCTAAGAAGAATTGACCAAGGATCCACATTTGATTTACATGTGCAGCTTAACTGATGACCAGGCTGGCCTGATTTTTGGGCTGTGGCACTTACACAATGGGGTTCACCTGATGGATAGCAAGGATCTTGCACACATCTCACATCAGCATGCACACATTGCTTCTGGAAGGGATATTGACCTTAGGATTGTGTTATGTTTCACAGTATGCATCTAAAATAAAATTTGTTTTTTGATGGAAGTTTTCATATGATACTCTAGATTATTAATGTTTACAACCAAGAATATGAGAGCGGAGCTGCATTCTGGCCAGATGTCCATGGCCGTATTATTACTGCAATGGTTATCTCACAGCTACTACTATTCGGATTGTTGGGTACGAAAGAAGCTGCTCAATCAACGCCCCTGCTCATCGCTCTTCCAGTATTGACCATATGGTTTCACAGGTTCTGCAAAAACCGTTACGAGCCTGCGTTTGTTCGATATCCATTACAGGTTTGTTGCAATCACGAGACATGTTTCTTTACTTTGATAAACTTGGGATGTAATAAGGATTACAAATGGATGTTCGATAGTTATTATTTGTGTGGCCCAGGGCCTGAATACAGCTGAGCTCTCTGATCAGGTCCAGTAGATGTGTGATTTCATGTGTTCATGGCCTTTGATCTTCTTTTTCTGTGGCTATTCTAGGAAGCAATGATGAAAGATACGTTGGAGCGTGCAAAGGAACCGAATCTGAATCTGAAAGCGTACCTTCTCAATGCATATATACACCCAGTGTTCAAGGACAGGGAGGATGATGATAGTTTTTCCATTACTGAAGATTTTGAGCAGCAGAATGTGCTGGTACCCACAAAACGCCAGTCTCGTAAGAACACGCCGGTGCCCAGCAAATACAGTGGGTCGTCGTCACCATCCTCATTGCCTGACGCTGTCCATGAGCAACCATGATGAGTTGGGCTTCTCATTTCATTGTAAACTGCAACCATTGTACATTTGAGGACCTGGAGAGAGTAGCAAGTGAAGGATTCGTGTGCTGAGAGAAGTTTGTTTTGTAAAGGGGTGGTGGCGGTACATATTCATGCTTGTGTTGTAACAGTAGCCTTCAAGTGTGAGATTGTTGGACGAATTGGACTGATTGGGCACTCGTTAAAAGAAATGTGACCGGCCAAGCAAGTGAAAAGGACAGTCAGGGATGTCATTGCAGATGAATAGCTAATTCGTTGTCCTAAAATAGAGTTGTCGCTTACTGTGTTTGGCTGCTACACTGGTTTATCTTCATGATAGATGTTCATTGCTGGCTGGGAAGTCAGGCTTTCTCTAACACTGATGCTTGGGCTTGTGCCCTCAATGTTTGCGTTGTATCCTTTCTTTTCTTCTAGTACAGGAGTGGTTTTCAGAAACTTTTTAATCTGTCTAACTATTTTTAAAAATTATATATATATATATAAGTGAAAGGATCAGTATGAAAACAGCCATATTGAAAGTTGGCCCAGTTTCCTTTTACATGTAGGAGGCAAGATGAAGCTTCCCATCCGTTGGTTGGGAGTGTTTCACACGCACTGAATTGTTTTTGAATTGAATTTGGGGCTGTTTGGTAAGAGGCCCGATTTTAGTATATGGTTCTTTTGAATGTGAGGTGGGGGGAATTGCTTTGGTGTATGTAAGAGAGGGAAGAAAGATTGGCAGTAGGGAGAGAGGTCTGTTGTTCTCACAGTACCATTGGAGAAAGGCATGGCCCACCTTGAGAAGTGATGGGTAACATTTGAGAGAGGGTCCAATAATCAACATGCTCCTTTTAATGCAAATTGAAGAGAATAACAGAGATGTCTGTCCTTTGCTTCCATGAATGCTCTTGCATTTTCTGCAAGGTGATCCTCACTGCTGAAGGGCCCCACTGGAGCAGCCAATGGCAGTGGCTGGACATAGAAAATCGGACATGGGAATGACTGTGTTTAATGCTTTCATTGAATCAACTTGTGAGACATTTTCAGTGTATGTGAAAGGCAATCAAAGCCGGCGTATCTCGATGCGCCAAACTCGGCCTAACATGTAAAACCAGGTGAGCTTGCACCTCACCTGGGTGAATGTACATGCGCATGGGCAATGACTGGTGGGATCAACCTGAGCTAGCTTTTTATTTTCTTTTTGAAGAGCCTATTATAGGCGAATGCTCCGTGGTGCACGCATGCCATGGGTGTCATAAATAGGCCTAGAACCCCACGGTGGGTCCCAATGGGAGAAGTGATCAAGCTCATGGTGTGGGATGGACCGTTTGTTTTGTGGATTAAAATTCGGATCATGCGCCAAGCCCAGGCTAGTCCAGGAAGTCCAATTGGCAAATAAAATGGTTCCAATTAAGTCCAAGGAACATTTTGGCTGGGGCCAGCCACAAAATAAATGGGACTGATGCATTTTATTTGGTCTCTAACTAGATATGGGGCCCCCGGGAGGAAGGGAGGGAGAAACAAAGGTAAAGGAAGCCATAAGTAAGAATTGCATATTTGCAGGATTTGTAATAGATTTTGAAATCCACTACATCTGTGGGCTCTATGTTGATGCATGTGTTTTATCCACCTGCCATCCATATGCACCCTTTATTAGTGACATTCAAGTTGCATATAGATGACATTGATTATAATTCCACAGTCCATCAAACACAGGCTTCACTTGATACAACGTATTTTTCAAAGGAAGAATTTTATTCTAAAACCAGGATTGGACCATCAAAATATGGTATTTCCATACATGCAATCATTGTATAATAATGGTATTAATTCTTTTGATTTAATTTCATATCATTTAATCCCGTGTTCCAAACATGCCAAAGGATAGTAGAGAGAAAGGGTTCAAGTCCTTACCTAGTGGTAGACTCTGAGGAGTTCAGACATGAGGCCTTAGGTTCGATACCCATAGGTGGTGAAATACCACCACGGCGTGTGTGGGTGCGTGTGTTAGAGTAAAAAAAAAAAAAAAAAACAGAAACGGGTAAAATCTAAACCGCTTTGAAATTTTATTTAACGTCCCATAAAATCTCAATCGCCGTGGCTCTCCGGTAATGAGCAAATGCCGGGTAACATGTAAGTGGGTGTTTCCCTCAACGCACCATCCTTCGTTTTTTCTCTGGCACATTTTAGGGTATGGTCCCAAAAGTGAATCAGATCCAAATCTTAAGTAGACCACACCACAGAAACAATGGTCATTGAATGCTCACCGTTAAAAACTTCCTAGGGCCCACCGAAAGTGTATTTTCCATCCAAGTCCTTGATAAGACCTGGATGAAGGATAAACACAAATATCATCCTGATCCAAAACTTTTGTGACCCTTAAAAGTCTTTAATGGTGGGCATTCAATCCCTGCTGTGTGGCCCACTTGAGATTTGGATCTGCTTCATTTTTGGAACCACGCCTTTAACTTATCTTGAAAAACTGATGGACGGTGTGGATATACAACATATACATCAAGATGGGCCCTACAGTTTGGGAAACACACACTACCCCAGTAACACCTTACTCCATTGTTTTCCGATCATTTTAGATCTTTCATGTTTCCCACATGTTCAAAAATGGAATCTCTTACCAGTTTTTTTTTTTTTTTTTTTCAAATCATTTTTATATTTGACACATGCTCAAAAATGAAATCTCTCATAAGTGGTAGACATACTCTGTTTCAACACTGAAATCATAGGATCAAGTGTCATTTACTAAGTAAAGACTCGGAAGGATTTGTATTGAGAGAAGTTTGTGGTCTAAAAGAGTGGTGGACCTCATTGCAGATTAATGGACCAATGGTTTCGATCAATGGCAAACCAAGCTATGAATAGCTTATTCATTGTTCATTGTCCTAAAATAGATATTGTCAGTTAGTGTTTGGCTGCTACACTGTTTTATCTTCATGATAGATGGAAGTACATCGTTGACTCTGAAGCCGGCTTCTTCATATCTTTAGATGGAAGTACAAGGTTTGAATTGTATTCTTTTCTTTTCTTTTAGAATAGAAATCATCTATACGAACCTTGAGAGCTCTCTAATTATATATATTGTGGGTGTTTCATACCAGATTATCTTGATTGGAATTTGCTGTCTGTTTGGTGAGGTCCAATTTTAGTATTTTTCTCATTTGAGAGTGAGAAAGGGCAAGGGAGTTGCATTGGTGTATATTAGAGAGTACCAGTGGTAAAAGGCGTCTGTTGTTCTCCCACTAAAGGCATGGCCCACCTTGACAGGTGATAGGGCTGGTGTGCTTAATGTGGGACCTCTTTCAGTGGTGGATTAGTGATGTAAGACATGGCTAAGGTACATTCCTAGCATTGTTGGACCAAAAGAAATTGAACAGTAAATTAGCCATAACTTTTAATTTGGGTATTGTTGCATGCGCACAACCTATCAATCTTTACTTTAATGGGTCATCCGAGTTGAACAAACTTACATCTATCCGTGTTGTCAGAGAACACGCGCTTTCAATGCAAAAATGAAATTTTAAGAAAAAAGTACTATTTTCAGTAATTCTGAATTTTTAATATTTTTATATTTTTAGAATTTTAGAATTTATTTTTTTAGAAATTCCTAATCATGCTAGGACTCTTATAGCAAAAGTTTATTTGAAAATTTTATTTTTAAAAATTAGGTTTTAATAGAATTTTACTAGAATTAGAATTTTTATTAAAGTTCAAAATTTTCTATTTTTGGGGACATCATCAAGTCCATTCCTACATCCGTTGGCCCAAGCTCAGTTAGACCAAGCTCAGCCTACTATTTTATTTTTAAAGAGTAAAGTAGTTGTTGATTCGCTGTCTACTCTCCCAAGAGAGGTGTAATTTGTAAATGGGCATAGAGCCCCACCAAATGTCACTCAATGAAAAAGCGATACCAAGGCCGTTTGTTTTGTCGGTTTAAAAGTCAATATCCATAAGCAAGCCTCCATATTGCAGGCTAGGACTGGGAGTTCAATTGCATGCTGGCCCTGCCCTATGCTTTAAGCTTAACCTACAATGTAATGGATGGGGCCCACCTTGATGTGTTTATGGCATTCAATGCATCCATTGTATCTGCACCCTCAGTTACTTGGAGCTCAAAAATCAGGCAAAGCCCAAATTCAAATGGGGTCCATGAAGATATAATTCTTCCCCACTTGAAGATCTAACTTTCAATATGTGGCTCATAGATAACCAGTTGAGAAAGGACATAATAAGGAATTTGAATTGAGTCATGCCACATCCTTCACCCATCTCCCTCCCTCTTGATGTGGTGGGGTTTGATCTGACGGCAGACTACCATCAGAGAAACCCGGTCTAAACATGTTTATTTTATTTTATTTTGTTTTATTTTATTTTATTTTTTTGGAGTTTTTTCTGCACGGTCAGTCTTTCAATCAAACTCTACCACATCATGATCATGTAGAGAATCCAATCAGAAGAAATCAAATTGTATAATGAACTTCACTGTGAATTTATGTGGTTTATCTACTCCATCCATCTATTTTTCCAACTCATTTTAGGGATTTAATTCAAAACTGAAGCATGTCCAAATTTTAGGTGGAGCACACCACAAGAAACAGTGGGAATAATGATTTCCACTGTTGAAAGCTTTCTAAGGCCTCAGTGATGTTTATTTGTCATCCAAACAGGCAGAGATGAATGAAAAACACAAATATCAGTTTGATCCAAAACTTTCATGGCCCTCCAGAAATTTTCAAGGGAAGACATTCAATTTATACCTTTTTCTGTAATAGGGTCCACTTAAACGTTAGATGTGCTTCATTTTTGGGCTGAAGCTCTAAAATTATTTAGTAAAATGGATGTAAGGAGTAGATAAAATTCATAAATCACGGTGAGGCCCGCATAGTATACTCGGTAGGCAATCCGCTTCCCGTCTAAAGCGAGGGCGGTAGCTATTCCGTGTCCAGCAACAACACGCTCGACTGAGAAAACGCCAAAGGTCAAAGGGACAGGATCTTCCAGCTTTGATGATTTTGGGTCATCCTATCCCGGACGCGGATTAGATACTGACAGGTTCGGCAAGTCGGCTACTGAAATGTCATCATCAAGGTCTGAGGGCCCCACTTTGATGTATGTGTTGTATCCACACCGTCCATGCATTTTGAGATATTATTTCAGGGCATGAACCAAAGAATAAGGCAGATAAAAAGATGTAGTGGACCCATCACAGAAAACAGTGGGGAGAGTGATTCCCACAGTTGAAACTATCCTAAGGCCCACCATAATTTTTATTTGAAATCTAACCCGTTCAAAAGTTAAAAAAAGACATGAAATAAGGTAAAACACAAATATCAGCTTGATCTAAAACTTTTGAAGTTTTTAATCGTGAACGTCACTGTTCCCACTTTTTTCTGTGCTGGGTCCACTGGAGCTGTGGATTTAACTCATTCTTTGGATATTTCCATATAAGGGGCTGTTTGATTTTTTAATTTCGGTCCAAAGGTGTTATTATTGATTTAAATATTTGAGCCCCACCATGATATATATGAGTTATCCACACCATCCATCCTTTTAAAAATATATTTTAAGACATGAGCCAAAAAATGACGAAAATCAAAAGCTCAAATGCATCACACCTTAAGAAACAATGATCATTAAAATGTAAAGTTGTTTTCTCCATAGGACCCACAGTGATGTTTATTTGTCATCCAACCCCTTAATAAGGTCACACAGTCATGGATAAAGTGGTAACAAAAATATCAGTTTGATCCAAAACTTCTGAGGTCTTCAAGAAGCTTTCAATGGTAGGAGTTCAATTCCCATTGTTTCCAATAGTGTGGTCGATTTGATCTTTGGATCTGCCTCGTTTTTTGGCTCATACCCTAAAATGAGTTGGCTAAAGGGACGGACGGTGTGGATAATACACAAACAAACGTCAAGGTAGTTCCCACAATTTAACTTTTTTCTCATAGTGCCGTGAGGAGAGCAATAAATGAAAGGCGGCGGCCATATCACCTTGGAAATCTAACCAGAAGCAGAGAGGTAAATAATTAAAATCAAACGGGCCTTAAAATGTTCTCTACAAATTGATGAAAGGTGTGGATACAAAACATACATTATGGTGGGGCTCACGGAACTTGGTGACGTCACTTCAGTAGCGAGTCTCGCTACTCAACCTGTCAGTAGCTAATCCGCGCCCATCCCAACAACCCATTGCTATCCGTTCCTCTGAACAAGAAATGAGAAATGCAGTTGCGGCATTGCAACTTTTCTGGTATTGGCCACTCAAACATGAAAACTTCGCCCAAGAAAGCGAAATCCAGTCCGTTCATAAGGTGAGTCGGAAAGGATTGATTTAATGGGTAAAACATCAGACGGGTCGTTTGTTGCAAAAAATATTGATTTTTATAAAAATATATTTAATATATAATATATAAAAGTTATTTTGGAAAAACATCTTTTTATGGGTTTTGGAAATAGTCCCACATGGGAAAGGGAAGAAAAGAAAATTTGGTTTAAATGAAAACAGTGGAGTATTATAATATTTACCTTCGTAGTCCGTGGACTATGGACCTTGCGTGTTCCAGACTCGGACTCGGTCTCGGGCTCTGACTCTGGCTCTGACTCTGACTCTGACTCTGACTCTGACTCTGACTCTGACTCTGACTCTGACTCTGACTCTGACTCTGACTCGGTGCGAGGGCGTGGGCATGTGAGGCAGTGTGGCTGTAGAGGCGCTAGTGACGCACTTTGCACAAACGGCCATAAAACGGCTAGTTTTCCAACAGCCAGAAATGGCTTAATGGAATTTAAATCTCTGGACCATAACCCCCTAGCCACCATAGCCTATAAAATGAGGGCCTGGATGGGTTTCCAAACCATCTTACAAACCATTCCAGCACTACCATACGAATTGAGAAAGCCCACTAATCCTCTCTAATACTCCTGTAATTCCAGCAACAAAACAGCAAGGGTTTAACCATTGCAAGAAGAACAGACCAACGGTGTGGTCTAGGACGGTTCAACTGAACCAGCGGCTGAAGAATTGACCAAAGCAGTGGTCTAAAACAAAAATTTTCTTCTTCATTTCCTTTTCTTCTGGGATTTTTTTTTTTTTTTTTTTTTTTTTTTTTTTTTTTTTTTTTTGTATTTCTACCAGAAATTGTGTAATTGAGTTACAATAGGTGGGCCTTGTGTTTTGCTGAACGCAGACCCACACCAGGCTCGTCGTATCCTAGAAGCTATTTGCCTGTAACCTATCAGCTTACTCAATTCACTTGAGTAGGGGCAAATAACGCTTTAAGGACAGCGTTTGTCAGACGTGCTTCAGCCTGTCCTTATTCCTGATTAAAGTGATTTTATTATTTTTTTTTTGGTTTCCATATTATACAGAAATAACATCAATCTGTATAAACTTTCAACAATCTTAAAGTGTTATTTGATGGAAGCCAACAGTGTTTCATCTATCAAGTTGATGAATCAGGACTTGATACGTCTTGATCGGTTCGATGGAACCAATTTTACAAGATGACAAGACAAACTGAAATTTCTCCTAACGGCGCTGAAGATTTACTATATATTAGATCCAAATTTACAAGCGCTACCTGAAGCAACCGACAACGACACACCTGAACAGGTGGCCGCCCGCACTAAACGAGCCGAAGACGAACTCTTGTGTCGAGGACACATTCTGAACGCACTCTCCGACTGTCTCTACGATCTGTACCAACAGACGTCATCAACAAAGGAGATCTGGGCCGCTCTGGAGTTCAAATATAAGGCTGAAGAAGAAGGTACCAACAAGTTTCTCATCGCCAAGTATTTTGACTTCAACATGGTAGATAACAAACCGCTGCTACCCCAAATCCAAGAATTGCAGCTAATAGTAAACAAAATCAAAGCGATAAAGATAGATCTTCCTGAATCATTCCAAGTCGGGGCTATAATCGTCAAATTGCCACCGATGTGGAAAGACTATGGAAGAAGTTGCTGCATAAAACTGAGGACTACACACTGGAACAAATCTAGAAACACCTTAGAATTGAGGAAGAATCCCGTAACCGCGACAAAAAGAATGATAACGGGAATACCTCGTCCAAGGTACATGCAGTAGAGAACTCTAATAATAAACATCCCGAGAAGGACAATTCCCTGAAACCCAATAAAGGGAAATTCAAGAAAAACACCCAAAAGAAGAACGGAAAATTCAAAGGCCCATGCCATGTCTGTGGGAAAACCGGGCACAATCCTCGAGTATGCCGATATCACAAGTCTAAACAAGAGGCAAGTGCAGTTGAAGAAGGCGATATAGTGGCCATGATCACTGAGGTGAATACCATCCAAGGAAAAGTTCCAGGATGGTGGTATGATACTGCCGCTACAGTACATGTGTGCTACGACAAATCAGCCTTCAAAACCTATGAGGAATTAACCGATGGTCAAGAAGTCCAAATGGGTAATGAAGTCCGATCGAAGGTCGTTGGCAAAGGAACTGTCGAACTGATATTCACCTCTGGAAAGAAAGTGATTCTGACTAATGTACTGCAGGGTGGTGTACGAGTCAGGTAAACTGATTCTGTCTAAGAATGAGAATTTTGTCGGAAAGGGATATGCGTGTAACGGGATGGTTAAGTTTTCTCTGAATGAAAGTAGCACTTCTGCGTATATGGTTGAATCCGCTGGACTGTGGCATGATAGACTAGCCCATATAGGGTATATAGTACCTTGAAATTCATGGCTAAGAATGGTTTAATCTCATATACAGATAATGAAACCGAAAAATGTGAAGTGTGCATATGATCCAAAATGATGAAAAAAACTTTTCCAAGTGTTGAAAGATCGTCCTAAGTGTTGGATCTTGTGCACAGTGATATCTGTGACTTAAACGGCATTCTTACTCGTGGAGGTAAACGGTACTTCATAACCTTTATAGATGATTGCTCTAGATATGTGTATGTGTACCTATTAAAGAGCAAAGATGAAGCATTGAACATGTTTAAAGTATATAAAACAGAAGTAGAAAATCAACTAAATAAGAAGATAAAAATTCTCCGTAGCGATAGAGGAGGAGAATACTTCTCAAATGAGTTCGATAACTTCTGTGAACAACATGGACTGATACATCAATGTACTGCTCCATATACACCCCAACAAAACGGAATAGCTGAAAGGAAGAATAGGACATTAGTAGAAATGGTCAACTCAATGCTGATAAGAGCAAAGTTACCACTAAGTCTATGGGGTGAGGCACTGCTTGTAGCATGTCATATTCTAAATAGAATACCATCTAAAAAGTATAAAATATCTCCATATGAAACATGGAGAGGTAGAAAACCTAACCTAGGATATCTAAAAGTGTGGGGGTGTCTTGTATACTGCAGAACCCCTAACCCACAAAGAACTAAGTTAGGACCAAGAGCTATTAAGTTTGCCTTCGTAGGGTATGCACAAAATAGTAAAGCTTATAGACTTCTAGACATAGAGTCTAATATAATAATAGAATCAAGAGACGTTGAGTTCTTTGAGAACTCACTATCCTTGGAGTCTAAGGATAATGACATCCAAACTCCTAATAGAGAACAAGATAGCACAGCCCCACAGATAGTGGAAGTTCCTATTGAACCTCGTAGGAGTCAAAAAATAAGAACAGAGAAGAGTCTAGGAGATGACTACATAGACTCACAACGTATTATTTTCCATCTAGTAGAAGCAGATAGAGAAAATGTTATAAGACAAATACCTATAGTGATGAATATAGAAGATGATCCTAAATCATATAAAGAGGCTATATCCTCTAGAGACTCAGCTTTCTGGAAAGAAGCTATAAACGATGAAATGGAATCCATACTATCAAATCAAACATAGGAACTAGTAAACTTACCTCCAGGTTCTAGACCCATAGGTTGCAAGTGGGTATTTAGGAAGAAATATCACACTGATGGGACTATCCAAACCTTAAAGCTCGACTAGTAGCTAAGGGTTTTAGACAAAAAGAAGGGATAAATTATTTTGACACATACTCACCTGTAGCTAGGATAACATCCATTAGGATATTATTTGCGCTAGCTTCCATACATCATCTTCACATCCATCAAATGAATGTAAAGACTGTTTTCCTGAATGGTGACCTCAATGAGGAAGTATACATGGAATAACCTAAAGGGTTCATTCTACCAGGAAATGAAAATAAAGTATGTAGATTAGTCAAATCATTGTATGGATTAAAACAAGCACCAAAACAATGGCATCAGAAGTTTGATTCCAAAATATTTTCTCATGGTTTCATGCATAATGTAGCTGACAAATGCATATATTCAAAAGTAGATGGTAGTTGTATCGTTATTATTTGTCTGTATGTTGATGACATGTTAATAATAAGTAATAAAATGGAAGGTGTAACCGAAACAAAAAGGTTTCTATCTTCAGTATTCAAAATGAAGGATCTTGGACAAGTTGATACTATCCTAGGTATCAAAGTTAAAAAACATTGTGGGGGTTATGCTTTGTGTCAATCTCATTATATTGAGAAGATACTAAACAAGTTTAACCATCTAAATATAAAAGAAGCAAAGAGCCCATTTGATCCAAGTATCAAGCTCAAAGAAAATATTGGAAGAACCGTTGCACAATTAGAATATGCGAGTGCCATAAGAAGTCTTATATATGCTATACAATGCACTAGGCCTGATATCGCATATGCTGTGAGTAAACTTAGTAGGTTTACTAGTAACCCCAGTACTGAACACTGAATGCAATTAGTAGAGTCCTTGTAAGAATACTTAAAGCAAAAAGACTTAGGACTATTTTATTCAGAGTTTTCGGCCGTATTGGAGGAGGATATACCGATGCGAGCTGGATATCGAGTGCAAGGGACAACAAGTCTACTACAGGGTGGGTATTCACCCTAAGAGGTGCAGCTGTATCTTGGGGATCCAAGAAACAAACCTGCATAACGCACTCGACTATGGAGTCTGAATTCATAGCCCTGGCTGCAACAGGCAAAGAGGCTGAGTGGCTAAGGGATCTTCTATTAGAAATTTCTTTCAGTGTAAAGCCGATATCGGCTGTATCACTACATTGTGATAGTGAAGCCACATTAGCTAGAGCCTATAGTGGCACGTATAATAGTAAATCTAGACATATTAGTCCTCGACATGATTATGTCAGACAATTGATTCGAGATGGAATCATTGCTATTTCTTATGTGAAATCAAGCAACAACCTGGCGGATCCTTTCACTAAACCTCTACCGAGAGAGGTAGTAAAGGCTACATCTAGAGGGATGGGGTTGAAACTCTTCAACCAAAGTTCCACTAGTGATGGTAACCCAACCTGAAGTTAGAAAATCTCTAAATTTAGGTTTAATGGGTAAAAACAAGTCACTGATATGTGGAAAGTTTTTCAGCACTAAATTATAAAACCTCATCCATAATAGATAAGTGCTGAGCGTTACGTAAGAGGGTTGAGTCTGAGAACTCTTAATGAAATCCAGTCTATAGGACAAGTGTCTTATAGTAACGGAGACACTGGAAGGATTTCACCTATATGAATGTAGAGATGGTGCCGTCTTTAACATATATTTTTGTGTGGCTGTAGAGGCGCTAGTGGCGCACTTTGATCCAAAAATATAGTCGCACGAGTGAACTTAGTGCTCTTTACCACAAAGTCGGGACGGTGCCCTGATTATACGCGGAGTATTAGAAATAACCATGTTCCGTGTAGAATTCGGTTTGCCGTTATCGCGACACAAATCCAGCGTATGTCGCAGCCCAGTGGAGCCCACAAGATAGGTGGCACGATCATCAGAACCGTCCAGTGTTTGGAATATATTCTTACACGGTTCATTATAATAAAATTATTCTGCAGGTTTGATTTTTACCCATCAGTCTCTGCAGATGAATTTCGAACAATGAAAAGAAGGTTTTTAATGGGTTGGATTTAACTCGAAAAATCAAAAGTTAGAATGATCGATTGAAGCCTGATTATGGAAGAATAGTTTATCTATGGTATTAAAAATAAAATGAGATATTCAAATCATATCTCAGCATGTGGGTCCCAGTGGTGGTAACACATGCTTGAACGCCCTCCGAGTAATCCCGCATCCCAACTAGTCTAGAAGCCTAATGTATGGTTTGGACGCTAGTAAATTTTTGAAGTTGTAATCTAATTATAAGTAAAGTGTTTATTGCTGTCTTTGTTTAGCTTTAAATTATAATCTATTTACACATAAATAAATATATATCTTAGTATAACTTGTAAATTATTTACTATCTATAATTGAATATTCAGAGCAACAAAACTTAAAAGTAGTGAATTCTTTAAAACTCATTAAATAACATATAAAGTCTCTGTTTAAAATAGATGATTGGGATAAACCTAACTGAATAAAGTATATGGCCAATCTTTAAACTAAAACAATTATTTAGTGGGTCACAAAAGTGGGACTATTATTTCAAATTTCCTTTTATGATGAGAAATTATTGAATATCAACCTTAATTATAAACTAACATCAAATTAGTAGCATCTAATAGACTTAAATGCACCTTTAGTAATCCAAATCTCTAAATTTGAGTGATTCTCTCTGGCAAAGTTAATAAGAAGTGAGACCTATTGTACGAACAGCTTAGATCATTGAAGCATGAAGTTCACTTGTACAAACTGAAAATTGGAACAGAAATATAGAATTATAATGTAATTGGGGGGATGCCGGTGCATGAAATTTTTTCCACGGCTGCCTATTGCAGTATCCTATGGCATTACAAATCATTATATTTATAAGGCATGGAATATCACGAATACATGACTTTCTAGTAGTGAATTAGGTGAGGCCTCGGTGTGGCTCCGGCGGCCTTAATGCATGTGTTATATCCACACTATTTATCCATTTGTGAGTTAAACTTACAGTATGAGCTAAAAAATGAAGTATATCTAAAGCTCAAATGGACCACACCATGGAAACCAATATGAACAATGATGCCCCCAATGAAACCTTCTTAGGGCCCACCATGATGTTTACTTGACATCTATCCTGTTTGTAAGGTCAAACATATACGGTTGAAGGGAAACACAAATACCAGCGTGATACAAAACTTATGTAGCTTCCAAGATCTTTACAATGATATGTGGTCATTCTTCACTGCTTGCGGTGAAAAATGAGTCAAATCCAAAACCCATGTGAGCCACAGGACAGGAAACAATGAGGATTGAACAAGCACCATTGAAATATTTATATGGCCATGAATTATTTGAAAAAGGCTAATATTTTCGTGTTTTAAATTTTTATATGTAATTATGACCTTACTAAGGGAATAGATGGCATATAAACGTTGCGAGGTTACAACAGTAGACATTTTCTTACACACTTTTTCCTATCATCTGGAACACTTGAGTTTCGGATCTAACTTATTTTTGGGCCCATGTCCTAAAATGATTTGGCAAAGAGATGGATAGGGTGCATTCCTCACAAGCATTATAGTCACCCTTTCCATGGCAAGAAGTTCATGCTAAAGATTTTCCAATAAAAGTTTCATGAGTTTGACACTTGCAATCGCCAGTCGATTGATCTGAACTTCTAATTTCCATAAAAATCACAACTTTCAACTTGAATAGGAAATTAGAGTTTCTAAAACCGTCTTTCTATTTACAAACTTCCATGTTGTCGAGGGTTTCACAAATGCCCACACCGTTGAAGTTGCAACTCTCCTTTACTGAGATTTTTTTAAAAAAGCATCCATGGTAGATTACAGGTAAAAGCTGTAATCCCCTTACAACTTTAAATCTGTTACAAGATACTCTTCCAATCAGGACGATACTCATGCACTATAAATTCCTTAAAAAATGCATGGATACAGGTAAGTCAATTATACCGTCCAACTGATGGTCCCCACTTTAGATGTATCAAGAAGCAAAAATTACGATACTTTGATTATGTGAGAATTAGATTGGTGAACATTTATTTCACGGTTGAAAATGAAAATTAACAATGATTCGGATTATGTGAAAAATAAGTGTTTAGGAATCAGAGGTTACGATCATTTAAACCATCTTATTTTGGGACTGTGACTTCAAAACAATGATTTTCACAATATATTCCGTTTCATTTGAGTTAATGTCTGCCACGTGTATAAGCTATAGGTGCCTGCGTATCAAGCGTCATACGCTGTCTGAGTATCATATAATTCCTCCCTCGGAAAAACGAGAAATTGACCACTGTAAGACCCATTTACGGCCCGTTTACCCGTTGAAGCCCACCCTTTTTTACCTGACCAGAATAAGCCCCAATTGTACGTATGCCTTGCCAAAGGTCAAAAATGCCCCCCGCTTTTTCCTTCAAGCGGATCAGCTGGTGCTCGAAGACGAGCGCTGACGCTCCTCGAACTCCGAGTTGTACGAACGGTTCAAAAGAAATCAAAGTTACATGGCCCCACAGTTATGTATTTATTATATCCACAACGTTCATCCATATTTCGAGATCATTTCGGAGCATTATCTGTCACGCCCCAAAATTCGGGTACCCGAATAGGGTGTCCAGGACCCGAATTCCAGACCCGTGACCTATATAAAAAAATAAAAGATAAAGAATGACAATTTCATATGCATTTCATTTTCTTCCACCATCGCCCAATATTTAAAATCCAAACACATGTTAAGATCATTAATTTCAAAATCTGTTATTACACAATGCATAATTATTTAATTTAACTTGAAGTAAGAAAATCAAGTCAAACATTACTGCATCCATAGTTCTAAAATAAAATAAAATTTATTCAATGTAGAATAACATGCCACATGCATCCAACCACATTCCATGCTGCTCACTACTAATAGTAATATCCTGCATCTTCAAAATATTCGTAACCTGAAACGGTTAAAACATAATGAGTTGACAACTCAATAGGATCACATCAATCCCGAGTTGAAAAACTCACAAATATTACCAAATTTAATCTCAACATTTAATCAAAATAAAGCGAACATTGGATGTAAAATCATAGTTAATAATTTGACATTCATGAACATGAAATAAATGAATTATTTAACATAGCTTTAAAAAAAATACTAAGATTTGGAGTGGCAAAACACTCATGTGTGCTGATCCTTTTAGGGGATGACCCACGACAGAGCACCGGTGTTGAATCCTTTCAGGGTATGACCCTCGGCAGAGCACCGGTATAACCTTTTAGGGACAAAAACCAGGGCAGTGCACCCGTGTGTACTGATCTTTTAGGGAATCACCCAGGGCAGAGCACCCGTGCTGATCCTTTTGGAATGACCCTGGGCAGAGCACCCGTGTCGTGCTGATCATTTCGGGAATGACCCTGGGCAGAGCACCCGTGAGAATCGTTGTACAAAAAATAATTATTCACATACGATGCATTTAACTTACAAGGAAACATTATAACAATTAATATCAGAGTGCCTATAACAGATAATACGGTGATCCTTTTAGGGCATAGCACCCATAAAAATTAAAAATAATAGTTCACATAATAAATATTCATCATCACTAACAAATAATATCAAATGCAAATAATAATAATAATAATAATTGCATTTGTACAGTAATTAATAAAGAATTTCTTTCAATAGGAAATTATTTATGAATATTTCAATGTCTAAATTATATAAAGCAATATATATGAATTTTTCAATGGGGGAATGATCACCTACCTGATATGGAAAAATAGTGTGATGGGAGGAAATAATCTGAAGAGATGCTAATTTCGACGTGCACTAGCTTGGATTAGTCAACTCTGAACTCGATGTTGAACCCTTACGTACTCCCTTTTCCTAATCTCTCTTTTCTTCTCAAAATCTTTCTTTTGTGATTTTTTTTCTATGATTTTCTATATGTAGCATGAGAAATGGGGTATAAAATAATGTCAGATGAGTTGATGGGTTCTGAGTCTAATGGACGGTTTAGATTGAGGAATGGGTCCCACCATGATGATGGAAATCATGGTGAATGGGTTCCCATCCGCAACCGTTGCAGAGAAGTGGGAAAGAGAGGGAGTCGTGGAGGAGAGAATTGTGGGGAAGTGGAAAGCAAGTGACACACGTCACTTGCTTTGCTTTATTTATTATTATTATTATTTTTTTTGAAAAGTGGGCCCCACAACTATGACGTGATAGATCCACACCGTTCATCAGTTTTGCCCGACAAGACTATGGCATGAGCCCAAAAATGAGGGTCATCCAAAGCTCATGTGGGCCACATCATATGAAACAATGGGTTAAAGGTGGAACCCACTGTTTAAAAAGAAACAGGGTATTACATTATCAAATTCAAAAAAGAAAAATCATATCTAAAGATCAGCTGGACAACACCACAAAGAGCAGTAGAAAATTGATTTTCACCGTTGAAACTTTTGTAGGGCCCACCATAACATTTATTTTCCATCCAATCTATTCATAAGGCCACAAAGACCTGAATGAACAGAAAAAACAAATTTCATAATGATCCAAAACTTCCGTGATCCCTAAAAGGGTTTTAATGGTATACGTTCAAAGTAGAATGGTAATGTCGTAAGCTACGGTCAGATCTATGGCTACGAATTATAACCATAGCTATATATACACTAATCCGTAGCCATAGAAGACTATCCGGGGTGGGTTCACCGAACTAGTGGCCCCGATGCCCGTTGCTGGCCTGTCCGGCGGGGCCACACCCATCTGCCAGTCCCTATGGCTACGGATTATAACTGTAGCCATAAACAGACTACCGTGACAACAATCTATGCAGAACTTTATTCTACCTATAATTTTCTCTGACACATATTTATATAAATATGTATATATAAGCATATAAAAAAAAAAAATTCTCTCTTTTTTTCATTTATTTCTTTATTCATTTAACAAGAATATCTTCTAAACTAAAATTAGTTACTTGATATACCCTATATGATTTTGGGGTAGGAGAAGCTACTTTAACCAACTAACCTGGTTATTTTTCAAGATTCCATCAGGTCAATGGTCGCAAATCCATTTCATTCACTTAGCGGTCAATTTCATTCATTTCATTTACTTCGCGATCAATTCCATACATTTCACGGTCATTCCTGGCAATTCCATATTGATTCACGGTCATTTCCACGCATTTCACGGTCAATTCCCTTCACTTCATGGTCATTTCCTCACATTTCACGGTCAATTCGCTTCGCTTCACTTCACGGTCATTTCCATGCATTTCACGGTCATTCCCGGCGATTTCGTGTTGATTCACGGTCATTTCCACACATTTCACAGTCAATTCCCTTTACTTCATTGTCATTTTCACGAATTTCACGATCAATTCGCTTCACTTCACGGTCATTTCCTTGCATTTCACGGTCATTCTCGGCGATTCCGTGTTGATTCACGGTCATTTCCACGCATTTCACGGTCAATTCGCTTCACTTCATGGTCATTTCCACTCATTTCACTTCCCCGTGATTCCGTGTTGATTCACGGTCAATTCCATGCATTTCACGGTCAATTCCCTTCACTTCACGGTCATTTCCATGCATTTCATGTCAATTCGCTTCACTTCACATTCATCATTTCTATGCATTTCACGGTCATTCCCGGTCATTCCCGCGATTCCGTGTTGATTCACGGTCATTTCCATGCATTTCACGGTCACGTTTTCCACGCATTTCACGGCCAATTCGCTTCACTTCACGATCATTTCCATACATTTCACGACGATTCCGTGTTGATTCATGATCATTTTCACGCATTTCACGGTCAATTCCCTTCACGGTCATTTCCACGCATTTCACGGTCATTCTCGGCCATGAAATGCGTGGAAATGACCGTGAAGTGAAGGGAATTGGCCGTGAAATGCGTGGAAATGACCGTGAATCAACATGGAATCGCTGAAAATGACCTTGAAATGCATGGAAATGACCGTGAAGTGAAGCGAATTGACCGTGAAATGCGTGGAAATGACCATGAAGTGAAAGGAATTGACAGTGAATCAACACGGAATCGCCGCGAATGACCATGAATTGCATGGAAATGACCGTGAAGTGAAGCGAATTGACCGTGAAATGCATGGAAATGATCGTGAATCAACACGGAATTGCCAGGAATGACCGTGAAATGCATGGAAATGACTGTGAAGTGAAGCGAATTGACTGTGAAATGCGTGGAAATGACCGTGAAGTGAAGGGAATTGACCGTGAATCAACACGGAATCGCCAGGAATGACCGTGAAATGCATGGAAATGACCGTGAAGTGAAGCGAATTGACCGTGAAATGTGTGGAAATGACCGTGAAGTGAAGGGAAATGACTGTGAAATGCATGGAAATGACCGTGAATCAACACGAAATTGCCGGGAATGATCGTGAAATGCATGAAAATGACCGTGAAGTGAAGCGAATTGACCGTGAAATGCGTGGAAATGATTGTGAAATGATGGGAATTGTTCGTGAAATGCGTGGAAATGACCGTGAATCAACAAAGAATCGCCGGGAATGACCGTGAAATGCATGAAAATGACCTTGAAGTGAAGTGAATTGACCGTGAAATGCGTGGAAATGATCGTGAAGTGAAGGGAATTGACCGTGAAATGTGTGGAAATGACCATGAATCAACACGGAATCGCCGGGAATGACCGTGAAATGCATGGAAATGACCGTGAAGTGAAGCGAATTGACCATGAAATTCATGGAAATGACCGTGAAGTGAAGAGAATCAACCATGAAATTTATGGAAATGACCGTGAATCAACATGGAATCGCTGGGAATGACCGAGAAATGCATGAAAATGACCGCGAAGTGAAGCGAATTGACTGTGAAATGCGAGGAAATGACCGTGAAGTGAAGGGAATTGACCGTGAAATGCGTGGAAATGACCGTGAATCAATACGGAATCGCCGAGAATGACCGTGAAATGCATAGAATTGATCACGAAGTAAATGAAATGAATGAAATTAACCGCTAAGTGAATGAAATGGATTTTCGACCATCGACCTGATGGAATCTTGGAAAATAACTAGGTTAGTTGGTTAGCTTCTCCTACCCCAAAATCATATAGGGTACATCAAGTAACTAATTTTAGTTTAGAAGATATTCTTGTTAAATGAATAAAGAAAGAAATGAAAGAAAAAAAAAGAGAGAATTTTTTATTTTATATGCTTATATATACATATTTATATAAATATGTGTTAGAGAAAATTATAGGTAGAATAAAGTTCTCCATGTAAAAAAATAAATTAATTAAAAAATAAATTAAAAAATGCACAGACTGTTGTCACGGTAGTCTATTTATGGCTACGGTTATAATCCGTAGCCATAGGGACCGTCAGATGGGCGTGGCCCCGCCAGATAGGCCTGGCCCAGCCGGACAGGGCAGCCACTGGCGTGGGGGGCCGCTACTTCGGCGAGCCCACCCTGGATAGTCCTCTATGGCTACGGATTAGAGTATCTATGGCTATGGTTATAATCTGTAGCGATAGGTCTGACCGTAGCTTACGACATTACCATTCTACTTTGAACGTCTACCGTTGGAACCCTTTTAGGGGTCACGGAAGTTTTGAATCATTATGAAATTTGTTTTTCCTGTTCATCTAGGTCTTTGTGACCTTATGAATAGTTTGGATGGAAAATAAATGTTATGGTGGGCCCTACAAAAGTTTCAACGGTGAAAATCAATTTTCTGCTCCTCTTTGTGGTGTGGTCCAGTTGATCTTTGGATACAATTTTTTTTTTAAATTTTATAATGCTCCGAAATAATCTCGAAATATGGATGAACGTTGTGGATATAATAAATACATAACTGTGGGGCCATGTAACTTTGATTTCTTTTGAACCGTTAGTACAACTCGGAGTTTGAGGAGCGACAACGCTCGTCTTCGAGCACCAGCCGATCCGCTTGAAGGAAAAAGAAGGAGCATTTTCGACCTTTGGCAAGGCGTCCGTACAGCTGGGCCTTATTCTAGTAAGGTAAAATGAGGTGAGCTTCAACGGGTAAATGGGCCATAAATGGGTCGTACAGTGGTAAATTTCTCTCGGAAAAACCCAAAGAAGCATCCTAGCAATGAATAAAGAGAAATTTCCAACTGTGAATCCCACCTTTTACCCACCGTCTTTTTCAAACTCTCACAAACTTTACATTCCCAAACTAAACCATTCTGTACGGACACATTATTTTCAGACGAAAATACCCTTGCTATGCTACTAATAGCTACGCTTATAATCCGTAGCCATAGGTCTACAGAATGGATGGTGCAACCTGCTGAATGCAAGGATATTTTCGTCTGAAAATAGTGCGTCCGTACATAATAGTTTAGTTTGGGAGAGCTTGCAAAAGACGGTGAGTAAAAGGTGGGGTTTATAGTCAGAAATTTCTCTACGATTTTAAAATACTGGCTCATTAGGGAAAATGATACAATGAACATGTGTGCGGAAACCCTCCTACGCACCTCGCTGCATTTGGATTCATCTAAGTCACCTATCTGGGCCATCCATTAGGTCCATTTCAGTATAAATAGGCTGCCTCGATAACTCATAATAATAGAATGATCCACACCGTCAATCCAGAGATATACAAAATGGATGGACAATATTGTTTGTAGACGATAGGTCCTGTCACAAATATTTACGACCAAACCTGTTACTATTATATCTGAACAAAATTCATAAGAAGAGCATATTGGACCCAATGGATGGTACAGATAGATGATATGGATTCCAACGAGTTCAAATACCACTAGGAACATGAGAAGGTTTCTATACATTTAATCCATAGCATATACCCTCAATGAGTCATTGAGAAATTTACAACTGTACGACCCATATATGGCCCATTTACCTTTTTAAGCCCACTTCTTTTTACCTCTCAAGAATAAGCCTCAGATGTACAAATGGCTTGCCAAAGGTTGAAAATGCCCCTTTGTTTTTCCTTCAAGCGGATCAGTGGTGCTCGAAGACGAGCGCTGATGCTCCTCGAACTCCGAGTTGTACGAACGGTTCAAAAGAGATCAAAGTTACATGGGCCCCACAGTTATGTATTTATTATATCCACAACGTTCATCCATATTTCGAGATCATTTCGGAGCATTATCAAAAAAAAAAGAATCATATCCAAAGATCAACTGGACCACACTACAAAGAGCAGCGGGAAAATTGATTTTCACCGTTAAAATTTTTGTAGGGCCCACCATAACATTTACTTTCCATCCAATCTATTCATAAGGTCATAAAGACCTGGATGAAGAGGAAAAACAAATTTCATAATGATCCAAAACTTCTGTGACCCCTAAAAGGGTTTCAATGGTAGACGTTCAATCCTCCACTACCTTTTACAGTGTGGTCCACTTGATAGCTAGATCTGTCTTATTTTTCATCTCAAGCCTTAATACGAGTTCGCCAAATAGATTGATGGTTTGGATATAACACATACCTCATAATAGGACCCACAAAAAGCGGTGGAGATTACAAATACAATTTTTTTTTTTTTTTAAATTAAAAAAAAAATACCAGCAACATGTGGCTACGGGGTTTTCTATGGCTACGAATTAGAACCGCATCTATAGTTGTATCCCCTGCTTTTTCGATATGTCCTTTGATATGTATTGAAGGTCTTTCGATATTATCGAAAAAGGTCCAGAACTGTCCAGCGAGTTTGCCTAAAAAATCCTGCAATTTTCGATACATATCGAAGAGTCGAAAGTATTTTACCTATGGTTAGTCCGTTCCAATCTGTGCATTAATTTTTTTTAATTTTAATTTTTTGCATGGAGAACTTTATTCTACGTACATTTTTCTCTAATACATATTTATATAAATATGTATATATAAGCATATAAATTTTTTTTCTTTCTCTCTTTTTTTTTTTTCATTTTACTCTTATTCATTTAACAAGAATATCTTCTAAACCAAAATTAGTTATTTGACGTACCGTATATGATTTTGGGGTAGGAGAAGCTACTTTAGCCAACCAACCTGGTTATTTTTCAAAATTCCATCAGGTCGATGGTCGAAAATCCATTTCATTCACTTCGCGGTCAATTTTAATCAGTTCGCAGTCAATTTCATTCATTTCATTTACTTCGCGATCAATTCCATACATTTCACGATCAATCCCGGCGATTCCCCTTCACTTCATGGTCAATTCTATGCATTTCACGGTCAATTCCCTTCACTTCACGGTCAATTTCATGCATTACATGATCAATTCCATGCATTTCACAGTCAATTCCGGCGATTCCCCTTCACTTCACGGTCAATTTCCTTTACTTCACGGTCAATTCCCTTCATTTGACGGTCAATTCCATGCATTTCACGGTCAATTTCCTTTACTTCATGGTCAATTCAATGCATTTCGTGGTTAATTCCCTTCATTTCACAATCAATTCCATGCATTTCACGGTCAATTCCGGCGATTCCCCTTCACTTCACGGTTACTTCACGGTCAATTCCCTTTACTTCACGGTCAATTCAATGCATTTCACGGTCAATTCCCTTCATTTCACGGTCAATTCCATGCATTTCACGGTCAATTCCGGTGATTCCCCTTCACTTCACGGTCAATTCCCTTTACTTCACGGTCAATTCAATGCATTTCACGGTCAATTCCCTTCATTTCACGATCAATCCTGGCGATTCCCCTTCACTTCACGGTCAATTCCATGCATTTCACGGTTAATTTCCTTCACTTCACGGTCAATTCCATGCATTTCACGGTAAATTCCCTTCATTTCATGTTCAATTCCATGCATTTCACGGTCAATCCTGGCTATTCCCCTTCATTTCATAGTCAATTCCATGCATTTCATGGTCAATTCCTTTTACTTCACGGTCAATTCAATGCATTTCACGGTCAATTCCCTTTACTTTACTTCAAGGTCATTTCAATGTATTTCACACGGTCAATTTGCTTCCACTTAACAATCATTTCCTGTATTTCACGGTCAATTCTCACGGTCAATTCGCTTCACTCACGTCATGTCCATGCATTTCACTGTAAATTCCCTTCACTTCACAGTCAATTCCATGCTTTCATGGTCAATTTCGGCGATTCCCCTTCACTTCACAGTCAATTCCATGCATTTCCGGTCACGGTCAATTCCACGCATTTCACTGTCAATTCCGACGATTCCCCTTCACTCACGGTCAATTCCATGCATTTCACAGTCAATTCCCTTCACTTCATGATCAATTCCATGCATTTCATGGTAAATTCCGGCGATTCCCCTTCACTGCACGGTCAATTCCATGTATTTCACGATCAATTCCCTTTACTTCACGGTCAATTCAATGCATTTCACGGTCAATTCCCTTTACTTCAAGGTCATTTCAATGCATTTCACGGTCAATTTGCTTCACTTAACAATCATTTCCATGTATTTCACGGTCAATTCGCTTCACTTCACGGTCATTCCATGCATTTCACTGTAAATTCCCTTCACTTCACAGTCAATTCCATGCATTTCACGGTCAATTTCGGCGATTCCCCTTCACTTCACAGTCAATTTCATGCAATTCACGGTCAATTCCATGCATTTCACTGTCAATTCCGACGATTCCCCTTCACTTCACGGTCAATTCCATGCATTTCACAGTCAATTCCCTTCACTTCATAATCAATTCCATGCATTTCACGGTCAATTCTCTTCATTTCACGGTCAATTCCATGCATTTCACGGTCAATTCCGGCGATTCCCCTTCACTGCACGGTCAATTCCATGCATTTCACGATCAATTCCCTTTACTTCACAGTCAATTCAATGCATTTCACGGTCAATTCCCTTTACTTCATGGTCAATTCAATGCATTTCACAGTTAATTCGCTTCACTTCACGGTCATTCCATGCATTTCACGGTCAATTCCCTTCACTTCACGGTCAATTCCATGCATTTCACAGTCAATTCCCTTCATTTCACAGTCAATTCCAGGCAGCTTTGCATAGGTCAAAAATGCCGGTGCTTTTTCAATTTCACTCAATTCACTCCCTTATACTCAAATACATGTCAGAACTCATCTCTGCCATCCCTATTCCTTCTTTTCACCCATTTTCTTCATTAAATCTCCATAGGGATGGTAGAGATGAGTTTAGACGTGTATTTAAGTGTAAGGGAGTGAATGGAGTGAAATACATGGAATTGACCGTGAAGTGAAGGGAATTGACCATGAAATGCATAGAATTGACCGTGAAGTGAAGGGGAATCGTTGGAATTGACCGTGAAATGCATGGAAATGACTGTGAAGTAAATGGAATTGATCGTGAAATGCATTGAATTGACCATGAAGTAAAGGGAATTGACCGTGATATGCATGGAATTGACCGTGAAGTGAAGGGGAATCATCGGAATTGACCGTGACATGCATGGAATTGACCGGAAAATGAAGTGAATTGACTGTGAAATGCATTGAATTGACCGTGAAGTAAAGGGAATTGACCGCGAAATGCATAGAATTGACGGTGAAGTGAAGGGAAATCGCTGAAATTGACCGTGAAATGCACGAAATTGACCATGAAATGAAGGGAATTGACCGTGAAATGCATGGAATTGACCATGAAGTGAAGGGAATTGACCATGAAATGCATGGAATGACTGTGAAGTGAAGCGAATTGACCGTGAAATGCATGGAAATGACCGTGAAGTGAAGTGAATTGACCATGAAATGCATTGAAATGACTGTGAAGTAAAGCGAATTGACCGTGAAGTAAAGAGAATTGACCGTGAAATGCATGGAATTGACCGTGAAGTGAAGGGGAATCGCCGGAATTGACCGTGAAATGCACGAAATTGACCGTGAAATGAAGGGAATTGACCGTGAAATGCACGGAATTGACCGTGAAGTGAAGGGGAATTGTCGGAATTGATCGTGAAATGCATGAAATTGACCGTGAAGTGAAGGGGAATCGTCGGAATTGACTGTGAAATGCATAGAATTGACCGTGAAATGAAGGGAATTGACCGTGAAGTAAAGTAAAGAGAATTGACCATGAAATGCATGGAATTGACCATGAAGTGAAGGGAATTGCCGGGATTGACCGTGTGAAATGCATGGAATTGACCATGAAAAATGAAGGGAATGACGTGAATGAATGCATGAAATTGACCGTGTGAAATGCACGTAATTGACAGTGAAATGAAGGGAATTGACCGTGTGAAATGCACGAAATTGACGTGAAATGCATGGAATTGACCGTGAAGTGAAGGGGAATCACCGTGATTGACCGTGAAATGCATGGAATTGATCGCGAAGTAAATGAAATGAATGAAATTGACCGCGAACTGATTGAAATTAACTGCGAAGTGAATGAAATGGATTTTCAACCATCGACCTGATGGAGTCTTGGAAAATAACCAGGTTGGTTGGCTAAAGTAACTTCTCCTGCCCGAAAATCATGTAGGGTACGTCGAGTAACTAATTTTGGTTTAGAAGATATTCTTGTTAAATGAATAAAAGATTTTTTTTATATGCTTATATATACATATTTATATAAATATGTATTAGAGAAAATTGCAGGTAGAATAAAGTTCTTCATGTAAAAAAAAAAATAAAAAATAAAAAAATTTTGCACAGACTAGCACAGACTACAGTTATAACTTCGGTTATAATCCGTAGCTATAGGTAAAATCACCTTCGATACATATCGAATACTCCTCGATATGTATCGAAAATTGCAGGATTTTTAAGGCAAACTCACTAGACAGTTTTAGACCTTTTTTGATCCTATCGAAATACCTTTGATACATATGAAAGAACATATCGAAAAAGCAAAGGCTACGGTTATAATCCGTAGCCATAGGAAACGTCATCTTTCACATGTCACATTTCTGAAGAAGCAGGGTCATTTTCGATCGTTGGCAAGTCATCCGAACGTACGGGGATTATTCTTACGAGGTAAAAAGAAGTGGGCTTAGAAATGTGAATGGGCCATAAATGGGTCGTACAGTTGTAAATTTCCTGGAGTCATTTGATACTCTGGCACACTGCAGAGCTTGATACCCAGGTGCTCAGAACTTGTAGACATGGCTTGTGTTAACTCAAATCAAACCAGTAGAAACTGTGAAAAATACTATACCTAAGTCACATTCCAAAAATGATATTATTTGGACAATCCTATCTTTGATCCGTTGACACTTGTATTTTGAAATAGGAACCCTGGAAGCTATCCATTTCCAACCGTCCAATAAATGTTCACCAATCTGATTTTCAGATAATAAAATAAGAGTAGTTTTTATATAACCACAAATCTAAACTAAAAACTATAGTTCAGACAGTTTAATTTAAATTTTTACATACTAAATATACTAAATTTCTATGCTCCAGCGTATTTTCCATCACACACTGCCAGAGTATGAAAGCTTTTCACTTCCCGGTTTGCGCAGGCAAATCGGATTGCGTACTGACTAACTCAGTACGGCAAACTCTGTTTGGTTTAAATTGAGTTACGTGTCTTATCCATCCCGTTCATCCGTTTTATAAGCTTATTTTAGCATATGATCCAAAAATATCCAATGCTCAAGTAAACCACAACACGTTAGACAGTGTGAATTGAACACCTATTGAAATATTAACGGGCCCAGAAAGGTTTTTGATCAAGATGATACTCGTGTTTTCCCTTAATCCATGTCTCTGTAACCTTATGAACAGGTTGGATGACAAATAAACATCACTATGTACCCTAGGAAGGTTTCTAGGGTGGGCATCATTATCCCACTATTCCTGTGGTGGGGGTCCATCTGAGCTTTGGATATGCTTTAATTTCGAAATCAAACCATAGATGAGGTGAAGAAAATGGAAGGATTGGATAAGCCAAATACATTACGGTGTGCCAACGGGAACGGATTGGCTACTCCCCTGCCACCAGTTAATGGCTGCTCTTTGGGCCCCTCCATGATGTATGTGTTTCATCCATTCCGTCCATCTATTTTTCTACATCATTTTATAGCATAAAAACAAAGACGAGGCATATGCCAATCTCAAGTGGACCACATTACAGGAAACAGTATTGAATGAACGTTGACAATTTAAAAACTTTTTGGGGGCCATAAAAGTTTTGGATCAAGCTGATCTTTCTTTTATCCCTTCATCTGGGTTTGTATGACCTAATCAACAGATTGGATGTTAAATAAATAGTACATTGGGCCTTAGGAGGATTTTAATGGTGTATATCCAATCATTATTGTTTTCCTGTGGTGTGGTCCAGTTGAGATTTATATCCCTCTCATTTTTAATACCAAGATCTAAAATGATCATTTAAAATTTATGAAATGAATGGATGAAACACATACATCATGGTGGGGCCCACAGAGCACTGAACATCAGCCACGGGGCTGGTGGCAGGGGGAGTAGCCAATCGGTTCCCTGTGCCAACAGAGTTTAAAAGCGAAGGAGTTGTTGGGTACGCAATCCGCTTCCTGCCAGAGGTAAAAATTACCCCAGTAAAACAAATAAACCAAAAAAAACCCAACTCCTGCTCTGATTGTCCGTCGGTGGAGAATGTGACGGGTGATGGGCCTTTACTACTATTCTCATTTCCCGATCGTCAGATCTCACACTTTCTCCTTCTCCTAATGAAATCCTCGTTCCATTACAGTTCCCTTCTCAGCTTCATTTAAGAGAGAGAGAGAGAGAGAGAGAGAGAGAGAGAGAGAGAGAGATGGCCGTGGATCAGCCTAGCTGCAAACCGGGGGTTTTGAAGGGAGTGGTGGGCCTGCTGGCGATCTGCCTGGCTGTATACATCGTGGGCCCCCCTCTCTACTGGCACTTCACAGAGGGTTTGGCTGCTGTTGGCCGTGCCTCCTCCTCTTGCCCTCCCTGCGTCTGCGACTGCTCTTCTCAGCCCCTGCTTTCCATGCCCGAGGGTATATCCGTCTTTTTCCTTTCCTTCCCTTACATTTCAGATCTGAATTCTGCTTTCTGAATTTCATTTCACATAGATTCCTGTTTGTGCTGAATGATTTCTTGGCTCGATATTTGCTGATTTTTTTTTTTTTCTTACCTTTTCTTTTTGGGAAAAGGGATGGCATTCTGCAACTCCCTCGTGGTCCACATGGCAACATTTGTGGTGATCGGGACTGTTGATCTGGTAGTTCACCACGTGGATCGGCTGTGTTCTAAAAGGAAGTGATCGGATTTCTGTAGCCTGTCTGATCAGCGGCCTCTGAAAGGAGTGGTTAGATCGATCAGCAATCTACTCTCAAGGAGGAAAACTCAAATTAACTGGATGGTTAGAGTTGTCCAATTGCCTATGACCCTTCCATGTGGCGGCACACCAGATCAACGGTCCAGATTGCCCGCACATGTTTGCCATGTGGAGTGAGCTGCTTAGAGCTAACTGGCTCCATGTTCGGGATCCAGTTATTGATATTCGAGGCAATTTTTCTTCAATAATAATGGAGTAGGGAGTGGGATGCAAGCCATAAGATTGGTAATTGAATTTCATCTTTATATATAGTTATAAATGTTTTGTTGCCTTGATTATACAATCTTTTACCATCATATGAAAGATGAGCTGGTAGAGACAGTGTAGTGTTTGTTAGTGATCCAGGGTTGAATCCCTAGTACCATTTTCAAGAAAGAAAAGAAACGAAAAGAATCCATGGATCATAATTCATGGATAAAAAAGATACAAGGCATGAGAGATTTGTCCACTTGGTTTGATTTCCTACAGATATGTGGGGTTGAAAATGATCTCTTGGTGAAATTTAAAAGATGAAAATCTTGTGTGGATGGATCTTTTACCCATTCTCTTAGAGAATCCAGTGATTGGTTTGATTTCCTACAGATATGTGGGGTTGAAAATGATCTCTCGGTGAAATTTAAAAAATGAAAATCTTTCGTGGATAGATCCTTTTACCCATTCTCTTAGAGAATCCAATGATGTTGTGGACACTTCGACTAAGGAAAGCTTTTAAGAAGATAGTATAAAAGACGATATTGGGAAGACACTAGCATCTCTTTGCTTTTGATGTTGCCCTCAATGATGTAAGTTGCAGATGGATACCTGTGTCGGTGCTGGACATGGATATTGGTGTAGGATGTGGCTTCTTCAAGGAGCCCAATATGCCAACATGTCTGTATATGTGTATTTACATATTTAAACAACCTCTATCAACTGTTCTCTCGGCCCTTGAGAAAACAAAATTTTGTGGTATGAAAGGTAACACTGCAACAGAGACTTTCAGTGAAATGACTTCCAAAAAGTAAATTGGAAGGAAAGCTGGGAACTAGAATTAACAGAAATAAAGACATTAAGAAAAAGAGGCTTTGGTGGAATGACATTAACATTTTCCAATTAGTGATTGGAGTTTGGGAACCAATAGCTAGTGTAACCTTCAGAGTTCCAGAGGAAGGAGCAGATGATAACAAACTTTTGATTTGGAGAATGAACTTTACAATCTAGAATAGAGGGCACAATCTTCACTGGCAGTAGAACCTCAGATGCGACCATAAAGTGGACACTTATAGGGTTTCACTATTTTATTTTCCTTGCATAAACTAACATGCATCACAAGTACGATTAGTTTGACCAATATAGGTGTACTTGGTTTATTTGGATCTGGGGTAACAGGACACTGCCACCACACCCTTAACCTAGACTACTATCAAAACATGGCTTACTTTTGGTCACCACTACTTATCTCTTTCACCCTTCCAGCAATGAGTATGGACGTCTCATCCTGTCATGGTCTTCTTTTCGTGAGAAGAAGGGCATTACTAGGTTGACCTTAGCATTAGTTCCATTCTCAACCACTACACGATCAGTGCTTCCACAAGACCGAATCTTATTGAAGTAATATGCGATGGCCATTGAACCTTCCTGTAAGCTGTTAGTGGTTTTTTTTCCAGCTGAAATATCTTTTCTGCATTTCATCAAGAATACAGAGTTACAGACTTTTGAGATGACTCGAGATCTCTCTGGTCAAATACAACAACCACTGTAATTCAGCAACCAGTACCAAATGTCTTGTCTAATCTGTCCATCTCAGTAACTTCTTTGCCTTGCATATTTTGTTTCTGCTTTTAGAATCACAGTATCACACATTTCAAGCACTACTCGGAATCTTTGAATAGACTTTTTCCTTGTAGTTTCTTCTTGTCGATTTGTTTGTTTTTTGTTACAATTTGAAAAAATTTGTATCTTTTTGTGCAAAAGTATACTCATTGGAGCAGCTTATATTCTTGAGCCTCGATTATTTGCATAGCTGTTGATACAAAATGTACATGTTTCATGTATTAATTTTCCCTTTAGACCTTGATAGAGATGTTTTTGCTGCTGATCTTCTTTTATCTGGTATACTCATGCTGTGAATTACTTGGAGTAGTGCATATGCAGTATTCCATCAAGTTCTGTTGACATATTTTCATTCTGTTTTTAATCGTGATCCAATCTAGCTAACATCTGCTCATTTGAATTCTTTATCTGCCATTTTTGCAGGATTAAGCAACACATCATTTGCAGGTTAGTTCTCATTACACAAACTGTATACGCAAGGCAGTAAATTTTGTTAACTTGATATAAGAAACTCGATTGCTGTTTATCTTTCAGAAAAGCTGACCTTGATATATGAAACTTAATTATAATTAACTTGTTCTTGAGATTGACATTATACTATCAGAATTTGCAGGTTAGTTTTCCTTTCAAAAATAATGTAAGAGTCTTACAAAGTATGGTATATTTTATCAGTTTCATAGATGATACCGGATTACCATTAGTATTCTTTTTCTGTTTTAAAGATTGAGGTTATCATGTCTCATATAGAGGTCAGGCACATACCATATCATAGGTGAACATTTATATTTTAGTTTAAACTTTTGTGGCAGCCATGGATTACTTAACATGAGGTCAGAAAACCCTGAATTCTCTTTTGTTCCACTAGGCTAACTAGCATCATGTCTGTCAATTTATTCGAGTTCATATTATAAATTCCTGATGGAGCTTATTCTTTCCCATATATTTTTGGTTGAAAAGTTTGGTTTTTTATGCATACATGGACACATTGACTGTCTGCGTAGCTTTTATGGCCAATTAATGATTTGGTATTAATAGTATTCTATGTATGGCCAAGATTACATTGCACACACGGCTCACTAAGAGTAGTGGGCCTTTAATTTTTCACCATTTAGATATGGTTGGTCATAATCTGAATGCATTTCAAAATTTGAATTTTTACAACTCCATTTTGAAATGTGTGTTAAGATTAAATTTCAAGAACGAAAAAAAAGGTGTTAATATTAACACCCATCTTTAATGGATGTTGGAAAACGTGGGCACACTGATTCTTGCTAAACATTTGGCACACATTCCTTTCCCTGCATACAAACACATTGATGGTTTCTGCTTGACTTTTTATGCATGTTCTTTGCTTTTAAAAAAATTCCATATTTGTCAGCTATGTATTTCTTCTCCTAGCTTCTTATGGTAATTTCTTATTTTCAACTTCTTAATTAGAAAATCAGAAAATTCGTGAGGCTTAATGCCTCTCATATCACGAATACATTTCTGTTTCTTTTCATGACACAACTCTAACCTAATGTTGAGAAAGTGACAAGTGACATTACAAGTGTCACAAACCCGTTGAATGGAATGCTTTATTGATTGAATGATCCAAGCATTGTGGTAATCTAATAGACCAGATAATCAAGACTTTGAAACCTTGATGGCTTTGGATAGGCTGAGCCTAATGATGCCTCTTTATGGTTTGTGGTTTTGTGTTTGAATGATAGGGTTTAGATACTTGGTAGGTCCTAAAGGAGAACCATATAGACAGGTTGTGCTAGGTGGCTTACAAATAGCTTTTTGTTTCTATAGCGGCCAATCATTGGGAATTGCCCTCACACATCTGCTAGAGAAAAGGATGACCAGGCAGCATTTTTTTACAGGGGTCCTTACTCTTACCCGGGTGGTAGACTCCCGGGAGTTTCAACACTGGGTCAAGGGTTCGAGTACCCACCAGTGGTGAAATCCCACAGCGTGCGTGTGTGGAGTGTGTGTGCGTGTGTTTAAAAAAAAAAAAAAGGCAGCATTTTTTTATAGGTTTGACCTACAATTGCATTGTCCTTCACCGGCTCACAATATTGCACACTTGTCGGAACATGGACATGTCTTATGGTTCAAAAGGAACCCAATTTATTTGTGACTGTTGCAAAGTGTCATTGTTGCATTTATACATTGCCATGCTGCCTTTGTTGATCCGACACTTGCACGCCAACCAATAAATGTAGTAATAGGTGATTGCATGAAGGTAACAAATTGACCAGCACATGGACAACTTTTTTATGAACATAAAGGCTGGCATGAAGGATGGGCGTTAAGCTTCTTTGATAGATTTCTTTATCACTTTATCATTTTTGGCATCCTATCACACATTTTGTGGCTTTAAGAGATTCATGTGGTGATCTATAACACAAGCCACCATGAAATGAGCTGTCAACAAGAAGTCTTTTTCCGGGTCTCTCATCATTGAGGGTGATTCCAGGAAACCTTTTGTGGCTTCTGGGGAGTATTGTTTTCCCTTGGAGTTCTCTTTCTTTTGTGTCCTTCACGGGCTCTCATGAGATTAGGATTAATTAGCTGAGTAGCTACGCCCTTCCTTTGTGTTGGTTCTTATCCACTGTCTTGACAGATATTGTGCTGCCCTTTGAAGCTTAATGAAATCTGTTTTAAAGATCATAAAACAAAAAGGTCTGTCAGCAAGACCTACCCTCTTATTAATAAAGGCAAAATTTCATTAAGGAGATAGATGAAAAGACAGCATACGACAAGGGAAACTATCCCCAAATTTCAAGGTCAGCCCATAAACGCCATCAGCAAAACCTATCTTTAATCCTTTCTCATGTTTTGTAATTTTTATGTGAACTTTTTTGAGCTGGGGACCATGAAGTTTGGCATTTCTCATTATAGCTTAAGCGGTTTAGGTATTGCAATATTTCTCTTGTGACGATGCAATCTCGATGGTCTCACCTAGGTCAGTAGTTTGTTTTCGTGTAATGGATGGGCTGCTCTACTGTCTTTTGCATGTATCTTTGAGTCTTAAGGTTATGTTTGATGTTGTTGAGCAATGTTGTCGAATTGCATATGCGATCATGTGCGATCACATATGGCTATGCGCATATGCAATCGCACAATCACATATGATGCAGGACATGAAATTCAAGTATGATGTACAAGAATTCAAGCTTAAGATAACATTAGTTTAGAAACAACTACACAAATTCCATATCCCACATGAAAGTCCAAACATTAAATTAAGGGGAATCTATGCGAGTCCAGGCCTACACAGGCTAGGGTTGGAACAATAAAAATTATAAGCCAAACGATACTCAAAGGGAAATAGAATTCAGCCACACATGCATAGTAATCAGCTCCTAATCCAAGGGATTTCCCAATTTCAATTCAAGGAACCCTAGGGTGAGAAAAAAGGGGGAAACAAATTATGGATAATGCAAACTCGGATTAGGGTTATGAAACTAGGTAAGAAAAAGGAAAAGAGAAGGAAATCCTGAACCTGGAATAACTCCCGTGTGCGGACAGCGGGGCGGGGTGGGGTATTGGCACACGTGCGCAGTAGGGGGCCGGGCTTGTGGAGGAGGCCCGAATCCTAAAAGGTACTTCTTGGCCTTGGTCGGCCAGGGGGTCTCCAAACCCTCTAAATTTGATGGCGATCTGATGTACGGTTGAGGCGCGGTGCTCCGTCGAAGTTTCAACCCTCCTGCAGGGCCAGATTCTGGAAACTGGCTGTAGAAAGACAAACAATTGCAAAATAAGTGGATTTGAGGCGAAGGTGATCGAGGGATGGATGAGATAAGATGGAGGGGCGGATTGGGATAAACGTGGCTTCGCACCATGGTAGTTAGCCATTCGAAAAGGGAGGGCTTCGCACTCACTTGAATTTAGCCATTCGTAAAGGGAGGGCTTCGTATCCACTTGAATTTTTTCACATCTCAGAAACTTAGAGATTAGAAAAAAATTTGCAGGAATTTTTATTAAACCTTAATGAATCAAAAGAACTACAAGGGGTGCCTATTTATAGGGAAAATCCTATACCTCAAAACTCGCGCCATGTGCGAAACTTATTACTTGACGATAAAGTAAACTAAAATAAAAGTCAATCAAAGAAATCTAAAATATTTATGATGTTCTAAATAACATAAATAAGCAAAACTTAAAATATGAAATCAATCCGACTAGTGGGCTCCGATCATGAGATCCCATAATGGGCTTTACTTGATTATCGGACCCACTCTAATGAACCAAAACTCCGTCTTCTAACTAGGAGGTCCTCCCTGGACGTCGTCATCGAGCCAGATCGACGGTGGGGCTCTCCCTCTCCTTTCGTATGTGCATAGGGGGCGGCGTGCGCGTGATGCCCCCATCAACATATGCGGCCGCTCTTTTTTTCTTTTCGAAAAGTTTATATATATATATATAATATATATATATATATATATATATATATATATATATATTATATATATATATATATATAGGGAAAGATTAAAAAAAAATGTAAAAAATATAAGAAACTAATGAGAAACTTTCTAAGTTAATAAATAACTAATTTTACATATTTAAAATACATTTGAGAGAGAGATAAAATCAATTAAACAATGAATTAAACATCAAGTCATCGACATTTAACAATATAGTCAACAAGAAATAACAACAAAATCAACAAGCTATTTATTTATTATTGTAGAAAATCAACAAGCTATCTTCCTTGAAACTTGAAAGTGCTTGAATCTTGATCTTCCAACTTCAGAGAGAGAGAGAGAGAGAGAGAGGAGAGAGAGGGAGAGAGAGAGAGAGAGGAGAGACCACTTGTAATTAAGAAATGTAAGAGAGTTTGGAGTGAGAATATTGCAAATGGAGGAGATTTGGGAAGGCCTGGGTCATATGAGCATAAGTGAGAGCTGTACATAGAGTCGGGACTGTTTTTTTGAGAGCTTCGCAGCTAGACATGCTACTCAAACGGTTTCTGAGCTTCGACTTTGGCGAGACTTAGCTCGACGCTAGAGTCCTTGCCGGCCTTTGAGTTCGACTCGGAAAGCAGGCTATGGTTGTGTATACCGGTGGCTCGGCCGAGTCTCAAGCTTGCTGTGTTTGTTTTGAGTTCGAGTTTTGGGCTTGTTTTGAGTTCGAGTCTTCGAGACGTTTAGACGAGTTTGAGTTTTCGAGCCGAAGTTTCGAGTTTCGAGTTCGAGCGTTGAGCCTGTACCAGACGGTTGTCCGGCTAGTGGTCACTGGTCGGAACTGGTTGGACTTAATATACATTCAACAGGTTCGCCCGACCAGTGGTCGCTGGTCGGATGGGTTTGTTCGGCCAGTGGTTGTTGGTCAGATGGGTTCCGCTACTTGGATGGTCGGAAAAAATGGAGAGAGTGAAGGTTGGAGGATAGGACTCACTTTCGAATGAAATGCCACCGGACAGATGCTGGATGAATGAAATGCTGCCGGACAGACGCTTGGACGAACGAAATGTAGCCGGACAGACGGCTGATTTGGGCGATTTGGAAGGAGAAATGGGGCAATTTGGGGCGATTTGGGCGAAAGGGAGGGAGAAACGGGTAGGGCTTGCTTGTTTGGGCGTACGGGTAGGGTCGGGCGACTGGGTAGGGTTTTAAAAAAAAACTTTATATATAACTTAAAGTCGAGTCGAGTTGAGCTACGTCCAGCTCGGACTTGACTCGAAATGTTCCGAGCGCCCAAAATATGGCTCGCGAACAACGATGTATCTGCTCTAGTTCCAACCCCACTCCCTTCGAACAAAACGTTTTGATAGATCCATAAGTCGCGCAGTCTACAGCTTTTTCGAGCACGAGTCAAGGGCAGTTACTGAGCTTAGGTGCTTGTGTACAGCTTAGACAAAATGTTTTGTTTTTTTTTTTTTTTTTAAAAAAATAAAGATAAAAAATTCAATGTGCCATTGCCAATATGCAATCGCATACATCACACATGCGATCACATATTTTCGCATATGTCGCATATGCGATCGCATATGTGCCATGCTTGCATATGCAATTTGCATATGGATATGCGCATATGCTGTCGCACATGACAACACTGTTGCTGAGCATTTCCAAAACAAGAAGAACTACTGTCCAGTATATGCCGTCACATATGCAATTTGGAGCGAGGAATTCTCGCTGCTTCTGGAATGCGCACGGGGTGGGGGTGGGGGTGGGGTGGGGGTGGGGTTGGTTCTGGGTTGAGTCGAAACCGTTATACAGGTGGGTTTTTAAGGGTGTTCAAAATGGAACTTTGCTAACTATGGTCCAGATGTCCTATATGTCTACCATGCATTGCCATTAGGACACAATTAGCACTCCTCGGAGTTATTAAGTTCATGAACGAGTCTTAAACTTGCTGCCTACTGCAAATACAGTATCACTACTCATCTGCCAACCTTTTGCTGTTGTTAAATGTTCTGTGCAGATTGTGGTAAACGTGATGCGGAGGTGAATGATGACATGGAAAGGAACTTCACCGACCTCCTGTCAGAAGAATTGAAGTTACGTGAAGCCGAATCTCTGGAAAATCAACGGCGTGCTGATATGCAACTGCTTGAGGCTAAGAAGATGGCATCTCAATATCAAAAAGAGGCGGACAAATGCAATTCAGGAATGGAAACCTGTGAGGAAGCCCGAGAAAAAGCTGAATCTGCATTACAAGCCCAGAAGAGACTCTCTGAGATGTGGGAGATGCGGGCTCGGCAACGAGGATGGAAAGAAGGGACTGCTAGAATCTCGATGTTGAGAAGAGAACTTCACGAGATGTAATTAGGATCAGATTCCAAGCAAAAATATAATTGCAAATGGTCTTCATGTTCCGGCACCATTTGCTTTGGCAGTCATTGAAAAGGAGTTGGGCCAGCCAAATTCTTGTTGGGCCGTGCTTCAAAAAAGGCATTGAGGTTGTTTACACATGTATGTTTTTGGTCGTGGATCCGTCCTGTTGCTACATCCTTTGGATAGATCGACTGGGTCATGGTCACATCTGTCCTGTTGGAATCTGATTCATTGTTATTCAGTTAGAAGCTTGATGCAGCTTATTTATGCATATGAGTTTCAGATTCTAAGATCTTTCTGCTTGTTCCTCCGTAAGGAGTGAGGACACTCATTTCATGCAATGGTTGCATCTAGGTAGTTTGATTTTACAGTAGAATATGGAACAGAATATTTGCCTTTTGATAGACTGGTTTTTATTTTATTCCATGAACAATGTATCTGCTAGATGCATCTAAATGTGAACTAGTTGAAAAAAATAAATAATAATTTACACACGACTACACAAGATCTTACATGTTGCTCACATGCACATTCAGCCTCTCACAATGACACAGACAGAATTGCAAAATGGTCCCGACTGTTGATCCCATTTATGTCGTGGATGGTCTGCAGTTCGAAATTGGCAGACGGTCTGTTACTCTGTTTGAATGTATGCTGTTTGGCCCTTCTTTATTTTTCCCTCTAATCATGTCATGTTCGAGCAGGATGTTGACTGGACGCCTCTGTATTCCCATCGGGTGCAATTTTAAGCTATGGCCTTTCAGTTGGATGGTCTTAATTGAATCGAGTGCAGCAGTTCCCTTTCTAACGAGTGGACTATATTAAGCGTTGCATGGCTTGTAAGAGAGTTTCTTTAAATCTTGCCAAGTCTAACCTCAGGTTCTGCCCATCTACATACACTGCCCTGCTAACCCTGTAGCCCTGCAGGTGGATTGAGTTGGGGTTTGCGATGACTTGGTGGTCAGGTGGATATGTATCAGACAGTGAGCTTTCATTGTAGGTGACTTGGTATTCCAGGTAATGGATCCCCATTGCTCGAGATGGATCGCCATAGTAGGTTGTCGAAGCCCAATTCAATCCCAATGGCACTACCTGCACCAGCACAGCTCCTTCCGGCAGGAACAGCGAATTGGCAATTCCTGCCCCATGGGCCCCCACCAAAACGTCGCACGAGTGCACCACTTGGGCGAACTTCCGTAAATTCGCCACACGCTGTGGTGAAGCAACGGTCACATGGAAGCCCAGCTCCCTTGCCATTCCAACCAGTTCGTCTTCGTTCAAGAACTGCCTTGAGTTCCTTCGGGAGATCAGGACGAGATTTGGCTTCTGATCTTCTTGCCTGGTGAAGGCTGCTTCTGTTCTGTTTCTGTCTTTCAAGTTGAAAGATTCACGGAGGAAGCGTTTGAAGTCGAGTGTAGAGTATCCCCCGGGAATGTCGGAGGCGTTGCAAGTGAAGTCGCTGTGGTATTTTAAACCGACCACAGCTCCTGGAAAGCAATGGACTCGCCTGTCTTTGGTTGTGTCAATGGGATCGTAGGACGATAGGTGGGCGAGGATCGGATGGTATTTCCTGATCCAACTGGGCATGAAGTCAGTGACTGCAAACATAAGCTGAGAACGGAAGTTGCGGGAAGTGAGAAAGAGGGGGATGATGATGTCGTTGAAGTCATGGAAGAGGTTACTGGCGTATCCACCGGTGGAGAAGACAACAACGGGGACGGTGTGAGTTACTTGGCAGGCAGGCCTGTTGCTATCTGCGATGGTTCGCACCTCCACCGGTGTCACTGCTTCCATGCATGTGTTGTCTGTTTTCCTTGCATAGGGGCGGACGGTGTATTGCATTGGTGGCTGATTTTCGGGTGCTATGTAGACTGTCATTGTACGGGTGTCGATTCTTACATTCTGTTTTACGACACAGACATCCGATAGGGGATCTGAGAAGCATGAAACGCCGGTGGTGTCAAGCTCCCGTCGGTCTTTCCCTGTGTAGATTCATGCAACTGCCATCAGGTAATTGGCACGTAACTCAGGGGACTGAATCGTCCACTGTGGACCGTACATACGGTGGGCCTCATTGCGGGTATTGCATAGCCTGAAAATGATACTGGCTATGGTCTCAACTACGGTTAAATTTGGAGAGCTGGCTATTTTCATTTTAACCGTCCATTTGATGGTCACTAAATGAACGGTTAGGGTCGCTGGATCAGTGTGATTTTTCATTTGTTATTCGTTCCACATTGGTGCTCATGATTTGGACGGTCAAGATCAGCATAGGTATATACCATGTGTCCTGCGGATGGGTTGCTGAATATGAGTTTTTAATTTCTGTGAAGGAAGGCACTCTATTCCGCATCTGCTTTAGCCACGGCCAATAAAAATGGCGACAGTGAAAGTTTGTTTTGGTGAATCTGAGAGCTGTCTATCAAAGATTGAATGCACGTAAGAAGTGTTTCAACTGGCTTTTTACAAGTGCCCAGTTCTCATGATCATTATAGTATGCACCCATAACGAACTTTTCCTGTGGGTGTTTAACAGCTGGATCATTCTACATGAATTTTATTTTCATGAAAGTGATTGATTAGGTCGGGTTCTCCATTTTTTTAACCTCAAACGTGGTTCGAACGTGGGCCCCTTTTAAATAGGGGTTATGAGTTGGCTTTGGGAAGCCGTGATACCCATCGTTTCTTCTTTTATTAAGAAAAGATGTGCGGCTCTTCTCTAATGTTTAAGAAATCTCTCAAATAGTGTGTACTTGCTATAAGAGGTTCGCAAAGACCACGCGCGTGTTGCACCCGGTTGGCGGGTGACTGCCTGCATCCGCAGGAATGGTCCCGCCCGGACGCGGATTAGCTACTCACAGGTTGAGCTGCGAGATTCGCTACTGAAGTGATGTCACCAAGTTCTGTGGGACCCACCATAATGTATGTGTTGTATCCACGCCGTTCATCATTTTGGAGAGATCATTTTTAGGATATGAGTCATAGAATGATGCATAGAGTTGTACATGAGTTGAGTCGAGTATTGCCCAGCTCATGCTCGGCTCGCACTGCCCGAGTCCTACTCGTACTTGGTTCTGCTTGGCATCGAGCATGGATTCCCTGCTCGTGCTCTACTCGTCTGAGTACGAGCCGAGTACGAGCAGAAATCGAGCCGAATCGAATTCGAGTTTTCAAGTTGAGTTTGGGTCTGAGTTTGAATTTTAGCCTAATTCGAGCAGGGTTTCAGACAACAAGTTTAACATATATTAGCTATTTTAGCATATATAAACATATTAACAATTTCTGACATATATTAACATATTAACAATTTCTATATTAACACATTAACAATTTCTATATTAATAATTTCTAATATATATTAGCAATATATGATATCAATTTCTAAAATATATTAATAATTTATACAAAAAACTAATAATAATAAATCAACACCACACAGTGCAAGTCGAGTATCGAGTCGAGTACGAGTCGATCACACGAGTCGAGCACACGAGTCGAGTATTGCCCAGCTCGTACTCGACTCATAATCAATACTAGTATCAAACTCATGCTCGTGTTCGGCTCAAACTTATGCTCGTGTTCGGCTCAAACTCATGCCGAGTCGACTCAAGTCGAGTAATTCCGAATCGAGTCAAGCGAGTAACCAAGCTTACTCTACTCGTATACAGCTCTAATGACGCATATACAAAATCAAGTGGACCCACCACAGAAAACGGTGGGGATTGAATGCCTAGGCATTAAAAACTTCTTGAGAGCCAGAAAAGTTTCCGATCAAGCTGATATTTGTATTTTCCCTTTGTTCATATCTGTGTTAACTTATTATATCTTAAATAAATATCATGATTGTCCTTAGAAAGGTTTCAACGGTGGACACCACTGTCTCCATTATTTTCTGTGGTGGGGTCCACTTGATCTTTGGATTTACCTCATTCTTTGTCTCATGTCCTAAAATGATCTCTCCAAAATGATGGATGGTGCGAATACAACACATACATCATGGCCCCCACAAAACTCGGTGACGTCACATCAGCAGCCAATCTCGCTATTCAACCCGTCAGTAGCCAATCCGCTTCCCGCCCCGCCCCTATCGTCATTAAAAAGAAAAAAAAACGAAAAGAAAAAAAAAAAGGGCCAAAAAAGGACCACACACGTGTAGAGCCCGCCCTGTTCAACTACACGCAAACACACATGCCAATATGGAACAACGTAGCGTGAGATCCGGGCTTCTCATCAAGTAAGCCACATTGATCGCTTCTACAGGCAAAATAATCGCTTCCACTAGATGGACGGCCCCCATTCACACATCTCCCTGACTTTGGTCCGTCCGTCTTGTGAGCACCACCATAGACGGCCCATGGTTAAAAACAATAATTCGACCGTTGACGATCTAAACTTTTTCATTAAGTAGAGATTTCGTTTTTCCCTATGATGATGATTTTTCCTTACGACCATCCACAGCAGGACCCACCAAATGAACGGTCGTGCTTAACCGACTGTAAATTCATACTCGCATCAGCGACCCATATAGAATATAAAGATTTTAAAGAGAAAGTTGGTGTGGAAGAGAACCTCGTACAAGTCTTTGGAAAGGCTTTGAGAACTCTCCTTCCATTTCTATGCTTTCGGTGTTGTTTTTGCTGCTCAGACCACCACTCCCATGTGATATTTGCATCCTCCCTTTTTAACCCAACAACCGACAATAAATAAATAAATCATGCATTTACAAGTTCACGTGGAGTTAAGAGTTATAAAAGGAAAGAAGAAGAGAAAAGAAAAACCAATGAAAAATGAGTGAGATTACATAAGCTAAGAGAAGAGAAATCAGACTGCCATGACGATGACCGCCGGATCCCTATGTAAAGCAAAGGTAGAAGAAACAAGCAGATCGTGACGGCCGCACCGCAGCTGGGCCTCTTCGACTCCTTTCCCATTTTCGTTCCCAAAAATCTCTTTTGATTTTGATGTTATCTTAATGTAGTTGCTTTTGAATTTGAATAGGAAACCCAAGAGCAGGCTCTTGTTTGATAATCTATTTATTCCTTCTTTCATGACTTTCTGCGTTTCTCAAGAAAACAATCTCTCCCTCTGTTCTGATTATTCTATGACAGAGATGTGTGTTGGAATATCAATTCAGAGGGAGTTGGGTTGATCACGACTTGCTAACAATCTGATTTTTATCTTTTTTCGTTTTGGAAGCCGTCGTTTTGCATGTTATAATAATAGTTTTAGACCGTCTTGATTTTTCTACAACACTTGTTGTAAGCAACTGGCAAAACAGCCGAGTTCTGTGGAGCCCACCATGCTGTAATTATGACATCAACCCCGTCCATCAAGTTGTACTTCTCATTTTCGGTATAGATCACAGAAATCATCCCGACGCAAAAGTCAAGTGGGCCACACCATGTGGGAAAATGTAGAATCAGACTCAAAAACACTTTATTAGTTCATGCCGTGTGGTCCGCATGAGTTTTGGATGAGGCTGATTTTTGGAGTATATGTTCATCCTGCCCAGCTCCACCTGATGAACGGGTTTTATGGAATATAAACATGCAAAACGACGGCTTCCAAAAATATATTCCATAAAAAAAATAATCAGATTGTTAGCAAGTCGTGATCAACCCAACTCCCTCTGAATTGATATTCCAACACACATCTCTCTGCCATAGAATAATCAGAAGAGAGGGAGAGAGTGGATAAGGCACATGTTTTGGCTAGTTAGCCTTTCCTCCCTTACGTTACCTCTTGTGTGGCTCACCTGAGTTGTGGATAAGGCACATGTTTTGGACCCAAAGCAGAACATCGTGGGAATTACCTGATGGACAGAGTGGATTTCACACACCGAACACAGTATAGCGTGCTGAGCTCGGGCATTGTACCAGCTGCGTAAGTTTTGAGAGGTCTTGGTGAGGATTCCTGTCCGTTTTATACTAGAGCAGATTGTGTAGTCCCTCACCACGATCTGCTCTGTGGAGCCCACCATGATGTACGTGTTTTCTGTGGTGTGGTCCATTTGAGATTTGAATTTCATGCCCTAAAATGAGCTTAAAAAAACAGATGGACGGTGTGGATAATAACACATACATCACAGTGGCTCCACATAGTTTACTCACCATGCTACATAATCCGTTCTCGTTATAAGCATAGGTTTACCTGGAAATATACTAGCGTAAGAGTTGGCACTGTCATATTTGCATCCTTTCGCTTTCACTGTTCAATTGATCTATCTGAACCGTCCATTAATTTCAGAAAACATTTTATGGGCTACCATGCAAAAATCACAGTAATTGGATGGTCCAACCCATCCTTGATTCGGTCTTACTTTTGTATCCATCTGTTAAGTTTCCCTAACAAAAGTGGTTCCGATTGTTGATTGGACTTATTTTTATGTAAACAATCTTCAGCGTCCAAATTGAAAGCTACTGATCAATGGTTACGATTGTCAAGTAAGTGATATTTACCTGGCAGCTCATAAAAAATATGTTGGACTTTTGGCGTGGACTACAGTGCATGTTTGCCACCATTTATTAACTTTGAAAGGCAATTCACAAGCAGTGCAGTCAGCACACATGTCATGCACATCGATCCTGACCATCCAAGTCATCACCTTCATTGTGGTGTCATCCATTCGAATTCCATTGACAGAATCAGATTAGAAAGAACGTCTGATAATTCTGGCTATTAGGATAATCCACCGTCTAAGTTGGGGCAGTACTCAATTCAGAATGTATGGATTGATGCACAAGCCTGCATCATGTGGAAAGAATGAGTTGCTGAAGATCAATAAATGGTGGTAAACACATTATTTTTTTACCGTTGATTTGGACGGTCTGAATTAATTTAGTGGTGTGACTCGTGTACGGTGGATGAGTTGCCAGACACCATAGTCTGGTCCTTGAGATTTCCCAACCTGCGACCCTATCAGTAGTACAACATTATAATATAATATAATTGTAATACAATATTGATGGTTGGTTAATACTTTCAAGAAAACCATTAATATCTTATGTTTTTCTTTTATCAGCATGGCATCAAATACACGATTTAAATGATACTTATTTTATATAAGGACGGATTCCTCTGCAACAACCGTTGTAGGCAGCGCGTACAACTCCCAAAGCTCCATGGGGCCCACAGTGTTGTATCTGCCCCATCAACTCTGTACATCATGTTCGCCCCTCAATGTTAGTTAATGGGACCAAAAATCATCTAGACTCACATCTCAGGTGGGCCGCACCAAACAGGATAATTTGGAGGGAATGCAACTATAGTTTTGACCGTGGGGTCACTCTCGGTGTGTATATTCAATCAGATCCGTTCATCAGGTGTGATTCACCAAGGTAGGTAGACATTCAGAAATAAGCGTGATCCAACTCTCAATGGGGACACGCCGCATGAATTTGTAGGCTTTATACATGATTTTACATTGTTCCACATGATGTGGCTAGCATGAGTTTTAGATCGAGCTGATTTTTGGTTGAAATATTAAAATAAATAAGGCACACCCGATGGATGGAGTAGATATTACAAGACTAATATTATGGGCCCCACAGAGGTCAAGTGTCTTTACCCTGTGCCCGCAACTGGTGTTGCTGAGGTCCTTGAGTGATCAGGTGCCGCATATAAATATAGTTGCCCTCACCATCCCGACGGACGCGGATTAGCTACTGACAGGTTGAGTAGCGAGACTCGCTACAGAAGTGGCGTCACCTAGTTCTGTGGGTCCCACCATGATGTATGTTTTGTATCCACACCGTCCATCCATGTGGAGAGATCATTTTAATGGTCCTCGATTTCATACATTTTCTCAACGGTAGTATGTTGATCTTGACGGGCTTTAGAGAACAAGAATTTCTACTGATCGGGTTCTCTAGCTCTCCAATTGCTGTCCATAAAACAGACGGTTAAAAAGAAAAGTAAAAAAAAGTTAGTGGCGTGGTCCCAATTTGACCGTTAAAATCAAGCTGTTAAGATAATCTGATAAGTTGCGGCTATGATCCATCTACAATGGGGCCAAATTTGATCGGTGTAGATTGGCATGTATGTGGGCCGCTGTCGGTGAGTGATCCGATGGAGCCAGAATACTTAGATCCATCTTCCCATCCAACACTACATGGTGGGCACTGTCATTTCATGGATGACTTATATTTCAAAGCTTATAGTTTCCGACAATTCAATCCATCAGCTTTGGTCACCTTTCCTTGAGGACTACCTGATCAACGGCTACTCTTGAACAAATTTTCATCCACAACAGGGGTAGGGTTGTTAATGGGCTGGGCCCACCTGTGGTCATTTGGGCATGTTTTTTAGGCTTAAATCTAAAAGTCAATTGGGCCGAGCTTGTGATATCCGGCATCGCCCATACATCTCTTAATATGTATTATTATGTAGAGAGATGCTTCAGTGCTGTCAGAGCACAATAAGTTATAATCCTCTTAGTTGCATTGGGACACATTTCCTTGACTACCATTACCATGTACCATATCATGCCAATTCCACAAATATGAACCATTTGATTAATGGTGTTTTAAATGAACGGTTAAAATTGTTTACACAAAAATATATCCAATCAACAATAATCCATCATCATGGATTGCTTATGATTTCTACAAAACACTTTTGTAGAAAATAAGGTCAAATCAAGGATGGTTGGATCATCCAATCTAAGGGTTACAGTGCAACTATAACTTAAAACGCTTTGAGGGAGAGATGCTTTCATATTTCCTAAGTTATAGTTCTCCTAGTTGTATCTTTCTATCACTTGGACAGAAGAAGGATGAATCTGAACTGTCTATTAAATGAGGAACACATTTCATGGGCTATCATGCAAATAATACAATGATCTGATGATCCTATCCATCCTTAATTTGTCCTCATTTTTTGTAGCCATCCTTTTCCAAGCCATGGATGGGATGGTTAGGATTTCTTGACAAAAGTGACTCTTCAGGATCAAATGCAATCTACCATGGGTTCAAATTGTTGATTGGATTTATTTTTATGTAAATGATCTGGGCTGTCCAAATTAAACGATTATGATCAGATAAGTAAACTGGTCAGATTAGTGTGATATTTGCATGGTAGCTTATAAAATCTGTATTAGACCCTATGTATAGTCGATGGGATTGTCCAAGAGTTCCAATGCAACTAGGAGCATTATAACTTACAGTGCTCCAGAGCACTACCAGGCTGGTTTTTGTATCGTCCTTTCTTCCTGGTGAGGGCACAGCTGATGAACGGATTGGATGGTATATATACTCTAGGTGGGCCCCACAAATCATATGGAAAGTGTTCATAGTGTGTTCCCCATCCCCCATTATTCCATTGTTCCCTGGAGTGTCCACCTGCATTGGGGTTGAGCTGATTTATGGCATCAGTGCCTTTCATCAAGGGCTGATATATTTCCATCAATGGTGGGACACCCACCAAATTGATAATCAGGATGAAATTGGATCCAATTGATACACAGGGATGTACCTTTTCTGAGGGCCATGTTTAGGTAGATTGCTATCATTTGATGGTTTAAACATTCAATTAAAATAATGTGGGCAATAGTACATTGATTGGATGGTTAAGATTAGTTGATAAGAAACCACACTGGGCCATCGGAAATCAAAGGTCTGGCCCTTATAAGTAAAAACATCTGGATTGATTTTTATACTTTCCATGTGAAAGTAGTTAAATAATCCCTCTGTTTAACCTTGTATTTACCTTATTATGATCTACCGCTTCGTTGCCCTCTATACAGAGCTGCAATTAATCAAACAGATTTATTACTCCTTTTCAATGACCAGAAGTGTTTATACAATGAACCTTGAGTTGATGTGGGCAGCCAGAAAACTCCCAGATTGAAATATCTCAGCCCTTCAATTGTTCAAGGGTGAAAGAGACCGTGGCTGTTACTTTGGATCTAATCATTCCAAAACTAGCTAGTAAGTGGGCTTCACATTCCAGGCCCAAACACATTGACACCATAAAGAAGGGCGGCTCTAAGTTCAGGTCACTCCTTTATGGAAAATTTCACAGAACCTAACCCTGAGACTGACCCATTAGTAATTGGGCTTCAAGGTTCAGCCCATATCTAACCATCATCATGGCCCTCAGGCAGTCTTCTATTAGGCTGAAACCTGAAACCCGAGGGGCCATCATGGCCCATTGTCATCCCTTTCAAAAAGCTTATCTTAATTGGCTTCTCCAGAATCGAGCTCATCCGATCCAACGCCCACACACCCTTTGATTGGTTTGTTTGGGTGGTGGGACTCACACATCTGATCGTACCCATAGGCCTAAAATGTGGCAGGCTTGAACCAAAAACACCAAGGGACCGTTCCATCCCATTGACAGCCCCTTGCAATGCATATTGCCATTTTACCGTTACATTTGTGTGTCTGTGCGTGATGCAACATGCAACTGTTAGTGTCAGGTGTGTGCATGTTTTGTATGTGCCTATGCCTAATAACTGACTGATTTCTCGAACACGACTGTGCAATTCATGTTGGTGTGTCATCAACAAGAGAACCCATGGCGTGTGTGTAATGCTAACATCCCCTCCTTCACGGGGAGTTTACCAACACTCTTGAAAGCTCTTAAATGACACATGGGTGGTTTATCTTGTTATTGATATCTTAAATTTGTAGTAACAAAATCTATTGATGCCATCAACAAAGCACTTGATGCTATGGAGAAAATTAAAAAAATTCATGTTAGCTATTAGATTGTTTTAGAGTTGCTACTCGATGTCAACAAAGGATCTTCGATATTATCGACGAGGCTTCAATGTCTGCCAATGCCATTAAAGGCCCGATCGAGTGTGTGAGCAGAGTTGTGTAACTGCAGGATTTATTTTCTATTCCAGTTGTGATAGTATATATATCATGATTAATTAGGATTAATGGGGGATTAATGTGTATTAGGGCTTTTAAAATGTTCGTAAGAATTTAAGAGCATAGCTAGGATTTGAAGGAGATTCCAGGCTTGTTTGAATCAGTAAAATCATCTACCTCTTGTAATTATACTTTCATAATGCATTACTCGTCACTTTGTGCCATGATTTTTTCTCGCAAGGGTTTTTTCACATAAGATTCGGATTACCTTATCATTGGATTTGTTTGTGCGATTGCGATTACTTTACTTGATTCTTCTTTGTGTTTTCATGAGTCCCATCATATTTATGGTTTGGACCGTTTACTCATTCATACAAATGGAGAAAATCCACGGTGTAAAAATTAGACTAGTCAAATGATCCTAAATATCTAATCAAGAGCATTGAAAATGGACACTGAGGATTATTAAGCGAAGAAACTAATGCAAGGAAGGACGTGAGGTCAAACATTGTCTTCCTTAGGGGGATAACTATTTCGAATCCACGGAACTTCTCCGGACTCTTCACAGAGATGCCTCGAATCCACGGGAAAAAAATAAGAGAATAGAATAATTCTAAAAAATTCGTAATAAATTGATTGATGATGAAAAATGAACTTCGAACATTTTAAATAATAACATAAATACTAGAAAGAAGTTTCAAAATCATACTATAACATCTTATAGATGATCCTGGTTTCTACTAGACCTCATGGTTTTTGGCCAAAAAATAGTAAGTTCCCTATTTGGCTCAACTATGTTATTCTCCTAATTATTCTAAGCACTTTTCATGTTGGACGCAACCCCTAAAGCCTAATAGATGAAGAGTTATAGTCAAATTAAAACATACTATAAATAGTAAAAACAAAAATAAAATGGAAATTCGACTATCAATCTCATGGAATCTCACAAATTCGGCGTGCGCAACCCAACTACCAAGTTTGGTGGCTAAAGTAGCTCGTCCTACCCCAAAATCACATATGGGTCAGATAACTCATTCTGGTTTGCAAGATATGCCTATTTTAAGTTTCATTGGTCAGGATCATTTCCATCTATGATTGGGCCTTTTCCGGTCTATCTTGGCCATGAAATTGTATGCGACCCGCTCTACATCATAAACAAAGTAGGTCAATCATCATTTTAAAACATGCATTCAATAGACCCCACTTTGTATATCTTATCATTTCAAAATAGCACTTTGGTTTGAAGATTCTAAATATGTGATATACGGCTCATAAAAAAACAGACAATTATAACAAATGGGCTCATTTGGAAGGTTAGGACCATCCATTCACCATATGGGTTGCTCGCAATATTACTATTGAATGGACCACACAGATAATGACTTGGGTATCCCATGTGTCATTGAAAAGCTTCAAGGACATTGCTAGCAACTGGTGAAAGTGGTTGCACCTGTGAAGTTGGGCTGCAACGGAGAGATTGAGTGCTTGGTATGATCAGATTTTTGTCTTTCAAACTTTTACTATCCAATATGACTTTTACTGCCAATGAGGGATCCCTTACCTCCTGGTAGTCCTAGTAATAGCAGATGTGCGGTCTACATCATTTTCCTAATTACAATCTGTGAAAGTGTCCAAGTAGAAAATCTGATCTTTGCCATTGGAAAGGTTACAATTGAGACGGATGTAATGGAATATACTCCTATTTAAGGGAAATCTACACCAACACTTCTTCATATAGATGAAAGTTTAGAGTTACAAAATGGTGCATGTATGGTATTGGGAAAAAGAGGCCCACTGGGATCCAGATGTATCAGCAAGGTTCCTTTTGGAATGGCTTTGATGGTCCCTGGCCTAAAGTGGCAGTGATAGAGCAAAACCATCTAGTTTTTGTGAGTTTAGATGCTCCAACGTAGACTATGCTCTGTTTTGATCTAACCGTTCTTTTTTCATGCCACTGATCAGGTGGCTACCAATCTCCTTGCTGTCTATTCAGTGTGATTTTCAACCATGGGCCCCCATTAGATTTATGGGTTTGATCCATACCTCACGTACGGCCTAACACATGTGAGCCATTGGATGACGAAACCGCAATTGCCAAGATATAACCTGATTCTGAACTTTTAAGTTACTGGATTCGGGCATTATGGATATTGAAACAATTTGACAATTCAGGCATTTTGGAAAGAAGTAGATTTTGGTTATGGTTAAAAAAAGAACTGAACCAAAAATAGTTAATATTATTTCTCTATAAATTTTTAAATGGTAAACAGGTATATTAAGATGGCACGATTTGAAACTCTTTTTGAATAATGATGCATTCTTCTAGAATAGAAATTAAATATATGAGGTATTGTCCATCACGCATCTACCACTCCTATAATTAAAATATAATATCATTATTTTATGTTGGTTTATGATCCATCTAAAAGTGGGCTCAGTATTTGGACGGTTTTATTTGAATTGTATATTTCTCATGTGTTTGATTTATGATCCATTTAAAGTGTGGTCGGCTATTTCGACTGTTGAATTTTAATTTACATATTTTTAATGTGTGGTTGTGGGTAAAGGTGGCAATAGGCCAAGCGACATGATGAACCGGAATCAACATTCGACTGTGCTTGTACCTATTAAATTCGCCCGCATGCCAGGCTTGGGCTTAACATATGTGTAGACCGATCCATTTTTTTAAAGCCAAGCTAGGCCCCCAACATAAGCCACTCTAGGCCAGCCTGACCGGACTTCACATGTGCATCTTCTATCATACAAATGTCATTTTATTCCACGATTAAGCAACCCATGCACCTTGAATTTAGACTATTACTTTTATTCATTTTAGCTTTTTGTCGTGTGACCCACTTGATTTGTAGATAGATTAGGAACATTCAAGTGGGAAATAGGAATTTTATTAATTTCTGGTCCATACCCAACTCATTGCCACCTGTAGTTGTGTATTTAGGGAAGAGGTGGAGGGAGATGTAAAAGTGGTTAAAAAGAAAAACCACTATTAAGAGATTAATAAAGAACCAATCTTTTTTGAGTTAGTAAAGACTACTTTTTCAATTTTCATTGCTTTACCAAACATGGTGAAAAAAGGGGTTAACCAGTTGGTATATCCAAACAGCCCTTGTTGATAGGCTTGTATTTTTGTTGGGCTTTGGCTAGGCCTAGTTGAGCTTTGCTGATGGGCTGTGGTCGAAGACCGGTTTTCATTTTCGATATATATATATATATATATATATTATATATATATATATATATATATATATATATATAATAAGAAATTAGAGTTCTAAGGGGTCTCCAAACCCTTTTTTTAAACCATTGAAAATTCAGCCGTAAGCCACAGCCCACAAATGAAGCCCAACAAAGATAAAGTCAGTCAAGAGCTGGAAATCGTATGTGAAATACAATTAAATAAACATGGAAAGAGAGAAATGATAAGGAGATTGGTACTTGCATCTAAAGACGCATTAAAAAATTACTTGGAATAAGAAGCACATGATTCACATGGGAGCAAAGTGTTCTGGGAGACTGCAACACAAATGTCTGTCGGACCAACTGTAATTTCCATCTAAAATCCATTCCATTCATCATTTTATCAAATTCTATTTAGGACGTTAGTCCAAAAAAATAAGCAGATCCATAACCCAAATAGGCCATAGCACGTGAAATCATGGGGAAAGGACGCCCACAAATAAAACCTTCATGCCATTCACCTTGATGTTTATATGCAATCTAATCCGTTCATAAAGTGAATCCCACTACAATAAAGTTAAATGAATCAATATCATTTTGATACAAAACTTCAGTAGGCTCCAAGAAGGTTTTAATGGGGGCATCTCAAGCCCCGCTTTTTTCTATAATGTAGAGCCTACCAGAGTGTTGGATCTACCAGGTTTTTGGTACGTGGACCTGAAATGAGCTGGTGAAAGTGAATGTTTTTGGTACGTGCACCTGAAATGAGCTGGTGAAAGTGAATGGTTTTTGGTACGTGCACCTGAAATGAGCTGGTGAAAGTGAAACTGTTGGACAAAGTAGCTTCAACATCTACATCGCAGTGGGCCCCACAGTTTTTTTTTTTTTTTTTTTCACGGCTCCCTACAACATCTGAAACGTGGCTTGTTCTGGAAGAAAAACAAACAAACAGAAAAAACAAAAGTCATTCACGTGGGTCGTTTGGAGTGCAAATAGGCCTTAACGTACGATTCACTCAAATCGTGGTAGAATTCCTCCCATCCAAAATGTAGGTCTCAATTTAAATATGATATGATAAAATTTATGCTTATTTCATTTTCTAACTATTGAACAATTGTCCAACTTAAAAATGAAAAACCATGGGCTTGCCTCCATCACGGTTTAAAAGGCTAGGACTGTTCAACCAATATAATTTTGAGGTTGTGAATTAGTGAGAGGGAGTTTCACAATTTAGCAAAGGTTTAATTCATTGTTAGAAAGCTTGGCGAGTAGAGCTTGGCAGAATTCAATCCGATCCGATCTGATCCAAACCGAAGGCCGGGATCGGATCGGATCGGATCGAGTTGGCCCATTCAGATCCAACCATACATCTGATTGAGTTCGGATCAGTGGTCAATCTAGACTGATCCGATCCAATTGGATCTGATCTGGACCGATCCGATCCGCTGAGGTTATATATGAGAAATAAAGGGATGAGGTTAACCATTTCCCAAGCAAGGTAGGTGATGTGAGGGAAGTGGGTCGTGCATTGATGAGGCCTACATTGGGTGGGCAGGCAGCTAGCTGCCGTCAAACCTAAATCGGATTGCAAGTTACCCAGGACACTCTTATCGTATTGAGTAAACTCAGTTGGGCCCACCCTGAATATATGTGGTTTATCCACACTGTCCATCCATTTTTCCAGCTCATTTAAAGAGTTGAGCCAAAGTTGAAGCATATCCAAATCTCAAGTCGATCATACCACAGGAAACAGTGGGAATAATGATTTCCACCGTTGAAACCTTTCTAGGTTCACAGTGATATCTATTTGTCATCCAACCTGTTAATAAGATAAAAAAGACATGTATAAAGGGAAAAAACAAATATAAGCTTAATCCAAAAAGTCTATGACCCTTGAGAATTTTTTAACGGTATAGGTTCGATTCACACTGTTTCATGTGATGTGGTCCATTTGAACTTTGGATATATTTAATTTTTTGTCACGTGCCGTAAACCTATATGATAAAATGGATGGACGGAGTGGATAAAATACATAGATAATGATGAACCCCAAAGAGTTTACTCAATATGCTTAGAGCTGGGCATCCAACCGAGTCGGATCGGATTGAGTCCAACTCGACTCGGCCCAAGTTTTGCATGGCCTGACCCGAACTCGGTCCGATCCGGGATCGAGTCCGATTCATCTGACTCGAGCCGATCCTAACCCATGCTGGCCTGAATCGATCTGGGTCTGACTCAGTCAGGAAAACCAAGTCGGATCGGATTGGGCCAGGTTCGGATCAATTGAAAATGCTGAGAAAACCCAAAACAAATTTTGATAGGATGCAAAGAAGAAAATGATATTTGAATAACAAAGATACAAGGAAATGTATTTAAAACTCTATTGACCTGCAGTTGTAACTGAGAGGTTTTGTCAGACCCTTCCTCTCCTTTGTTCTTTGCTACCTTGACATTGCTAGCCTTGTTGATGTTGTTGTTGGCTTGTTGATGTGGTCATGATTTTTCCCAGCAAGCTATTCTGTTCTAACAACATTCCCATCGATTTCATTCATGTGGTTTCTTCTGTAAGGAGATTGCTCTGTTTTTCTTGAAGAATTCTGGATAAGGGATGGCTGAGGATTATGGTGATGGGTATTCTCATTCGAAGGTTGGGCATTTGTAGGCGAACGGGCTCGAGGAGAGGCACTGTTCCTGACACTCACCTCTTCACTTCTCTTCGTGGAAGAAGGGGTCGAACCCCTTCTGTTATTCTCACGGGCGGTGGTGATTGTTGCCGGGACTGAAACCATCTTTCCCGACCTTGTTTTTTCTGTCGGAGTCTCCTGTCTTCTCCCAGGAGATCGACTTGCCCTCCTCCCTCCGTTTCTCTTTCCATCATCCTTGCTACTAGATCAGCTCGAATCGAATCGGATCGGCTCGGATCCAATCGGATCGGGTATCGGATCGGTGTGGTCCAAATTGACCTTCACCCGAACCCGATCTGATTAACAGTCGGATCTACCTGATCCTGCTCGAATTTGACCGTCCAGGTTGTCGGTTTAGTGCGAATTGAGTTGGATCTGGTTGGATTAAGTCGGATCCACCGAATCGGGTCCAACATGCCCAGCTCTAAATATGCTTACACAGTAGGCAATCTATCTGCTTCTCTTGAAACCTGGATCACGCAAAAGTGACTTGTACAATTGTACTTCACTTCTCTCTCCTCTGCCCTTATCCCGCCGCTCCCTAACAAATAGGCCTTCTATCCCGCCCATTTTATGAGGATTTTTTCATATTTTTTAGATTTATAATTATTTTTTTTTAAAAAAAAAAAAACAACAGAAGACTCGATCCGGATCATACCCAACCCGATCCGACTCGGTTTCCGTGACCGAGTCGGACTCGGTTCGGGTCAGGCCAGCAGTGCATCAGATCAGATTGAGTCAACCGACCCAGACTCGGTCCCGGATCGGATCGAGTTCGAATCAGTTATTTAAAAATTTGGATTGAGTCAAGTTGGACCCAATCCGGTCCGACTTGACTCAATGCCCACCTTTATTGGTGAGTCATCTCAAAAATCAGTCCAGTTGACTTAGGTAAACAACCTAGCTGATTTACACTATGGATAATTCGTATGGAAAACTCTTCCAAATTTTTTATTACTCGACAGAGTTTTGCTTTGACTTAGCTACTTCACCTAGTTGCAAAAACTTGGCCCCAATTAATCTATGTAAAAAACTGTACAAGTATTTTTTTAAAAAAAATACATGAAAAGTTTTGGGAACTTATGTTGTTCTTCTGATTTTTTCGTAAGGACATTTTCATTGTGTGAGGCATGCCTCTTTGAACGGACACATCTCAATAGGTGTGTTGTGCTTTGTTTGGTGCATCTAATTAATCATAGAGTCATTTTGTTTGTTTGTTTGTTTTTTTTTAAGGGACAGTTTTTCTTTTTATAAAAGGGGGTTTTCTCGGATGGAAAATATAGGGAAGCTAACCGTAATCCCAGCAATGCTTCTTTAAAAGAATTATCTTTTGTGCATTCTTTCTTTGGAGATTCAAAAGACGAGTGTGGTGTTGTAGTGTTGAGATTTCTTTGACCCGTGCGTGGTGAAAAAGTTCGAGCATCAGACGTTATATGTTGAGGATAGCACGTTAGGAGCATCTACACTACTTGAAATTATTTGAGAGGCGTAAATTATCTCAAAGAAGGTGACAACTTCCGCACCTTATTCCAACGACAAATTGATTCTATAATCATAATTTGATTAGGTGTAAAGTTCTAATTTCATTTGCGGCTTGATTTTTTCCTACATTTGTTTACTTTAAGTTTCCAACAAAAAATTGTTAAAATTAAAATAATTTTTTGGTAAAAATAAATGAATTTTCCTTCTTTTTAAATAGTCTTTAATAATTTATTTATTTGATTTTTGTAATTTGGTTTTACACATTTATTTCTAAATCATAATCTTTTATTTTTGTCTTCCTTTCAAAATTATGATATTCTCCTTATATATAAGCTTATATATTTTTTTTAACACACATCCATACCACACACACTCACACATACACCCACACCACATGGGCATTTGAACCCATGATTTCAATTTTGAAATAGTCTCTCTACCATTAAGCCATGGAGACGTCCCTGATAAGTTCATAACTTAGTTATCTTACTTTATTTAAAATTACACTCTTAAAGTTAGACATAAACTAATGGCTTGGTCAGCCGTTTGCATTTAAATTTGTGTGGCCTAAACATCCCAAAGTATTAAATGATCATGATTTTTCAATTAATGGACATTTTCTCCAATCGAATATGAATTATTTTTCTTGTCACGTTTTATTATCAAGTGGTAGGTTGCTGATCAAATGGTTAGGATCATCCAATTATTATGACTTTTGAGTTATAGCCACTCCAAAATAAGGCCCACTTGGGTGGATAGTTCAAAATTAATGCACACATACATAATGTGTTATTTAGATCATGGATACTCAATGAGAAATATCCTATCTTAAACATTTTACTACATTGATCTTCTCTCTAGAAACACATTTCACCCCTTCATCAATTGATGTTGCACGTTTGGCGCCACTTCATTATTCCGGTGGTCCATTTTTTCTCAATTAGTCAATCGTCCGTTCTTCTTTTTTAATTAGTCCATGTAACAATTTCATACAAGTTGATAGAAATCGAAGCTCTTGCTGACATTGGCAAAACGTCAAGATATGTCAGAGCTAGTTGAAAGTTACAAAACTTGTCCGAGTTACTTGGTTAACTCATCTCCAGTCACCCTGAGTTCCTGTTTTCGGAACTATGTTTTATTCAATTAGTGTAGGCCACGTGTAGAATTTGTGAGTTCCTGCGTATCAAACTTCAGGGTTGCCGAGTATCAAATAACTCTCCTTTTATGAAGCTCTTTGAAGAATTAACTTCGCCGTGGATGTCAACCATTGCCTCCTTTTCTAGCCGTCCATCTGCAGGACACCAACTACAGGCCCCACGTAATGTTGAGACACGTAGCTACCGACATAGTCAGTAGTGACGCCATCAAGTTCTGTGGGTCCCACTCCCACCATCATTATGTGTTGTATCTACATCGTCCATCCATTTCGAGACATCATTTTATGGCATGACACAAAAATGAGACAGATCCAAAGCTTAAGTGGACCCCGAATAAAAACAGTGCGGATTAAATGTCTACCATTAAAAACTTCTTGGAGCCAGAGAAGTTTTAGATCAAGCTGATATTTGTGTTTTCCCTTCATCCATGTCTGTGCTAACTTATAAACAGGTTGGATGTCAAATAAACATCACGGTGGGCCCAAGAAGGTTTCAACGGTGGGTATTACAGTCCTCACTGTTTTCTGTGGTAGGGTCCACTTGAGCTTTGGATCTGCCTCTCAGTCTTTGGGGAATGTCCTAAAATGGATGGACAGTGTGGATACAACACATACATCATGTTAGGTCCCACAGAAATTGATGACGTCACTTCAGTGGCCAAAATCGGTACTGACTGTGTCATAGCTAATCCGAATCCCTGAGACACTGCTGAAAAAAGCTTTGTTTTCAGTGAAAGGATTTCGTGCGGTCATCACGCACCGAGAATCGTGCACACACGTCTTGTGGATTCCAACCATCCAACATTTGCGGTGGAAATCCTAACACGCATTTAGAGTTGGCTTTTGAACTTGGATGTTTTGAAATGCATATAGATTTCTACTTAACTGTCTTTGAAATTTGACGATTTTGTTTTCAAAATGGACAGATCACTGTAACCTTTGTATGGTCAAAGGGTTTTTTATTTAATTTGAGATATTTTTGGTATACCATCCAACGGGGTGCGGATTAGGTGAGACCGGGGTAACAGGTTAATGGGTAACACCGTGACCGTTAGGGCCACTTTGATGTATGTGTTGTATAACCATCTCGTCTATTCATTTTGCCAGATTTACTTAGGGCATGGTCTGAAAAATGAGACGGATCAAATCTCAAGTGATTTTACTATATTATTTCAGGGGCATGGTCCAAAAAATGAGACAAATCTAAATCACAAGTGAACCACAGAGTAGGGATTGAATTCTCACAATTAAAAACTTTGTAAGGGTCACAAAATTTTTGGATCAAGCTATTATTTGCGTTTTCTTTCCGTCATTCAGGTCTGTGCATGTGACCTTATTAACAGGTTGGATGGCAATTGAACATTAAAGTGGGTCCCAAGAAATTATTAATAGTAAGTGTTTAATCATCACTGTTTTCTTTTTGTATTATTTGAGATTTAGATTTGCTTCATTTTTTTTTTTTTTACTATGCCCTAAAATGATTTTGGCAAAATATATAGACAATGTGTATATACAACAATATATCAAGGTAGTTCCTACAGTCAAGGCCTCACCCACTAAGATGCTAACTCTAGCTCACCTAATCTGCACCCTCCAAGGGGAGCCCTATTACGTAAATAGTTTGGATAACTGAAAAGAACCCTATTTCAATGTCTGAGGTACCAGCATATTTGAGCAAACCTTGCAAAATAATATGTGCATTAACTCTCGATGTGCCCTCAATGCATTAAAATCTATTTTTCTGGTGCATATTGTTGGGCACATAGCTGGATATCGTGGCATTTGTTATTATTTTATTATTAATATGGACTAAGCAATACGATTACGCAATCCATTTGGGAAGACAAAACACGATACCTAGTGGCTCACTTAAATCAATTACATGCGGGAAGACAAGCCATTCACATTTTCGATCCAACAACAAAAATGGTATGTTGATAACACAATCACAATTGACCTGTGAGTAAAGTGCTACATAACATACATATTTTATCTTATTCCTCAGTTCCCTCACCTCATATATTAGTACAACTGCAAAACAAAGTTGGTGCGGCTTTTCCTAAAACAGGATGGCACAACTATTTATCCTCATTTTTTGCACACCATCGCAAACCAACAAGATGCCACCACATGTCGGCACTACATGATAAATAATTGATGAAATCATACTTGCATACCGAGAATATTGCTTACATCTGGCCTGACACAGTTAAATCTAACGATCTAGAAAACCTCACGTGGCAATCATGCCATATGTGTCGTAAATGACTTTAAAATGAAGAGTTAGAGATGTACATATGAGAGAAGATTAAATGTTAGAATTTTATAAAAAGTGATCTTTGCAACAGCAAAGAGCTTTATTAAAGCAAATCTCTCTATCTCTTAGCATTAAATGCTAAAATCCAATCAAAGTATATATCCGTTCAATATTAAATGTTAGAGGCATGCCAAAAAGTAACTCCTTTATATACTAAAGATAAGTGATGTGAGGACTCTGGTAACTTTCCTATGCTGAAGTCCAATAATGTGAGGACTCCATATGACAAATGATCCGAGTAAGTGAGGATATATTTGTTGTACACATGGTTGTACGCGACAGGTAGAGGTAGGCATTTCTAACTCGATCAGACCCGTTCCGAATAGAACCACGGCCTAGATCGGGCCTGATTGAGTGTGGAAATCCAGATCCGGTCGTTTTTTGGGTCGGGTCCGGATAGAGGTCTATCCGGACAGATCCGGACCGAAAACCCGAACCGATTGTAACCGCATCAAACCAACCAGAGCCGACCCGCTCCAACCTCCCCTCCCCAATCTTCTTCCTCTCCAGTCTCTCATCTCTCTCTTCATTTCTTCGACGATCTTCGCTCTCTCCATCTCAGTTTTCTGCAATCTCTCTGTCTCTCTCTCTCAATTTCATGTCATCTCATCTATCATCTATCATCTCTCATCTCTCTCTCATCTCATCTCTCATCCATCATCTATCATCTCTCATCTCTCTCTCATCTCATCTGGCAATATCTCATCTTCCTCATCTCTATCTCTCCTCATTTCTTCGATCATCGCTCTGTCCCTCTCAATTTCTTGCGATCTGATCACTGAATCCCTCTCTCTCTCTCTCTCTCTCTCTCTCTCTCTCTCTCTCTCTCTCTCTCTCTCTCTCTGTGTGTTTTGGAACAATGGCCTATGCACCTGTTTCAATGGTTGTGAGCAAACTTCGAGAAGAAGTTGAAAAGATAAAACCCCAAATGTAAAACCAAAACCATTTGATACTCTGAAAGAATGCGGAAGTTGATACGCGGGCACTTATAAATTGTACGCGTCGAATACAGCTCATACCAAAATTGTCCAAATTTTAGGTCCCAGTATAGATAAACTATAGTCCAAAAATTATACTCACGTGATAACATATCTACCCACTTAGTGGACATTTATTGTACGGTCAAAATATTCCTACGACCAAAAATTCTCCTCGAATCAGATGTTAGAATTGATCAACTAATCTGATTTTCAGCTTAAGACCTACCTACAATGGATCACATGATTTGGAAATTTTAATTTGAGTATGTATCTGCCAAGTCTAAAAGTTTGAGTGTTGGTGTATCAAGCATTATACTCTGCTAGAGTATTAAATAACTTCCCTGTATTAAATAACTTTTCTATAAAGGGCTTTCTATCACTATAGACGTCACCTTTCTATCACTTATTTTACCAAAATACCATACTTTCGGACTTTTCAACTACCTTTTGCTGAAAAGCAGGGGCACTTTCGTCCTAAAGTATATTTTGGTAACGTAAGTTTCTGGGATCTTCTCACTTCTTCTTCTTCTTCAATGAAGAAAGAAGACCTTGATTTGGAGGACATGTTGGATGAGATGATTCCATAAATCTGAATCAGGGACCCACGACGGTGACGATCGAATCAGGCCAGCAGGAGTTTTCCTGATCCGAACCTTGCCCAATCCGATCCGACTCGGTTTTTCTGATCGAGTAGACTCGGATGAATTCAGGCCAACAAAAGTTCGGGTCAGTCCGAGTCAGATGACCCGGACTCGGCCCCGGATCGGTTCGAGTTCGGGTTGGGCCATGCAGAATCCAGACCGAGTCGAGTTGGATCCAATCCAATCCGACTCGGTCCGATGCCCAGCTCTAGCGATAGGCTACACCTATGTGGATAATGAAGAATATTTGCATGGACGACTATTCAAAACTTTCACAATATGGAAGCCTACGCACAACCATTGCCTCTTAGAAGCCTATAAAATTAGTGATTTACAAAGATCTTTATGCCTCGTGCCATTACAACCAAGCATAACCCTATGTTATATGTCCATTATGGATATTTATCCTTTTATTTTATTTTAGTATTAGCCCCTATCGCTGCTCATAGCAAGGGTCATAGTTTTTATTCCTTATTTAACTTTCCAACCATCAACCATGGCATCCACAAGGAAGTTCATTCAGTCTCGAATAGAAGGTTGTGAGGCTTTCGAAGTTTGGTCCACACTAGATGATGAACGGATAGTCGAATCACGACCTTCTTGCCACGTGCTTGATTCCTACCAAGACTATAAACAAACAGTCACTTCACCGGCCATCTTGTCACGAAGTGTAGTTTCAACCGAGCAATGAACATATTATCAAAGATTATCTCTCCATCAGTCGTCCTACCACTAGGCCCAATTTTCAATCGAGCAATGAATAAACAATTATCCGGTTAAGAAGCTTATCCACATTGGGCAAGGAATGGATCATCGTCCCTCAAGTCGATCGTGAGTGCTAGTATTGTAAAAATCATTAATAGAAGAATACTCTCGGCTTCCATCTTCTTTTTTTAATATTGTTATTGTTGAACTACGGTAATAATCACGTAAAAAGAACAAGTCTTTAGAACACAAGGCAAAAACGAATAAATCAGAAAGGATTAACTCTTACCCTTTTGTAAATCGCCTTATCGTTGTTACATTCAGTTGTCGAGAGGGTGACAGGGTCTTATAATTCAATCTTAAATGGTCCATCTTAATTCAGGCGCACCAACATTCAATCAGACATTAAGCCAAGTACTACTCTGATACGTCACTTTCCTAATTGCATACGTTAACTAAACAGAAGCTCTTGCTAATATGTATAGACTCATGTTTGATTGAACTGCACGATCAACTGCTTTTTCCTAAGCACAACTTTTTAACAAAATAAGGTGGTACAACTTTTCTAAAAAAATCAGGCAGAGGTAGAGAGAATGAGAGATAGATATCTATTGGGGGTGGGACTTATGTAGGCCACACACATGGGGCCACGCCAAGTGATGAGTGCTACCCCTCTATCCCTATAAGGAAAACATTTAAATGATTAAAAGTTTGAAATAGTCCAAATTAATAATTATTTATATATATATCATTGAAAAGTAATCCTGCCCGAAGGATGTTGTTAAACTACACGTCTTCTGTGAATGCCACCCACTCATTAGCATCTTTAAATCATCAAGCCCATTTTAATAACTATGGCCTACTTGATGATTGGATCTGACCAATGGATTAGATTATGCCATTCATCATTGGCCTGAGCTCCTAGTGTAGCTGTCCAGACGTGGGGCGAAATTCAAGCCCAAGTGTAAGGGTCCAAACCCTGGTCCAATAAGTTGGGCTGGCCGGACATTGCGACACTGGCATAGTACTGTTCGAAACATTTGCATCGTCACTCATCCATGGCCTGGCCCACCAGCTAAATTAGTCTAATCCAGAGTATCATGACTAAATAAATCAAATCATTCAAAAAGTGGGCCCACCACCTTGGGTAGACAAGGAAATCACTGGGAAAGATTCTCTGACCAGTTGATTCCATCGTATAAAAGCACAAGTTTTGGATTGCAGTCTCTCCGGCCCCAATGATTTGGAGAGTAGAATCATATAAGTGGGGACCCCTATTGTCGGCCAAAGCCTTTGCTGATGTTTGTGAGAAATCCGCCTGGTCATCGGTTTTGCAAGATGATTTTAGGATGTACTGCAAAAAATAAGGCAAATCCAAAACTCAAGTGGGCCATACGAGAGGAAACAATGGAATTCAGTTACCACCGTTGAAACATACGTATGACCACAAAAGCTTTGTATTAGCTTATTTTTGGTTGTTTTCACTTCATCACAGTAGGAATGCCCTTATAAAGGGTTTGGTTGGCATATAAACATTAAGGTGGAGCCCAAGAAAGTGTCAACCTAATGAATTTCTTTCCCCAATTGTCCTTCTCATGTGGTTCACTTTAGCTTCCAATACACCTCATTTTTTCACGGCACATCCTAAAATGATTGAGGAACTTTTTTTATTTTATTGTAACACTAAATTATCCAAGTGTTGAATTTCTTTCCAAAATTTCCTCGTGTACCTCTCTTGAGCTTTGGATCAGCCTCACTTTTTTTTATGGCACCTCCTAAAATGATGGCATTGAACAGATGAATAAGGTGGATTTAATTAGAATAGCCCCACCTAGCATCCCAGTGTTTGAGTTTACTGGGAAAAAATTTTGGTTTTTGTTTTTTATTATTATATCTCTTTCATGCGCACCCACAGCCGGGCCTAGGTTGCTTAACCTTCAACCCTCTTACACTGGCATTTCTTTGCCCTGACAATGCCTACGATTGGACCCACCATGATGTATGGATTTTATCCATATCGTTCGTATTTTTATTTTTTTTTTGTTTCTTTCAGAACATCTTAGGATGGGATCCCATAACTGAGTTAGGTTCAAGGCTAAAGTGAACCACACAAAAACAGCAGAAGTGATAATGACTTCCACCATTGAAAACTTCCTGAGGCCTAATGTGATGTTTATTTGCCACCAATCCTGTTCACAAGGTCACACAAACATGGATGAAGTGAAAAAATAAATGTCAACTTGATCTAATCCTCCTGTGGCTCTTAAGAAGTTTTCAACCGTAGTCGTTCAATCACCACCGTATGAGTTACATAAGCTTTATATCTACCTATTTCATCCAAAAATTGGATGAACAGCGTAAATAAAACAAATGCATGACAGTGGCTCCACAGACTCTATAAACTCTTTCAGTACCGATACCATACAGGCGCAGACAGGATGCTATCCGTTTCCGATTGGAAGAGGCCGGTTACTCTGACCTAGATTTCCTGCCAAAGGCTCTCCCGGGAAGTTCCTGCTAAGGGAATTTAGGTGGGGCCTGCCGTTATCTTTGTAAGAAATCCACCCCGTTCATCCGTTTTATGAACTCATTTTATGACATAATACCAAAAATGATCTGGATCCAAGAGCCAGCTGAGCCACACAAGAGGAAACAGTCGGCCACCGTTGAAACATTTGCTTGGCCACAAAAGTCTTTTTAAGATAATTATTATTATTTTTTTTTATCAGGATCAGATTTTTTGTTTTCACTTTATCCCATGCGAATGACCTTATAAACGGTTTAGATGGCATATAAACATCAACGTGGATCTTGGAAAGGTTTCAACGGTAGTCATTTCTTTCCCAATTTTCCCTCACTGCCTTGGATTCAGCTTTTTATTTTTAGCCTGACCTAAAATGAGATGGGAAAATGGATGGACCGGGTAGATTTCTCACATACATCAAGCTGTGTCCACCTTAGCAGGAAATCCGCGTACGGTTACTCTCCGAGTACTCGCTAGGTGTCATTCATCCGTGCATTAAATTTATTTACCAGCCTTTAAAAGTTATTCACCCATCTATTCGTCTGTGTCTTCTCACGGGACTGGACTAGTGACTAGTGTTACCTGGATAACACGGTAGGGGTTGTTTTCACGACCGTGTGCCCACCCTGATGTATGCGTTGTATATACACGGTCCATCAGTTTTTCCAGATCATTTAGGACCCATAAACGAAGCATATCCAAATTTAAAGTGCACCGCGTGCACCACACACTACGGATTGGATGCCCACGGTTAAAAACTGCTTATGGGCCACAAGAGTTTTGGATCAAATTTAATTATTTTTCTTGGAATGTGCTCAAAAAGTTTTTAAGGGTGAGTGTTTAATAATGACTGTTTCTTATGATATGATCCCATGATACTTAGACCTGCTTCATTTTTTAAATCATGCCTTAAAATGGGTTTTCGGTTTAGGTGACATTGGTAGAAATTTTGTATGGATGATAATAAGGCAGTCTAGTCCTAAATTAACTTTTTCTTTTTTCTTTTTCTTATAGGATGACGAAAATTCTCTGGTACCGCAGGCCCTCGCCTCGGAAAATGAAATGCCCTTTTAAAAATGGACAAGAGGCCCATGTAAAATTGAAATTCAGCCCACTCTTATGATCGATCTGATTCGTTCATTTTAATCAGATTGTTATGAACCCATGGAAGGGCTTTCTCATTATATATTTTTTAATATGTCCGTGATCCGCAACTACACTAACTTTGTGCATTAATATTCAACTCTTTCCTTCTATCTAGTCCATTTGATATGAGATTTGATCTCAATCTTCCGCTTACGACATGAAATTAAAACCCCTTATTAGTGAACATGTTGTATTTGCCTCAAAACAACTTAGTGAGCCCCACATTAGATGTTGATGGGTTCAAAATGTAGGGCCCTTTTGCACGAGGGCTATTTGGTCATTTCATTCTTCCTTCCTTGTTTCTTTTTTTCGTGGGAGGGAAGGATGTTTTTTGGCTTACTTCCTTCTTTTTTCTTACTCTGTAGTTGTTTTTTAGAATTTTTTTAAAAATTTAATATGAATTGGGAGAGCTTGTGAAAGGAAATAGAGTATGGAAGAATACTATAATGGATGACTTTTTATAATGGAAGAATATTTTAATGGATAAAATTTGTAATAGAAGAATGTTATAATGCATGAATTTTGTAATGAAAAAATATTGTAATGAATGAATGTGATAGACGTTGGAATTGATGATTATTGCGATGAATGAATTCTTGTAATGAAAGAATGCTAAGATAGAAGTATGTTGTATGGTAGACCATCGATATTTACTGTGAATCACATATATTCACTATGGATCGTTTATATTTTCAATGTAGATCGTCAATATTTAGTATAAATCATCGATATTTACTATGAACCGTTGATAATAAGAGTAGACCGCTAATATTCACTGTAAACCTTAGATGTTAAAAGCAGACCTCTAATATTCATCGTGGACTGTTGATATTTTCACTATGATCGTAAATATTCACTGTGAGGTACCGATCTAATGAAAATTATCATAACTCACTCGTTACATGTCTAATTTTGGTGATGTTGTATTCGTTGAAAATGTAATTTGATAAACTTTTAAATGTCTTTTGAATCATCTCATTTGGACATAATTCGATTACTCAAAAGTAGGGCCAAAGTTCATCAAGATCACTGTGGATTGTTGATATATATTTATTCTGGGGTACCAGTCCGATGAAAAGAACAATAACTCCCTCATTACATGTCCGATTTCAGTGATCTTGTAATCGTTGGAAAGATAATTTGATAAAATTTCAAATAGATTTGGAATAATATTATTTGGATATCATTTGACTACCCAAAGGTGAGCCCAAAGTGAGCCTCGATGAATATCAGAGATCCATAGTGAATGATAAACTTTGGGTTACTTTTAGGCAATAAAATGGTATCCAAATCAAAAGATCCCAAAGTCACTTAAAATTTCATCAAATTACATTTCCAACGAGCACAAGATCAACTAAATTGAACATGTAATGTGAGAGTTATGACTTTTTTTTTCTTTTTTTTTTCAGATCGATGGCCCACAATAATCTTAATACCACTTTTAGGCAATTAAATTGTGTCCAAATGAGATAATTTTAAAGTCATTTGAGATTATCAAATTTTCTTTCTAACGAGTATAAGATCATCCAAATCAGACATGTTATAAGGGAGTTATGACCATTTTTGTCGGATCGGTACCCCATAATGAATATCAATGATCTATAGTAATCTTGATGAACTTTGGGTCCACTTTTGGATAATCAAATGGTGTCTAAATGAGTTGATTTCAAACCAATTGAAATTTCATCAAATTACCTTTCTAATGAGCACACGATCACTTAAATTAGACATGTAACAAGTGAGTTTTGACCGTTTTCGTTTGACTAATACCCCACAATTAATATATATCAGTGATCCACAATACTCTTGATGAACTTTGGACCTACTTTTGGGCAATCGAATTGTATTCAAATGAGATGATTTTTAAGTCATATGAAAGTTCATTAAATTACTTTTCCAACGAATACAAAATCACCTAAATTAAACATGTAACGAGGGAGTTATGACCGTTTTCGTCTAACCGGTACCCCATAGTGAATATTTGCGATCTCGCTGGAAATTTCAGCGATTCATGGTAAATATTAGTGGGCTGCTCTTTATATCTGTTGTCTATAGTGAATATCAATAGTTTACTCTTAATATCAGTAGTCCACAGTGAATATCGACGGTTTAAAGTAAAAATATCGGCGATCCATGATAAATATGGACGATTCACACTAAATTCAATGGTCCACCATACAATATTCATCTATTATAACATACTTCCACCTCAACATTCTTACATTATAAAAATTCTTTCATTCCAATGTTCATTTATTTCAACATTCATCATATTCATCCATTACAACATTCATTAAAAAAATTCATTCATTAGAGTGTTATTTTATACCCTTCTTCCTTTCACCAAATCCTGCCATTCACACCAAAAAAAAAAAATTTCCAAAAAAAAATTATTAAGGAAACCAAGAAATGAAGAAGGAAGGAAAAATGAATGAAAAAGAGAGGGAATAAAAAAAAAAAAAACACTATCCTCTCTTTCACACCATCCTTTCTTTCATACACTCTTACTCTCACTTAAAAAAAAAATACAAGGAATAAAGAAGGAAATGGTCAAATGACTCTTGTATGGTAAGGACCGTACATTTTGAATCCTTCCACATTTTATATAAGGCCCATTAGGTTGTTAAGAAACAAATTTAACCTATTCATATGTAAGGGATTTTAATTTTATATTAACAATAAAATTGAAGTCGAATCTCATTACAAATGAACTATACTAAAGGAAAGTGTTCGGTTTTAATACACAAAAATAGTATACTTGTGAGCCACAAACATCTTAGAAAAAACACTGAGAAAACCATTCTAGAGTTCGATTAAAATGAATGAATAAAATCAGAAATAAAGCCAGCATAGTTGCACTTTTAACCGGGGCCACATCCATTTTTAAAATTAGTAACCTTTCACTTCTCAATCCACAGCCTCCCATGACAGAGACAGCCCCCGCAAAGGAGCATTTTCGTCATCCAATTAGGATTAGAAATCCTTATCTCGTCCGTATATGGCTCCTGCCACAACCACGTCACCTTATACCTGATGAGCACGTAGACCAAAATCCCCCAAAAATGTTCACATGCAGCTACTGTATGTAATCATTTTTCAATTTTTTTTTAAGAACACATGAATGAATTGATTGTAAGGTACAACCGGATGTATGTGATCGGTCGTCCATTATTGTACTCAGCAACGGATGCCCTCTGAATTATGATGGTATGTTTACCACTGCCGTACATTGGGCGAACAAAAGCAACTTTGGATGTTGGAGTCCAAAAATTCACGTGGTTGACGGGTGTTCATTGTCCTTTATCTCCTACTTTTTATTTATTTATATATTTATTTTCAGTCAAGTCTCTTTTACCCATGATGAGTGCGATCTGCGGGAGTATAGAAATAAAGATTGGATTCGCAGGTGGAATGCTGGCCATTCATCAGGTGGGCACCACCGTGAACATTACTTAGTCCAAAAATCGGAAAATTGAAGGTTTGAGATTAAAAAGAAAAAGAAAAATTAGTACACACGCGCCCACCTGAGGACCTTCATCCTGGCCCATGGCATGCTCTCAGAAACCTCCACCAAAATAAGTGGCTCAGATTCAACGCATCGCATGTGACGTGCTCGATATCCGTAATTCCTTTGAATAACCTCGTCATGTATCTGGCCAAATGTAGTGAAGACGTGTTTGCTAAGTCCACACGTGTAGGAGCCGAGCCGTAACCATCCACTAATGTCATTTTCAAACCACTGGTCGGCAACTGCAATTTTTTTTCTTTTATAATTATAACTTCTCTGTCAGAGTTTTGTAATTTAATCCACGTGGCAACGGCCGGCTAAAAATCCTTCACAATCAACTAACTCTACTTTATGGCCCACCTGAAGGGTGAAAAATTTCACATTTTCATGCTAAAGATTTAAAGATTTTAAGAATTTCCTTGATAGAAGCTCAAGTATCATGCACATGCATATTTGCATTGTGAGACTGTGGATGTGCATGGTCTTATTATTAATGCATGTCGCATTAGCAAACGTAGAGAGAGGAGGAAATTATTATAAATTATTTAGAGAATTATTTTATTTATAGTTGAGAATAGTTTATGTTAATCATCATTATTAAATTACGGCCAAAGTGGTAGATGGCGAAGATCTATAACGGTGACACAAGGTGACTGACGTCAGGACATTTATCATATGTTATTGGATTGTTTGCATAGGGGAATCTAGGGCTTGGAGATAGATGATTATATTGATTACATTGTTTTTAACGACATTACAATTTAGATTTATTAAAGAGTGTTACTTGGATGAGCAAGTAAAAAATCTTAGATTTCTTGTAGTTTGGCCTAATGAATTTAAGGAGATTTGAAGGGATTTGAGAGTATTTCAAATTCAACAGTTATTTGGTAGGATTGATTAGAGGGTATTTTAAATCCAAGAATTTCCAATCTTTATTTTTGATGAATTTTGCAATCCCACTTTGTTTGGATTTTCTATCCTCTTCTTTTCTTGGTTCACTTTTTAAGAAAGGAATTGCATGTGTAACATATGTTTCACTAAGCTACTAATCTAATGTGCATGTGGCTTGCTCATGATATCCTAAAACAATCAAATTATCAACTGCATCACTGAAATTATTTTACTAAAATGATCTAAACAGTCGAAACATTGTCCATGCTAATTCAAGTTGTGATCTTATGCTTGGGGCCCATTCGAGGCATGAAATTTTCTCATTCCAACCAAAGTATATATTTCAATGAGCTTATTATAATTTTTGCATCTAAAATCGCATTCATACACTAATTAAAGATATTAAAGTTAATGTAGTAGTTAAATTCAAACTCCGTTAATTTAAGGGATTTCAAATCTAGGGTACTAAACACAAGTAGAGAAATCTGAATCTAGGGGTTTTCTACTCTAGGTATGCCGAATTCACGGTGAACAGTGAGGCCAGCACCAAGGATGGGCTGTACAGTTCTTCCAAGCTGTCTCATGTATTTTAAATGATTAAATTATTTAATAAATTATCATGGTGACTCAATTTGCCAAGAGATGGGGTCCAAGGTCAGCAAATCTACTGGGGTTTCTATTGCACTCAAAAGCTAATAAATGCAGGAGAGGGGGAAAAGAGGGTATTTTTCTTTCTTGCCTGTTTATGTTACAAACACTACATCCCATTTTTGAACTATGATCATGAGTAGGCCATAACTAGCATGGAGTGCCTCATGGTGGCCCACATAAGGGACCTTTATTTGATGATTGTGATTGGCCATTTAGTGGGACATCTTTGCATGGGCCAAGGATAAAACTCCATAGGTTGGATACCACACGCATCACAGTGGGGCCCACTGACAACCCCTTGTGGATAAGCTTATCCAGCAAGGTAGGCGTATTGGCCTCGTGATTTTAAAAAGAGTAATTTGTACTATAGATGAGACAGGTCAGGAATCTCTGATACAAGATTCGATGCTCCCTCCTTTTTTTTTGTTTTTTTCAACTAAATCTACAGTAGAGGTTATGTATATTATCAAAGAAAACAAAAAAAAAAAAAAATTAAGAATTTGAATTTTTGGATGCTATATTCATCCACGTGCACACATCGATTGAGAAGCCAGAAATTCATACATGCTCGCTAGAATTTAGAGATTTTTAGTTAGTTTTTTTTTTCTCCTTTTTCATTAATATAAAGAAAGGAGAAATACTCAGAAAAGAAAAGAATAGATCTTGGTAAGTCTACACAAGTGTATTTGCTAAGGGGTCATTTGGCAATATGGATTTGGGGATTTGAGGGGATCTCGAATCCCCTGGTTGTTTGGCACCATAAAGTAATTGGGGGTTGAAATCAATAAATAAAAGTTTTAAATTGCATTTAAAATATTTCTATAGTTGCATGTGGACTTATTACAACCATTGTGTCAAACATTACATAAGTTCATCAATTATAAATATTAAAGTTGATTTAGTAATTAAATTCAAACCCCCGTAAATATACTATACATAACTATTTTTGGATTAAAGTTGATTTCTCCATCTAGGGTGCCAAACATAATAGGAGGATTTCAAATGTAGGAGGTTTCAAATCCAGGGAGTTCCAAGTCCATGCTCCCAAACATGCCCTAACATGAGTCGACCTGCATCCTAGTCAATCGATTGGACCTAATTCAATTCAAATTGTAATAAAATTAATCTTTTGGAGCATGTTTGGTCTGTGAGATTAAATAGTATGGAATTGTATTAGGTGGAATTAAAATCATTATTGCACAATAATTATATGTTTAAAAATACCATGGTATTTTGGTCATCCAATTCTCATGCTTGGGATAAAATTCTTCCTTTGAAAAAATATTGCATTAAGCAAAACTCTTTTGGTGGATTATAGAATTGTTATTAATAGACCAAATTCACAGTTGATGTCAGTCACTCGTATGTGTATATAACTATAATGTCTCGTGTAAATGCCACATATAAATGGGCCACGTTAATAAAACATATGCATCAATGTAAGACCCACATGCAGTGATTTCAAAATCCACCGAAAATCTCAAATGTGATGATGGGATGCAATTCCATCTCACATGATCCTTATCCTTTTTGTCCTCTTTAGAAGTCAGATGGAAATTGCATGGGACTAAATGCAATTTCATCGGACCTAATCTCATGTATCAAGCAGGCTTAGAACCACATTTGAGACAATGGTTTGCGACAAATAGACAGCTCAAATACTTAATATATTAGTTTGGTTTCATAAATGATCTTCACCGTCCATACTTTAAGTTATTGATAGGATGGTTAGGATTGTCCAAACAATTAATGGTAGCTCATTTGTTCAATCCACCAATAGCTTAGGTCAGTCTTTGGAGTGTTCAAGCATACACATGAAACCAAAAGAGAAATACAGAAACACTGCATCATTTCTCTATCATAAGATCGAGAATCTAAATGTTCTTTCCCACTTTCTTTGCAAAGAATATTCTAGAGTTTCCACTTTCACCTACGTTTGACAAAGTAACAACGACCGAAAATTTCGAGCCGCCGTCCTCTACCAGTCGATTATAACAAGCTTATGGTACAATGTGGCGTGTGGGGCTCGTTGTGATGTAAGGCCCACATCCAATCCATTCAAAAGTTGTGCCCTTTAAAAACATCCCTAGGTCCTGAAATAATCATCATATCCAAGACACAGGTAATCAGAAGGAAGGGAACAGATGGGATGGGGCCATTGTTTGTGGGGCCCATAATAATTTGTATATGCCATCCAATCCAATCGCAATACAAGCCTCATCATGATTAATGGGAAACAAAAAGATAACCTACTCTTAAAGTCAGGTGGGCCACACCACGTGATTTTATAGGTTCAAAGCATGATTTTATATCTTATATATGGCCCACCTGGTTCTGAATCAGGTTGATTTTTTGGGATGAAAGGGGAACATGAAGGGGACACGCATGATGGATGGATTGGATGTCATGAATATGCAAATAGCAGGTTGTATACTAAGATTACTGTACAAACATGGTCCAGTATCCACTCTCAATTCCTAAAAATAAGTTAAAATATTTCCTTATTGGAAGATATTTTCTCAAGTCATTTACAAAATAGTAAAATTGAATGACGTATGCGAGTGTGTACTCAACTAACCTACCAAACCTTTATAGCTTTGCTAAGCGTTCACGCGTGTGCAATAAAGCTAATGTACGCATCACTCAAGTGTCAGCATGGTTCATATGTGCGAGATCCAATCCATCCATCAGATTTGTCCTACTTATTTTCTATTTCCAAAAATAAATCTGGTCGATCGACTCAGTATGTGGCCCCCAGTACCGGAAACAGGTTCATGGGTTAGAAATTAGAGACTAGTTTTTAGGAAGGTGCATTTGTTTCAAAAACTGTGGCCTACCTGACCAGTGGATCAATTTGATTCTTGGTTAGCCAACAGTATAAGCCAGGATTCCTTTCTGATGGCTGGATTGGATCTTAGACCTATCATGCCATTCAGGCACGTGTGGCACGTACGTGAAATTTTCACACCAGGGTCTGCGCTCAACAAAGCTCCTCCAAAATACAATGAAATGGTCCTGACATCCACCCAAAGATCCGTCCAGCCATGTGGATGGACTGTGGTGATGAGGCCCAGTAATAGGATCCACCGTTCGATCATCCCTAATGTGGACGGACCATGATGTAAAAGTCTCCTTACCAGGACATTCGTAACCTTTTCATTTGTGTCATGAAAATAGACGGTGGATATGCACCAAGATCTAATAACGTGGAATAAAGACCGAGCTTGAGGCCCCATGTGCTTAGAAAATGAGGAGTTAATTTCTTTATACTCTGGCAGGAAACTTGATACTCAGGCATTCAGATATTGTACATGAAGCCTACACCAACTGAAATTAAAACCAGACTAAATTGTGGGGCCCATTGTCACATTAGATTAGTTGAACCATCCTAACCTCTTTATTAACTCATGCTCGTTTGTTAAAGAAATACTAACCATTGGATGTTTTCTTTTTATCCGTCCAAAATATTCCTATGGTGTGGCGCACTTGAGTCTTGGACTTATCTGAGTTTTTGGGCGGAGGGCACAAACTTATGAACGGAGTGGATGTCACACGGAAATCACAGCGGGCCCATTTCTGGAGGGGCACCTGCAACTTGTTTTGTAGAAAATTCAGGTCAAGAGCTTCCCGGGAGCTTTCTAGAAGACCATGATTAGGAAAGGCGTTGATGGCCCAAACGTACGTCACATGTGAAGGGCCGTCTATTCTTCTTACATCCGTCTCCAACCCATCCTTATCCATGGACGTAATCATGCACGTCAGCCAACTAAGTATTATTTTACGGGGCGCGGATTGGGTACCGACAAGGTCAGTAGCCAAATCGCCGCTGAAGTGACGTCACTCAGGTCTGTGGACCCACCATGATGCATGTGTTGTATCCATACGGTCCAATCATTCATAGGGATCATTTTAAGGCATTACAAAGAGCATATAAGATAGATCTAAATTTCGAGTGGACCAAACATAGAAAACTGTAGGAGCAGTCATGCCCACCGTTGAAACATTTATAGAGCCCACTGTAATGTATTTTTTGAGATCCAACCTATTCATAAGTTAACATAGAGATATATAAACTGAAAACAAATATATCAGCTTGATTGGGAGCTACCATGGCCCTAAGAAGCTTTGGAGAGTGGATGTCACTGTCCCCGCTAATTTCTATGGTGGGTCCGTTTGGACTTTAGATCTGTCACATTTTCTTTTAAATGCCATGAAACGATGTCTAAAAATGGTTGGACGGTTTGGATACAACACATGCATCATGGTGGGGCCACTCCAATAGGGATTTGGCTACTGGTCAGTGTACAATCCGCGCCCTATTTTACGTTGGCATATGTACGGAGACTGGAATACCGGTGTATATACATACAGTTGGGATATACGGACCGACGGCGGCTGCAGTCGTCGCATCCAAACATTCGGGATCTACGAGGGTTGCTTTTTATTTTATTTTATTTATTTATTTATGTTAGCTTGGTAACAGACCCCATATTCAATTCACACTTCACCGTTAGCCACCCCCGCTAGGGATCGTTACCAAGACCTATCGTTGAAACCAGGTATCTTTCCCTCAGTATACCACTTGAGCCGTGGATCAAGGTGTATTTACGAGGGTTGCTTGAGTTCATCTCAAAGATATTCCAATACCATAACGCATGGGAATAGCAGTTATATTAGTTTGTTCAATTTTTCAATTCATTGGTAAATACACATTAAACATGTAATAATTATTTTACATTTATAACATTTTCCATGGTACTTGATTTGATTACCTACTTTTTGACAAAAAAACTGGGAACATTACAAAATATTTGTGGGTCTTATTGTGATGCGTTTCGCTTATCCATACCATTCATTCATTATGTCAGCTGAATTTATAGCATGAGACAAAAAATGAGGCATATCTAAAACTCAAGTGGACCACACCATACGAAAAAGGGAGTCGAATAATTATTGTTAAAAACTTCTGGGGGCCACTGTTTCTTTCCGTGTGGATTGCTTCGAGGGTTGGATCTGCTTCATTTTTTGTCTCATGCCTCAAAATATTGCAATAAAATGGATGGACAGAATAGATATATCATATACCTCATCGTTGGATCCAAAAAATTAAACTAGCTCTTTTGAGTAGGTTTTCAAGGCAAAAATTCAGATAAATTTTCAAACAGGTGAAATGGTAATAATTATCCATTTATAGAATATTTAAGGTGATGTTTACATGCAATCCACCTTGACCAAGTGGGGTCATCCTTTATTATGCCCAACAACAAAAAATTTGCCATGTCTATGATTCAAGCAAACAGTGCGGTGGATATCACATTCTAAGCCGTTTCCCTTTATGTAGCCCACCAAAATCACAAATGGCTCTTTCTTGGGAAAAAGCCAAAATTTTTGTGCGACCTTGGGATGGAGTAAATTTCATATAGCCATCTCAATGGGCCTTGTAAAACTTCTTTGGCATGGCCCACATAAATACAAACCAATCAAAACCTTAGGTCCAATGTGAGATTATACATGTAATGGTCGAAGTGGTCACATACACATTACAATGGGCTCCTTTAAAAAAATCTATGGCGCCCATGCCTCTCCTTATTTTATGGTAGATATAAATAAGGAATTTTATTGACCTAACCTGTCATGATGTATGGGTAAGATTGTAAGGCTCGTATCCTAGTTTGTACTGTTCTGTCGACTCCCTCGATCCTTCCTGACGAATTCCGACAACCCACGACTTATAATCGACGTTTGCGCACGACCCTAAGTCGTATCCTGTAAATTTGAGTCGGCTTAATCCGAGACTTGTACCATTACAACCACACTGTCGTCGCGGTTCCAACGTCGCATCTTGCACACCGATTCGATACCTTGGCCAAGAGAAGTGGGCTCGCGTTTATCTCGAAAAAACGCCGCGCATTTGCGAAACCAATAGAATCTCTACAACCCATCCCATCAATAATCAAAGTACACAACCAATACTTTCTTTCTCCCCAAGACAAGCAACCTACCCTAAGTCAACTCTGAAGTCAAGTACATCTATCACTCACATCCATCACTCATACCCATCACATCTCTCTCTTACAACCACCCTTTCTCTCTCTCTCTCTCTTTCTCTGCACAATTTCCAAGCAACAAAAAAGTGGACGTCCAAGCTCTTCCAAGGAGAGAAAAGTGTGTTGTGTGTGGCCCACTTCCTATCCCAAGATCCATCATCCTAGCCCTTCAAATCTCATCACCTTCTATCAAAGTGAGAAACTAGAAGATTGGTGTTCCATCAGACCAAGAAGATCGAACGGTGGGTGCTTTATAGGCCCAGATTTAATGCTTTGATGATGGGTCAAGTGAAGCCTACCGATTGATGTATGGATCTCACTTTGGACCCTACGTGTGGCCGATGGCTCACCTTGATTCTCATGATCATTCCATGATGGGGCCATTCTCCATGGACCCCATCATGATGTTTATTTCCTTGCATGAATATGGTCATCTAGACCTTGCATTTTGGTAGAGAAAGGATCTCCACTGTTATTTTTTTGATCGGTGGGCCCACATGTAATGGGACCCACTTGATGCATGTTGTGATGTATGGAAGGGAGGGCTCACAGTGTCAGGGTCCCTCCATCACTCGATCTTCCTCTCTTTCTCTCTCTTTTTCCCTTGTTGATGGCCCCATGATGTATGTAACTTATCCATGTTGTCCACCTTCGTGGGACCCACTTGATGGAGGTGTTGGATCTACACCGTCTGGGCCATGTGGGCCCTACCTTAATGGTGATGGGAAAACACAAATACCAGATTGATCCAAATCATGTGGGCCACGTGCATATGGGACCCACCTTGATGAAATGTATATTCACACCGTCCGTCCAGCGTCCCTGGACGCTGGATGTTGTGTAGTGAAGTGTGAACAGACAGTGGGATGTACCCAAAAAAAAAAAATCTGTTTGATTCTAAACTTTTTGGGTGGGCCGCTCATGCAGGGCCCACCTTGAAGTATGAGTCTAATCCATGTCGTTCATCCCATTCCCCAGCTCATTTTATGCGTTGAGCCGAAATATGAAGCCAATCCGATTATCTAGCAGGCCATATCATAGAAAACAGTGGTTTTTACCGTTAAAATTCGTTAGGGCTCACTTTGATATTTTTATACACCAAAACACATTAAATTGGGCTCATTTGATCTATCATGGGCCATAGAATCCAACTAGTGGGGTGGATCCTCCTGATGCGGGCCCCACCTAGGAAAAACCTCGATAAAAAAAAAAAAAAAACAAAACATGCAACAAGCGCTGCTGATACTAACGTCCAGAGGACGTGCAGCAGTGTCCTATTGCGCTATGGACGGAAAGGGCAGGGACCGTGGGTCCTGGCCACAATGTATATGTTTTATCAATGTCGTCCAGCCATTTTGGCTGGGCCGTCCATCTGCTGGACGACCAATGGACCCCACCCCTAATGGATGTGTACCTTCTAAACCGTCCATCCCTTTTGGCAAGCTCATTTCAAGGCTTGAGGCAAAAATGAGACAGATCTAGTTATCTGCTGAGCCACTGCTGATAACAGTGGAGCATTGAACGTTTACCATTGAAACTCCTCTGGCCCAGAGGTTTTGGGTAAATATAAAATATATTTATTTATTTTTATTAGGTCTTGTGACCTTATGAACAGTTGGGATGGAAATAAACGTTATGGTGGGCTCTACGTGGGACCCACTGATGTAAGTGTTTTACCCACTCCGTCCCCATGTGTGGGAGGTGGGATGGTTGGTGGACCTCACTCTAGCTATATGGCTATTGTAGTGAGGTTACCAAGGTCTGTGGGGCCTGCCTTGATTTATGTGGTATATATCCACATCGTCCAGCGGTTGTGGACCCCTCGTGATGTATGTTTTATCCATGCCGCCCGCCATAGCATGTGGGACCGACCATGATGTATGTGTTTGACCCATTGTCCATCTATTTTTGCCAAATCATGGGCTGCCTTATGAGGCCCATCTTGATGTATTTGTGGCCGTCCGTCGAGGCCCACCTTGATATACATGAGGCCCATGTGATGAGGCCCATCTTGATGTATTTGTGGCTCGTCCGTTGAGGCCCACCTTGGTATATATGAGGTCCATGTGATACGACCCATTTGATGTATTGGAGGCCAATGGGTGAAAGCCCAATGGGTTGTATATAAGGTTCATTGCAATGTGTGATTCCACCGTGGTGTATATAATAAAGTTTATGGCGGGTCATACCTTGGGAGTAATAATGTTTTGACACCCATATTGTAAGAACAATAATGGTTAAATGTCTGCATTGTAACTCTCCTTAGGGCCCATTGATAGGCCCATACTTGTTGTGTGTAAGCCGTTTAGGCCCATCCTCGTTATGAAGATAGTTCATCACCATATAACATGCTTAGTATAATTCTATGACTTATGTCATACACATCATATGTATGCTTGATATAAGTAGTGACTGATCATAGTATATGCCAATTGGGCAGATTATTTATAGGACTCATTGATAAGAGTTACCGATACGAGCGTGCGGTACGCGCAGGATTGCTGGATGACTGGACGGTGTGACTCATGTATCTCGCATATGTGTAACATGATCATTGTATGCCCTAGCGACAATAGGGTCGTGGCCTCCATAGGCACATCATGAATGACCGGATTGGATACCGGAAATATTGGCTTTAGCATTATGGGCATATAGGATGTCCTTGGGTGAAAATCTCAGAACTTTTTTGGTAGCAGGAGATGCTCCAACGTCTAAATTGAGTGGATACACGAGCGCCGGAGTGCCGAATACCAGTAGGCCGCGTCTCCCACTGTGTCGTGGTCGGTTATAGAAGGGGATGTGACCTTATCCGCCCATGTGAGGGGGTTGTAAGTTAGGCTGAGTTTGACTAGCTTGCAAATGAATTCGCTATCGATGAGTCGGGTAGGTATTGACAGACTACTGGTCAGGCGGATAGTGTGGTCTCTTCCACTTACTGGGCTGTGCGGCTAGGGAGGCGGCAGTCAGTGTGAAATGTATCAGACCCCGGTGATATCTCAGAGAAAAACCGTACTGATATGTGTACTTGATGAGGACTGACATGCTTGTTTTGCATGTCACATATGACATTTGGCTACGTAGGCCTTGCATCGCATGGCTTTGGTATGGCAGATAGCATTCATTCCTTGCATCACATAACCTTGGTACGACTAATAGTATTCATGGACTTACCTGCATATTTCTGCATTACTCTGATATTATATACTTGGTACTGGCCTTGCGCACACACTTACGCCACCCTCTAAGCTTTTGTAAGCTTACGCATAACCGTTGCGTACAGGTGGCGTTGGATCGCAGCAGCACTGAGGAGAGAGCGCGCATCAGACTATTTTAGAGCTTTTTGATCACCTTATATTTCCCTTTCTGGATTGTACTTAAAGTTTTTGATATAGTGGATATGTGGTGATGTTGTTTTATGACTTGGTTATGCTTGTGGTTATCCTCCATTACAAAAAAAAAAAAAATCATACTGAAAATCCTTCTTATAGGATTCCAGGATCGGAATCTGGCATATGAGTGCCAGGAGCCGAAAATGGGGTACTACGGAGGCAATCGGCGCCAAATTCAGCAATTGAAAATTTTGTGAGCCCGTTTTTCCGAATTTGGGGTGTGACAAAGATTCACTCTAATTGGCCATAAGCAATGTTATTCTCCATTAGGCCTATGATTGGAAAAAATCTTGCTACATGTGATTCAATCAAGTCACACCAAAGAAAATAATTCTACATGAGTCACACCAAAGAAAATAATTGGAAGAGTAATGTTCACCCTTGATTTTTACAGGGCCCATAAAGAAGATAGTATAAAATTCACTTCAACCATTAAATGACACACTAAAAATCTAAGCTTGAGATCCAAAATTAGGTACTTCTATATTTAGGCAAGTCACACTAAGAAAAATAGCTTAAATAATTAGCATTTCCTTGTATGCTTTTTTCAATTGTATGGTACACCTAAATCTTGAGAGGGACTAAATTTCCACCGGCTTATCTCATGTGACCTAAGATACATAACTGATAATTACTTATTAATGTAGCTTATTAAAAATCTTTTTGAAAAAGGTAGTAAATGTTTAGCACAAAAACAATCCATGTTCAGAGATTAGGTGGCTACACCATTGGAAACAATGGATAACCGACTGTCCAGCCTGACACGCAGGTATGGCCAACTGAGAGAGCTTTTTCCCTTTGAGTTGAAATCAAATGAATCTTGGCCGTGCGAAAGTTTGCAGGTAGCAATTGAATGTGGGGAGAAGCTTTGATAGGTTCCGCGGATCCACCGAGGTGAGTCGATCCTTGACTGTGGGTCCACGTTGATGTATATGAAGTACATCCATTTGTTCATATCATTTCATGTCATGGTCCAAAAAATGATGTATATCCACATCTTAAGTGGAAGACACCACAGGAAACAGTGGTTATCAATTAAAATTTTCTATGGGCCACGAAAGTTTTGGATCAAGCTGATATTTGATTGATCCCAAGAATTTTTTAATGGTGAGTATTCAATCCACTCTAGTTCCTCTGGTGTGGTCTACCTAAGATTTGGATCTGCTTCATTTTTTATTCTATGATATAAAATAAGCTTTCAAAATGGATGGACGGCTCGGATCTAAGTAAAATACATTGTGTTTGGCCCCGCCCAATTGAATGACCTTCGCTTTGGTGGCACGCGAAAGCACCATGGGCTTGATTTGACCGGTAGATAGCTGTAATGAATTGATACAGTGACTTTCGAGGGAAATACCTGTCATTCCTCGTGTGCATTTAAAATCTGCTCTCCTTTTCAGAAAATAATAATAATAAAAGAAAAAAGAAATTTCCCTTTTACCATACATTTATCCCGTACGCTGACACGTCATCCTTGTGCACGTGTTAGAACTTTATGCGTTGGAATTGTTTTTTAAATGAAGGTACATAGGGGATTCGCGCGAATCCATTTTGAAGATACGGTTAGAGATAAATATAAAGAAGTGTATTAAGTGCTAGGTATCTGATCCATTCATCAGGTAGTTAATCCTTTAATTATTGACCATAGATCAATAAGGTTTACTCATCACATAGGATCCATGTATACTATCGGTTATCTCTAAAGTGTGATTTGGCTCACCTGATGAGTGGGCAGATCTCAACTTTGTTCTAGGCACAGAGTCCATGGTCATTGTCTTCAACAACTTGGCGGATGGCCTGATCTATTAAACAGTGCTGCGAATCGCATCTTTCGTCTCTACTAACGCGAATCGCCATATTGGTTAACTATTATCACATGCCTCAAGATTCACGAGGTCTACCCACGAGATTGGGAGTGGATTAGGTACGGCCCCTGCCATACCCACCACAGTACGGCCCTACCCGTGGGGCCCATATTGATGTATGTGTTACATCCACTCCGTCCATTCGTTTTTACAGATCACTTTAGAACATTTTCTAAAAAATGAAGCAGATCAAAATCTTATATTTACCATACCATCGGAAACAGTGGATATAAAAAATTAATAAATTTTTGTGGGCCACAAAAGTTTTGGATCAATATGATATTTGTTCTTTCCCTTTATAAATATTTATTTGAACTTATCAAAAGGTCGGATGGAAGATTAAAATTACGTAAACATTAAGGCGTGCCCTAGGAAATTTTTAATGGTGCTTGTTTAATCACCACTTTTTTCTGTGTCATGGTCCACCTAAGATTTGGATTCTCTATTATTTATACTCAAGAAATAATTTGGAAGACGGATGGACGGTGTGGATATACAATACATACACCAAAGTGGGCTCCACGGTCAGGGACGCAGAATGATGAGTACGGCTGAGGTAGCACCCAATCCGTTCCCACCCACCACGTGACAGCTGCCCGCAGAAAGGTCACTAGCTACTCCAGACGAAATATACGATACACGGAAAGAGGTTCTGCAGAGAGTGACGCCCGTTTTCAATTCTTAAACGTGGACGATGCTTTGTTAATCCAGACCATTGGTCTGCTCCATCCCACCGTGGATGGACGGATAAAATTTTTTTACTCCATGGAGATATCGTTGGCTTTCGATCTGTAGCCTATAAACAGACCATTAAGAAAAAGAGAAATGGTCCACCATTCATTCCAAAACTGTCTGAATATTTGTGGCTTACATCTTTCAAGATGAGATATTTCTCATTCCCTACACCACAGGTCGTAACACACTAGCGATCTGAATTACTGCAGTCTGACCGCACAACAAACCAGCGGTCTTGATTGCACATGAGCCAAACAAGTAGCTTAAATTAAACCTTTAAAACGAAAGGTTCCCGCCTACCCGAAAATTATAGTGATTGATTTTTCAAATTAGATGATTGGTGAGATTTAGTGGACGGTTTAGATGAAAAGAGGTTAACATTCTTAATTCAAAAAAAGCAAATTCCTTGATCAAAGGTAACGGTCATCACATCCATCTTTCTTTTGAAAGATAACCGATCTACAGTGGATCCTACAATTTGGGCAGTTTAATTTGAGTTGTTATTGTTGGGGGCTTACACAAAACCTTAGGATCTAGCCCTTCAGAACAAACCAGAGGGGTTCGAAGTCAAGGGCAAGGAGCATATGGTGTGTAGGCTGAGGAAGAGCTTGTATGGGCTGAAACAAGCTCCACGGCAATGGTACAAGAAGTTCGACTCGTTTATGTTGAAACATGGGTATGACAGAACGGAGTCGGACCACTGTGTGTTCACGCGGAAGTTCTCAGATGGTGATTTCTTAATTCTGCGCTTATACATTGATGACATGAACTTGAACTTGATGTCGACGGGAAGTTGGATGATGATGGCTATGAAAGCCGGTTTGCTGGTGGGCGATGGAAGCTCATCAAGGGTTCATTGATCGTGGCTAGAGGAAAGAAGTGTTGCACCCTGTACAAGGCAAGTGTCAGTATGTGCAAGGGTGGATTGAACGCAGCGGAAGATTCGGCTATTGACATGTGGCACAGGCGTCTAGGCCACATGAGTGAAAAAGGCTTCAAGTACTAGCAAAGAAGCAGCTCCTTCCACGTAACAGGTATGCCTCTTAAAACCTGTCTTGATTGTTTATCAGGGAAACAACATAGAGTTTCATTCGTTAAAACTGCTTCTCATGTTAATAAAGTGCATGCATTAGATTTGGTTTATTCTGATGTTTGTGGTCCTATGAGGACAAAAACCCTTGGGTGGGGCATTGTATTTTGTTACTTTATAGATGATGCATCTAGGAGGGTTTGGGTTTATACTTTGAAATCCAAGGACGAGGTCTTTGGTGTGTTTAAATTGTTTCATGCTATGGTCGAGAGAGAGACAGGTAGACCATTAAAGTGCATCCGCACTGACAATGGTGGTGAATACATTGGCGACTTTCACGAGTACTGCAAGTCCCAGGGTATACGGCATGAACAGACGGTTCCCAAGACCCCCCAGCATAATGGTGTAGCTGAGCGAATGAATCGCACTATTGTTGAGAGAATCAGATGCATGTTATCCCATGCAAAGTTGCCCAAGACGTTCTGGGGAGAAGCAATGCGCACGGCGGTTATTTGATAAACAGGTCTCCATCACCCCATTGAATGGAGAAGTACCTGAGAAGGTGTGGACTGGACATGATCCATCGTACAGTCATCTCAGGGTGTTTGGATGCAGGGCATCTGTTCACGTACCAAAGGACGAGAGGTCTAAACTCGATATGAAGATCAGGCAGTGTGTGTTCTTAGGGTACGGTGATGAAAAATTCAGTTACAAGTTATGGGATCCGACCGAGAAGAAGCTCGTCAGGAGCAGAGATGTGGTTTTCTTTGAAGATCAGTGTATCGAAGACATTGGTAAGCCAGAGAAGAACCAGCCTAGTTCAGGTGAGCTAGAGGACATGGATCCGATTACTCCTCCCGTGGTGCCTGATGACGGGGGAGTACAGCAAGGTGCAGAGGACGAGGGAGTTCCTTCAGAAGATGGACCAGGGGAGCAGCCCCCGCTTGATCCACCTGTTGAGCCACAGGTGAGGAGGTCATCTAGGGACAGTCAGCCGTCCAAGAGGTACTCGCCGCATGAGTACATTATGCTGACTGATGGGGGAGAGCCAGAAGATTATTCTGAGGCCCTAGCCGACGAGCATAAGGAGGAGTGGTTGAAAGCTATGCAAGAGGAGATGGAATCCTTTCATAAGAACCACACCTATGACATGGTGAAATTGCCTAAGGGCAAGAAAGCTTTGAGCAACAAGTGGGTGTTCAGAAAGAAGGTTGAGCAGAAGAATTCACAGACGAGGTTTAAGGCTAGACTTGTGGTGAAAGGGTTTGGTCAGAGGAAAGGTATAGACTTCGAGGAGATATTCTCACCAGTGGTGAAGATGACATCCATACGGGTGTTGCTTGGGTTGGCGCGCTAGCATGGATCTGGAGATAGAGCAGTTAGATGTTAAAACTGCCTTTCTCCATGGTGACCTGGAAGAAGAGATCTACATGTACCAACCAGAGGGGTTCGAAGTCAAGGGCAAGGAGCATATGGTGTGTAGGCTGAGGAAGAGCTTGTATGGGCTGAAACAAGCTCCACGGCAATGGTACAAGAAGTTCGACTCGTTTATGTTGAAACATGGGTATGACAGAACGGAGTCGGACCACTGTGTGTTCACGCGGAAGTTCTCAGATGGTGATTTCTTAATTCTGCTCTTATACGTTGATGACATGCTCATCATAGGAAAGACATCAAGAAGATCGACAGGCTGAAACAGGAGTTGGGCAAGTCTTTTGCGATGAAAGACTTGGGCCCAGCTAAACAGATCCTAGGAATGGAGATAACCCGTGATAGGAGCAGCAGGAAGCTTTGGCTGTCACAAGAACGGTATATTGAGAAAGTCCTAGAGCGGTTCAATATAAATGTAGCAAACCGGTCAGTACTCCACTAGATGGTCACTTCAGATTGAGCGACAGGCAGTGTCCCAAGACGAAGGTAGAGGTGGAAGAGATGCAGAAGATACCCTACGCGTCAGCGGTAGGAAGTTTGATGTATGCTATGGTGTGTACACGCCCAGACATAGCATATGCGGTTGGTGTTGTCAGCCGGTATCTTGCCAATCCTGGCAAAGAGCATTGGGCAGCGGTGAAATGGATACTGCGGTATCTAAGAGGCTCATCCAGGTTGAGCCTATGCTATGGTGACGGTAAACTGTGTTAGAGGGCTACACAGATGCAGATATGGCAGGTGACATAGACTCAAGGAAGTCTACATCGGGGTTCATATTCACGTTTGCAGGGGGAGCGGTCTCCTGGCAGAGCAAGCTACAGAAGGTCGTAGCATTGTCGACGACAGAGGCCGAGTACATTGCAGTCACAGAGGCATGTAAAGAGATGCTTTGGATGAAGAGGTTCCTACAGGAACTTAGCCTAAAGCAGGAGGAGCACGTGGTCTATTGCGATAGTCAGAGTGTTATACACTTGAGCAAGAATCCGAGTCAGCATTCCAAGTTGAAGCACATAGAGGTTCGGTATCACTGGATCAGGGATACTTTGGAACAGAAGATGTTACAGCTTGAGAAGGTCCACACGGACGATAATGGGTCAGATATGATGACCAAGGCTTTGCTCAAGGACAAGTTTGAGGTTTATAGAAACCTGGCTGGCTTAAAGAAGGTGAATCCCTCATAGGTCAAAAAGGGGGAGATTTGATGGGTTTTTTTTTGACCCGTCGATGCGCAAGTCCTTTCGCAACTAGGATGCGCAAGTCCTTTCGCAACTAGGATGCACAAGTCCTTTCGCAACTGGGATGCGCAAAGTCCTTTCGCAACTAGGATGTGGAAAGGAGTTTCCTAAAACTATAAAAAGGGGTCCCTAGGATTTTTCTAGGGCATGTTGTGTGAAGAAAACAGCAAGAGGGTTTCCTAAAGCTTTGCAAGGGATTTGCTAAAGGGTTTAGGGCTATCAAAGGTGAGAGAGAGGGAGAAGAGAGAGAGGAGGCTTATAGAAGGGAGGTTCTGCTCGTGGAGGTTCTCTACTGTGCAATCTACATCTCAGCGCTTCTATGTCCTCGTAATCGGTTAGATCTCTCCGTTTTCTCTATTTCTCTTATTGTTTATCTACTCCTGCGTGAGTGAAGAAGGTTGTAAACGTTCTACTTCATAGTGGATTGTTGATCTGGACGAGGTCCCGTGGTTTTTACCTCTTTGAGGGTTTTCCACGTAAAATTCTCTTGTGTGGTGTGTGATTGATGCATTGATTATTTTCATTGCTTTATTATCCATAATTCTGGTTTGTTCTGGAGGGCTAGATCCTAAGGTTTTGTGTAAGGCCCCCAACAGTTATATGCCATTGGATAACAAGAAATTACACCATAGAAAGGAACTGTAGCTTATTTTTATCATTAACAGTAACCTGAATCTATAGTAAAGCTGAGAGACATGTAGAGATTTTCAAGAGATCTTAATAAACATAAACCTCGGTAAAAATTAACAAAAAGATAATGTTTTGAAATTTAAAGCGTTTTTAAACTCAACATGCTCTTAAAGGAATAATTTAAATTTGAAAGTATTAACTTATATCAAAGCAAAAAAAAAAAGAATAAATTTCATAGTAATATGGTAATGAAAGGAGTAGCAAGGTGCGACCAAACACTATTAAAGATTTATGAGATATAAGTAATTGATACTTTTTATTATTGTAAATGATTTAATGGTAATTCTAATGGTTGAGATTTTAATTATTGTTTTTGTAGTAGATATATACTTTTGATGTTAGAAGTTCAATCATTACTCTTTTAATAATTTTTATATATATATATATATATATATATATATATATATATATAATATATATATTATATATATATATATAAAATTTAAAATAAAATAAAATAAACATACATCTTGTTTAATGTACAAGATAGGTATATCATCCAACGTATATAGAGGGGATGATAGATAGTTCTTGACTATTGTCAGAAGATATCAGATGCGTGTAAGATCAATGCATTCTTAAAACTCTAAAACAAGGCGCCTTAAGCAATAAGATGTATATATGCATATCGATTAATGCATACTAGAGCACCAAAATATTACTAGGTAGAGAAATGATTAGGCACAACATTAATCATAGGTAGAAAGGGTTGCTTCTAAAATCACTAGATCTAGCACCACACATGTATGGAGGACGGCTCCTGGTGGTAATGAATTGCACGATGTGTAAAAGAAGATGAATGGCCAAGATCAGGGCCAGAATCATGGCCCTGATATGGGTTCATGGGATGCAGCGGCAGCTGTTGTTAGACGGAGGTGATGTTGTAATGGCTGCATCACAGTGGTTTGCAGCAGAATTAGTAGCAGTAATGGAGATTGGGACGGCACAGGCAATTGAAATGACCATCTACTAAGATTGGAGATGATCGTTCTGTTCCAATCTGCGAATCTAATAGAAGATGGTGCTGAATGTAGATGGCTAAGATCGAACAAGTTGGGAATGGGTTCATGGGATCGTAGGCGGCGGTTGAACTGTAAAAGAAATGGTCTATGTAGAACAAAGATAGTGATTTATGACTACAAAAGAATCAAGGAGATGTGATTTATAGTTGAGATGATGAATAGGTCGATAACCCTTTCTAATACCATGTTAAACCATAAGAAATTATACTGTGAAAACTATAACTTATTTATTTCATTGCCTATAAAAGAAATATATAAAATATATGAAATACCTATAAAATATATTGATAGATATACACCTTACTAGAGAGAGGAATATCATAATCTAATCTAACATGTGCTGCTTATATAATATTTTTGTGCTTTGCCCTATTAGCAAGTTATGTTAGCGTACATTAATCCAAATAGAGGAAACTTAGTCAAATACTTATATTTATTATAATTACAATGATTCACTTATTAATTATCTAATTACATTTTGACGCAGGGGTGGACGTGAGGTCGAGCACCGTCTTCCTCAAGAGGATAGCTATTCCGAATCCACGGAACTTCTCTGGACTCCTCACAGAGACTTCTCGAATCCACGAGAAAAAGAGTAGAAAATAGAAATAAATTCTAAATAAATTCGAAATAGCTTAATTAATTCATAAAAACGAGTTCACAACCCTTTAAATAAGGGTACTAAGCAATGGAAAAGAAATCAGAATCAAACTACAACTAGGACTCCTAGAATTCGCGACTTACTATAAATAGTAAACTTACTATTTATAGACGGTCGTGATGTCTACTAGTGCGCAAGGTTTTCGGCCAAAAATAGTAAGTGTCCTATTTGGCTTCACCAACCCGTTCTCCTAATTATTCTAAGCTCTTTTCACGTTGGGCGCAACTCCTAAAGCCCGACGGATGAAGAGTTATAAGCAAACTAAAACTTACTATTTATAGTAAAAACGAAATTGAAACAGGGAAACGACCATCAAATCAGGGGTTTCTCGCAATTCCGAGCGTCGCAACCCGGCGTAGCGGGGTTGGTTGGCTAAAGTAGCTCGTTCTACCCCAAAATCATATATTTTTCGTCGGCTAACTCATCCCAGATTGCAAGATACGCCTGATTTAAGGTCTGATGGTCCAGATCACTTCTGTCGCCGACCGGGCCTTTTCTGATCCATCTTTGCCATGTAATTGTCCGCGACCCGCTCTACATCACATTTATACCATCAAAATCTTATGACTTTATTTTATACACTCACTCAAAACGTCAACAAAATAGTTCATTTAAATGACCAAAATACCCTTCACTAAAATACCTTTTTATTGATAAATGCTTTTGAATGGGGGCCTATTACATTCTGTGTAGCTTGGAGGATGACTGCAGGCATGGCATCCATCCTATCTATCAAGTGTCCCTCGACATTTTCTTCATGGATCTTAAAAAACAATCTAGATTCTAAAAATCAATCCAATACAAGTCTAGGTGAGTGAATCCATGAGTATTGGTGTATAATCATGCTTAAAACATTTAAATTTATATTATGTAGCCCACGTGAGTGTTGAAATGCTCTATTTTTGGGTTGTCCCTTCATCTTAGTAAGAGGCTTCTATCAAATAGATTGGATGGCTTATATACCAAAGATGGACTCCACACACAATTTAGACCATTTTAATGGTGGGTTTGCTGCTATTTAATTTGGAAACATGCCTACATGTGTAATAAATTATCTGATTTCATTTAAGCATGTGTGAGTATGTATATGTCGGGCATGATAGAGTCGTCATTGACTCGAAACGAACCAAACACCTCATGATCTCAAGCACCAAAATAGCTTAGTAATATCAGATCTATGAATATTGGCTTGAATACTACTTAACCACCGATTGACAAGATAATTAGATGATTTGTTAAGAGGAAGGTTACTCATTTAGATGAATTCTTTTTGCCTTGGAGGCAAAAACTTTTATTTTAACAATGATAGTTGGATCATGTTTGTCCACGAAAATAATGAAAGAAAGTAAAACACGGATTAATATGCTTAATGTCAATGTTATTAACATGAATGATGATTCCGTACAATCAATATATAAAAGTAAATAAAGTAAGAAAATTTTCCGATGATGGTCCGAACATGTGAAACGGTCATGGACTAAATGATCTTTCAAACGTTGATGGTCATGAGACAATCGTGTAGAGACTGATGCTTGTGAGACAGTTGCAATTTTGTTTAGCATAATGCGACCAAAAAATCACTAAGGACTCAAGAGGATTTAGGGAGCATCAAACGACGGGGTTTAGAATATTTATTGAACTAAACTAACTTACTGCAATAATGCACTATACAAAAGTTAAAACTAAACTAAGCTCAGCTAATCGGTTCAGATTTACTACAGCATGATATTGGATCTTTTCATGCTACATGTGTAATGGCAATATCAGGACCATACATCTAGTGGACCCTACTATGGATGGCTTACTTTTTGAGTGTAACAACTATTGAACTTTTCTGCCCACCATTTTTCTGTTGGGGATTTTGACCTGCAAAATCACATAGATCTAGATTTATGATAGCAATTCAATGGCACCAAGCACATACAAGAGAACACACAGATTTAACGTGGAGAAATCCTTTCGAGAAAAAACCATGGCACAAAGCGACAGAATTGAAATCCACTATGAAATAGAAATTACAAGAGAGAGAGCTTACCCGATTCAAACAACCTTGAATCTCACCCTTCCTACACCCTTTAATTTTTCTAAAACCCCTTTAGAAAGCTTTAGAAATATTCCTCATACCTTAGAAAAGCCCTGGGAACACCTATTTATAGTTTAGGCAACTTCCCTTCTGCATCCCAGTTGTAAAAGGACAGATTTTCGCAATCCGCAAAATCGCGGAACGAATCTGCGTAAACTACGACTAGTCGAAAGGGAGCTACGACTAGTCGAGCTACGACTGATCGAACAATCCCTACGACTGGTCGAAGGGCCCGGACATGAAAAACAAGGCTCGCTGGACTTTGAGTCGAGCAGGCTAAGACTAGTCGAGCCGCTCCCACGACCAGTCGAATCTGACCCACGACCGGTCGTGCACGTTCAAATTTAAGACATATGCCAACAATCTCCACCATGTCTTCAATCTTGAACTATGTAGCTTCTTGACCTCTTCTCTTATTTTTGTATCACATCATAGCTTCTTATGTACACTCCGTCTTTCTTTTATGCCATTGTCAAGCCCAGAGAAGTTACACAGACCTTGAACTTCTCTACAAGAACGATCTAGGTGAGCATGTCTGCCGGATCAAAAATCCACATGCTCAACCATCTTTACTCATGTCTTCTCACAAAGAAAGACGTAGTCTTCTTACCATCTCACCGCTACCTAATATTGCTTGCCGGAGTACTTGCTCATAATACTAATAGCCTGTGAAATAACCGGTCTAAACCAGACCATGGCATACACTGCCAACCGCATTCGAATAAGGCTCATGAGATATCCTGCTTTTTCTCATCTGTTTTGGGACATGTCCTGAGGAAAACTTGAGGAGAGACGCGTAGGGAACGCTCTCCGGCTTTACTTGGCCCATCACATCCTTGATCAATACTTACATATAAGGTATTCCTCCTGTGATTCCCAAAGCTTACTCCTCCTTCAGTCTCAATGCCAAGAACTATCTTCGCAGCCCCCCGATCCTTAATCCATGAAGGAATCAAACCACTGTTTAGGCTACAGGTCAAACCACGACCTCCTGCAAAGTCTTTTCTCAGCCCTTTAATTTCGAACCGCTCTGATTGCTTCATGTAGATCTGCTCTTCACTTTTCCTTGCAGAAGTGTAGACTTCACATCCATCCTTCCACCTCAAGATCACGTTGGCCAACCAGTGTCAATCACGGATTTAATAAACACCTGCTATACCGTCGACGTGAATATCTCTGAGAAGTCGATCCCTTCTCTTTGATCATAACCCTTCGCTACCAACCTCGTCCTGTATCTATGCTATATCCTCCTGAAGATCCACCTGCATCCAACCGCTTTCCGGCCCACTGGAAGCTCCACTAGTTCTCATATGTCGGTCTGGTACAACAAATCCATCACATCGCCCATAGTCACCTTCCACTTCTCAACATCAGGTCACCTAGAGCCATCAGAATAGAAGATGAATCCTCTTGCGATATTGGAGTCGTCCATGTACCACGCCGATATTCTGCAATCATGCCGTATGATTCTTCTCACAGGTGGCTGCTTCACCTACTCTGTATCCCTGTCTGCACGTGTCAGCCTTCCTGCCCTGCCCGCTTATGTGGTCATGCCAACATGCCACACACGTGCAGAGGTGAAATCCATTACATCCACTGCAGCTCCACCTTTTGAAGTGCTCCCGATCAATCTGTACATGTTACCGAGTCATTGCGCTTTCATGATTACCCGTGCCCTCTTAGATACCTTAAGAGTACCATCAATACCTGTGTACTTGCATCCTTTTGCCTCAAGCACATCAAGAGAAATCAGATTCTGCTTCAAATAAGGAACGTGCCTAACATCAGTCAAGGTACACTCCACCCCATCAAACATCTTGATGCACACCGGACCAACAGCCACAACATTATAGGCAATATCATTGCCCATAAATACCTGTCCACCATCGCACTCCTTGTAGCTGGTGAACCAACTCCGATGAGGAGTCATGTGAAAAGATGCCCGTATGTCTAGCATCCACTTGTCCTTACGATCATCGTATGACCGCCTGATAGTAGACACAGACAAAACATCACCATCACATCCACTCGATCCATCTGACATGGCAACATTGGCCTCCCTGTACGAAGCCTCAGAATCTTCTCTCTTTGATTTAGGATTTCCACAATCATTCTTCATATGTCATTCCTTCCCACAGTTCCAGCACTTACTTTTCCTTTGCCCTTGCCCTTTGATTTGGATCTATAACCTGAAGAACCCGTACCTTATTCAGAATTCATACCCATTGTAAATAGTGCATCAGAAGATGTCCCCATGTCGCCATTTAGTTGTCTCATAGCCTTCCCTTGAAGGGCCGAAATAATGGTGTCGACACTCAGAGTTTTATTCATGATGCACATAGTGTCCTTGAATAACTCATACGACGCCGAAAGAGAATTCAGCAACATACATGCTTGTTCTTCATCTTTCATTACTTCCTCCATATCCAGCAATTTGCAAACTAATTTATTAAAGTTTCTGATGTGAGCTTCCAGATCTCCACCCTCTGTCATCTTGAAGTTATACCACTGCCGCTTCAAGTGCAGGCGATTTTCAGAGGATTTTTTCGCATAGACATCCTCTAACTTTGCCCATAACTTAGCTGCAATTTTCTCCCTCATGATGTTGTAGAGAACGTCATCCGTGAGACATAAACGAATCGATGATAATGCCTTCTTATCAAGAGTATTTCAATCACCATCAGTCATAACAGACTTCGCTCCTCAAGAGTACCATCTTCGCCTTGCTTGATTAAGGAACTCATCATCTTGATCTTCCATAACTTAAAATTATTTTTTCCTGACTACTTCTCAATATCATACCTAGTGCTTCCCATTATTACTAATCCCTCAGATTCAGATCTGTGCCTAACGATTGCTTTGATACCACTTGTTGGGGATTTTGACCTGCGAAATCACACAGATCTAGATCTAAGATAACAATTCAATGGCACCAAATACATACGAGAGAATACATAGATTTAACATGGAAAAATTCTTTCGGGAAAAAACCACGGCACAAAGCGACAGAAATCCACTATGAAACAGAAATTACAAGAGAGAGAGCTTATCCGATTCAAACAACCTTGAATCTCACCCTTGCTACACCCTTTAATTTTCTTAGAACTCCTTTAGAAAACTTTAGAAATATTCCTCATACCCTAGAAAAGCCCTAGGAACACCTATTTATAGTTTAGGCAACTTCCCTTCCGCATACCAGTTGTAAAAGGACACAGATTTCCACAATCCGCAAAATTGCGGAACGAATCTGCGTAAACTACAACTAGTCGAAGGGGAGCTACGACTAGTCGAATAATCCCTACGACTGGTTGAAGGGCCTGGACATGAAAAATAGGGCACGCTGGACTTTGAGTCGAGCGGGCTACGACTAGTCGAACTTGACCCACGACTGGTCGTGGACGTTCAAATTTAAGACATGCCAACATTTTCTTCATCTTCCCTATCTACCATTTGACATTTAACTACTTTAGTTTTATACAGTAGATTTGAAGGCCACTGATTGGTGGCTAAGATAATTCGATCCATGCCTATTTTGAACATTTTCTATCCATAGAAGGTTAGGTGAACGGTGTCAATGATAAATCACCCGGGGACGGTAATCATTCGCTGTGTTGTGTGTGACACCCGCATTTATCATGTTTGCATATAGATGCTGGGCCATAGCACTAAAAATCATCTAGATCAACGAATTAGGTGGGCCACCCCACAGGGAACAATAGACCATACGTTGTGCATGGGGGTCACCATGTTAAAATACTTGTTTTTTTTTTTAAATGCTTTTACATTCATAATTCCACTTTTTTGCCTAACAAAACTTATCCTAAAAGCTTTATTTTCAAAAGTAAAATTCTAAAAATAATTTCTAAAGATCTACAGACATTCGGGCCTTGCTTACTTATATGTAATACAAATTATATGTGCTTAAAAAGGTAATTAAAATTATAGTGATTTTAATTACACTATTTTAACATATAAGCTGCTACATGTTCTCCTTTATCATTTCTAATGACTCTGGAACCACAGTGACCTTCAACTCCATCAAAGGTAAGCTTGATGGCTTCTAGCTTGAGCAGGCTCCATCCGTTGATTGGGAGTGGTGATGGGATGTTGGCCCAAACCTTCCTAAATGACTGATGCTTGAAAGTGGGTGTTTTGGAAAATGTCTTGCAAAATTCTTCAGCTAGGTATTTTGGTTTGGTCCATGGATAGAAGGGAAAACTGCATTACATATAACTTTGTTATAACCTCTGGGATTAGAGATGTTGGTCCATTGAGTTAGGGCTAACTTGGGGCTGGCTACCCATTCATACTTTTTGGTTCATCATACATCTAAACGAGGAATAATTTGGACAGTTTATTTGAATTTCTTGCGCGCCAAGTTTGCAATTTTCAAGTAATTTCTAGGTGTATTATCCGTACTACTCAGCCAGAGTATGCGGGCATATATATATTTCCATCTGGCTGAGTTACCATACTTGAGTCCTTTTGAGTTGAGACAGGCAAACAAACAAATGCACGTTACGTTGTACAGTGGGTGGTCCCTTTCTAACCTTATAATGAAATGGCAGAAGAAGACCTTCCAAAGACTAAAGATTTTACCTTGCCTCCTGAATATTGGACTGATATTTTTGTGGACGGCAATCTCTCCCGTGCCTTTTATACTCAGCAGAGGGTTAAAACTATGGGGCCCACCATATTGAAATCAAATCATATCCTTTCAATACTATGCCCCTTGATTTTAGATGATGTCTCAAAAACTATACTTACAAGGTCGGACACCTAGATTAATTCCCATCTATGTTCTACCATTAAATTTTTATTTTTATTTTTATTTTTATTTTTAGTCTTGAGAAATACTTCAATCCTGGCAGTGTGTAACAGATCATCTGCAGGCAGTTAAAAATTACTTAGAAATTGTCTATGTAGGACACAAATAATTAATATTAAACTGTCCAAATTATGGACATAAGTTAAGATCTATAATGAGCCAAAAAGTATTTTTATTTGGTTATTGAAAAATTAGATTTCTGAATGTTTATTGGACGACTATAGATAGAAAATCAAAATGTCTTGTTGTAAAGAATAAGTATCCACAAATTGGTTTAGTATTTCTCAACCAACTTAATTGTTATAATTCACTTACAGCCCGTGGATTTCAAAATTTAATTGGTTTAGCTTGAATTAATATATGACACATGTATCATTTCTAAGAACTTGCGCCTCAAGCAAAGTTTGTAGCTGGAGTATCAAATAACATCTTGTTTTCTTTTTATCTTTATTATTTATTTATTTAATTTTAATTTTAAATTTGTTTTTGTAAATAACTGCCTAAATAATAGTATTTAAAAATGGCCGTAAAAAATACATTTGCAAAGACGCCTTTCCAAAGGACGAAAATGCCCCTGCTTTTTCCTTCAAGCGGGAAGACGACCGCTGACGCTCCTCGAACTTTGAGTAATACGAACGGTTCAAAAGATATCAACGTTACATGGGCCCCACGGTTATGTGTTTATTATATCCACAACGTTCATCCATATTTCGAGATCAATTCGGACCATTATCTAAAAAAAAATCATATCCAAAGATCAACTGGACCACACCACAAAGAACAGCAGAAAATTGATTTTCACCGTTAAAAATTTTGTAGGACCCACCGTAACATTTATTTCCATCCAATCTATTCATAAGGTCACAAAGACGGGATGAAGAGGAAAAACAAGTTTCATAATTATCCAAAACTACTGTGACCCCTAAAAGGGTTTCAATGGTGGACGTTCAATCCTCCACAGCCTTTAGAAGTGTGGTCCACTTGATAGCTAGATCTGTCTTATTTTAGTCTCAAGCCTTAATACGAGTTCGCCAAAAATATGGACGGTTTGGATATAACACATATCTCATAATAGGACCCACAAAAAGTGGTGGGATTACAACACCAAAAACTTTTAAAAAAATAATAATAATAATAATAAATAAAAAACTAAAAGTCTTTCGATATGTACTTCGATATATCGAAAGGTCTTTCGATTAATGGAAAAAGGTCCCAAATTGTCCGGTAAGTTTGCCTCAAAAAGGTATTTTACATTTAGCTAAGGATTATAACCGTAGCCATGACTGTAGTTTATACCCGCCTACGAAAATTTTATTTTTTATTTATTTTTTACATGGAGAACTTTATTCTACCTACAATTTTCTCTAATACATATTTATATAAATATGTATATATAAGCATATAAAAAAAATTTCTCTCTTTTTTTCATTTCTTTCTTTATTTATTTAACAAGAATATCTTCTAAACTAAAATTAGTTACTTGATGTACCCTATATGATTTCGGGGTAGGAGAAGCTACTTTAGCCAACTAACCTAATTATTTTCCTAGATTCCATCAGGTTGATGGTCGAAAATCCATTTCATTCACTTTGCAGTCAATTTCATTCATTTCATTTTCTTCACGGACATTTCCATGCATTTCACGGTCAATTCGCTTCACTTCACGGTCATTTCCATGCATTTCACGGTCATTCCCACCTATTCCGTGTTGATTCATGGTCATTTTGACGCATTTCACGGTGAAGTGTAGCGATTGGATCGTGAAATGCGCGGAAAAGACCGTGAAGTGAAGGGGCATGACCATGAAATGCGCCGAAATGACCATGAATCAACACGGAATAGGCGAGAATGACCGTGATATGCATGAAAATGACCGTGAAGTGAGGCGATTGGACCGTGAAATGCGCGGAAATGACCATGAAGTGAGGGGCAGGCATGACCATGAAATGTGCCGAAATGACCGTGAATCAACACGGAATAGACAGGAATAACCGTGATTTCCATGCATACCACGGTCATTCCCGCCTGTTCCATGTTGATTCACGGTCATTTCGACGCATTTCACGGTCCAGCGTCTTCACTTCACGATCACCTCTATGCATTTCGCGGTCCAATCGCTTCACTTCACCTCCATTTCCATGCATATCACGGTCATTCCCGCATATTCTGTGTTGATTCACGATCATTTCGATGCATTTCGCGGTCCCGCGTCTTCACTTCACGGTCACTTTCGTGCATTTCGCGGTCCAATCGCTTCACTTCACCTCATTTCCATACATATCACGGTCATTCCCGCATATTCCGTGTTGATTCACGGTCATTTCGACGCATTTCGCGGTCCCGTGTCTTCACTTCACGGTCATTTTCGTGCATTTCGCGGTCCAATCACTTCACTTCACCCTCATTTTCATGCATATCACGGTCATTCTCACATATTCCGTGTTGATTCACGGTCATTTCGACGCATTTCACGGTCACGCGTCTTTACTTCACGATCACTTTCGTACATTTCGCGGTCCAATCGCTTCACTTTCCCCCATTTCCATGCATATCACGGTCATTTCCGCATATTTCGTGTTGATTCACGGTCATTTCGACGCATTTTGTTGTCCCACGTTTTCACTTCACGGTCACTTCCATGCATTTCGCGGTCCAATCGCTTCACTTTACCCCCATTTCCATGCATATCACGGTCATTCCCGCATATTCCGTGTTGATTCACGGTCATTTCGACGCATTTCGTGGTCCTGCGTCTTCACTTCACGATCACTTCCATGCATTTCGCGGTACAATCGCTTCACTTCACCCTCATTTCCATGCATATCACGGTCATTCCCACATATTCCATGTTGCTTCACAGCCATTTCGACGCATTTCGCGGTCCTCTGTCTTCACTTCATGGTCACTTCCGTGCATTTCGCGGTCCAATCTCTTCACTTCATCCCCATCTCCATGCATATCACGGTCATTCCCGCATATTCCGTGTTGATTCACGATCATTTTGACGCATTTCGCGGTCCCGCGTCTTCACTTCACGGTCACTTCCGTGCATTTCGCGGTCCAATCGCTTCACTTCACCCCCATTTCCTTACATATCACGGTCATTCCCGCATATTCCGTGTTGATTCACGGTCATTTCAATGTATTTCGCGGTCCCGCGTCTTCACTTCACTATCATTTCTGTGCATTTCGCGATCCAATCGCTACACTCCACCTCCATTTCCATGCAAATCACGGTCATTCCCGCATATTCCGTGTTGATTCACGGTCATTTCGACGCATTCTCGGTCACGCGTCTTCACTTCACGATCACTTCCGTGCATTTCGCGGTCCAATCGCTTCACTTCACCCCCATTTCCATGCATATCACAGTCATTCTCTCATATTCCATGTTGATTCACGGTCATTTCGACGAATTTTGCAGTCCTGCGTCTTCACTTCACGATCACTTTCATACATTTCGAGGTCTAATCGCTTCACTTCACCTCAATTTTCATGCATATCACGGTCATTCCCACATATTTCGTGTTGATTCACGATCATTTCGACGCATTTTGTGGTCCCTCGTTTCACTTCACGGTCATTTCCGTGCATTTCGCGGTCCAATCGCTTCACTTCACCTCCATTTTCATGCATATCACGGTCATTCCCGCATATTTCGTGTTGATTCACTGTCATTTCGACGCATTTCGTGGTCCTGCGTCTTCACTTCACGTCACTTCCGTGCATTTCGCGGACCAATCGCTTCAATTCACCCCCATTTCCATGCATATCACTGTCATTCCCCCATATTCCGTGTTGATTACGGTCATTTCGACGCATTTCGCAGTCCCGCGTCTTCACTTCACAGTCACTTCCGTGCATTTCGCGGTCCAATCGCTTCACTTCACCCCCATTTCCATGCATATCACGGTCATTTCGACGCATTTCGCGGTCCTGCGTCTTCACTTCAGGGTCACTTCCGTGCATTTTGCAGTACAATCGCTTCACTTCACCCCCATTTCTATGCATATCACGGTCATTCCCTCATATTCCGTGTTGATTCACGGTCACTTCGACGCATTTCGCGGTCCAGCGTCTTCACTTCACGGTCACTTCTGTGCATTTCGCGGTCCAATCGCTTCAATTTACCCCATTTTCATGCATATCACGGTCATTCCCGCACATTCCGTGTTGATTTACGATCATTTCGACGCATTTCGCGGTCCTGCGTCTTCACTTCACGGTCACTTCCGTGCATTTCGCGGTCCAATTGTTGCACTTCACCCCCATTTTCATGCATATCACGGTCATTCCCGCATATTCCGTGTTGATTCACGGTCATTTCGACGAATTTCGCGGTTCAGCGTCTTCACTTCACGATCACTTTCGTACATTTTGAGGTCCAATTGCTTCACTTCACCTCCATTTTCATGTATATCACAGTCATTCTCGCATATTTCGTGTTGATTCACGGTCATTTCGACGCATTTTACGATCTCTCGTCTTCACTTCACGGTCACTTCCCTGCATTTAGCGGTCCAGTCGCTTCACTTCACCCCCATTTCCATGCATATCACGGTAATTCCCGCCTATTCCGTGTTGATTCACGATCATTTCGACGCATTTCGCGGTCATGACCCTTCACTTCATGGTCAATTCCGCGCATTTCGCGGCTCAATTGCCTCACTTCACAATCATTTTCATGCATATCACGGTCATTTTCACATATTCCGTGTTGATTCACGGTCATTTCGACACATTTCATGGTCATACCCCTTCACTTCACGGTCATTTCGACGCATTTCACGGTCAATTCGCTTCAATTCATGATCATTTCCATGCATTTCACGATCATTCCCGCATATTCTGTGTTGATTCACGGTCATTTCGACGCATTTCACGGTCATACCCCTTCACTTCACGATCATTTCGACGCATTTCACGGTCAATTCGCTTCAATTCACGATCATTTTCATGCATTTCACGGTCATTCCCGCCTATTCCGTGTTGATTCACGGTCATTTCAACGCATTTCACGGCAATGCCCCTTCACTTCACGGTCATTTCCACATACTTTACGGTCCATTTGTCTCACTTCACGGTCATTTTCATGCATATCACGGTCATTCCGCCTATTCCGTATTGATTCACGGTCATTTCGGCGCATTTCACAGTCATGCCCCTTCACTTCACGTTCATTTCCGCGCATTTCACGGTTCAATCGCTTCACTTCACGATCATTTCCATGCATTTCACGGTCATTCCTGCCTATTCCGTGTTGATTCACGGTCATTTCGACGTACTTCACGATCAATTCACTTCACTTCACGGCCATTTCCAAGCATTTCATGGTTAATTCTCTTCACTTCACGGCCATTTCCATGCATTTCACGGTCATATCCGGCAATTTCGTTTACGTTCACGGTCATTTCGATGCACTTCACGGTCAATTCACTTCACTTAACGGCCATTTCCAAGGACTTCACGGTCAATTCTCTTCACTTCATGGCCATTTCTATGCATTTCACGATCATATCCAGCAATTCCATTTACATTCACGGTCATTTCGACGCACTTCACGGTCAATTCACTTCACTTCACGGTCATTTCTAAGCATTTCACGATCAATTCTGTTCACTTCACAGTCATTTCCATGCATTTCACGGTCATATCCGACAATTCCGTTTACATTCACGGTCATTTCGATGCACTTCACGGTCAAGTCACTTCATGGCCATTTCGATGCACTTCACGATCAAGTCACTTCACTTCACGGCCATTTCCAAGGACTTCACGGTCATGCCCCTTCATACCGCGACGTTTAATCGATATATCGAATCTTCGATATATCGACGGAGTATCGATATTATTGATAATTCGTTTCAAAAGAGTAGTGTGTCTTTGGACAATTGAGGAACATTTTCGATATATCAAAATTTAGTCGATATATCATTCCTTCGATATATTGAAATGTTGTCGATATTATCGATAATTCTTTTTAAAAAAGCATTTTGTCTCTGGACATATTCTGACCATTTTCGATAAATCGAAATATAGTCGATATATCGACACATGACATCGATTTCAAGGCGATGTATCGTTCCGTTGTAACGATGACTTAGTATGATAACATCGACTAGAGTTCAATGTTATCGACAACTTAAGCCCGATGTCATCGATTAGATTTCGATAACATCGAAGCATACTTTTGTTTTTTCTTTACAAAAATTTAGTGGATTCTGTTTTTATAATCGAGTGTCTTTCGATTGATATCGAAATTTGTTCCTTCGATTGATCGAAACTATCTTGATATAATCGAAAAATTGTTTTAAAACATCATTTCGTCATTGGACAGTTTTGGACTAATTTCGATAAATCGTCTGACATTCGATATATCGAAATGCAGCAAATGTCGATATATCTTGTACTGTTCGATATATCAAAAGGTAATTTTTACTCCTTTTTTTTTCTAAAGTTTTTTTTTTTTTTTTTTATTATTATTATTTATAGGTTAGCTTGTTAGTACACAGCCATGTCGGTATACACTCCATGTTATCCACCCCCACTATGGATCGATACGAAGACCTCAAATCGTGTAAATGAACATAAGTTCTTTAGAGACTTGTGGACCTTTTTCGATATATCTAATCCTACCTTGTCGCACTCTCTCGTCCATTAACATCTCCTGCACCCCCATTTGTATGTAAACCGGGCTCCTTGCTAGGCAGATGGTGGCCCACCTCCTCCACCTGGAATCCTTCACTAGAACATGATGGCGACCCTTTATCTTTGAATCGATGGAGTAACATACCCTCTCAGTTAGAAGATGGTGGCCCACCTCCTCCACTTCAGATCCTCCACCAAATGATATTGAAAAATGACGATTGATGAGTTCCATCGTGCTTTTAAGATATCGAACGGTCTCTGAATTAGGCAATTCTGGTCCCATTTGGAAGCTTTACAAGTTACCATTCCATGACCTGAAATAGTCTAAATACATTATGAAGTGAAGGGAATTGACCGTGAAATGCATGGAAATGACCGTGAATCAACACGGAATTGTTTGGAATGACCGTGAAGAGAAGAAATTGGACCGCGAAATGCGTGGAAATGACCGTGAAGTGAAGGGGCATGACCGTGAAATGCGCTAAAATGACCGTGAATCAACACGGAATAGGTGGGAATGACCGTGATTTCCATGCATATCACGGTCATTCCCGCCTATTCCGTGTTGATTCACGGTCATTTCGGCGCATTTCACGGTTAATTCCCTTCATTTCACGGTCATTTCCATGCATTTCACGGTCAATTCGCTTCACTTCACGGTCATTTCCATGCATTTCACAGTCATTCCCGCCTATTCTGTGTTGATTCACAGTCATTTCGATGCATTTCACGGTGAAGTGTAGCGATTGGACCGTGAAATGTACGGAAATGACCGTGAAGTGAAGGGGCATGACCGTTGAAATGCATCGAAATGACCGTAAATCAACACGGAATAGGCGGGAATGACCGTGATAGCATGAAAATGACCGTGAAGTGAGGCGAATGGACCGTAAAGTGCACGGAAATAACCGTGAAGTGAAGGGGCATTACCGTGAAATGCGTCGAAATGACCGTGAATTAACACGGAATAGGCGGGAATGACCGTGATATGCATGAAAATGACTGTGAAGTGAAGCGATTGGACTGCGAAATGTACGAAAATGACCGTGAAGTGAAGACGCGGGACCGCGAAATGCGTCGAAATGACCGTGAATCAACACAGAATATGTAGGAATGACCGTGATATGTATGAAAATGGGGTGAAGTGAAGCGATTGGACCACGAAATGCACGGAAGTGACCGTGAAGTGAAGACGCGAGACCGCGAAATGCATCGAAATGATCGTGAATCAACACAGAATATGCGGGAATGACCGTGATATGCATGGAGATGGGAGTGAAGTGAAACGATTGGACCGCGAAATGCATGGAAGTGACCATGAAGTGAAGACGCAGGACCGTGAAATGCGTCGAAATGACCGTGAATCAACACGGAATATGCGGGAATGACCATGATATGCATGGAAATGGGGGTGAAGTGAAGCGATTGGACCGCGAAATGCACGAAAATGACCGTGAAGTGAAGACGCGGGACCGTGAAATACGTCGAAATGACTGTGAATCAACACAGAATATGCGGGAATGACCGTGGTATGCATGAAAATGAGGGTGAAGTGAAGTGATTGGACCGTGAAATGCATGAAAATGACCGTGAAGTGAAGACGCGGGACCGCGAAATACGTCAAAATGACCGTGAATCATCATGGAATATGCGGGAATGACCGTAATATGCGTGGAAATGAGGGTGAAGTGAAGGAGCTTAAACTAAGATTTGAGTTAGGAAAGGGGGCCCTGAAAGGAAACTTTTCTTTAATCAAATATTGAGTTAAGACCTTCTTATGATAGATGATATTACAGATAATCTTTTCTTAAGATTATCTGTAGGGACATCGACATGTAAGATAAAAGGCAACCAACCCCCTCCGAGGGAGGGCGGGTTGCCAGCTTCTGTTCACCTCCGGGATACCTGTATGAGCGCTTTCATTTTAGTTGTTATGACTTTCAGTAACGACTTTTGTTGAGTTTCAACATTTTCTGGAACACATAAAATGTTGAGAAGCTAGCGTAGGGCTTCCCCGAGAGAAAAGCTCGAGCGCAGCGCCTAACAAGCAAATGTGCAAGCGAGCCGGAGCGAGCGCAAAGCGATTGGACCGCGAAATGCACGAAAATGACCGTGAATTGAAGATGCGGGACCACAAAATGTGTCGAAATGACCGTGAATCAACACGGAATATGCGGGAATGACCGTGATATGCATGGAAATGGGGGTGAAGTAAAGCGATTGGACTGCGAAATGCACGAAAATGACCATGAAGTGAAGACGCGGGACCGCGAAATGCGTCGAAATGACCGTGAATCAACACGCAATATGCGGGAATGACCGTGATATGCATGAAAGTGGGGTGAAGTGAAGCGATTGGACCGCGAAATGCACGAAAATGACCGTGAAGTGAAGACGCGGGACCGCGAAATGTGTCGAAATGACCGTGAATTAACACAGAATATGTGGGAATGACCGTGATATGCATGAAAATGGGGGTGAAGTGAAGCGATTGGACTGCGAAATGTACGAAAATGACCGTGAAGTGAAGACGCGGGACCACGAAATGCGTCGAAATGACCGTGAATCAACACGGAATAGGCGGGAATGACCGTGATATGCATGGAAATGGGGTTGAAGTGAAGCGATTGGACCATGAAATGCACGGAAGTGACCATGAAGTGAAGACGCGGGACCGTGAAATGCGTCAAAATGACCATGAATCAACACGGAATATGTGGGAATGTCCGTGATATGCATGGAAATGGGGATGAGGTGAAGCGATTGGACCGCGAAATGTACGAAAATGACTGTGAAGTGAAATGCACGGAAATGACCGTCAATTGCCATGAATGAAATTGACTGCAAAGTGAATGAAATGGATTTTCGACCATCGACCTGATGGAATTTTGGAAAATAACTAGATTAGTTGGCTAAAGTAGTTTCTTCTACCCCAAAATCATATAAGGTGCATCAAGTAACTAAGTTTGGTTTAGAAGATATTCTTGTTAAATGAATAAAGCAAGAAATGAAGAAAAGAGAGAATTTTTTTTTATATGCTTATATATACATATTTATATAAATATGTACTTGAGAAAATCGTAGGTAGAATAAAGTTCTCCATGTAAAAAATAAAAAATAAATTAATTAATTAAAAAATTTCATAGATTGGCACAGACTACAGTTATGGCTATGGTTATAATCTGTAGCTAAAGATAAAATACCTTTTTCAATTAATCGAAAGAAATTCGATTAATCAAAATTTACAGGATTTTTTAGGCAAACTTGTTGGACAATTCTGAACCCTTTTCGATTAATTGAAAGACATTCAATATATCGAAGTACATATCGAAAGACCTTCGATACATATAAAAGGACATCAAAATGGCAGTGGAGAGGGCTATGGCTACGGTTATTATCCGTAGCTATAGACAGCCCTGTAGCCATAAGTTCCTAGTTATTTATTTATTTATTTTTATTATTTTATTATTTTTTGCTGTTGTAATCCCACTGCTTTTTGTGGGTCCTATTATGAGGTATGTGTAATATCCAAACCGTCCATTTTTTTGGCGAACTCATGTTACAGCTTGAGACAGAAAATAAGACAGATCTAACTATCAAATGGACCACATTTTAAAAGACATTGGGGAATTGAATGTCTACCATTGAAACCCTTTTAGGGGTTAAAGAAGTTTTGGATCATTAAGAAATTTGTTTTTCCTCTTCATCCAGGTCTTTGTGACCTTATGAATAGATTGGATTGAATATAAATGTTATGGTGGGCCCTACAAAAGTTTCAACGGTGAAAATCAATTTTCTGCTGCTCTTTGTGGTGTGGTCCAGTTGATCTCTGGATATGTTTTTTTTTTTTTTTTTTTTTTGTATAATGCTCCGAAATGATCTCAGAATATGGATGAACGTTGTGGATATAATAAATACGTAAATGTGGGGCCCATGTAACGTTGATCTCTTTTGAACCGTTCGTAGGAGTTCGAGGAGCGTCAACGCTGGTCTTCGAGCACCAGCCGATCCGCTTGGAGGAAAAAGCAGGGCCTTTTCGACCTTTGGGAAGGCGTCCGTACAGCTGGGGCTTATTCTCGCAAGGTAACATGAGGTGGGCTTCGTCTCGCAAATGGGCCATAAACGGGTCGTACAGTCGTAAATTTCTCGTTTTTATTTTCATTATTTTCTTAGAGTTGTCCATTTAAATCAGGAGAAATTTATAAAATATTGAATTAATAACGTGGTTATTTGGAAATCATATATATTTTGATGTGGACAGTAGAAAATACTTTCCCTTTTAAGTGAGAATTCGCTCCATTTATTTTTTACAGCGCACACCAACCGCTTTCGGTGGTTTGCCGCACCACCCACCACTGATAGACCTAACCAAGTTCTATGGGTCCCAAAAGGATGTATGTTTTATATCCACAATGTTCATCAATTTTGTGAGATAATTTTAGTAACTGGACTCTAAAATAAGGAAGATATAAAGCTCAAGTGGACCACACCACAGAAAGCATTGGGGATTGAACGTTTACCACCGTTGAAAGATGGAAAATAAACAGCATGGCGGGACATAGGACGGTTTCAACGGTGGATGTCAATGTCCCACTGCTTTTTTTTTTTGATGTGACTCACTTGAGATATGGATCTTTCTAATTTTTGGGCCCATAGTCTAAAATGATATAGAAAAATGGATGGACGGTGTGGATATAACACATAAATCATGGTAGGACCCACAGAACTAGGTGACATCAACGCACGCAACTCGGCTCCTTTCCGCTGAGGCTATTTATATACACATTCCCTCCCGGCTCTGATAGGCGAGAGAAGAAAGAAGGTTTTCAGAAAGTCATGTTCCTTGATCCCCTTCCATCCATCTGCAGATCCGTCCATCTCCGGGAGCTGCTTTGAAATCTCTCGTTTATCGTTGAACGGAGATTAGGGGTTGGGAAGAAGAAAGGGGGGAAGAGTTGGAAGGGCAAACACGGCTATAACAAGGGTAAAGCGAGGTGAGGCACATGTCCGATCGGTACGACGCAAGGGTTCGGTAACTCAGAGCAGCCCTGGTGTGCACGGCGGACGTGGAGCCTTGCCTTCCGAAGGCGGAAGCCCTTCTGATCTCTTGTTTCTTGCCGGAGGCGGTCCCTTTTCTCCCATCTCCTTTTATTTTCCTTTTCCTCTCCAGCTTTTATAATTACATAGATAGATTGTAAAAAAAAAAAAGAGAAATCTAGTCATCTTCGTCGTCGTCGTCGTCGCCATCGTTATTGTAGCTATGTTAAGTATAAAGAGGGTAGCTACGATGGTATCGAACCACCAAAACGAGGAGGAAGAAGAGAAGGGAGGAGGATGTGGCCGGAATTGCCTTGGCAAGTGCTGTCTTCATGGTATTTTCTTTTCTCTTTATCATCTTCCATTTTTTCATCTTTTCCTTTTCAACTTGCGACTTTCTTTATGGACTATGCCTCAAAAATCTGGTTCATCTACTAATTGGGAGAAAAATAAATAGACGGTTGAGATGAGAAATACAGAAAAATTCAACTGAGAAAGATCCAGAACTGATTTTTTGGATCTTACTGTGGGAGAACTTCGAGGCATGGTCCATCCACGGCCGGAGCAATAGAATAACTTTCTAGATCATGTTTGCTGAATCGGTATTTTACCGATAAAAGCACGTATCGGCTCTGTTTTTGGCCGATACAGCTGTGGAGACCGGTACGTATCGGGAGATATGTGCTCGTATCGGACGATACGCCAGACCTTGCGACTGTAGACTATAATTTTACCCATGTGCAGGCCCATTCGCTGGAGCGATGTTACAAATACTGCCGACATTTTGAGAATCTCACGATATTTTTGCAGAGAAGTTTTCAGACGGTTTTCTTGCGAGATTTTCATTTAATTGCGATTTTAGGGAAATAACTTTTAAAAGTTTAAATTAATTCACTTTTTAATATTTTAAAATTATTTAATAATTTATAATAAAGATTTTTAATATTTTATTTTCAGCATTATTTTCCCGATAATATCAAGAAAAAAACATCAATATCTTAAATCTCCCGAGAAATTCCGATGGCTTATCTTGTAATTCTCTTCGGCAGAATCGCCGTGAAAAGTGGAAAGCAGGTTCGAGCTAGGGGGGACGCGACTTTCTCGTGACCTCGCCGGTAACCCAAAGATCTTTTGGGCCCACCACGATGTTTGTGTTAAATCCACTGCGTCCATCCGTTTTGTCAGCTCATTTCGAGAACATGAACCCAAAATTGAGTGAGATTGAAAACTCATGTGGGCCACACACGCTAGGATTGAACGCTTGCCATTGAAATCTCATTGGGGCGAAAGAAGTTTTGGATGAGGGTTTATATTTGTGTTTTCCCTTCATCCAGGTGGGAATCACCTTATGAACGGTTTGGATAGCATCTAAACCTCACGGTGGGCCCCAGAAAGGTTTCAGTGGTCGGTGTCCCCACCGCAACTGTTTCCTATGGAATGGCTTGCTTGTGTTTTGGATCTCCCTCGGTTTTGATCTCATCTCCCAAAATGAGCTGACGAAACGGTGACGTGGATATGGCATAAACATCATCGTGGTGGACCTAACAGAGGTTTGGGTTACAAGGGCCTGGAGAAGTCATGGGCTTTGATTTGTTGGATCAGCAAGGTCGGGTTTATAAATAAATGGGCTGGGCCTCATCCTAGGCCCGTATTTGGCCCCTTTTTAACTGGCAAATGCCCAAGCATCACTGTCACTGCCTCATCCCATGCCCCAAGTAAAGGCCCATCCAGCACTCAGGTGGGCTACATTACGGGAAACAGTTGAGATGGGAATTGCCATCATTAAAATCGTCCAGATTGTGCATGGGTTCAACCGTTGTCTGTATATGCATCCAATCCACTCATTTGATGGACCATACCAGAATGAATGGATTCCCCAAGAATCAGGACGTTCCAAGACTCATGATGTGGCCCACCTAAGTATTAGATTGAACTGATTTTGAGGATCCATAGCGAAAATGTGTCAATGCACTGGGGACAGTGTGTGGATCTGATGCATGTTTGTCCCATGCAGTGTTCAATTGGTTCAGGTCAGGCACTCCATGATTGTTGTGGCAGAACTGGATATCTTGACTTCTGATTCTTGGAGTTGAAGATGGGCCACTGAAAATTTAATTTTCTGTGTTCTGTGTAGATATATCTAGCCGTTGTAATGGTCAGAATATCCGTTTAGCATAAGTTTCTCATTGGACGGTCAGAGTGCCAAAATGCAAATAGGAACTTACATAGTGGTCTAACGACACTGGAGCATTTCTGAGTAGAAAAACCCTTGGAACTCGGATCTGATATAAGAAGAGCTTTCCAGCGCCTTGGAAAAATGCAATCCTAGAGAACGCGAAGTACCCTTTTCAAAGCAGTAAATACTTTTCTTACTCGTGTGATTTGCTACTAAATCTAAAAGGGTTGTGATACAATGAGGGTCTCGTGTCAGAAATCTGGGTATTATCAACAGTTATAAATGGAGTCCAACAGCCCAAATTCAATATATATGCATGGCTCACTTGATGAGTATATCATCCTTTGGGCATTATCTGATGAATGGCTGCCCAGATCACTCTTACTTTTGTTGTCAACCAATTCTCTAACATATGTTCTGCCCCTTATTGAATCATGGCCATATCTAGAATAGGCTAAATTGTAAATTATCCTTTGCCAAATGGTACGTGCACATTCAAAATTAGGAAGTGCAGTACAGAGTTCAACATGTTCAATCTGTGTAAAATGCGGGCTTCACTACCCAGTAGGGGGTTGAGCCTGCCACTTTTGTTGGGCGAACCGCTTCATGTGCACAAGATCCACATCATCGATCAGTTGTGCCACCTAATGTTCGGCCTCAACCCCAAACATCACACCAATACAAAACTCAGGTGGGCCTCACCATAGGAAAGTGTCAAATCATGTCTAAAAGCTGGTGTCGCCCACCTTAGTTGAATATTCCTGTCAGGTGATAAGATTGAATGGTATATATAAGTTAAGGCGGCCCCACAGACAACTAATGGCGAGCATCCCATTCCCACTCTTTCAGACTATGTTGTAAACCAGTCCGTTTTTTGGGTTCTCAAGTGAACATGAGACCACACACCTGATCGACGGATTGAATTTCATGTATGTTGTACCCCACAGGCTGCTCGGTTAATAGTAGCACGCCTCTGTATGCCCACGCGTAGTCTAGCGCGGTTCTTAATCTATTTCACTAATTTTATTTTTTTATTATTTTTTGTGTTTGTAATGTTGGTGATGGAGACATGAAGGGAGCTTACTAGTTTCATGTTTTCTTTTCATAACACATGTTTGGTTTGGGTAGGGGCCAAGCTTCCTTTATACACCTTCAGGAAGACGGAAACTGAGAAGGATTTGGATGGTGAGGATCAAGAGCCTCACCTTCTCGAAACCTTGCTTCTTGGAGAGGTAAGATGCTTGTGAGAAGGTCCATGTCCTTTTATGCTCTTAATTTCAGTGTTTGGATTGAAATAGCTTTGATTTTGAGATTTCAGTGGGAGGATCGCATGCGCAAAGGGCTTTTCCGCTACGACGTAACTAGCTGTGAAACCAAGGTTCGATCTTGTTCTGTTATTTCGTGTCCACCCATCAATGCAACTCACCATCTGGTTCTGTTATTTCACGACGGCCCATCAATGCAGCTCATCATCTGGTTCTGTTGTATCATGATGGCCCATCAATGCAAATCATCGGTATTTTCATCTTCTACGCAGGTGATTCCAGGGGAGTATGGTTTCATTGCTCAGCTGAATGAAGGCCGCCACCTTAAGAAGCGGCCCACAGAATTTCGAGTGGACAAAGTCCTCCAGTCCTTCGACGAGAGCAAATTTAACTTCACAAAGGTGGGGCAGGAGGAGGTGCTCTTCAGGTTTGAGGAGAGCAGCGACGCCAAGGCCCAGTATTTCAAAAATGCCAGCATCCATGCCAGTAGCTCTCCAAACATTGTCGCCATCAATGTTAGTAAACATCACTTTCTTCCTTACCAGCTTCTACTACTTCAAATGCCAGCGTCATGATATTCTCTCCTTTCCATTTTTTTTTCCCTGAGGGTCTAGATCAGTTCCCTTATTGGTGTTTTGCTTTCAGGTGAGCCCCATCGAGTACGGGCACGTTCTTCTGATTCCTCGAGTCCTCGAGTGCTTGCCCCAAAGGATTGATCCCGAGAGCTTCTTGCTTGCTCTTCACATGGCGGCTGAAGCAGGGAATCCATACTTCAGGTTGGGATATAACAGTCTAGGTGCCTTTGCCACCATTAATCATCTTCACTTCCAGGTTGGTTCTTTTTTCTTCATCGGCTGCCAGAATTTCAGAAAAAGTTTGGCTGTGACATCAATACATATCTATTAAAATCAATCAGTGAATGGTGATAGAAATACTGAATTCGTGATGACAGGCTTACTTCATGGCGATGCCCTTCCCCATCGAGAAGGCTCCAACTCAGAAAATAACGACTGTCAAGGGGGTATTAGAAAGTGGGGTGAAGATATATCAGCTGTTGAATTATCCAGTGAGAGGGCTGGTCTTCGAGGGTGGGAAGGCCCTGAAAGATTTAGCTGATGTGGTCTCCACTGCTTGCATTTGCCTTCAAGACAGCAACGTTCCTTATAATGTCCTCATTGCTGATTCTGGCAAACGTGTATTCCTCTTCCCACAGGTAATAAATGGTAGCCATTTATCTCGTTCGGTTGATTACTCTAAAATCCTGTTATGCTACTTTACGGTAATGGTCAGATGCACCCTAACTTTCCATCAATATACATGGTGAGTCAGAGCTTATCAGAATGGAGGTGTCGTTCAGGTGGGCATTACTTTTGATTTACGTCCGTAAAGGTTGTGGAAGATCATATGGAAGGAAACTAAGTTCAGGAAACCCTAGCTTTGATAGTATGTAGAAGGGAGAAGAGATTTGGGGGAAAATGTTGAGCAAATGAAAACACACACACACACACACACTTTGGGGGGAAATGTTGGGAGTAAATGAAAACACACACCCCACCATGCACACGTGTGCACACAGTCCCAAATTGATATCCAGATGGACACCAACCCTAAAATATAAGATTTGGTGAACAAGTTTGGATCTTGATCTTCCTATGTATATACATCTAACTCTTATCTCTAAAATGATTTATCAGTGCTACGCTGAGAAACAGGCTCTTGGAGAAGTGAATCAAGAGCTTCTAGACACCCAAGTGAACCCAGCAGTATGGGAGATCAGCGGCCATATGGTGTTAAAGAGGAAAAAGGACTATGAGGAGGCATCTGAGGATAATGCTTGGAAGCTCCTTGCAGAGGTCTCCCTCTCTGAAGAGAGGTTCCAGGAGGTGAAGGCTTGCATCTTAGAAGCCATTTCAGCATATGCCAAAGGAGTTGGTAAGCCTACTCACCAAGAGGACGATGAAGAAACCGAAGGTGTGAACCAAGGCCACTGCCAGGCCATGACTCCCATGAAGGAAAAATGCCTTTTGCTTCATTGAAAAAATATATAAAATAGAAAGAAGGATGAATGGGTGGTATTGGTTGTGATTCCCTAGTCAAGTTTGCAACCTGTCTTGGTAAATAAAGTGAAAGATACGTGTTTACATTCTAGAGAAGCCTGTAATGGATAGTCTTTCACTGTTGTTATTGTTATTTCCTGCTGCTGCTGCTGTTGTGGTTGTTGTCTATCTCTAGTTTGGTTTGTATTTGTAGTCTTTCATGTATAGAACCTTGTTCTTAGTGTAATGATAAGAACTTATGATTCTGTGTGTATTTGGAAGACTAATGAATTTGGTTTGCATAATGATAATGTGTCGACTTGTGTTTTGTTCTGAAATTTCTGTTGTACAACAATTCAGATAGACATGGAAGATCACATAAGATTGATTCCATGTGAACACAGACAAATCATACAAAGAAATATAGTAACTAGTCAAGCGGAGCATATCTCCACTGTTGTTCAGCAATGTATCTACGTCAAACTCAAAAATGGGAAAGATTGCTGCGTGTGAATCACATTGATGTGTGATCTCTGTAGGATGGTATAATGTCTGGGGGGGACATGACTCTGCAGAGATGTCTCGGTGTCGTCTTTTGGTGTTTATAGGTTAACAAAGAGGTGATTGTGGTGGAGAATGTGGCTAACAACTATGATGGTGTACGTCTATATTGGTGGTGTTAAAGACACTATTCGATTTTGCACAAGAATGTGCTTAGTTGCAGGGGGTGTTGCAGGAACCGGAACTGTAGAACATGAGGTTTCTAATGCACAATTACAGGCATCATCTAGTGTTGGGAGCAGCACAGTTGGCTCACCTTCACCATGACTGCGTGCCTCCTTCACATCTGGACACTGACACTGACACCTTGGGCCGCCTAAGCATTTGAATGACAGAAATTTTATCAGGTCGTCCAACATCATTGTAGACTCCTTTGGATACACTCCCCAATGCTTGCATTTGCAATTTGACTGAATCAAGTGAGGCTCATCTTCCACCATGGGGATTTCACCGCACACCTGGTACCATGCATACAACTGGTAGTTATCTGACTTATTTCCTTGTCATACTATGACTGAGGAAATATATGAGAAAGGGATGAAGATGTTGGATGAAGTTGGGCCCATTTGCTTTGGCACATTAAAGAGTTGGATGAAGTGGCTTTTGCTAATTGCCATCCAAACCTACTCGGATGTTGATGACCTGAGCATAACAGAAGGTTTGGTAATGTAAATAAATGAAGTTTCACTATCGTTGTTGAGGTAAGAAACACTGCAAACACATGATTTGGAAAAGGCCATGTATGTCACTTTACCAGACATCAACTAGCGAAAGATTTCCATGTTCAAGTTCTCTATCTCCTTGCACAAGACAGATACACATATGTACATAGAAGATGAGCAATGCAGCCTCAAATTTACAAGTGTCCCCAACCCTGTCCCAACCCCCACCTTACTAACAAGTCTTCTTCCTCCAATGCCTTGAAAAGGAGGCAAGCACCTGAGAAGAGAAGTCAAACAGGCAGGCTTTCCAATGCTTTGAAAATGTCAGTCCGAGTAACCATGCCTGTTTCAACATCCCAAGTGAGTTTCTTCTTTGAAAAATAAGAGATGCTCCAGTGCTCTCAGAGCACTATTAAGTTATCGAGCTTCTAGTTGCATTGGGACACTTACACAGTTCGGCCCATTGAGCTAGACTGTTCATTAGGTTCAGGGCACATTTCATTAGCTACCATACAAAAATCACACCAATCTGACAAATATGAACCATTTGATTAATGGTCTTTAATATGGATAGTCAAGATAATTTATAGAAAAAATACGCCCAATTAACAGTTTGATCCGTCGGCCTATTATGGATTGCTCAATATTTTAAAGAATCACAATTGTTAGGCAATTGTAACCACCCAATCCATGGCTTTGAAAATGATGGCTGTAGAAAATAAGGCCAAATCAAAGATGGATTGGATATCCGATCAGTAAGATTTTTGTATGATAGCCTATGAAATGCGTTCAGGACTTGATGAACAGTTCAGGTCAATCAAATGGACTGTCCAAGTGAACGATGCAACTAGGAGCATTGTAACTTATAGTGCTCTGAGAACACTGGAGCATTTATCACAACTAATAACCCCCTACCTAAGCTATATTGTGATAAATAGTAAAGTAAGACATCTCTACCTATAATTCTCACCTACAACCTGGCCTCCTTCATTCACAATCGGTATCCTGTGGATCTTGCTCTTGAGCATCAGTGCTGCAGCTTCTGCAATTACATGACCAAAGGCAACCTTCTTCAGACACAACAGGCTTATGTGATCATCACCTGTGAAAGAAAATTGCAAAGAGAAGTGGGGAGATAACATTACCGAGAACTGTCTTGCCAGGTGACAGTGTTATGGCGGGAGATGACATTACTTCATTCACCTTCGATTTCAGCTGCACATATCATGACAAATCAGGAAACAGAAAGTAGGGAGAGGTTCCAACTTCCAATATATTTTTTTTCCATCAATGAGGAGCAAGAAACAAATGCCACTGAACTGCAGAGACTTGGTATCAGCAATTCGAATTCTAGACAAGATGTATCGGAAAAGCATCTGAATTTACGATTATTCATCTCTTTGTAAAGATCACAATTCAAACCAGTCTTAATGTACAAATAGGGATTTTTGTTCATTGTCTTGAAGTAAATGATCCAGTTTTGTTCCTTGTCTTATTTCTTAAGAAGATGATTGGATGTTCTTGATTAATCTAAAAATCAATTATGCTGCTTGGTAGTTGCACTCTTAGTCAGAAGCTCTAACCGGAATCCACTCTTAGGGGCAAGTTCTACAAGGAACTTTATGAATCCAAAGAAAGGTAGGGAACCATGCAATGCCGCATTCTCTTCTGAAAGGCCACTTTTGTGCTTGGAAACCCAGCTATTTACTTTTGAGTATTTGGTAAGAAAGTTCTTAACATTTAAAACACTGCCCAGTGGGGAAGTTTCCTCGAGTCAGACTTAGTTTGATTGCGTTTAGATATTGGGTTAAGAAGGAAACAAAGCTCAAGGGAGATTATTAAAATCTCTCTGTTGTACTAGGAGATGTATGAAGATAGAGAGACAATAAGAGGAGATCTAGTGAAGATTTTCAAATTTACATCTGGCTTTCAAACTGCAGAAAGTCACCTGGCATCATATCTAGTATGGAGACATCACTCCCATTACGTTCTATTTCCAAGAGAACCTCAGTTCAATCACCCGAGCACTAGGCCTAAGTCCTGAAACTGATGCTCCCAATGATCAGCGGTGCAAGGATTTTGCAATGAAGTTAATCTTCGTAGAGAGTTCCCAAGACCTGTGTTTCTAAATAAAGTACCTGAAAGAAGTTGCACTACAACAACGCTGCTCCTCTCTGTTTGGGATTCTCTCAGCAGGGTATTTTGAGAAAATTGCAAATTGTGAGCTACAGCCTGCCGAGAATAATGATTCATAACAAGGTGACAATGCCAACATAGACAGTTTGGATCCAATTGAAATCCTACAAGCCCAAATAATAATATATATTTTTCTTTTGAAGATTCAAACCCAAATAATAATAATAACCCAAAGGTTAAGAACATGCTTTTGTACTCATTACCATCAGGAGATTCGGGTGAAAGTACCAAAGATTGCTGGGAAGATCAGATTTCAATAGTCCCCTACAAAGCCAAGGCCATTAACCCAACAAAATAGAATCCGGATCCCCATCCCTCAAGGCAGTGTGACGTAAGACAAAGTCAAGGAAAAACCCAATGGGTGACCAAGATCAAAAGAAACGTGCCAGAAAGTTCAATCAGGATCTATCATGCACTGTAGCTTCCGACGGCCGTAACTTTGCAACCAATTATCCATTTCATGTGCATAAGATGTCATTGGAGAGCTATTGACGAGATCAAAGGCCATTAGGCCTTGAATGTTTTATCTATCCTTCTTAGGGCAGAGTTTTTGGACGCAAAATGCTTCTGTGTTGAATATGTGCAAATCCACAAAACAAAGCTCACACAATCACACAAGGAGGTGATTGAAAAAAAAGAAGGAAAAAAAGAAAAAAGAAAAGTATCGGACCGAGTCCTAGGAAAAGAAGTTCCATCATAACATCTTAATCCATTAAATAAGATGTTACCACATGTAATCGTGAATACTTTATTTTCTTCAATCTATTCCTAGTTGTAATCAGGTTAATCAAATATGAAAAGCTGGAGATATCAGGAAGGACTTGAAGCCAAGATTCAAGTTTATAGATCTTAAAAAACAAAACTCTTTTGGATCATACGAAATTTTCATATTAGACAAATGATGCAGTGCAGGTGGGCCTGACCTATATGGAGGATGGGGACTGATCTGGGCAGCCGACACCGTGGGCTGCACATGTCAGGGCTGGTCCTGTTTGAATTAGAAAATTGACAGGAATGCTGAGGATATTTTGGACATTTTCTTGTGGGTGGGTGGTAGTTAGTTAGGTGGTTAAGCTTAGTTGGAATCTTAGGAAACTAATCACAATACTAATTTTGCATAATTAAGATTAGTTAGGAAGTTTTTGGAGTTTCTTACAAGGTTGTTGAGTAGTTGCAGGGCTTAGTATTTTTGTTTTTTTTTTTTTTAAATTTTTTTTTAAAGCAACGGGAATTCATTAAGAAAGAAAGAAAAACTTACAGAGCGGGGCTGCTGAGGTAGCAAGCCGAAAAAAAGCAAGAAAACTACAAACCTAAGAAAAGGAAATTAAAGTCTTTAAGACCCAAAACATAGGAAACCCATTCGATCAACAGGAACTTAGCAAAAGAGCCCACTTTCTGAGCAGAGTGGTGGACATTGTTGAAACAACAATCATTTCTTTCCTTCCAGACGGCCCACCAAATAGCAAGGATAGCCACCTTCCAGATACGGGTTTTAGAGTTGCCCAAATTAAACCCGTGCCAGTAAACTAACGTAGAGGGAGCAGAGCTAGGAAGACACCCACTAACGTTGAAACGGGAGAAGAACTCGCTCCAGATTTGGGAGATAAAAGGGTAGTGGACTAAAAGATGGTCCACTGATTCCTCGTGCCCCATGCAGCATAGGCATACGTTGACCAATTGCATACCTCTCTTCCGCAAGTTGTTGACCATTAAGATACGGTTATTAGCCACCAACCAGGCAAAGCAGATAAACTTGGGGGGAGCTGGATACTTCCAAATAAAAGGGAAGGCCTGAGGTGGAAGGGCAGGGGAGGGGTGAAGAGAGGAGTATTGAGATCTGACCGAGAAAACGCCTGATTTTTCTTTTTTCCAGACAATGGAATCCGAGACTGTAGGATCAGGGACCGCCCTAGTTAAACAAGCAATCAGATCGACGTATTCATTGGCCTCCCAATCATGAAGATTTCTGATGCAGGGAATGTTCCACACCACACCAGCTGGCAAAATAGTATAATGACTTACTACCATGCTGTTTTTATCAGAGGCAATAGCGAAGATACTAGGAAACCTTCTTCTCAAAGAGCTGTCTTCCACCCAAGGGTCCTCCCAGAATCTGATTGCAGCTCCATTACCCGGGCAAAAACCGATATTTTGAAAAGTGGATTTTTTGGAGCGAAGAATACCTTTCCAAACGTAAGACGCTCCATAGGTGGTTGAGTCATTGGTCCACCAGCCACCAGGAGAGGAGCCGTATTTACCTTTGATGATCCTATTCCAGAGCGCGTGCACTTCTAAACCCAACCTCCAGGTTCATTTGCCTAACAAAACACTATTCACAGTCCTCAGATTTTTAATACTTGCACCCCCTTCCCTATAATGATTACACACTTCTTTCCAGTCCAGAAGGTGTAGCTTTTTCTGGTTCTCCTTCCCGCTCCAAAGAAAGCTTCTTCTAAGGTTGTCAATCCTAGCCAACACAGAGGAGAGACATCTGAAAAGCAACATGAAGTAGACTGAGAGGTTGGAGAGGGAAGCTCTGATTAGAGTTAGCCTACCACCCATTAAAAGGTAACGGCATCTCCATCTGGCAACAGATCTTTGAACTTTCTCGATAATTTTCTCCCACATTGCAATCGGAGGGGGGCCTAGAGAGAGGGGAAGACCCACAAAAGATGTGGGGAAAGACGCCACGGAGCAGCCCAAGAAATCAGCAAAGGAGGAGATCTCCTGGTCAGAGATGTTGATGTCGAAGACCTTTGATTTAGACATATTAATTCTCAGGCCCGACATAGCCTCAAAGCATCTCAAGGTAGTTAAAATGTTTTCCATCGCCTCCGGCTCTGCTTCAACCATAATCAACATGTCATCGGGGAATTGGATATGAGAAACAGGCTCTTCAACACTCGGCATTGAGATGCCCTTGTACAGACCAACTCGCTGACCCGAAAGGATCATCTGCGATAATGCTTCAGCAACAATAAGGAACAGGAGAGGGGACAGGGGATCTCCTTGACGTAAACCGCGAGTACCAGCAAAAAAACCTTTTGGGACACTATTTAGGAGGACCGAGAAATGTGCCGCACCCACGCATGATCTTATCCAGCTTCTCCACTTAAGCCCGAAACCCATACGCAGCATCAGGTACTGCAGGAAGTCCCAATCTACATGGTCGTATGCTTTTTCAACATCCAATTTACAAAAAATAAATTCGTTATCAGATCTGTGGCAAGAATGAAGGCATTCATTCGCGATCAGAGCTGCGTCGATAATTTGTCTTCCCTTGAGAAAAGCATGCTAATGGCAGGAAACCAGCTTTCCCAGAACCGTGGATAATCTAGTTGAGAGAATTTTAGCCAGGATTTTGTAAGGGCCTCCAATTAAGCTGATAGGCCTAAATTCCGCGAACGTAGCAGCACTTGGCTTTTTGGGAATTAGAGTGATGAAAGTCGCTCCCATACCTTTCGACAATTTACCCCTGGCGTGGAATTCATGGAGGAAACTCATGATATCTGGACGCAGGGTGTCCCGGAAGACCTGAAAAAATATGATAGGGAAGCCATCAGGGCCTGGCGATTTATCTCCTCCTAAGGCAGATAATGTTGATTTGGTTTCTTCTTCAGAGAAAGGGACCTCCAATAGATCCGCATCCTGTCTTTGAAGGACAGAAAAGGCAATGCCATCGAGATGAGGCCGCACCCAACCGTCTGAAGAAAGAATGGATTGGAAGTGGTTTATCGCACAAACAGTAATTTCATCTTTAACGTCAATCTGAATGCCATCAATCGTAATGCTCTTAATGGCTTTGGCACGAGCTCGCATATTGGCCATACTATGGAAGTACTTAGTATTTTTATCGCCCCAGATAACCATTTTACTCTGGATTTCAACTTCCAAGAGATTTCATCTTTCATCGCTCTTGTCGATAATTCCTGAATAATCTGGATTCGCCTGTTCAGCACAAGAAGGGGAGTAGGCTGATCACCAACTGTCGCGTCAATCTGTTGGAGCTTTGAAAAGAGGGCTTCAGACTCCTTATCTCTCTTACGAAGCTTTTCTTCCTTCCATGTTTGGATCTTCTCCTTGAGAAGTCTGAGTTTACACATCAGCCTATGGCCAGCAAAGCCTTCCACATGAAATGAGATCCACCAATCCACAATTTGTTGATGGAATCCCTCCCTTTTGAGCCGATCTTGTTCCTGTCTGAACGGGTGGAAACTTCAAATCCTTCCTCCCCGTCAAGGGTTCGAGATATGTGCACGAGAAGGAGAGAGAGGATGGAGAGGGGTTAAATTTGAAAGATCGAGGACCCCAATTATCTTCTTCCGAGGAAAGCAAGATCAGGCAATGTTCCGATGTCGTACGAGGCAGGGCTAGTTGGAACTGTAAACTGTGAAGCCAAAAGGTTTTCTGTATTTGAGACAACCCAATGGGGTTGAATATATAGAGATTACAACCATCTATACAAGGAAAATAATAAACTCAAAATCCTCTACCTATGGAAATAAACTATACAAGGTATACTAGTTATACAAGGTATGTGAGCTGTCTAACATCCCCCCTCAAACTAATGCTGGTCATCGACAAGTGATAGTTTGCCAACTAGAAAAGAGTAACGTGTAGAAGTGAGGGACTTGGTGAGAATGTCGGTAATCTGATCATGAGATGCAACATGTGGAAGAGAAATGAGCCCAGACTGAAATTTCTCGCGGATAAAGTGACAGTCAACTTCAATATGCTTCGTCCGTTTTTGAAAAACCAGGTTAGAGGCAATCTGAATGGCACTGAGATTATCGACATGGAGTGGAGTAGGATGCTGTAGAGGAATGCCCAAGTCTGAAAGAAGTCCACGTAACCAGACGAGCTCACTACACGCAGCGGACATCGCCCGATACTCGGCTTCTGTGCTCGATTTGGATACAGTGACCTATTTCTTACACTTCCAAGAGATGAGAGAAGTGTCGAGAAAGACATAATAGCCAATGGTAGATCTTCGTGTGAGAGCGCAACCGGCCTAATCAGCATCCGAATAAGCACGAAAGTCTAGAGTCGCCGTAGAGGAGAAGAACAGGGATCGATCTAGAGTTCCATGAAGGTACCGTAGGATGCGCAACACCGCAGTCATATGAAGAGTCCGAGCAGAAACAAACTAACTGACGACTTGCACAGCGTAGGCAATATCAAGGCGAGTCATAGTTAAGTAAACCAGACTCCCAACCAAACGGCGGTATAAGTCGGGCTGTGCAAGTAGATCACCATCGTCACGGCCATAGTGAACGTTAAGTTCTAAAGGAGTTTGAACTGTCTTCTGATCTGTCAATGATGCCAAGGCGAGAAGATCCTTGGTATATTTACGCTGGCTGACCAAGATCTCACGGTTGGAACGTGAAAATTCAAGTCCAAGAAAGTATGTTAGATGGCCAAGGTCTTTCATCTTGAAGGATGATTGCGGAACTTCCTTTAAAGCCGAAATGTCAGTAGCATTGCTACCAGTCAGGAGGAGGTCGTCAACATAGATCAGAACAATGACAATTCCATGAGCAGTGGTGCGCAAAAATAAAGATGGGTCATGACCACTTTGAGTAAAGCCAACACCCGTTACAACATCGTGAAAGCGTTTGAACCATGCCTGAGGTGCCTGTTTGAGGCCGTACAGAGCTTTCTTTAGGCGACATACCTTATTGTCAGGGATTAAAGAGCTAGGAGGAGGTTTCAAATATACGGTTTCTTGGAGGTCTCCATGAAGAAAGGCATTTTTCACATCCATCTGAGCGAGTGGTCATGAGCGAACAGAAGATATAGCCAGAAGAGTACGAACAGTTTTCATATTGGTCACGGGAGCGAAAGTCTCATCATAATCAATTCTGTATTCCTGTTTGTATCCCTGAGCGACAAGCGTTGAGGGTCAAATATTGCATAGTAGACCCCAGTTATTACTTGGTTTTACGAATATGGTACTGTTTAACAGCTCGGTTTAGTCGTGTTTGTGATGCAGGGTGTATTTACGAAATTGAACTGAAACAGGATGCTTAAAGTATTGATTTGACGCTCTGAAGTCACCAAAGTAAAGGAAGGACTCAAGAGGACTGAGATCAACGGATTTACATGCCAGGGATCCGAGAAAATCAAGCCGTTCATGTTAAAGAGGCCTGAAAATGGTCCAGAATGCAAGATCACAGGGTTCCCGCCATCCGATTGACTCGAAACTTCATACATGGCCTCAGGATCATAAATTAACCGTACACAACTTTTCAGCCATTAGATACTTCTGAAAGTGGCCCAACGGACACATCAGCCACCAAAACAATGATATGGGGCCCACCTGACATCTTGATATGCGTCACTTTTGGTCTCACCCCTTTAAAGGAAGTGGTAAAGTCGATGGACGGATTGGATGTTACAGATACATCAAGGTGGGGCCACTTTATGTATGCGAAGTGCACAGAATCGGTGCACTCGCCGTGCACTGAACAAAGCAAGTCAGTCAGCGCAACGCTGACCGACGATTTCATGCAAGAACAGAAGACGCCACAACGTCTTCTCGACCGACGGTTGGGTCGTGCTTGTGGGCCCCACTCATCATGCTATTTGAAGATCCGGACCGTCTATTAAGTTTCCAAATGACATATGATCCCAGCCTAGGTGGAAAATTGTTAGAAAAACATCGAAGATTAGTTATTAACCGTCCAGCGGAGAATGGACGGTGCAATACAAATTTCTGTGGGCCGCACAGAAATCAAGTCATGCTTGGTTTTTCTGGATGGTTTTTCGTCATAAAAACAATGGACGGAGTGGATCTGCCATAAATCATCGTTTTGGGGCCCACCGATCATCAGAACTCACGGTCCGCAAACTCTGTTTCGCAACAGGGACTTGCGGACGGAACTTGTGGGCCACCATCACGGCTACAAGTGATCAATCTGGACCGTCCAGTCACACCAGAAGGCCGAACCGACTGTACAAGAAGGGTTCTTTCAAACCCATGCACGCACACGCAGGGAGGGAGCCTTCAAAAGCAAGACGGACGGTGGCGGAAAAAAACAAGTGGGCTGCAACCAAAACAATCCAGAAGTGACCTTTTCTAACTGATTTTTCGAGCTGAATAAAATGGACGGTGTAGATTTTTCATTAGAATTTAATCAAGGGCCCCACCGAGAGTCCAGTCCTGCTGCGTAACCTCCTCTGCGAAACTAACTTACGCATTACGGATGTTCGCCCACTGACCTCTTGGTACTATAAAAAGAGAAGAAAGGAGAGGAGAGCGGGGATCCAAGCTTGGACGTGTAAGGCGGCCGTGGAGGCAAGGTGGAGACGGCCAAGAGTTTCTTCCTCTTTCTTCTAGTCTTTTTCTTCCTTTTCCTTTTATGTTTTTTTAGCCTAATCATGTTTATCCTAGGCTAAACCTCTTAGCTAGGGCTAAGAGGTGAAGCTTGTAGCGTGATGGGAGAATCTGTGCTTACGCCTTTTGTTTAGATTGACATGATCTTGATTTAGTTTTATTATGGGAATGTTCTTAGTTTTTAATGGTCTGTTGTGACTGAAATTACAATGGGTTTGCAATAGCTTAGAGCATGTTCCTTTTCTGCCATGTTTATGACGTCAGGAAGCCCTGTTGTTCACCATCGTCTCCTGGGCATGGTCGGATGACGATACCCTTCCTAACCTTCATATCATGTTGATTGGTTGGTAATTAGTTTAATTCTGTTGTTTACTTTGTCTCCTAGGTAGGGGTGTACACAAACCGGGCTAGCCCGGTTAGCTCGCTCGACCCGACCCAAAAAAGCCCAACTCGGCCCGACTCGGAACTGAGTTTGGGTCAGGACGGGCCAATTTTTTAGGCCCGAAAGTGAGTTCAAGCCGAGTTCGGATACCTCCCAATTCGGCCCAACTCGGTCCGAAATCCGACTCGCCCCGACCCGACCCGGCCCGACCCGTGTATGACTATATTTAATTTGTATAAAATGTTTTATTTTATGCTTTATCAAATATATGTAAATGTATGTAAATGTCCTGACTAGTTAGATTTTTTGTAGAGTTTATAGTTCAACTATCTAAACTGTTAATCGAGGGCCTTGTAATGGGACGCAGATTACCTGCCAAAGCCCTTCCCATAAACTTGCTGTAAGGTTCGAAACTGGCCCGAACTCAGGTTCGAAACTAGCCCAAACTCATGTTCGAAACTGGCCCGAACTCGAAGGTTCGAAACTGGCCCCGAACTCGGCCCGAACTCGCGCCGGGCCCGGTTCGGACTGAAGATGTTGGCCCGGTGACCAGGCCCGGTCGGGTTCGGGCCTTGTGTGGCTGTTGAACGGGCCTAGACGGGCTGAGGCCAGTTCGACTCGGCCCGACCCGTGTACACCCCTACTCCTGGGCATGGTTTGATGATGGAATCCATTCTAATTCATATACCTTTCATCTCTTTAAAACTATATCAAAGGAAGTTCAGTTTAATTTTCATGGTTACACTCTTCAACTGGATGAGGATGGGACTCTAAGTCCAGTTGAGTTTTTAATGCAGGCATAAGATCTCCCTGATCTCTACAAGTGGATCCTCTGAATACCTAGTTTCTTTTCCCTGAATTCTTTAAGTTTTAGATTAATTATTTCACAATTATTCCTCAAATTACAACTCAATTTAGATTTCCCTCATTCTAGTTCTAGATCTAGTTAGTTTTCAGATTACGTACAGGTTTCAGTCCCTATGGATTCGACCTCGGTCTTACCGAGTTTATTACTACATCACAACCCTATACTTGGGGAGTGAACAACAAGTCGAGCCTTATATCGATCCAATGATCCATCAGACTTGAGCTTGACAGAATAAATCCATTTGCTACCAATTAGCTGTTGGTCAGCAGGTCGAGTGACAATGTCCCATGTATAATTATCATCCAATGCCGCAAGTTCTTCTGCCATAGCCTTCTTCCAACAATCATGAGTGGCTGCCTGAGAGTATGAAGTAGGAATAGAAACAGTATCCAGAGTAGCATTCATGGCAGAGATAGAGCATATCAAGCGATCAGGCGCTCGATGTTCATGAGCGGAATGACGTATCAAGGTAGGTTTGGGATCTACAACAGGTACAGTAGGTTCGGGATCTACAACAGGTACAGTAGGTTCGGGTTGAGTAATAGGTGGTGGATTTGTACGTGGTCGACGTGAGTAAACCTGCAACGGACAAGATATGTGAGTTGTCTAACAGGAACGAGGATGGGAATGTCTCAAGCTAGTCCGTAGATAGGAGAAACCTATCCAGACGAGACTGAATAGGAGATCTTCAGCCATCGGACCAAGTGAATCTAGCTCCGCACAGCGGCAGGTCAACCAACTCTTGAGATTGAATCCAATTGGAGAAGGCATTCATGGCGGGGTTAACTCGCCTGTGCCAGGAGTGCTCGCCCACAAAACGGATGACATTGAAGTCCCCCACGAAACAGCAAGGACCTGGAAAGGATTGCCTGTGGTCAGTTAGCTCATCCCAGAAGGACGACCTACAGGAATCATTGTTAGGGCCATACACAGCAACAATCATACAACGGAAATCAGATGACTTACCTTGAAAGGTAAATGTCACAGAAAAGGTCCCTGATGAGGAATTCTGCATGTCTCATTTAGAAGACTTCCAAGCTATGAGGATGCCTCCCGAGGAGCCAATGGCATCTAGAGAAATGCGGTGGGCATTGTTAGTTCTCCAAATCGAGGTCATCAGCCTGTCCGAGAAGTGGGGAACTTTAGTCTCTTGGAGACAAATAATATCCGGATTCTTTCTCCTGATTGATTCCTTAATCAAGCTCTTTTTTTGTTTGGAGTCGAGTCCCCTAACATTCCAGGATAGAATATTCATTGGGAAACGGAGCTTCCCCGGTATCCCTTACGGCCTCTTCTTGCGGAGGAGGATGGACCTATGTCAGAAGACGCTCGAAGATTAGCCAGCTCTCTGTTAGTATGAGAACATGACGCATGTTTGGGGGGAATCTTGGGGGGGAGGGAGGGGTCATCCCCTGTTTTCAATGAATTGAAAGAGGCCCGTATACTCTTCGGTCCTGTTACCGAACGATAAGCCCAAGGATCGCCCAATGTGGCCTACAGCGTTTCGGATCCACTTTTTGTCCTGGATTTCATCGAAAATTTCCTCTCTGGTTTTTCCTTCCTTAGTGACCATCAAGAAGTGAGGCTGCTGGTAATGAGCATTCTTAGAGTTGTCATCTTGTTGCCGATGAGGAAAATCTGCGCACATCTGTAGGGGTTCGGCTGCTATCACTTCGCTGGGGGCGTCTTCCTGAAATAAAGTAATTGGACCCAGGTCGGCCCAACCTCTAACTTGGGATGAAGAGTTGATAGGAGAAGGAGTGGATAAGAATCCGTGGGAGTCAGTCATCAGATTATCAGAGATTTCCCCTACAAAGGTACCCTCCCCCAGGTTATCAGACGAGTGAGTAGAGATAGAAGGGCCAGGAGTACGGGTGCGATGGTGAAAATTTACCTAAGTCGGATATCGGGATGGGGTACAGGAAGGTCTTGGAGTGGGGTTAATGGGTATGGGTTCGGTTATGTTGAAAGAGGCCTGACTAGTAGGGGATAAGAGGATACGGGTCCGGAAAGGATCCGCCTCGACGGACTCGAGGTCAACAAGAGATGTCAGCGTCGAAGATGGGGACAATCTGCGACGTGGACGACTGTGATGAGATCGTGAGCCCGATCGGGGGTTACGTGGTGAAATTCTGCTGGCGAGGTGTTAGGCTCGTAATTGCGCCTCGGGAAAGTAAGAAGGGGCCGATGACATATTGAAGCAAGCGCAGGTCGTAAAGGCGGGAAGGACTCATCACGAGCGACGAGGATGGGCATCAGGCCACGTGTTGAGACGTCGTTAAGATTGGGAGATTTTTCGGGCACGCGAATGATGGCGTCTGACAAAGGGGGCGGCGAAATAGCGGAGGGGCTGCCACCTGTCATTTGAAGCCGGCGAGTGCAGGCTCTGTGAGCGATCGCATCAGGGAGAGAGATTGACTGCTCTGTTGGTGGTCTGGAGGAGTAGGGACCGCATACACCTTCTTCCACCGACATCTCCTAGCGTTGTGACAAGGAATGGATAGTCGACTCCCTGATTCTCCACATCTCTCCCCAACTCGGCTGGAATGAATCAGGGGCCTCCTTCTGGACAGGGAGCGGGATGGTCCGGCCGTCAGCCTTAAGGCGGATGTGGGAAGGGAAGGGAGATCCTTTCTTCCTGCGAACTCTAGCTCTAATAACACCGAGCTCCGAACCCAATTGGGTCATAGGGTCCGTCTCTAGAAGAAAACCCAGTTGAGAGGCAGCCGATATAAGAAATTCATCATACCAGCATTCTAGAGGAACATCCCAAATCAGAATCCATATATTCTCCTTACCGAATACCGAATATTCCTCCCAGGGGATAATCTTAGTAACCAGGCCAGTAGCATGCAACTGATTCTTCATCCTGAAGGATTCCGGATTGAGGCCAGGGCACACCTTTAGCCATAGAGTGTTGGGACCCAACGGTTTGATATCAGAGTTCCCATATTGTAGTCCGGAAACCTCTTTGATCCAATCTCTGACTACCGCAATGGTAGCACCATCCTTAGGGAGCAGGATCACAAATTTAGCCAGGTCCGCACGATTTTTGTCGAACTTTTCCTGGTCAACAAAGATGGTAGGATCCGATTGATCGTTCTGATCATCCACGAACAGAAGAGTTGTATCCAAACAGAGCCGGATCTGGCTGACATCCAAATGCAACCTTTATCTCAGGGGCTGACTGAATCAAACAAGAGAATTGTAAAGGAGAAGAGAAAGGGAAATGCCTCACTTAGATAAATCTGAATGAAGATAAACGAAGCTACTTGCAGGCTTTCACACAAACTCATCATTTGTGCAGAAGTTCCAAGTGTGAAAAACATTTCACGATTAGATAAACTTCAAGTGACACACCAACAGCCATATCTACAACAGGAATAGATGATCTTTTTACAGGAAGTATCCCACCAATTCTTATGACTCTAGATAGACAATCAGGCCATGTTTGATTTGAAATATGATAACAAAACATAGCACTGTTTCCTAGCATCCGTAATGAGGAAGTAGCCAACCCAAAGGCAAAGCAACTGCAGTATGGCGTATATGTAACCTCAATATGCATACTAAGAAGATCACAATGAGGCTGTATACAATACAAAGCTTTGTAGGTTAAGCTTAACTTGCAATTTGATGTGTGAGGCCAACGATGATGTCCAAACAACATCGAATCGGTCCCTCATGTGTTATCATTGGGGCCCAAACCTCAGGTGGGTCACAACTCACACTATGTAAAATCATGCCTAAAACCTCTAAAATCATGTGGTATCATCCACCTGATTATTGAAATTGGGGTGCATCTTCGGAATGGATTGGATGGCATATACAAAACAGCTGGCCCAATACATAATCAAGAAGGTTTTAATGGTGGGCATCCCCAAACTAACTTTTCCCTCAGGTATGGCCCACCTAAGTTTTGCATTTTGCCTGATTTTTGGGTGCCAAAGATAACATAGATGGATCAGATGTGATACATCTCAACTCTATTCTGCTAATAATTGCAATTCATTTGGATCGTGCATCCAAACACACCCACAGTGCCCCAATTAGAAATCAACCATGTAAGAGCTGCAATATGCAAAAAACACACACATCGAATTGACAAAGAAACCATACAATTCAAGTACTCGAAATATGGCATAACAGAGAGATGGAGAAAGAGAAGCAAACCCCATTTGAAGCTCTTTCCTTGTCTCTCTTGGCCACGACACCGATGCATCTGAACCGATCATCAACTACAGGAAGTCCCGTTACAAGCTCGAAATGATGGTCGATCTCCTCCAAAGTCTGATCAGCGGAGGCCGTCCGGATAGTGGTGGACATAACCTCCTCCAAAATAGCAGAAGGTTGCGTCTGCAGATGAATATACGAAATATAAGATTTAAAAAAAGAAAAAGAAAAAAGAGAGAAGAGTAGAGAAGAGGAGAGGAGAGGAAACCTTGTCTTTGAAGAGATTGGGTTCTAAATAAGCTCGAAGATCGTCGTAGCTGAGGAGAGAGAAGTTCTGGGGCCATTCTCCAGAGATGATGCCTTCTGGATTCTCGTCGAGCTCCTTTCGATCAACCGTAGCGCGGGCCCTCTGCAGATGAAGGGCTCTGTTCGTCTTGCTTATCTTGGAGAGTGAATTCTTTCTGCTGTTCAAGCTAGGAGTAGAGTAGGATTTGGTAGTGGTGTTACTCTCTTTTGGTGGGAATGGTAGAGAGCACATCAAATGCAGACTCATAGTACAAATGCTTCCCATCTCTCTCTCTGACTTTGAGAATTTTGTGAGAATTTCCTACAAGTTTCTTTCGTTGCTTAACTGCAATCGCAGGGGCGGGGAAGGACGTAGCCAGTAAAGAAGAATCAGATCATACTCGGGTTTCCTCTTATCACGTGTGGCACCGATGTTTCCGTCAATCCAATCAAATTTGAGAATTCTTTCTGCTGTTGCGTATGTGTCGACCTTCTTTCAAGAATCGCCCAATCAAATTTCGCCACGTGTTTGGCACCATCCCTGCCTATTCCATGTTCGGGACAGGCTGGGGCTCCGTGGGGCTACAGTGATGCATGAGTTTTATCCATACCGTCCATCTATTATTTCATGTCATTTTAGGTTATAAGACCGAAAATTAAGCATATCCAATACTCAATTGGACCACACAATGAGGATTAAACTCTTACCGTTGAAAACTTTTTCAAGCTACAGAAATTTTGGACAAGCTTATATTTGTGTTTTCCTTTCATCCACGCATATTTGACCTTATCAACACGCTGGATGGAAAATAAACATCACGGTGAGCCTTAGATCTGCCTAATTTTTGGGCTCATAACATAAAATGATATGAAAAGATGATTGGACGGTGTGGATAAAATAATACATCACGTTGACCTCTCAGAGGTCGAGCCTGTCCCAAGCTCGAGGCAGGCGGGGAAGTACCCAATTCGCGTCCGTCCCCGATTCGGACACTGACACGTACCACGTGTCACGCAGTCCCTGAGGATCTAATATAATACGGGAGCGGATCTGGTGTTACCGAGTAACACGTTGGTTGGTGTTGTCTTGACGGTGGGGCCCACCTTGATATATGTGTTGTATATCCATGCCGTCCATCAGCTTTTACATCTTATTTTCGATTATGGTTTTTGAAGCAGATCCAAATCTCAAGTGGACCACACCACAGGAAACAGTGTACCCCAACATTGAAAGCTTCTTATGGCCCACCTTAAAATTTACTTGCCATCTAACCTATTGATAAGGTCACAAAGGCCCGGATGAAGTGTTAACCAAAAAAAAAAAAAAAGTAAGCTTCATCCAAAACTTTTCTGGCCACCCAAACGGGTTTAATGGTGGGCATGCAATCCGTACTGTGGTCCACTTAAGATTTCGATCCGTTTATTTTTGTTCTGTCAGTTCTATTCTGCCGCCTTAAAATTTGCTTGCCATCTGTGACTCAGAGACCGTGCATTCCACTATTCGTTTGTTTGAACTAACGCATGCTGCCTGTACAATTTTAGCGTGCCTGTGTATGAAGCTTGATAATCCACTAGAGTATCAAATAGCTCCCCTAACAATTATTTTATCCACTTGCCAAGACAACCCGTAAGCGTCTTCATACAGTCAACCGTCCACGTGGAATATGTTCATCCGTGCCGTAACTGTGGGTCCCACTATCAATTATTCCTCACCGAAGATAACATTGGAGATGGTTCTAACCTTGTGACCTGCGGCCATAAAATGAACGGTTCGAAATTATTAACAAGTTCACAACAAAACAAAACCCAGTGATTGGAGTTTAGGGCTATAAATCAATCTGATTGGATGTGGACCATCTAGGCTTTTATCTCAACACATGATCGGTGTAGATTTTTTTACATGGATGCTGTGGATACAATGTCTGCGTGTGGGAGAAAATTCTGACTCATTCCCATAGCTCTTATCCCCGTCCTTGTCCACCTCTATCTACGCTTCTTGGGTCCGTCAAGTTGAGATATGACGTGATCAGACGTTTTCGGATGATGCGCGGTGCACGTGACGACGTACCAATTGCGCCAATAGAATTACTCGAAAGGACTGCCAACGGGGCCCAGCTAATCTGTCGAGCTTTCGGAAGCGGACTGGCAGGTCTACCACACACCAGCTATATAGCTGATGTAGATACGTGGCGTGCGGAGACGAGCGCCGACGCTCCTCGTGCTTCGAGTTGTACGAACGGCTCAAAAAAAATCAAAGTTACATGAGCCCCCACAATGATGTATTTATTACATCCACACCGTTCATCAATTTTTCGAGATCATTTTTGAGCATTAAACAAAAAACATGAATCATATCCAAAGCACAAATAGACCACAACAAAAATAACAACGGGCATAATGATTTTCACGGTTAAAAATTTCGTAGGGCCCGCCGTAACATTTATTTTTCATTCAATCTATTCATAAGGTCACAAATACCTCTACAACGAGAAAAACAAATTTCACGTTGATCCAAAACTTCCGTCAGCCTAGGCTTTAAATGATAGGTGTTCAATCTCCCAATGCTTATTGCAGTGTGGTCCACTTTATCTTTAAATCCGTCTTATTTTTCATCCTAAGACTTAGGACCAGCTCGCCAAATGTATGAATAGTTTCGATATAACAAATAACTAATGATGGACCCACATAACTTGGTGACGTCAATACATAACTATGTAGCTGGTGTGTGGTACGCCGCCAGCCATTCCGCTTCCTGCGCTATTGCATACCGAGTAACACAGTACGCTTACGTACTGAGTAAACTCTGTGGATCCACCTTGATTTGTGTATTTTATCCACTCCGTCCATACATTTTACCGGATAATTTTAGGGATTGATCCCAAAAATGACGTATATCCAAAAATCAATTGGACCACACCACAGGAAACAGTGTGAATTGAACATCTACCATTGAAAATTTCTTGGGGGCCACAAAAGTTTTGGATCAATATTGTATTTGTGTTTTCCCTTCATCCATGTTTTTGTGATCTTATGAACAGGGTGGATGAGAAATAAACATCAATGTGGGCCCTATAAAGGTTTCAACGGTGGAAATCATTATTCCAACTGTTTCTTATGGTATGGTCCACTTGATCTTTGGGTATGCTTACATTTTGGTCTCAACCCCTAAAATAAGATGAAAAAATGGATGGACGGCGTGGATAGACTAGATACATCCACGGTGGGCCTAACAGAGTTTACTCCGTGCGATAAGAGCATACTGAGTAACTCAATACGCAATCCGATTCTGCGCTTTCAGGCTTGGTCGAATTCAGGGGAACACTGAGCATGAGGGCTCAACCTTCTTCTTTTTTCTGTTTTTTCTAATTTTTAAAATTTTTTAAATTTTTTTACACACGCACACACACCCCCACACACGCCCTAGTGGGATTTCACCCGCTATGATACTCGAACCCTTGACCGAGTGTTGAAATTCCCGAGAGTATACCACCCTTACCTAAAACGTAAGCTGGGTTCATTAACCAGCCGATCTCAGGCCGTGACTAGGAACCTTCAGCCTAGCCAGAACCCAACCGACCCAACGTGATCGGTTTAAGGTTTCAAAGGCTTTTTATTTTATTTTTCAAAATATTATTCTTGTTAAATAGCTTAGATCTTGAATAAAAGATTGTGGTCGAGCTTGTCCCCAGGCCAGGCTAGACCCTGCCATACATCATCATCACCGGTTGAGGATTGTGTTCAACCTTGTATTGGCTTGTTATAGGTCCAGGTCAGAGTCAAGTCTGAGAGTTTACTTTGTGGGTTGAGCTTGGATAGACATTGGCCTGACCTGAACTGAGCACATGCAGTGCATATGGAAAGAGGAAAGAAGACTTTGGAAAGAGAGATCAGATGTAAAGGGTGTAGTAGATAAGTGCGGGCTACATAGAGAGCAAAGAGGAGTGGTTTCAACGGTGTACATGCCCATCCCACTATCTCTAGTGCTTGGGCCTATTTGAAGTTTATATATGTTTCTTCTTCTTTTGGCAGACATTCTAAGCATGCTCTGAGGCAACTTAAGGATTGTGTGGATGTTACACAAACATTATGGCGGTGGGCTCTGTTATGGGAAGATTCGAACCTACTTAAGGCACGAGCACGGAGTGCCAAACTGAGCCGACTAGCATTCTCAACATCCAAGGCCTCACTTGTTCGATTCAACTTAAACATCCCGTAGAGGCATAGCATTCGAAAGACCTCCACCCCGGGACTATAGGTCGGGGTAGAACCTGTTATCCGATCGGACACAAAACCCAGTCTCATCCACAGCAAAACCTTCACCTCGAAGTCACGTTCGAGGTATAAGTTCAGACCTATGCATCGTCCGAGGCCAATGAAATATTGACTAAGGATGACAACGTAAGTACTTATGGTTGAGCCGGGCCGAGTAGACGTTAGGTTTTCGTATACTAAATGAGGAAACTGCCATAACTAGACATGACCGAAAACCTCGTCCGGTTATGCCCATTACACGTCAAGCCCGCCGCACGATCTATAGATAGCGCCATATCTTCACGATCCGGGAATCCCCCTGATCGTGCCGAGATTATCGGACCCGGATCACGCGGCCATAAGGTATAAATAACCCATCATCCCCTGTTTACAGGGACGCAATTTCAAATACTCTCCCCTCAACTCTTCACTTAGACCCAGATTCTTGTGTCCTGACTTAGGCATCGGAGGGTCCCCCGGCCTAGCCAGGGTCTCCTTTGTTTTCTGTGAGTACGCAGGTTCAGGGCTCGGTGATAGAACTGAGCGGATACGACCGGGAGGACAGCAGACCAGATTTTGACGTCAACAGGCTCCAAAATTTTTTGCTGGTTGCATTAATTTTTAAAGAGTTTTTCTCAATGGCAGGCTATACCTAAAGAATAATGAAATGGCTGCAAGCTACTCTCCCACAAAGAAAATGACAAAATTACCTAAATTGAAGGATACATGAAGCAAAATCTCCCCTGATGAGGGGGTTGTTTGGCACCACGGATTTGGAAGGATTTAAGGGTATTTTGAATCAATTGGTGGTTTGGTAGGGTGGATTAGAGGGGACTGGATATTTCAAATCTTCACTTTTTGTGAGTTTTACAATCCTTCTCTTTTGCTTGGATTACCAATCTTCTAGTTTTTCTGATTTTTAAAGATATGAGAGTCACATATAACATATGTATTATTAGGCTACTAATTTATTATACATGTGGCATGTTGATTATATTATAAAACAATTATATTATCAATTGCATCACTAAAATTATATCAAAAGAATGATCCAAGCAATCCAAACATTGGTTATGTAAATCAATGATTAAAAAATGTTGGTCAGTTCAGCTATGATCCTATACTTGCGGCGTATCTGAGCTTTGAAATTTTATCATCTATTATAATTATTGTGTCAAACATCACATATCTATACTAATTAAAGATATTACTGTAAATATACTACAGTAATATTACATTGCATAGATATTTTTGGATCACGGGGATTTTGAATTCAAGGTGCCAAATACAATTGAAGAATTTCAAATCCAGGGTATTCCAATTTTAGGAAATTTCCAATCCAAGTATTCTAAATCTATGGTGTCGTGGGGCATAAAACTAACCAATAACTCCATCCATTATACATGGTAGCGGTACTTAGGCTATGTGTGATGCTTGATATGCAGGCAAATAGAAATTGAGCACGTGTCATACACCATACACCAATTCACTAGCTAGATTATGGAATCGACCGTGGCTTTGTCACCCTTCCAAAATTACAATGGATGAACAATCCTAAGCTGTGGTTTGTGGAAAATAGTTCATAGAGGTTAGACCATTAATTGGATACTTTTCCTGGTCATTTTTAACCGTCCATTAAATGTCTACAAATCTGACGAGTTAAACAGCTTTATGTTTTTAGTTCATTATGGACATTAAGTTACCCACATATACAAGTACCCACATGTACAAGTTTCAAATAATTTCAAAGTGGGTTATCATCCATATATCTCTCTCTCTCTCTCCTACTAATAACTATAATTGTTATACACCACTGTTTTAATTGCCTGTAATATTCGAACGTCTAATAGCTGTAGTTTTTCATAAACATGGCCCATGGCCCAAAATATGAGTGAAACTAATTGGCTCGTATATAAACATGCAAAGTTCAGTGAAGGATGGTTTTACCGTTTTAGTGGTCCTCTGGCTCTAAATCTCATCTCGTTAAGCAGTTTACTTGGTAATTGCAGCAAGTCTCACTTCAAGGTTTGGTAGAAAACATCACAATTCATTGTTTTATTATATGCTTAAAATATAGCTGATGGATATGGGCGTTGGAATGTATCACTATGACAGTTTCTATTTTTTTGCGACCCCTATATATCCAAGGTAAGGCTCATAAGTAAGTTTATGACGCAGGGATGAACGTGATGAGGATAACTACTCCGAATCCATGGAGCTGCTGTGGACTCCTCACAGAGACTTCTCAAATCCACGAGGAAAGAAAGCAGGAAATAGAAATAAATTCTAATAAATTCGAACTTGATTAATTAATTACTAAAAATGAGTTCACAACCCTTTAAATAGGGGTACCAAGCAATGGGAAAGAAATTAGAATCAAACTACAACTAAAACTCCTAGAATCCGCGACTTCTATTTATAGACGGTCGTGATGTCTACTAGTGCGCAAGGTTTTCAGCCAAAAATAGTAAGTGTCCTATTTGGCTTCACCAAACCGTTCTCCTAACTATTCTAAGCTCTTTTCACGTTGGGCGCAACTCCTAAAGCCCGATGGATGAAAAGTTATAATCAAACTAAAACTTACTATTTATAGTAAAAACGAAATTAAAGCAGGGAAACGACCGTCGATCCAAGGGTTTTTCGCAATTCCGAGCGTCGCAACCGGCATAGCGGGGTTGGTTGGCTAAAGTAGCTCGTTCTACCCCAAAATCATATATTTTACGTCAGGTAACTCATTCCGGATTGCGAGATACGCCCGATCTAAGGTCCGACAGTCCGGATCACTTCTGTCGTCGACCGGGCCTTTTCTGATCCATCTTGGCCATGAAACTGTCCGCAACCCGCTCTACATCAGTCCCCTCCACTTCAAAAGAACTCGTCCTTGAGTTCTCATCCTGTGCTGGTTCATAATACTCGGTCAGGTCGGCGACGTTGAAAGTCCGTGAGATCGCCATGTCATCTGGAAGATCAACAACATACGCGTTGTTATTGATCTTTCGAATGATTGGGACGGGTCCAATCTTTTTATTTTTCAACTTGTTGTACGTCCCGATCGGAAATCTCTCTTTGCGCAGATAGACCATAACGCGATCTCCCACCTTGAACACTTTTTGTCGTCGGTGCTTGTCCGCTTGTTCCTTGTACTTCTCGTTCGAGGCATGTAGCTTGGTCTGCACTTCTGCATGGATGCCCATAATCTTGTCTGCCATATGTTCTGCTGAAATGCTCGTGCTTGGGTGCTTGGGCAGAGGGACCAAGTCAAGCGTGTGGCGAGGCACTCGTCCATAGATAATCTGGAACGGTGATTTTCCTGTTGAGCGGTTCACCATGTTGTTGAATGTAAACTCTGCTTGAGACAAGGTCAAATCCCACTGCTTCGGTTTTTCTCCTGAAATACAGCAAAGGAGGTTTTCCAACGTGCGATTCACAACTTCAGTCTGCCCATCAGTCTGTGGGTGGTAAGCACTGCTAAATTGAAGTCGTGTATCGAATCAAGTCCACAAAGTCTGCCAAAAGTGGCTAATGAACTTTGTGTCACGATCAGAAGTAATGGTCTTAGGGACCCCATGTAGCCGTACGACCTCCCTGAAGAATAGATTCGTCACGTGTGTTGCATCGAGGGTCTTCTTGCATGGGATAAAGTGTGCCATATTGGAGAAACGATCTGCCACCACGAACACTGAATCCATACCGCGTTGTGTCTGTGGGAGACCAAGTACAAAGTCCATTGATAAATCCTCCCAAGGACCGTCAAGCACAGGTAACGGGGTGTAGAGGCCCGTATTATGAGATTACCCCTTAGAGGTCTGACAAACATGATAACGTTTTACAGCTTTTCCCACATCACGTACTAATTGCGGCTAGTAATACCGCTCTTCCACATGAGCACGAGTCTTGTCTCGCCCAAGGTGTCCACCGAGGTCACCTCCATGTAGCTCCTGAATAATCTGTTCCCTCAGAGAACTTTGGGAGATGCACAATCGATTCCCCTTGAAGAGAAAATCGTCTTGTATATGAAGGTCACTGGGGTGACCTTCTTGGCACTTCACCCAAGAATCTTTGAAGTCCTCATCCTCGACATACAGCTCCTTGAGACAATAGAAGCCGACCACCTTGTTGTTCATCGTAACAAGTAGTGATGCACGACGGCTAAGTGCATCAGCCACCTTGTTCTGCTGCCCTGACTTGCGCTTCAAAACAAATGTGAATTTCTGTAAAAACGCAACTCATCTAGCATGCACACGATTCACGTTAGTCTGACTATTAATAAACTTTAATGCTTGATAGTCAGTGTACAGAACAAACTCTCTTTAAATCAGATAATGCCGTCAATGTCGCAGCGCCTGAACAACTGCATACAACTCAAGCTCATAAGTCGACTACTTCTTTCGGGCTTCGCTGAGCTTCTTGCTGTAGAAAGCTACTGGCCTGCCCTCCTATGATAATACTCTCTCAATTCCGACGTATGAAGCGTCATACTCAACCTCAAACAATTTGTCGAAATTAGGAAGCACCAAGACTAGTGTTGTACATAAACGATGCTTGATCTCATGAAAGCTCTTGTCAGCTTTATCGGTCCACTGGAACGGTCCTTTTTTCATACAATCTGTTATAGGCGCGACTATGGTGCTAAAATCTTGCACAAACCGACGATAGAAAGTCGCCAACCCGTGAAAACTCCTCATCTCATGAATGTTTGTTGGAATTGGTCATTCCCTAATAGCTCGCACCTTTTCATCGTCCACACGAATGCCTGTAGATGTTACAACAAATCATAGAAACAACAGGTTGTCAGTTAAAAAACAACACTTCTTCGAGTTGAGGTGCAACTTGTTAATTTGTAGGACCTGCAACACCTGCCTGAGATGTTTCTTGTGCTCCACCTTATCCTGGCTATATATCAATATGTCATCAAAATAAACTACCACAAATCTGCCAGTGAACAGTTTTAGAACTTGATTCATCAAACGCATAAAAGTACTTGGTGCGTTCGATAGGCCGAAGGGCATGACCAGCCACTCATACAACCCTTCCTTGGTCTTGAATGTCAATTTCCACTCATCACCGGGTCGGATACGAATCTAATGGTACCCACTCCTTGATCTAGTTTAGAGAACACCTTGGCCCCTTCTAGTATATCGAGCATGTCGTCCAACCGTGGTATTGGGAACCGATATTTGATGGTAATTTGGTTGATTGCTCGGTTGTCGACACACATGCACCAACTTCCATCTTTTTTTGGTGTTAATAATGCTGGTATGGCATATGGGGCTCATGCTCTCTCTCAAGAGACCTTTACGGATCAATTCCTCCACTTACTCCTAAAGTATCTCACACTCCTTCGGACTCATCCGATAATGAGGGCGGTTGGGCAGGCTAGCCCCAGGGACGAGGTCTATGTGATGTTAGATGTCCCTCATGGTGGGCAATCCATCAGGTAAATCCTCAGGCTAGACTTTTTTGAATTCGTTTAGCAACAATCTTAAACTTGGAGGGATGTGTTGCGCAGCACGCCAACAACGCAGTGAGCCTAGATCCAATCTCAGGCCTCACCCACAAACGATAAATAGAAAGAAATATAAACTAGAAAGGAATAAAAACATTCAAACAAACCACAAGACAAGATATACATGGAAAAACCCAAATTATGGTAAAAAACCATGCATGCAAAATTCCACTATGAAGAGAAACGAAGATTACAAGGCAATATACACATCCAAAGTACTAATCCCTCCCAGAAGAACCTTACAAAGAAACAGAGAAATCCCTTGCCCACACCTAATTTCCAATAAAACTTCTAATACCCAACAAACCCTAGAATAGCCCTAGGGATCCCAATTTATAGTTTTGGCAACTTCCCTTTCGCATCCCAGTTGCGAAAGGACTTGCAACACGAAATCCGCGAAACTCCTTTCGCATCCCAGTTGCGAAGGTACTTGCGACACGAAATCCATGAACTCTTTTCGCATCCTAGTTGCGAAAGGACTTGCAACACGGAAATCCGCGCAACCTCGACTGTCGTAGGAGGCCCAAGATGTGGCTCCACTTCTCAACAATTTTCACTTGGAGACACATCGCTATAAACCTTTGTCTTCTTCATCCGGAGTACACCATCTCCCCGTCTTCAAGCTTGAAGACCAATCAAAGCTGAACAGAGCTTCAGCTTCTGTAACGCCCTGAAAATCGGGGGTCGAGCATAAACTCAACTCCCGAGTTCCAGAACATCACTTATGCAACAAAATGAATGATGATTGAATGTTGACTATATTCAAGCATTGAACATGAGTGAGATTAAGCCAAAACAGCATATCATACTCCAGAGACAGTTAAATTTGCAAGCGGAAGACTGTGATAGATAGATAAAATATATATACTATGATGAGTCTCCAGAGTGTGATAACATTACCAGGTTTTAAAAAATACAAGTGCAGTTCTAAAATGTACCAAATGCGAGGAAGTGTAATGCCTCTTATCCCATGTACCATAGCCCCGTCAATACAATATCAGGTCTTCATTGACCTGCCAGAGAGATACAGATAGGAGATTTCCTCCTATCATCACAGAAGTAGTCCGGCTCTGCTTCACAAGCATCGCCATCACCTGAAACTCAACAAATCTGGTTGGTGTTGCAAACACCGTCCCGTAACGTGGGAGTGAGTGATCAACTCAGTGGAACAATAAAGCATAAGTTAACATGTTATCAATTCAGTCAAGCAGTAATGATAAAACAGTACAATCAAACAATCCTAACTACTCTTATTAATGTAAGTATGAAATGCAGGTGCATGCATGCCCTCACCGACATACTCCCTCATGCGACACCATCTTACGTCCGCGGCATGCTTTCTTCCCTCAGTGCTCCACATCTTCCAAGCACATGCAGTGTGATGATGAGCATGATTACCAGGTTGTTATTAGTCCTTTTCAATCAGCAGGATTGGGAAACTAAGGTACCTCCCTTGTATCATTCCCAAACATGATCCATTCTAGGGTCGTCAATCCTAGTTAATCTCATACGATTATGGTTTGAGAGGCTTAGCGAAGGCATCACAAAGGGCTCGTCACCCGTCAGCACGGATACAGATCTCACCGTATGCGGCTCAATTGCTGACCGTCAGCTCGAGTACAGGTCTCACCGTACTCGGCTCAATCACTAGCCGTCAGCTCAAGTACAGGTCTCATCGTACTCAGCTCCACTCATACTCTAGTTGCTGTGAAAGACTCGTTGCCAATCACAGACCCTTGGAGTATACTCGAAGATACTACGGAGGACTCGTCGCCCGTCAGCACGAGTACAGGTCTCACCGTACTCGGCTCTCGCCGTAAGTATCGACAGCTCGAATACAGTGTCCCATACCACCATATTCGGCTCACGAGTTGGTTGCGTAATGGTCACTACGGGGAGGCACATGGCCCCAGCGTAGGCCGACAGCTCGACCACGGTGTCCCATACCACCATGCCCGGCTCATGCGTCTTAGCGGATCGAGGTACAATGGTTAAAAGGGGGTTTCACTAGTAAGTTTGGTACGTAGGTTCAAGCAGTAGCGTCCAAACAGGGCGAACATGCATAAGGCAGATCGGTTACTTGACGAGCTCGACTAGCACGATCGCCCGTTGAGCTGCACGACATGAAGTGCATAAACAACTTCGTGTGGCCTAGCCACTGCCGACAGGCAACGCACGACTCGAGTTCGTCGAACACATCCCACGTGGCAAATGAATCTCAGCCACGAATTCAATCCCGTTACCGATTGCCTGGGCCATAATCATAGCCCCAAACACAATCAATTGCAGATAGATAAAGCAGTAATGGATCAAGATTCAACTCATACAATCAAGGTCGGTTATCCGTTTAGGGCTGCCAGGGCTGTTGCACGCACTCGTTGCTCCGCTCCCCCATCACCATGACGGATCGTACAACGTAATTATAAATTTAAACATATGCATTACATAGTCAATATCATAAAGCAGTTGAGCATGTTATAAATCACAACACAAGCATGAGTTTGTACATGTTCAAATCCTAATCACACAACTATTAAAGGAGATCATACACATAGTTAAAAGAGGTTGAGAATCATGTCTCAACACCCTTATACATTACAATTTGCTAACTACTACTCATTCAGACATTTTAAGAAACACTTGAACTACATACATGACATATGTTGATCACATAGGTATTAGGCCAAATCCCTCTACTAGGGAGCTACCCCAATCATAACACGCGTGCCCCCACGACGGATAGTCATGGCAAGCATGGGTCCAAGTTCTATATTCATTCAGTCATTTCCACAAACACTTGGACTACACACTTTAACATGTGTAGTGTATTGACCGTGGCGTGATTTAGGGCAAGTCCTTTCGTCAAGGGGTTGACTAGTACATTTCAATCATGTTCTTACATTCAATACACATGACAAACATAAATCATAAATCCATATTTACTTAGTCATTTCACAAACACTTAGAATACACTATTCCAACATACATAGTGTATGTTAGCAAACATGTATTAGGGCGAACTCTTTCGCCAAGCGGTATTTTATCCGCGTATACCATGATCATACAACAAATAATCATGACAATTACATTTCCAAAATTTACACATATGCGGTATTTCTAGAATACACAATTTCAACATACATAGTGTTTACAAGCGAACATATATTACGGCGATTCCTTTTGCCAAACTAGTATTTTATCCATGTATTGTATAATCATACATTAAATAAACATGTCAAACATTATTCCAAACAAAATACGTATACGGTATTTCTACGTATACCTAGAGTATGTGAAATTCCATATTCTACAACGTTAATCGAAACAGGAAACGGAAAAAACACTTTCTACATGTGCAATTGCATGCAGATCATGAATCTATCATTATCTGACATTGAAAGCGTTGAAAAACGTAACTTATACACCTAAAGTCGCACTTTTGTCGTAGAATCGTAACGGAGTTGATAGGTTTGCTAAGCTTTCCTCTACGGCAGTTTGGCACACCTAAGGAACAACATAGGTTAGCTATTTCATAACCTACAACCACCCAAGCCCAAATCAGATTAGGGTTAGGGTTTTCTTACCTAGAAACGACGCCGGAACGAACGCCGGAAAAATGTCTGGAAAGGGGCGGTGCAGCCCGTGTGGTGGCAGGGAACGACGGCTGGGAGATTCTCCCACTTCTCCCACTTTCTCTCTCTTTTCCCTCTCTCAATTCCAAATTCGTATGGCTGCCATGAGAGAGGGTTTAAGGTCCTTATATAGTCTCAAAACTCACCGAAATAGACTCCTGTTCAAAGGTACTGCTAATATAGGTATTTCGTCACTTTTTCAGCTCAAAAGAGAGGTTCTGGTGGCCCTCCTTGAGCCAAACGTCAGACTTAAGTTCACAGACACCGGATCTACATTCTATTAAGTTTTCATTTCAGTGAGATTTCCAGATCACGCGTGGCGGACCAGTTTCAGTTCAACGGTCAGCGGATCTCGATCGGAGATTCTGAGTACATGTAAATGTGTATGAAATTTCTCCTGATCCGAGGGTGTATTTGTGTAATTTGGTCTGATTTGACGGTCAGGTTGCTTAATACTGATGCGCAAGCGAAAGGTGCCAGATCACTATTCCAGATATTTTATTTTCAAAAGGAATAGTGTTTTTCACACACCCTCGCTCTGGATCGAAACGAATGGCCGTGAGACATCAGCTGGACCTGATTTTTGAGATGATTGTCAAGCCCAGTGAGGCGGCGGTCTAGTTCCTTAGCTTCGGTTAATCGGACTTCCGATGTGCGATCTAGACCTAATACGAAGTTTCGTTTCATTTCCGAGAGCAGCGGGAAATGAGTTTGGTTCTAAACTTTAGGGTAACCTAGAGTCACTTGTTTTGCAAGTTTTGAGTCTTGCAGATCGTATTTAAGCGATCCCAACAGATTTCATGGCTAAACGAGTTTTGCACTTAGTTAACTTGTTAAATTTCTAAAAGATTTAATCCTAATTGTTTTCTGGTTGAGATGGTACTTAGGCCTTTGTAGTTTGTATATAAAGTATCCAAGTTTTTTACTGCTTAGCTAGTTTAAGATAGTGTCTAGGGCGAAAGTGCTTTGAAAAATTGAAAGCACAAGGTAGTGAAGGGTGGGATTTGTGAAGGAAATGGGTTAAGGAGCGATTTTAGACTGTGGGATTTAGTTTTGACAAGTTGGTACGGTCTTAGGATCGACCCATTGCCTAAGGACGTCTAATCCCAGGTTGGCAAAAATTCGGGATGTTACAGCTTCTCCCTTGTGACCGCCTTGGTCAGCATATCCGCAGGATTCTCACTTGTATGAATCTTCTACAGAGCAATCGATCCATCTTCCAGTAACGAACGTATGAAGTGATATCTGATGGCAATATGCTTGGTCCTTGAATGAAATGTTGAATTCTTAGCTAAGTGTATTGCACTCTGACTGTCACTGTAGAGCTTACAATCTGCTTGCTTCTTACCCAACTCTTCCATAAAATCTTGCATCCACACCATCTCCTTGCATGCTTTTGTAGCCGCAACATATTCTGCTTTTGTCGTACTGATAGATACTATCTTTTGTGACTGAGAGACCCAACTGATTGCAGCACTACCCAGAGTAAAAACATATCCTGTAGTGCTTCTTCTGCTGTCGATATCTCCTACCAAATTTGAATCCACGTAGCCTTGTAACTTGATTTCCGATCCACCATAACACAGCCCTACGTCCTTAGTACCTACCAAGTACCTAAGGATCCACTTCACAGCTTCCCAATGTTCCTTCCCGGGGTTGTTCATGAACCTGCTAACAACTCCCACTGCTTGAGCAATGTCTGACCTCGTGCTCACCATAGCATACATGAGACTCCCAATAGCTGACGCGTATGAGACTTTAGCCATGTAGTCATGTTCCTCCTGCGTCTTTGCACCTTGCTCCTTAGATAGCTTGAAGTGGTTGACTAATGGAGTGCTAACCGGCTTAACACCTCCCATATTGAATCGATCAAGTACCTTGGCTATGTACTCTACCTGTAACAAAACTAATTTCTTGTTTTCCCTGTCACGCTTTATCCTCATGCTTAGGATTTGTTTTGCAGCTCCTAAATCCTTCATGGCAAATTCTCTAGACAGTTGTCTTTTGATATATGAGATGTCCTTCATGTTTGAACCGGCCACAAGCATATCATCAACGTATAAAAGAAGAATGATGTATGATGTATCAAACTTCTTCAAGTAACAACAATGGTCTGCATGACATCTCCTAAAGCCGTTTCCCGACATGAAACTGTCGAACTTCTTGTACCACTGCCTCGGGACCTGCTTCAGGCCATATAAACTCTTCTTTAGTCTGCATACCTTGTTCTCCTTTCTTGGTGCCACGTATCCTATCGGCTGATGCATATATATCTCTTCTTCAAGGTCCTCATGAAGAAAGACTGCCTTAACATCTAGCTGCTCTAGATGTAAGTCCTCTGTAGCCACTATACTCAAGACCATGTGAATCGTAGACATTTTCACCACAGGTGAAAATATTTCAGTAAAATCGATACCTGCCTTTTGTTGAAACCCTTTCACAACCAGTCTAGCCTTGTACCGTTTCGAACCATCATGCTCCTCTTTCAATCTGTAAACCCACTTGTTATGAAGAGTTTCTTACCCTTAGGTAGAGTGACTAGCTCCTATGTACGATTAGACTCAAGAGAGTCCATCTCCTCATCCATGGCCTGCTCTCACTTAACCCGTGTATCTGACTGTAATGCCTCTTCAAAACACTATGGCTCACCATTATCTGTCAGCAGTAGATAATATAAGGAGGGTGAATATCGAACCGTGGGTCTCCTCTCCTGAGTAGACCTCCTCACAACTGGTGTATGTGGCTCTGCTCATAATGCTCCTATGCATGATCATCCTGTAACATTGTAACACCCGTGTCCGGTAACTCTTCTAACTCTACGAATTCTTTTTCTTCGGCCTTATTTTCCTGCACACTGTCCTTATGCATCACTTTTTCATTGAAGACTACGTCCTTGCTTCTGATGATTTTCCTATTTTCTGCATCCCAGAACCTGTAGCTAAAATCATGCTGCCCATAGCCTTTTTCTTCGGCCTTATTTTTCTGCACACTGTCCTTATGCATCACTTTTTCATTGAAGAATACGTCCTTGCTTCTGATGATTTTTCTATTTTCTGCATCCCAGAACCCGTAGCCAAAATCATGCTGCCCATAGCCTATAAACGTGCACCTCCCAGACTTCGCATCCAGCTTGTTTCTGTGCTCTACATTAATATGAACATATGAAGTGCAACCGAACACTCTGAGATGTGTAAGGTTCACTTCCTTCCCAGTTCACGCTTCTTCTGGTAGCCTACCATCCAATGGTGCTGAGGGACTTCTATTGATGAAATATGCGGCAGTATTCACAGCATCTGCCCAAAAGGTCTTGGGCAACCCTGCATGTAACCTCATGCTCCTGGCGCGCTCAAGGATGGTTCTGTTAATGCGCTCAGCCACACCATTCTGTTGTGATGTCCCTGGAATCGTTTTTTGATGTTTGATTCCATTTGCTGCACAATACTCCTCAAACCTCTTATCACAATACTCTCCCCCATTGTCAGATCTGAGACACTTTACTGTTTTACCTGTCTCATTTTCTACTATAACTTTCCACTTCTTAAATACATCAAATATATCAGATTTATGTTTTAAGAAGTAGACCCATAGTTTTCTACTAGCATCATCAATAAATGTAACAAAATAACGTGAGCCACCAAGAGATAATACCTGTGCCGGTCCCCACACATCAGTGTGTACAAGCTCCAATAGATGTGTCTTCGGAGCGCGTCCCGTCTTCTTGAAGCTTACCCTCTTCTGCTTACCATACACGCAGTCCTCGCAGAATTTCAAGTCAATAGACTTCAGCCCTGGTAGCTTCCCTTTTGACAATAACACTTTCATCCCTTTCTCACTCATATGTCCTAGCCTCTAATGCCATAACTGCCCATTCATTCCAGTTGATGCGACTGCGAGTGAACTATACGATCTTGAAGTCACGTACAAAGTACCTTCCTTTTTGCCTCGAGATATTACCAAGACACCTTTTGTGATCTTCCAGGAGTCACTGGTGAATGTCGTCACATAACCGGTATCGGCCAACTGTCCCACTGAGATTAGATTACGTTTCAAACTCGGTACATGTCTGACATCCTTCAATTTCAAGACCGTTCCATCTTTCTGATTTACATGAACATCCCCCTTTCCAACAATATTGCACGGCTCATCATCACTCAGGTAAACTCTCCCAAAGTCACCTGACACATAATCACGCAGAACTTCCTTAGACGAAGTAACATGAAACGAAGCACCCGAGTCTATAACCCAAGACTCATTCCTCGCATCAAGAGAAAAGATCAACGCCTCTGTGTCGCTCTCCTCAGACAGATTCACTGAATCCTTCCCTCCTTGAGAGCTTCCTTCTTGTTTCTTGAGTGCCCTATAATCACGTTTCATGTGCCCCTTCTTGCCGCAATGCCAACACTCGTCTTTGTCTTTCGGTCCATTAGACATCTTCCTTGACTTAGAACGTCCGTGTTTATTGCATCCTTTGTTCAACAATCTTCCTCTTCCTTCAACGTTTAGAGCATTCCCTGAATCCCCTGAAACTTTTGATGCATTCATTCTAGATTCTTCGCTGAGAATTAGACGGGCCACATAATCAAATTTCAGCTTTGTCGATCCTGAAGAATTGCTCACAGCAATCACCAAACCATCCCAACTGTCTGACAAACTGGATAAGATCAATAATGCCCTGACCTCATCCTCAAAAACAATGCCAACGGATTCCAACTAGCTCGTGACTGTATTGAACTCGTTTAGATGTTCAGCCACACTCCCACCATCTGACATCTTCATGTTGAATAGCTGTTTCATAAGATGAACCTTGTTAGATGCTGAGGGCTTTTCATACATGATGGCTAGGACTTCCATTAATTCTTTTGTCATTTTTACCTTGGATATATTGAAGGCGACGCTCTTAGATAAAGAAAGTCGGATCGTTCCTAAAGCCTTCATATCCAGTAAAAACCATTCATCATCTGTCATCTTTTCTGGTTTCTTCTCTTTTCCTCCTAAAGGAATATAGAGGTCCTTCTGATACAGATAATCCTCCATCTGCATCTTCCAGAAGGCAAAGTTTGAACCATCAAACTCTCAATTCTAGTTTTCCTATCTTCCGTCATCGCTCCCAATAAAACTAAACTAATAGATCTGATACAAGTTATTACACAACACGCCAACAACGCAGTGAGCCTAGATCCAATCTCAGGCCTCACCCACAAACGATAAACAAGAAGAAATATAAACTAGAAAGGAATAAAAGCATTCAAACAAACCACAAGATAAGATATACGTGGAAAAAACCCAAACTAAGGTAAAAAACCACGGGTGCAAAATTTCACTATGAAGAGAAACGAAGATTACAAGGCAATATACTAACCTCTCCCTTGGAAGTACAGAGAAAATCCCTTGCCCACACCTTAGAATAATTTCCTAATATTCACCTTAACCCTAGAATAGCCCTAGGGACCCCGATTTATAGTTTTGGCAACTTCCCTTTCGCATCCCAGTTGCGAAAGGACTTGTGACATGAAATTCGCGAAACTCCTTCTTTCGCATCCCAGTTGCGAAAGGACTTGCGACACGAAATCCGCGCAACCTCGACTGGTCGTGGGCGGCCCCAGATGTGGCTCTACTTCTCAACAGGATGTTTGAGGGTTCCTCTTCCTCGCCCTTCACCACTACGGCGTATACCTCGCCGGTTTCCTTGGATTCCTCCATGAAATCCCGAATGGTTAAGAGGGGACTCCCCTCCACTTTAGAAGCTTCAGGGTGATTCTCTGGTGTCATAGGGACAAAGATTATTTTTTGACTATCCTTGACGAATACGTAGACATTGTCTCGTCCCCGATGGGTCGCATCACGGTCTGACTGCCAGGGTCGACCGAGTAGCATGTGGCAAGCTTCCATGTCGACCACGTTACAAAGTATCTGATCCGTATAATTTTTACCAATTGAAAATGAGATAGTGCATTGTTCAGTTACCTTGGTCTCATTCACCTTTTTTATCCAGCCAATTGAGTACGGGGAATGATGTTTCGTAGTTGGTAGCAACAACTTGTCCACCATAACTCTGGAGATGATGTTCTCGCTACTACCACTGTCTATGATCACATCACAGACCTTTCCGTTGACAGTGCACCGAGTACGAAATATATTGTGTCGCTGTGGATGTAATTCCTTTCATGGGATATACAGTAATCGCCTCACAACTAGAAATTCGCCACGATCCTCGCCCGTCATTTCATCGCCACCTGCTATTTCTTCAGTGGTTTGTTCATATTCATCATAGCCATAGTTTTCTTCTGCGGCCTCATCTTCAGTGCCCCCTTCGTTTATAGTTAAGTGTGCTGCGGGACGTTGAAGACAGGTGTTTGATAAGTGGTCTGGCTGGCCACAGCGGTAACAATTGTTCGACCTTGGCCGAGCATAAGGATTCAGAATCCTACTCGAGCCCGCTGTTATGGGTGCTGCACGTTGAGGTCTGGATGAGCCGCTCCCAGTATCGCGGTTTGCGGTTGTAGGAGGTTGATGACTTTCTCCTACTGGATCTTTTCCTCGTGCCAGCGCTGGATCATGCGTGGGACCCGTCATGGGGAGTCGAGTTGAAGGATAGGGACGAGCAGGAACTCTTACAAGTTGTGTTTCTGCCCTACCCGCCAGTTGAACTGCTTCATCCACGGTCCCGACTGGGTACATCTGAACTCGGTCCTGAATTATCGGTCGCAACCCACCTATAAATCGTACCACCTTCTGTGACTTAGATTCTGACAGATCGTTTCATGTAGCCAACCGCTGAAATTCTTCAGTGTAATCTGTAACAGTTCGGTTTCCTTGTCGGCAATTTTGATATTGCTGGAATAATATCTGCTCATAGTCACTAGGGAGAAATCGTGATGGAAGAAGATGTCTCATCCGTGGCCATGATGAGATGGGCGCCTTGTTCTAGCGGGCTCGTGAGAGTTATAATTGTTCCCACCATGCAGAAGCACCAGATTTTAACTTAAACGCTACCAATTTTACCCTTTTATGATCTGACACGTCCATGTAATCAAAATATCTCTCTACTTCAGCTAGCCAATCGAGAAAATCTTCTATACGTAATAAACCATTAAAACTAGGAAGCTCAGCCTTACCTCGATAGTCTCTTTCAGCACGATTTAGGTGATCGTCTCCATGGATTTGTCGTCGGGCAAAACCCTCATTAAGGTCCTCGTCACTAGAACTTGAATCATCTGGTGTAGCCCTACGGTTTGCCAATGGTAGTGCTCTACGGAAATCGGGGTTACGTCGTACAACAACCATGGGTGGTGGAGCCACCATGGGTGGTGGAGCAACCATAGTGGTGGAGCACGGCCTAGGGCTCGGTGCGGAAGTAGCGCATCCGCAAGACGGTTGAGGGTTGCCTGCAGCCCTTGCATGGTCAACTGACTCTCCCGATGGAAAGCTTCCATTCTTTCTGAAAGATAACGAATCCCTGGATCACTGTCCACAAGATTTTGATTCATACCTTCATTGTTTGCCATCGGTCCGAGGGGAATCCTCGCTCTGATACCAATTGATGCAGGGATGAACATGATGAGGATAACTACTCCGAATCCACGGAGCTTCTCGGGACTCCTCACAGAGACTTCTCGAATCCACGCGGAAAGAAAGCAGGAAATAGAAATAAATTCAAACTTGATTAATTAATTACTAAAAACGAGTTCAAAACCCTTTAAATAGGGGTACCAAGCAATGGGAAAGAAATCAGAATCAAACTACAACTAAAACTCCTAGAATCCGCGACTTACTATAAATAGTAAACTTACTATTTATAGACGGTCGTGATGTTTACTAGTGTGTAAGGTTTTCGGCCAAAAATAGTAAGTGTCCTATTGGCTTCACCAAACCGTTCTCCTAATTATTCTAAGCTCTTTTCACGTTGGGTGCAACTCCTAAAGCCCGACGAATGAAGAGTTATAATCAAACTAAAACTTACTATTTATAGTAAAAATGAAATTAAAGCAGGGAAACGACCGTCGATCCAGGGGTTTTTCGCAATTTCGAGAGTCGCAACCTGGTATAGGCGGGGTTGGTTGGCTAAAGTAGCTCATTCTACCATAAAATCATATATTTTATGTCAGGTAACTCATTCCGGATTGCGAGATACGCCCGATCTGAAGTCCGACGGTCCGGATCGCTTCTGTCGTCGACCGGGCCTTGGGCTTCTTTTCTGATCCATCTTGGCCATGAAACTGTCCGCGACCCGCTTTACATTAGCTTAGATTAGAGGTGCAGATCAAGTGGGTTAACCTGAGTCCAACCTAACCTACACTGAATTCCATGTTTCCAACCCAATGTGCCTAGCCCAAACCCAACCAAAAGTCCTTTATACTCGACCCAACCTGACTTAATTAGATGTGATGCACGGTCAGCAATGTAGACATTGCTTTAAGTGCATTCACACACTAGGGAGCATGATGGGCCTAGTAATGGAAATATTAATAAAAGGCCATTCACTTAGCTCTATATTGATGGTGAGAAAAGAGAAGAATGTAAAAGAAAGTTACACTAAATATCTAATAACTTTTTTTCAAGATTTTTCTATTATGGATTTTATTTTGTGGGTCGTGTTTGGATGAAGTCACTTTACATTTTGTGTGTGAGAATTTGACTATAATGTTTGGATGGTAATTGAATTTTAAAATTGAATGTTTTTTTTAAAATTTTTTTTACTATCCAAATATGGTGAAATGTAAGTTATTAATTTTCTTTTCTTTTCTTACAATCCAAACATGAACATTAATAAGAGCAATATTTTGCTCCACACATTGGACATTTTAGGTATTGTTTAGGAAGGTGAAAAAGATTGTTGGGGGATGTGCGGAAGCAACCTCGAGTTAGAATTAAACAAACCAAGCACACAAGACCACAAAATCTTGTGTGAGAAAATTATTGTAAGAAAAATTATGCAGAAAGTGACAACGAATTCACTATGATAATGTTACAAGAAATGGAAGAGCTTAACAATCTGAGAATACAGCCCAAAAAAAAAGGTTGGTCCACCGATCAAGTAAGCGAAAGTTGAAGTGGACAATTAGCCGATGGGAAGTTCAAGAGAATGTGATTTATAGTTAGTTCTTTTTGCAGGCTCAATATTCAGATGTACTCTTTGCCCCTCATCTTGTGTGGGAAATCTCTGATGAATACTTTATAAGACTTTTATTAGGTGGACCCCACATGATCATTGATTTAGATTTGATCAGTAAATTACACGTATTGATCATATCGGTGAGCATACAATGGTTGTGATCACTTAAGATAGATTTGAAGTGGTACACTTGGACTTCGATTGCACTACTCATACATAGTATTCAAGTGAACATGGATTTTATCTTGTGTGGAGACTCCCAAAGAAGGGGTAGTTGTTATACGCTCAACTACTCCAGACCATTTTCTATAGCATCAATCTGGATCCCTCCACTCACATATATAACAGAATTTAGTACATTGTAGGGTTTTCAATAAAGGAATATAAGGTGCGGAAAATCCAAAACATCCTCATGCATTAATATCAAAGGAGTATGATTTCCCAGCCAGATGCACAGTTAAGATAAAAGTTTGTATATGGTCCATAATTTTCCAATTAAGTCTTACAGTCTTCTTTTATTTGGGGCCTAGCACTGTACTGTTGGCCCAATTATTTACTAAATGGGCCAAAAATTTCTAGCCCAACCCATCTTGAGACCACTTGCCTGTATCTCGACCTCGCCCACTTAAAATTCATCAAAACCCAAGCTTGACCAAACCACTTAATTGTAATTGGGTCAAGCTAAATGGACCCAACTCGATCAGGCATGACACAGATTGAGTTTAAGAATGACATATGACGTTATATAACAAATTAATCGATACATACATCCACAATAAACACACACTATCCTATGTATGAATACTTACCTTCCATCATTTTGTTTCCCATCTTGGGCCGAGTTGAGTTGGGTCTATTCATTGATAATCTATGCTTGCGTATTGGGTCAGGCAGGATTCAACCCAAGTTCCATCCATTTACTCAATGGCTGCATGTTCTGACCTGAATTAGGCCAGCTAACCATTTAGTTTGCTGAAACTGTCAGTGGGCTGACCCGATCCCTAGCCAGGCCCTTTGGTTAACATGGAGGTTCACCACACCGGGCCCGAGTGTTTAGTCGATGTAGGTGCGTGTGGATATTTCTCTATGGTTCCTCCTCTGCCTAACTTCCTCACAAAACTTGTATAACTGACCTCTTCACTGCTTTGCGTAACAAGCAGTGGCTTTAGAACATGTAAAGATATCAATATAGCCCATTATATAGGGGAAAACCGGAAAAGGCGCTAGCTCTTTTCTCTAGGCTTTGTACTTGTATGACACTTGAGCAGGGCCTTAGAGAACAAAGGTTGTTTTCAGGCTGATTCAATTACATGGACTACTGCAAAAAGAATTATACCCAAAAACCTCTAAATTCACTTGGTATGGTCTATCTTAGTTTTGGAATACTGTGATTTTTGGCTTATTCTTTCATCCTGATGAGGCACATAAGATGAATGGATTTGATGGCATATAAACAAGAAGGTGGCCCTACACAAAACTAATGGCAGGTATTCCATCCCAATAATTTTCTATGACGCGGCTAACTTAGTTTTAGATAATGATGATTTTTGGGTTCATTGGTTAACGTGAAATGTAAGTTATGGAAGAGGTGGAGTTCATGAAAGTTTCACCCACATAGCTCTCGGTTTGCAAATGTAAACCCGGTAAGTTATTGAGCTCGGGAAGGCCCATGCAATTCTTTATATTGTTGGGATTTTTGGCCTGCGGAATCACACAAATCTAGATCTAGGATGGTAATCCAATGGCACCAAGCACACACAAGAAAAGAGAACACACAGATTTAACGTGGAAAACCCTTGCGGGAAAAAACCACGGCACAAAGCGACAGATCACCACTATGAAAACATCAATTACAAAGAGAAAGGACTTACCCGATTCGAACAACCTCGAATCTCACCCTTGCTACACCCTTTAGAAACCCTGGAACCCTTTTAGAAACCCTTGGAAATACTTTTAGAAAGCCTTTGCATTCATCACAACTTCCTAGAAAAACCCTAGGAATACCTATTTATAGTTTAGGAAACTTCCCTTCCGCATCCCAATTGCGAAAGACTCAAATCCGCAGTTTCGCGCAAAATCGCGAAACAAACTGCGTAACCTACGACCGGTCCTGGCTTTCCTACGACCGGTCGTAGCCACCCTCGACCAGTCCTAACTCACCCTCGACCAGTCCTATCTCAGTAGTAACAAAACAGCAAAAGCTCGCTGGACTTCGAGTCGTGCCAGGGCTCGAACCTACGACCGGTCGAGCGCCTCCCACGACCAATCGTGGCTGTCCCACGACCAATCAAGCGACCTCAAAACTTATGATTAAAGACTTTTTCCTAACATATATATCATGGGGTTGAAGATCTTGTAATTCCTGATCATTTTTCTTGATTTACTGGAGCTCATGCTTTAGTGTTGTTTGGCACCTAATATTTGGGTGTCCATGGAGGTAATTGGGTATACATGCACATTTTTTTATTCGTTTGGCATAGTAGGGGTAAATAAAAATCAGTGGTAAATAAAAAATTACCTTTTCACGTGTTTTGAAATCTCTTTACTTTGATGTGAATTGGAGTCACTTGGTAGCTGGAATTTCAGAGGGTTTTATTATTTTATTTTATTTTTGTATTACAAATCTATTTATTATGTTTTTTGCATGTGGCGAGGTTTTTGAAATACACAATTTTACTGTATTTTGAATTTTATTTATTTATTACTGTGGTTTGAGTGTATTAAAAGTGAAATGTCTTTATATATATATATATATATATATATATATATATCTATATATATATATATATATATATATATATATATATATATATATACACCCTTTGAAAGACAAGAGAGTCAAATAAGCAATAAAGTTGCTACTAGGCTACTAATCTACCAAACATGTGGTACATTGATGATATCCTAAATTAATTTAATTACCAGCTACATCACTAGAAACACACAAATAAAATGATCAGCCAAGTCATTTGTTTGTGATCCTTACAGAAGTGGCCCACCTACGGTTTAATTTTTTTTTTTTTTTTTTTAAATTTTTAAATTTTTATTTTATTTTTACTGAAGTATATATTTTAGTAGGCTTATTAAAATCACTCTATCAAATATCACATATATATATTACTAATTTAAAATATTAAAATCAATTTTCTCAATTAAATTTTAATTGTTCTAAATGTATTAAGGAATTCTAATACATTTCAATTGCACGCATCCAAATGCATTTCAATTAGAAGCTAGGATTCCAGATACAATGTCCCAAAAACCTATAAGTACTAGTAGTACTGAAGTTAGCCGTGCACCATTTAAAAATGATACCGACTCATCTTCATCATATGCGGCACTGTTGTACATCAATCCAAGCCATCCAAAATGTGCGTCCCATTGTTGATGGAGCACATATCTAAAATCACTCTGATCAAGCTATCCCGGCCATCCAATTAACGAGTATAATATAAAATGGATGGTTAAGAGTAAAATAGTGAGCTGTCCAAGTTCAAGGGAATAAATCACGGACGCCGATTGCGTCCTACCCCCGTAATCCTTCCGGTCAGGGATCTGTGTGGCCACCATGATGTAAGTGTTTCATCCACGCCGTTCATCGTTTTCCTCATATAATTTTAAGATATTATCAATAAAATTAGGCAGGTCCTACTAGGCTACATGACTTTATGAATAGGTTGGATGGTAAAAAGGGTAACTATGGCCCTTAGAAGGTTTCAAGGGTAGGTGTCAGTATCACTGCAGCTTTCTTTGTTGTAGGTCACTAGAGCTGTGGACCTGACTCATTTTAAGATCAAGCCTTGAAATAATACGAGAAGAGTGATGAACGGCGTGGATAAAACACTTACATCACGGTCCCACAGATCCCCTCCCGGACGGATTACCGTCCGGGCGGGGTAGGACGCAATCAGCGTCTAAAAATCACACAGTCAATAGTCCATCCGCATCTGGGCAGAGATTTGAACGGTCTGGATTGCCTTAGGACGATGCCATACTGGTCTAAGCCGTCCATAGTCCCCGGATACCTCTCATGTCTGCTTTGTTTTGTAAAGTGTTGTAAAGCTTTAGTTATAACGGGGGTCTTTGAAGTGATTAGAGAGAAAAGAGAGAGGAGAGAAATGGCGACAACAGCCGCAGCGCGCACGCTTCTGTCAAGACCCGTAACCTTCGTAACGGGGAATGCCAAGAAGCTTGAGGAAGTCCGGGCCATCTTAGGTCATTCCATTCCCTTTTCCTCTCTCAAGCTCGACCGTACGTTCTCTCTCTCTCTCTCTCTCTCTCCTCTCTCTCTCTCTCTCTCTCTACAGAGCGCTGTTAGTGTAATATGTTCCTTGAGCAAATTCATGTAGGGTGTGCGTTTGGATGCACTATCAAATTGGATTGCGGTTTTTAGTCTAATAAATTATAAGTAACTGAATCGGGATTCGCTTCCTTTACTTCTTTCGTAAGTAGGGTGTCGGCTGCAAATCGCAATTGCATGGATTTCAAGTCGGACCCAAACGGAACGTTTGAGCGCGATTTTAGGGCAGATTTTCTCTTCATGAATACTTTGAAACATTACCTTTTACTTTTCGATTTTGTACTGATTCTTCCCAACCCAAGTTACTCTTTTGGCGAATATTGAACATATTCTCTCGACACTTTGAAAATAAAGAAAAATGAAGGAAGGAAGAAAAAGAGAATTCAAGGAATTGATGATGAAAGGGGAGAGAGACAGGCCTTGTTGAAGGAGCTGAGAACTCCCTGTAGCTGGTGGGGTTTCGGAAGATATAACCATCAAAGGTCGACTTCTCTGCTGCCAATCTTTCCTCAAGTCGAACTTCTTGACTAGAAAACCCTATCCATGTTGTATGCCATTTTGATATTACTATTCACTACAAAATGTGGCCTTCAAATTATGAGCTGGTGATAAACCTTTTTTAAGAATAACCACAACAGTCTCTCTAAGTTGCGTTGCATAATGAAAAACAATCATTAAATAAAGGAAGTTATAATGGTAACGGGACACTCTACATTGTGATATGTAACAAAAAATGCCTATTAAATGGCAGTCGTTATTTTCTCAGGAATAAACATTCTATGATAGAATAACGGCCTTTATGTATGGAAGCTGTTTTTTTTTAGACCATTACAGCATTACATTATTGATTATAACACTGGTTTTTGGTAAAAATGACCATTATTTCCCATGGGACGTATGTTTTCCTTGCATTTTATAATGTAAAGCCAGTTGGCTGTTATGGCGTTGTAACACTGCTTTTTAAAACTATGGTGATAACTACTTCATGGGGAAAAACAGGTTAGTAAACTCCTGGTTTCTTTTGAAAAGAGTGTATGGTTTGATCGGCAAGATGGGGAGCACACTATACTATAGCCTTAACACTGTGAGAACTGGTAAGATTAAGGGGCTTGTAGTTAGATAGCAGAGAAGCTTTTGGGGTTGGTGCAATGAAGGTTAGCTTAGTGGCAAATATTGGTCGTATTTTTAAATCAGTCAATTCCATGTAGAGTGTAAGGCCTTGGTAAAGAGTTCAACTTTCAGGTGAATGACAGAAGGGAAGAGAAGTTCGTTGTGGTATCTTAAGCAATTCAATCTTTGGAAATTTATGCAGCTAGACACCTAGAACCACCATTTGCTCTTTATTGAAGTTGTTTACCTACCCATTACTCGTCTTTTTTTTTTTTTTTTTTTTTTTCCTTTTAAATACTATTTTCTTCCCTTTCCTTTGCACTATCACACACTAGTATGTTGTTTCAATGTCACTATTATTAGGGGAACCTTGTCTAGATCTATTGCTTAACATGACCCCATTCAATTCATTGCTCTACTTCAGGGTTCTTGGTTATTAAAAATCGAGGAACTGCCCAAACTACTATAAAATTCCTAGGAACTTTTGTGAAGTAGCATCTTGATTTTCCTTACATCTCTTTCCTTCACTTTTTTAGGTGTCTCACTTGACTGATTTCGAACATTTATCTTTACCATGCACATCTCTTTTCAGTGCCAGAACTGCAAGGGGAGCCTGAAGAGATTTCTAGAGAGAAGGCCCGTTTGGCTGCAAAAGAGGTATTTTTACAGACAACTTTTATTTTTTAAAAGTGAATTGCATATAGGTTTAGGCAGACCGAAACGATTACATCGGCGGGATTTCAGCCTTGATATTCCCCTATGCAAAGGGAGTGCGAAACCAGCTTGGATACGAGCAGTTGGCTATACACACATTTGTTTGGTTATTCTTGGGTTGTCAGTGGGCTGGTCTTCTGCTGAGAGGAGTCAATTTTTTTTATTAGGTCTAGTCCGACTAATTCAAAAACGTCACCTAAATCACTAACCCCTACATTTTCCATTCCATGTTTGCGATCCGGATTATGGTTTTTTTTTTTGAGATCCAGATTGCTATTTTTACCAAAATGAAGTTATGGTTCTATATTCCTGGTGTAGATTAACTTGTAATGTCAATTATATTCAGAACATAGAGGTTTGTGCTTTGATTTATCCAACAACATGCATATATATGATATTATGCATGTGAGATGAAGAAAAACAATATTCATAATTTCATATATAAATTACACTAACAATTTGTATATTAAATTATACTGTAATGCCTAGTGTATGTATTAGAGCAACCTACATGTTCCTACCACATATTTGAGGAAGTGGCATACTATGCACCCATTCTCTTACCATGTACTAGAGTAACCTGTTATCCAGGTAACCTCGGTTCAAAATCCAAGCCCAAACCAACTGCAGGTCCAGCCAATTTGTCATGGTATTATCTGCTTGGGGAAAGGATGGCAGCCCTCATGCTACCAAAGTAAGTACGTGGATTTGCATGACTGAAGGATGGGACCGATCCTCACAATGATGGAACCATGGATTGGGTTCCCAGTTGAAAACAGGTGTGCATCTGATTGCTAAAGTCAATGGGAATCCATAGTTTACCTTCCTGTGGGAGCATGTGATCCACCAAACCAGCCTTGTGTCTGTTGTTTTTGTACAGTGGATTTGTGTTTAAATGGTTACTGAGTTGCAAATTAGGTTCACCAAGAAAATCAAACTGTAATTATGTAAATATAGTAATATGTATTTCACATTCTACGAAGTTATGCTCTCCTCTAATCTTTTGCACGTTTAGAACATGTAGTATTGAAAACAAAATGTCTTGTACTCTTCCCCTGAAGGTAAATGGACCTGTGCTCGTTGAAGATACTTGCCTCTGTTTTAATGCTCTTAATGGTCTCCCAGGTATCTGACATATTATTTTCCTTTGTTAGTTACTTTACATTATCTTATTTAGTACTTTGTTATGATCTTTGGATCATTTGAACTATTTCAGGACCTTACATGTAAGTTCTCGATCCTGTCCTTCCTGTTAAGGTGAAGCTTTATTCCCTATATATTTTTTGACATTGTTATTTTCTCATAATATTCTGCTAGCATAGCTAAATTCTTGAGAGAACTTTGATGCTCCTGCAAGTGTGATGGATGATACACAGGCACATAAAAATTGCTTACATAGCATACTAGTTATTCAAATAAAACTGTCCAAATTATGGGTCTGAGTTTGGGTGTATCATGAACCAAAAATTATGCTTCTTTGATTATTTGACTATTGGATTGGTGGACATTTATTGGATAGTTAGAAATGAAAAATATTCAATGGTCCTATCATAGGAAACAAATGTCCATGAATCGGAGATCAGGTTTTCTCAGCCAACTGATTTTGAGACCATCACTCAACAACAGTGGGTTCCACAATTTAGTCACTTTGACATAAGTTAATGCATGCCTCTTGTACAATTTCTGAGTGCATGTGTATCCCGCGTCATACTCTGCCAGAGTACCAATTAACTTAATTCTTTGCATCCTTTGCTTTTGCTCATTTGTTTTTCTCATCACTTCTCAGATATGCTGTAACACCAAAATCCTATCAGTCCTGACGTTTTTGCTGTTCCAATCTCCATGTTTCATCTCAAAACATCATATCAACCAGCAAGTGGTTTCTGGAGAAGATTGGTCATGAAGGTTGTAGTTCCCATGCTCTTGTGATGCTTTTTGTGTCTTATATATTTCTTTTTGTAGGAGAGTAGAGTGCGTGCTTCTGTATGTTTGTCTGAGTGTTTAGGATTTTACATGTATATGGAGTCTCATATATAAGGGTGTGTTTGTTTGTATGTGTGTATGCTTTGGTGCTCTTTCATGGGACCATTCCTTTATGTTCATTAGGGTTATCAAAATATTGTTAGCATGTGAGGAGAGATCATCTCTGAAGTTCTCTTTTCTCCTCCCCTCTTTTCCACCATGTGATTATTTACATGGTATCAGAGCCTTAAGATCCCCACCACCTCCCTCCTTTCCCTCCCGCCTTTCTCTTCTTTTATTTTTCTCTTCCCTTTCTTTCTTTCCCTCATTTCTTTTTCTTTCTACCCTCTCTTTCTTCTCTTTCCTTTTGTTTCCATCGTCTACCAAGCAATCAGATGTTGTAGAGAAGGATTCCTTACTGTGCTCAGTGATGCACTCTACTCGCCTATGCTTTTTATTGGAAGAATATCTCATGTTGGTTTCAATTTCTTTTAACGCTTACACCTGCCTTTGCAGGTCTGAACAATCTACTGAAGGCTTATGACGATAAATCAGCTTATGCACTGTGTGTATTTTCTCTTGCTCTTGGGCCTGATGTGGAACCCATAACATTTGTCGGAAAAACTCAGGTAGGCTTTGTTTTAGCTGCAACCCTTTGTTCTTGAGTACAATTGATGATATCTCTGAACGCAACACGTTCGTACTAACCAGTTTTACTTCATCTGCAACAGAACAGGTGTTCGGAAATAATTAACGGCCTTTTTGTTTAATTTGTACCCATTTATACCCCACAAATACAATAGGAATCATGGAACGATATGCTGTAAGTTTGTATTGGCAAGTCTCTGACAAAAATGCCATCCAGATAGTCATAAGAAAAGAAGTTTGATAAATGCTATGTATTTGAAAGTATGGGGTATTAATTTGGCTGTTAAGGCAAAAGACAGGAAGCCAGCTTTTGTTCCTACTAACAGTGAAATTCTAGAGTGGCTTAAGTTGTATGAATCTAACAAACAGAGACATTTGCTTAAGTTGGAGAAGAAGGGAGGCCTTGTCTTGGTGGGCATCTTTCTTGGTAGAAGGCCATTCGGGCTTCATTTTTTTATTTTTATTTTTCCAGAAATTGAAGCTTCTTAAAGATAAACTCATTGGGTGGAAGGAGGTGATTGCCAATTGGGCGTAGGAGTTGGGGAGCATTCTTAACGAAATTCAAATGCTAGACATAAAGGAGGAAGGGTTAGAGTTGTCTGAGGAGGAAAAAGTAAGGAGGGAGGCCCTGTCTCTCAAATACAAAAGCCAATTCAAAGAAGAAGAGATCAAAGGGAAGCGACACTCGAGAGTAACATGGCTTAAGGAGGGGGATAGGAACACAAAATTTTTCATAGGTAGCGCAAGGGCTAGGAACAATAAGATCCATAGCCTGGTGGTGGATGGAGTCAGGTTAGAGGAGAAATCCAAAGTCTATGTTGCTATTGTATCTTTCTACAAAAAGCTTCTTTCAAGTGATGGGTGAGTGAGGCTGCAGTTGGATAACTTGGAATTTCGGTCTATTACTGAGGAGGAGGCTTCTTCCTTTGAGATGCCGGCAACTGAAGAGGAGGTGAAGGTAGCGGTGGACGAGTTGGGAAGAGATAAGGCTCCAGGGCCAAATGTTTTCCCCTCGGGCTCTGGGCGTCTATAAAAAGAATATCTGCTCTCTTTCATCTTCGTGTTCTTTGATAGCAGACGGCTTCCAGTTGAGTTTAGCACTTTGTTCATAGCCCTAATTCCAAAGAAAGAGGGAGCAGAATGTCTGCAGGACTATAGAACCATTAGTCTGATTGGTGCCCCATATAAAATTCTAGCTGAAGTGTTGTTATCAAAGTTTAGGTCAATCCTCAAGAAAGTCATACCAAAAGTCCAAGGCACCTTTGTTGAAGGTAGATGGATTTTGGATAGCACTCTAATTGTCCAACAATGCATTGACTCCCACTATAAAGAAGGCAAGAGTAGCGTTGTATGCAAGCTTGATCTGGAAAAAGGCGTATGATCACATGGAAGTTTTTATTTTTATTTATTTATTTATTTTTATTTTTATTTTTATATTACATGTTAGGCCACTATGGGTGTGGAGGGAAGTGGAGGAGATGGATTCGGGTGTGCGTAAATTCAGCCGAGTTCTCAGTCTTAGTAAACGGGTTATGTTGAAAGTATTCTTCAAGTCATCTCGAGGGCTCAAGCAAGGGGATCTGTTATCACCATTTTTATTCTTTAGCGGAAGCCTTGAGTAGAATGTTGAACAAAGGGGAGGCAGCAGGGCTAATTATCCTGCCTTTGAGGCAGACAAAGGAAACTTTCATGTATCTACCTTCAGTTTGTGGACAACACAATCCTTTTTTGTGATGCAGAGGAGTCCAAGGTGGACAACCTAAGGAAGATTTTCTGTTGCTTCGAAATGGTGTCAGGGTTAAAAGTGAATGTCCAAAGAATGAAATGCTGGGTGTAGGCATCTCTAAGGCGGATGTTGAAAAGTTAGCGTAAGTGTTCGGGTGTAGGGCTAGTTCATTTGGGAAGCCTGCAAAACACTAGTAGGATATGGTCATTGAGAAAGTTGAGATGGTGTTAGCTTGGAACCGTAGGCATCTTTCATTTGGGAATGTCCAAAGAATGAAATGCTGGGTGTAGGCATCTCTAAGGCGGATGTTGAAAAGTTAGCGTAAGTGTTCGGGTGTAGGGCTAGTTCATTTGGGAAGCCTGCAAAACACTAGTAGGATATGGTCATTGAGAAAGTTGAGATGGTGTTAGCTTGGAACCGTAGGCATCTTTCCTTTGGGTTTGACCAACCTCGATCAAAGCAGCTTTATCTAATCTAGCACCCTACTTCTTATTGTTGTTCCTGAAAGGTGTTTGGAAGAAGCTAAAAAGCCTTAGACACGATTTCTTATGGTGTGGTGTGGAGGAGTAGAACAAATTCCACCTCATGAAATGGGGGGAGCTGTGTAGACTGATAAAGGGGGAGTGGGAATTAAGAAGTTGGAAATTATGAATTTGGCACTTTTGAGCAAATGGCATTGGAGGTTTGGCTTGGAAGACAGAAGCCTTTGGAAGGAAATTGTAATGAGGAAGTATGGGACTGAAGTAGCAGGATGGTGGATGAAGAAGTCCTTGTGCAGGTCCATGGGGTTGTAGAAGGCTATCTTGAGTGTGGGGGACATATTCAAGGAGGGGGTGGGATTCTGTATAGGGGAGAGGAGTAAGGTTAGGTTTTGGAGGAATGTGTGATTTCACAAGAGGAGGCTGTGCGAGGTGCACCTGAAGCTGGCCAACTTTGGGAGTTTTCTCAAGGGCTAAGACAGATGTCATAGAGTGGGCCTCAATCTCAGTGGGCTTTTGTGACTGTGATCTTTCTTGTATTTCTTGGGCTGCCTTGTTATTCTTTGGTCTTTTGTGGCCTTTAATCAATAAAACCGTCATCTTTCAACTGAAAAAAAGGTTTTCTTTAAAAAAAAAAATCTCTACTGAGGTTTAATACTACATCTCTGGAAGATGGTCAAAAATAAATTTCCACATGGTTGCTGTAAGAGGACAATGTGCTAATAAATCAGTTCTTGGAACTTGTTTTTCTAGTGATCTTCGTGGATTATGCTTATGCTCGGTGACAAACAAGAGTGGATAACCTGGATATACAGAGAGCTGAATGGAAATTCTATAGTAATGCAGTCAGAAAGCAGGAACAACAGAATTGTAATTTTCTTCACACCTGTATTGAGGTTGTGTACCAAATTGCATTGAGCTTCCTCATTGTGAGCAGGAAGAGTCGCTAATTTTTGTCATTTCCTCTTTAATTAAATTGAATGTTTGGGATTCAGCTTACTTGTGTATCCAAACACGGCTTAAATGAAGTAGGGCTTCGTAGGTGGTTGGATTATTATTATTTTTTTCCATGTTAACTGCAACATTGCGACCATGTTACAACATCAATATCTGTACAGAAGCTATGTTAGTTGAACACTGGTGTTGACATTTAGCTGGTGGTTGGGACTTCAGGGGAAGATAGTACCTCAGAGGGGCCCGGCGGATTTCGGATGGGATCCCATCTTTCAGCCTGATGGCTACCAGGAGACGTAAGCCTTCCTACTGCTAACTCTTCTCTGCATTCTAACCATGCATCCGTATTCTAATTCCTACATGTTGGGCCAATGTCTGGTGCAGCTACGCCGAGATGCCAAAGGAAGAAAAGAACAAGATTTCGCACCGCTCCAAAGCTCTCGCCATGGTGAGATCTCACTTTGCCACAGCTGATTATACCTTTCAGGAAGATTAATCCAATTTGGGAGCTTACTCTGCAAAAGACCCAAGTCCTCCCTAAACCAGCTGACGATTTGAACCGCTTCTGCATGCCATCGTTTAGCATCAGATTAATGCTCTCTCAAGGTTTTGTTTTCCTGATATACCTATCTAGGAATATCCTTCAAAATATTTGAATATATATATATATATATATATATATATATATATACACACACACACACACACACACACACACACACACACACTTGTCTAGGAATGCAATCACAAAGCATTCTTTTTGAAACCCTAATTTGAAGGGATGAAACAGAAAAACAAAAGGTTCTCTTAACTTGGTAGATTTTTTATTGAAAGGTTCAATCATAGAAGAATTTTCTAGTTAGGGCTGCCATTGAGGGGAGAGGATTAGGTGAGTGTGTGGCCCTTACAATGGGGCCCACCTTGATGTACGTATTCTGTATCCATGCCGTTCATCTGTTTTGCCAGGTCATTTTATAGCATGCACCCAAAAATGAAACATCCAAATCTCAGTGGACCATGACATAGGAAATAGTGGTGATTGAATGCTCCATCATTAAAAACTTCCTAGGGCCCACCGTAATTTTTATTTGTCATCCAACCTGTTGATAAGGTTGCATAAACCCAGATGAAGGGAAAAACAAATATCATTTGATCCAAAACTTGTGGGCCACAAGAAGTTTTTAATGGTCAATCGCTACTGTTTCCAGTGGTATGGTCCACCTGAGATTTTGATCTGCTTCATTTTTGGGTTGCGCTATAAAATGATCTGGCAAAACAGATGGGTGGCGTGGATATAGAGTTCATGCATAAGGTGGGCCCCATGGTAAGGGCTACACCGTCTTGGGTGAGGCCGGGCCTCTCCACCTAACCCGCTCCAGCCATTGAGTGGGATTTAGTCCGTTTGTTTTTCATTTTTTGGACCCCACCTGACGAGTGGGCTTGAACATCAGGCTCAAACCTGGATGATCCCATTACCGGTGGGCCACACGTACACAGATGGTAAGACTGGTGATCAATTTTCTTTGCCGTTCATTTGCTTTATACAGGTGTAGCCCACCTGGCTAATGTATGGAGTCTTAAGGCCTCTGCGTGAGCTGATCTGGACTCACACATGTGGCCTGTTTGGCACGTGTGACTAGTGCTGGGCGTCTCATACTACAGCTTCTCAGCCAATTGCGGGAGTCCTTTGGTAGTTCACCACAATTCTTAGAACCATCCAACATGGGCCACATTTTAGATGGACCACATCCGTAAAATCACACGCAATCAAATGAACGGTTAGCTCCAAATTCATAAGGCGGAATCAGACGGTTTATATCAACTTCTCGGCATAACCTTTTAGGTTATACTCTAATCACAGATGGCTCACAATTTAGTTGGGTCTGGAATGTTTCCATGTGGGTGAGGTTGCTAAGTTGCCAGCAGTTTTTAAATGATGGTCGACTATCATGGGACACTAGCCAGTTGTAAGAATTATGTGGCCCCATATGATTGGACCCTTGTATGAACCATGGGTTCGATTATACCAGCACTAATGCACTGAATCCCATCAAACGTTGCATTTGAGTGTTTGAAAGCGCCTTGAGTAGCATTAGGATTTTTGACATCTTCAGCAACTCCGAGCCGTACCTGACTCGTCCGAGTGGACTCAGACTCAGTTGAGACTAATACGTGTGGGTACTACAAATCTTGACCCTAGGTGACTCGGGCCCACCTGAGTCAGGGAGATCGAACAGTGATAGTCGTCTGGTAAAAAAAAAAAAAAAAAAAAATCAGCTCATCTGCCAGCTGCCCATGCATCTTCCATGCCTACTGTGTCATTGGTGGACGCTGAGCAAGTACGCCACCCAGTGTTAATTTCTACAAATGAGGCCCATGGTTGGGAACTCCAGACCGTTGATATGTTGTGATCACTGGGTTGGACCAACCACATTCCAAATAATTTCTAGATTGTTGGCTATATTTATCAAAATTACAAAAGAAAGGTGCACGTGGCCGAGTCGCCCCTGACTCAAACGGTACAACTCAACTTGAATTGAGACTGGATGACTCGGTCCAAGTCACCAAGTCGGAAACCATGGTTACAACACTAAACTCTCGCGTAGGATGACGGCATGTCTACTAAACCTCTCATCCACTGCATAGTATGCCTGGTGATGGACGGGCCTGGGGTTCGTTTCAGTCCCACCTTTTAAACTGATCAGCGAGTCAGGCTTTTTTAGCCTGGCCGGACCCGGCCCATTTGATAGCTCTAAAAGTGACTAGTTTATCCATTGGACGGAAAAAAAACAAACCCCTTCAAAGCTCAACGTGTGGAAAGTCAAACCAACGGTTAAAAAAAGAAAAGAAGAAAAATCTTCAACCGTCCTCATTGAGCGGGTAAAAGCGTCTTCAATCCGGCCGTTGGAAGAAAAGAGAAGCTAGTTGATGGAATAGCATGATGTGCATGGTGTGATGGTTGATACTCAGGCGCACCAACACATGATATTCGCGTACCTTCAATTAAACTGCCCAAATAACCATGTAGACGGGGACGTAGGGTCAACATCAATAGACAGCAATGTGCTCTGATTTATGGCCACTTTTATGTTGAACTCGGACAGTCAAACTTTTCCATTTTAACCGTTCATTGTATTTCCAAGCTATCATGGTTGGATCATAATTCCAAGGTAATATCCGGATTAGGTGTGGCATTGACCATGGGGCCCACCTTGATGTTTGTGTAGTATATCCACACCATCTGTTTTGCCAGCATGAGCCCAAAAATGAAGTAGATACAAATCTCAATTGGATCATATTAGACTTGATAAAGCATGTTAGAATGAAATTTTAGGCTAATTTGTTCTATAGGACCCTTGATGTGGGCCCGCCATATTTCTTATTTGTGATTCAACTTATTCAAATGATTGCATAGACCTAGATAAAGGAATCACACAAATATTAGCTCGTCCTAAAACTTTTGTGGGACTCACTTACCACGGGCTCTACCAACATGTTCATACACCACATGAAGTTCTTTCTACTAAGTTGTACTGACAACATAAACATTACTTTACTTTCATCGAAGCTTAGTTAGTCCATGACCCTTCCAGGATCAGCAAACCTGAAAACAATGGTGATTTAACGTCCACAATTGAAATCTCTACTCCCGAAATGTTTATTTGCCATTAAAATTTTCATAAGCACCATAATGTTTATTTGCCATGTAACACATACTTGGATGAAGGGAAAAAACAAACAACAGCTTGATCCAAAACCTTTGGGGCTACGAAAAGGTTTTAATGGTCACTCACCACTAACTAATCCACTGTGATGCATCTATAATGTGATCGTTTTAATTTGACAAAGATACTCCACGTGTCCTAGCTTATGGCTTAGTAGTAGACTCGCAAAGTCATGGGTTGGAGTAACCATTGTGGTATGTGTGAAAATATATATATATATATATATATATTTTTATGTTATTATTATTATAAAAGTGCGTATTAAGCTTCCTTTCTGCTAGAGAACCAAGGTTTTCAAAAATAAAAAAGAAAATGGTTTTAAGATGGAGCCCCTCTTTAAGCCACATGTCGGCACACATATACTTGCACCTTCTATATGTTTCTTATGGATCTAGGCCTGTTAAGCACTTTTTTTTTTTTTTTTTCTCCAGTTTGGATGCTTATGTCATGTGTGGTGCATGCGGGTGTAATAGAAAACCGTGTAGCTCGATTCCAATCAAAGAACTTGACCCTGGGCTAATATAGGCAGATATAATGATTGTGACCATATATAACCGAAATCTGAACAAATCGGTCACCTATTTAGCCACTCACAAATTATTTTATATAGTGATTATTCGATATTTGGAAAGTGAGGTTCTTTAATTGAAAATGAGTTTTATTTTTCCTTCCATACAAAAAAAACTTTTGAAAATACTTACCATCAATTAAGGTGTAATGGTAAGAATCCTTTTTAAATGAAGAACTACTTTATATTGAAATAAAAGTTAGTGTATAAGTATAAATTGATATTACAGCCAATCGATTACAAATACTCCTAAGAAAAAGTTAAACTATGATTAGGAAAGATAAATTACAAAATAATTAAAAAGCAATTTAATTAGCTTATTTAATTGGTATAAGATGATTTGCCCTATTAATTTTGTTTTATAGACTTTCTTGCTAGTCCAATATTCTATGTAAGTTTATTTCTTTACTTCAGTTGTTATTATAGCTAAATCATTGCAATGTTGGTCTTTTAAATTATTCTGACTTTTAGTACTCTTCTAGCCAATTTTCTTCTCTCGATCACCTTCAGCCTTTTAGACTTCCTAGCCCTTTCATAGGATAAAACGTGCTTTCATAAAAAGCCCTAATATTTTTAGAGATCTTTCGGCGTGATATTCCTTATGTGTAAAGATATGTGTCACTCCTGATTTATTAATCCAAAAATGATTTTTTTAAATATTTTTTTAAGGGAACAACTCGTAGAAACATGGATTTTGATGGGCGCCAGTTGCGTCCTACCCCTACCGTCCGGGCAGGGATCTTTGAGGTCCACCATGATGTAAGTGTTTTATCTACGCCGTTCATCGCTTTTATCAAATCATTTTAATTCATGATCCTAAAAAATGAAGCCGGTCCACAGCTCCATTGGACCACACCAAAGGAAGCTGTAGTGATAATGACACCCACCGTTGAAACCCTTCAAAATGCCACCGTGATGTTTTTTTACCATCCAACCTGTTCATAAGGTAATGTAGACGTGGATGAAGTTAAAACACAAATATCAGCTTGATCCGGAACTTGTTAATGGTGGACATTCAATCCATACTTTGTGGTGCACTTAAGCCCTGTAACTGCCTCATTTTTTGGTTCACACCTTACAATGATCTGAAAAAAAAATAAAAAATGATGAACGGCGTAGATAAAACACTTACATCATGGTGGGCCCCACAGAGACCCGCCCGGGGTAGGACGCAATCTGCGTCCGATTTTGATATATGCATCTACGAAGTAAGGATCGCCTGAGGAGAGGGTGCAATGTTTTCATACGTGTAATTAGCTTCCACATGCGAAGTTAGTGGTCCTAGGGAACACTAGGAAGGCAGGACTGTCCCAATCCACATGCCTCCCTGCCCTGTACGGCTGATAATATAGAGGCGTCATTTCAGCTTTTAGGCTTCCCGTGCTAGAGACTTTGGTAACGCTAGGGAACGTGGATTGCCTGCGGCGCCCGGTTTAAATACATTCTGTAGGTGGGGACTTTATCCTGATGTATGTACGATATCCAGGCAAAATATGTTCATGTAGACCACACTAAAGAGCCTAGTGCTGCAAGAATCCTCCACAGCCGGCCGCTTCAGCCAATCCACCTTCAATGCTATGCCCTATACTCTGACGCGTTCTCTGCTCCCGAGGCATAGGATGCAAATCTAGGTGGGCCCACTGAAATCATGATGTTTATATGGCATCCAAACCATTCACAATGGCATGAACCTAAAACACGAATACTATTTCATGTATTCTACTCGACTTGAGCTTTTGCTTCCTGTACTACGGTCCACTTGAGTTTTAGATCTGGCTCATATTTTTTATGGGAACATTAACTATATGACGTACACTGTTATACACAAGTAGGAAAGGACTCATGGGACAATGTGAAACTGCTACTTCAGACGGTGCAGCCTGCCATACAGTCGGTCACTTTATCCCAATGACGCTGACACAGCTAATCTCTTGACGAAATGCCGTAAATGATCCGCGCCGTTCATCCACCTTTCCAGCTCATTTTAAGGCGTGAGTTCAGAAATTGAAATATATCCAAAGCTCAAGTGGCCCACACCACAGATTGAAGGCATTCTGTTTAGTGAACCACTCACCTTCCATTACCATGGGGTGAAGAGTCTGTAAGGACCCACTTTGATGTATACTTTTTAATCCACTCCATCCATCCATTTTTCCATCTCATTTAGGAAATGAACCCAAAACCACCACAGAAAACAATGGGAGATAATGACGTCCACCTAATATATGACCCATGATTAGGATGGTGTTGATATGTGTACACAAGTGCCAAGTGAAGATTCAAACCACTTTTTCAGACTGCTACTTCAGCTCCACACATCCCAACATGCCTCACAAGTCATAAAAACCCAACAAACACTACATTTATTCATATGGACCCATCTGTCAAACAACACCGAACAAACCTCCAGATGAGCGACCACCTAAGACCGCAGTATCACCCAAAATGGTCTACTACTCTATATAACATAACACATGCATGAAATCTCACACGAAGGTTGCAATGCAATAATGTAGTCCATCAAACCACCTTACCTACTCTTCCATACTAATAATACACCGCAGACTCTCCCCCTTAATCATGAAATCAAAGGCCTTGTTTATCTCAGAGAAAGTGACCCTATGTGTAATGAACCTGTCCAATTCCAGTTCCTGTACAAGATCAAACTCCCAAAGGTTCATTTCTGCATTTCACATTTATAGAACTTGTAAAAGAGAGAGAGATTGTTCTACATACCTTCTTCATGTACATTTGGACAACAGATGGGAGATCAGTCCGAGGCTTGTAGTTACCAAAGAAAGTTCCTTTAAGTGTCCTCTCATTCAACACATTCAAGGGGTTGGTTTTGAAAACCGCATCTTGGTTGGGGACTCCCACTAGAACAGCTACACCCCATCCCTATACAGAAAAGATTAGAACAATGAAATGACATTACATGCTAATTACAAGTTGGTGGTAGGGATGTGGAGAGTTGCATACATCATGAACACATTCAAAGGCGGATATCATGGCATCGATGTGGCCTGTGCACTCTATGCTACGGTCCACTCCGCCGTTAGTCATTTCTGCAATCACCTGTGTGGGCAGAAAGAATAATCAAGTATTGAAAATAGGAAACTTGGAGTGAATTAGGACTCGGTCAACGACACCATGAATCACTCCAACTAACTTGTGTGGTCTTGGACAAGTGGGTCGGAGTCACCGAGTCTTTTAACCATGGTCTAAAGGAACTCACCTCTTGCACTGGTTTATTGTAATCTTTAGGGTTCACGAATTCAGTGACTCCAAATTTCTTGGCTGTAAAAAGGCAAGCAGTGGTAAATACATATGATGAAACAAGGGAGGGGTTTCAGATCAGTGATTAAGCAAAGGATGGCTGTGATTGACTGGAATTTTACTAGTGTTTTTTTATGGTCAATGAATTACCTTCCTCAAACCTTTTCGGGTTCAGGTCGATCCCCATAATTCTTGATGCACCAGCAATCCTTGCCCCTTCAGCAGCCTGTAAATCAACAGAGTGACATGTTTTAAAAAATTGATGGTAAATGAGTGGACATTGAAGCAGATGAAGATCTTATGTGGGGCTTCTCTTTGCGTCCATGCCTTTAAACCATATTTCAAAAACTCCAACACTCGACTCGACTTGGTGTCAAACTGGTCGGGCCAACTTGAAGACTCGACCAACTCGACCGAATCTTAAATCTGATCAATATTATAACAATTAAATTTATAATATATAATACATTTTAAATTGCTGGAAAGAGATAAAGTAAGATGAAAAAAAAACACAACACAACTGCATTGTGTAGATGAGTGCTAGCATGTTCTTGCTTTGATGGATGCCTCAAGTAGTTTTTAGTTTTAAAATAAAAGATACTAAGTAACTTGATTGGGTTATGCTGAGTTGTACCAAGTCGGGCAAGTTTCTGAACCTACTCAAAATGTCTTGTTTGTTGTAACGTCCAAACCAAATGGACGGTTAAGATATTCCAGCAACCTCTGCAATTTTCACGTGAGCCAACATTGTTGAGGCCCAACTGAGTCACAGTACTCAGCTTACCATTAGAATCAAATATCGTCGAGTCAAGTTGACCAGGCCAAGTCCACTCACTGAGTTTCAAAATGATGATTTAAACCAAAGGTCATGATAGAGTGCAATCTGATGATTCTACTAGAGTAGTTGCTTATGTTGAGGTGATAACTCCACGGTACTAGAGTAGTTGCTTATGTTGAGGTGATAACTCCACGGTACTAGAGTAGTTGCTTATGTTGAGGTGATAACTCCTCCATGGCAAAGTGTGGCAAAGTGTGGATTACATACGCTTCTCTTTGCTCAAGTTGTTGTAATTCCGAACCCACAATAAACCCGGATCAACCCTAACATTAGAATTCAGATCTCATACTGTTGTCAATCATGTGCTTTTGCGGAAGCATGTTCAATGAAGATAGAACAATCAAAACTAGAATCAACCCATCAATCACAAACACACGATTTTACATATAAAACCCTTTCAAAAAAAAATAAAATAAAAAATCATGGCACAAAGTGATAGAGATCTCCCTATAATAAAAACCTTTAAGTTATACTACATTTCTTCTATTACAAAAGTAATCTAATATCTCATTGCAATGCCAACCCCTAAGAAACCCTCCCCTCGAGAAATACATTCCCAAGCCCTTACAAGTGTACAAAACTGTCTCACATAGTAAAACCCTTGCCCTATGAGAGAAAACACTACTCTCAAGCCCTAATAAAATCAGGACTTAAATAGCTCGACTTACGCAAAACCGCGAAACTAGGTCGGCAACTGTCAGTTGAACCAAACTAACCTTCGGTTGGACCGAAAGAGTCCAACTCTGCTCTTGACTTCTAACTAAGAAATCCTACACTTTGTAGGTTGGAACAAATCCAGTTAGGTCCGACCAACAAAGACCTGCTTCATCTCCCAGACTGTGTAGAATCCAAGGCATCTGCACAACACTAGTTTTATTAGGCTTTGCCATGGGCTTCATTGGTGAGAGATTCCTAGTGCAGTGAGAGAGTGAGAGAAAAGCAAGCCTTGTACTATCTTACTTCTGTTGTTTTATCTCTTGTTTTTGTCTTTGCCTCCTGGGCTTTTGGTTTGCTCCTGTTGTGGTTACATTAACTATCAATTGTGTGCGTGTGCGGGTGTTTTTCTAAAGCAGCTTCACTGATGTCATCTTCAGCTTGTAGATATATACAAATACATATAAGATACATAAACATATAAACTGGAGGTTGGGAGAGATTCTCAAAAAAAATAGTAAAGGAAGATGCTTCCCAAGGCTCGTAAAGAGAGTTAAGGGGACACTCAAGGAGAAATGTTACCACAATGAGAATTTCTTGCAATTCTCATGAGAATGCCATGGGTCGTTCATGCATCCACATGGATGCCACCTTGACATCTCAGGTCCCACTTTCCAACAAAATGAAATAAAGGTTAAAACAGCTATTGCTGAACACTAAATCTAAAACACATAGGAAAATAGGTCTGCCTTTAATGGTCTAATTGTCCACAGGGAGACAGGATTCCGAAGCATTTTGAAAGTTGAAGAGGTAGAGGATGTCAGAAAATCCATCTCCAGCTGAAATATCTAAATTCAATCGGGCATTCAAAGGATCAAGTTCAACAATCTTTTGCATCCTTGCCACAAATTTGGAGAACTTCAATGACTCCTGTGGTGGCATTTTCTGATCTAGACACCTGAAGACCAGAGGTGTTGTTTATGTGGGAAAGCATCCATGTCCCCCGAATTCGTATAATCAGAATAGGGAGATTCTACGCTAAGTGTGGATCTAGGAGTTCTGAATCACATGTAGGAGCCAATCCCATAGAAGACAGGTTCATATCATCCCTTCTTTTTTGTTAATGGAGTTATAGACTATCACAAAGAAAACGAATAAAACCACATTGCACTTACAGCGAGCCCTACAGCTCCCAACCCAAAGATGGCGACTGAAGAACCCTTCTTTGGTTTAGCTACATTTAAAGTAGCTCCCAAACCTGAAAAACAAGAAAAATGAGTGCCAATTAAAACCACCAACATTAGGGGAAATTCCATCTTGATCAGCCATGATAAAAAAGGTTATGCAAGTAATACCTGTTGAAATGCCACAACTGAGGATGCAAACTTTGTCGAGAGGAGCAGAAGGATCAATCTTCGTGAGGCAGCCCGAGTGTACAACTGTATACTCACTAAAGGTCGATGTGCCAAGAAAGTGATTAATAGGGGTCCCATTAATTGAGAACCTAGATTTCCCGTCATTAAGCATCACTCCTCTATCTGTGTTTATGCGGAGGAGTTCACACATATTGCTTTCCTCAGACTTGCAGTGAGTGCACTCCTTGCACTCCCCAGTGAATACAGGGAGTACATGGTCTCCAACTTGAAGGTCTGTCACACCCTCACCCATGCTCTCTATGATCCTACATCAATTTAGGACCAAAGCTCTATTTAATCTCATGGATGTAGTCACATGTTGTAATGAACCACATAAAACTATGTTTCTTGAATGTTTTAAAAGCAGACCGGATTGGGGGGTTGGATTGGTTCAGAGAAGAACCAGCTCTGGTGTAACCCTAAAAACTGGCCAGTGTTTGTTTGTGTGTCTGTGTCTATATATAGGCATGTGTGTGTGCATCTTCATGGGGATGTTAGCAATGTCCCTAATCATTTTAAACAGCACATGGTTTAATTATCGCTGATATGAACCATTCATTCATTTATACAACTAGGAGCAAGCCACAATGCAAGAATGGGGGTCAGATAATCCTAACCCTTTGAATGGGGTCAATTTGGTACAACCGCCTATTGCTGTTAACATCCCTAAAATTTTAAACAGCACACAAGATGAAATATCGTTGATCGGGATTAGAATCGTTCATTCCTCCATATAAAGAAGTGCTTATACCACTAGGCTAACAGCAGAGCAGTGATACTTCTATCACCTTTTTGTTGTTTTAAATAAATCAAAATTCTGGGACAAAATAGGCCAAGCATGTTGGGAACGGATTAGGTGAGACCCCGGCCTCATCCAAGATGGTACGGCCCTTACCATGGGGCCCACATCGATGTATCTATTCTGTATCCATGCCGTCCATCCATTATTATTGAATGCCCTACCATTAAAAACTTCTTAGGGTGCATCTTAATGTTTTTGTAGCTTTTATTTGAGAAGGGAAAAGACAAATATCAGCTTGATCCAAAACTCTTGTGTCCTATTAACATTCAATCACCACTTTTTCCTATGGTATGGTCCACCTGATAATTGGATCTGCTTCATTTTTTGGATCATGCACAAAAATGATCTGAAAAAAGGATGACAGCATGGATACAGAATAGATACATCCAGGTGGGCACCACATTAAGGACTGCACCGCCTTGGGTGAGGCCAGGGTCTCTCCTAATCCACTCCCAAGCAGGTCTGGCCAGTTGCACAGAACCACCCACAAAAATGGGTCAAGGTCGAGTCCAGGTTATAAAATAATGGTCTTCTTTGTGCTTTGCTTATCATTTATTGCTTCTTGATTGCAATTGAGATCTGTTGATCTGTTGACCTAACAACACAATCATCTGATCTGCAATATAAAAACCAAAGCACTCCTACCATCTACCTTTCTTTACACTTCATTTAAACTCAAAAATAACTTCTTCTTTTTTCTTATTTGAACTCCCTAAGATTATACATAACATTCTAGAATCCTAAACAAGAACCCATGGTTATTCCTAAGCTTGCCATCTAAAATGCAATATACCATGCAGGGGAAATCAAAAGAAACAGAAACAGGGGTATACTACCAATGCAGGGGAAATCAAAAGAAACAAAAATAGGGGTATACATATGGGCTCATGCCATTATCATCCTCCTCCTCATTTTCTATCATCCGAAAAGAAGAATTTCTTCAGGAAATTCAAAATAAAATTCTTTCCAAAGGTGTTAGCTATCAAATATGACGGTATTCATCGAAGTATTATATGAAAATATCTACTTTATAAGGTTGTGTTTAGTCACACCAAATATCACGAAATTAGATTCATGATAGTTGGTGCAACCAAAGATTCCACTTTGAAATTTTCTTCAAAATTTTCATATACCCATTTGCTGATATAACAGATTTCTCTCACTAATGTGATTTGTGAAAGCTGAGCATATAAACAGACTCCATCAATCAATCTAAAATAAAGAGAATAAGAGAAAATAGGCATCGAATCAACCTACCCAGCAGCTTCATGGCCAAAGATGCGAGGAAATAATGGCACCTGACCCTGAAATCCGGAGCAGAAAAATCTTAGACACAAGAAAACATTAACAAAAAATGCAAATTCATATTATGGGCAACTTCGTGAACTAAACAAAACAGAATTACAAAGAAAAAAAAAAAACTACTGGGTTTTACATGTGGAGAGAGAGAGAGAGAGAGAGAGAGAGAGAGAGAGAGAGAGAGAGAGAGAGAGAGAGCATTCAAATTAATAGAGTAGGTTTTATCAATCTCTCACTTCTTTCAGAAAAGATTAAGAAATAATACATCTTTTTCTATTTGATCCTCAAGCTATGACCTCAGTGCAAATAAAAAGACAGTCTACCAAAGTGTATATCCATGAAGAGACAGAAAATCCAACTTCAATGAAAATCAAAAGAAATTATTATTATTATTTTAAAACAATGTTTTTTGGTACCTTTGCCTCCCAGAAATATAGATCAGTGTGGCAAAGGGAGGTGTACTTGATCTTGATCCTCACTTCCATGGCCTGGGGTGGGTCCACCTCCACCTCCTCTATCACCAGAGGCTTCCCTGCTTCCCATGCTACAGCAGCTGTACCCAAAATCCACATCCATTTACCACAAAGATAAGAGAAAAGCAACACAGAAATTACAACATGGAAGGAAGAAAAACGATACGTTTTTTTTTTTTTTCTTCTGGAAAAAGATAAAAAACGATACAGTGGCAATGGTTTCTACCTAAGCAGCGAATAACAGAACCTGCTGTCGTAGACATTTTAGGGTAAGGAGACTGCAACTAGAAGAAAATAAAATCTAACAAAACAATTGATTTTTGTGACGAAGAAGAGAATGAAACAATGTTTTTTATTATTATATATAAATAAACAAAAGAAAGGCTTCGAGGAAAATAGTTGATCTGGCAGCAGCACCAGTTTCCACGTAAGCTGTTTTTCGGACCCGTCTTTGCATGAGCAACCACGTTGTATGCAATAGGCCACGCGTTCCTGCCTAGACTTGCGTGTAACCTGGGGTCGCAGGAATCGCCAGAGACCCGAGATCTGAGTGTTCACCGGCATGTTTGGTTTATATCCGTTCGTTTTCTGGCACACTTCAGGACATGAACTTAAACCTTAGTGAGATTCAAAACACATGTAAAATAGGCTACAGATAAAAAGTGGTGTGAATCGTAGAAGGTATTAATTCGGGTCAATAATTACTGAGCCCTAATGTTTAAGTTAAATCTACCTGGATCATCGGGAGCGTCACCCTATTTTAACGATTAAGGGCTAAAAATCAGCCTTAGTCCTTTATTCTAGTGAGTCATATGGAGGAAAATAGTTGAGAGAGGAATGCCATCTTTTTTTATTCTTTCAAGGCCCACCATAATGATTTTATGAAATCTAGTCTCATATATATGGTAAGCTAAAAGCTAAATTTTAGGCCTCGTACCGAATATCAAGCACATCCATGATTCAAGTGGGCCACAAGAAAGGAAACCATTTAGAGGGTGATGAGTGTTGCCCGTTACTGTTTCTACCATGTGGTCCACTTAAATCAAGGATAGAGTTGATTTTTGACCATACAGTTAAAATGGGATGACACTCTTGATGATCGGCTGGATTTCACTTTAACATCACGGTGGGGCCATTAATTCTTGAAGTGGAATGCACAACCACGTGGAAAGCTAAAAAGTTCTCACATGCAGCCAACCATGATGTTTATATGAAATCCATTTTCGATCACCGGGTGTGTCACTCCATTTAGCCGTATGGCTTAAAAATAAAGCCTAATTCATGATTCAGGTGTGCCATTTGAAGGGAAATAGTCAGGAGAAGGATGCCAGCACTTGATTTTTCTAGGCCCCACTATGATGATTATATGAAATCCACTCCAACCTTTTGATGCAAAGCTAAAATTTAGGCTTCAAGACAAAATAAGGCACATCGTTGATTTAGGTGGGCAACAAGAAGGGAAACATTTTGGATGGTGAGCATTGCCTCATATAATATTTTCAATCATGTGGTCCGCCTAATTGACATACTAGGCCCATTTTTGGACCTTACAACTAAAATGGGGTGACACACCTACTGATTAAGGTGGATTTCACATAAATGTCACGGTGGGCCATGTGTGAGAATTTTTTAGCTCTTTTAGTGGTTGATGTTAGTGAGGTTCGCAAGAAAATGGTCAAAAACTTGCTTCTATAATTAGTGGGCCCCACTATAATGTTTAAGTAAAATCCACTTCGATCACTAGCTGCATCACCCCATTTTAGTCACAGGGCTAAAACAACCCAATCTATAATTCAAGTGGGCCATATAAAGGGAAATATTTAAAAGAGGGACACCCACCTTTGAATTTTTCAAGGCTTACCAATGATCAATACTCACTCCATGCGTTATACGCCAAGCTAAAATTTATGCATCATGACAAACAATTAGGCCCATCTGTGATTTAGGTGGGCCACACAAAGGGAAACAATTTGGAGCTAGCGTGAGCGTTGCCCATATACACTTTCCAGTGCAGTCCACCTAAATCACAACATAGGCTGATGTTTCATATCTATGTCTAAAATGGGGTGTGTGCTAGTGATAAAGGTGGACTTCACATAAACATCACGGTGGGCCACGTGAGAAAATTCGTCGAATCTATCTTATGCATGTTTAGAAAATGCGTGTTTCACTCCATCCATATCATGGTAATTATAATTTGGATTCCAATTCATACCAACTTCGTACCACCAGACAAGTGAAATCAGCATGAATGGGTGGCCCAAAGGATATGAAGGGTTATAAGATCTTAAGACCTTTGCAAAAACTAAAGAAGGACGTTAAATGGCTAGAAGTCCGCCTAACCACGATGAAAGTAGAGAGGATCTTATCACCCGATGGCCGTCAAATTACAAGCATTGGATGCCAAGCTAAAATTTAGGCATCGAGACAAAATTAGGCCCATTCGTGATTTAGGTGGGCCACACAAAGGGAAACAATTTGGAGGGTGAGCTTTGCCCATATACGTTTTCCAATTGTGTGGTCCACCTAAATCACAACCCAAGCTGATGTTTCGGATCTATGTCTAAATGGGTTGTGCACCTACTGATCAATGTGGATTTCACATAAACATCACGGTGGGTCACGTGTGAAAATTCGTCAAATCTATCCAATGCATGTTTAGAAAATGTGTGTTTCACTCCAACAGTTCAATGGTAATTATAATTTGGATGTCAATTCATACCAACCCCATACTACCAAATGAACCCTTATGTGAATGGGTGGGCTCAAAGGATATGAAGGCTTACAAGATCTTAAGACCTTTGCAAAAGCTAAAGAAGGACGTTGAACGGCTAGGGATCCGCCTAACTACTAAGAGAGCAGGGAGGGTCTTATCACCCAATGGCCGTCAAATTACAATTAATGGCTTGGATTGTTTGTGGGGTGGGCCATACGGAAAAATATGGGTGTATTATCTTTCCCTATTTTCTCTCTTAGAACTTGTGACTTTTGGATGGGATTAACAAGAGAACCATTCTCATTTAATATTAGACAGATGGAAAGTTAGGATGAGAAATGAATTATCTAATCTCATCCAATCTTTCTTTCCAATCCTATTCGTAAAACTAATTTTAACTTTGATTTTTTTTTTAAAAAAAGTTTGATTTTAAACTTTAAAAAGAAAATGGAAAACAGAAATAAGAGGAAATATGTATAGGACACACCCATTATTGGTTGCCCACACATAGGCCCTATGGGCCATATCTAACATTATGTGTCATCCAACTTTTTATAAGGTAGTCAAACACAGGTATTAGATTGATCAAAATTGTTGTGATAAACTGAGCTCGGCTTAGTAATCTTGAAATCCAATAAACTCAAATCAACCCTAAGTATTAGAAATTATGATCTAATACCACTATCAATCTATGCGCTTTGTGTAAGCACATTTGACCAAGATAGAATAATCAAATAAATAACCACTAAGAAAGCAAACATAGAACACAATATTTAAAATGGAAAGCCATTGTGGGAAAAAAACTACGGCACAAGGCGACATATATTTCTATTATAATCAAAAGCCTAAGAATTTATACTACTCACATTTTTCCTATTACAGAATCACTTGATCTCCCCTTTTAATGCGCATATAGGAAAACCCTAGTCCTTTGAGAAAATTCTTTCCCAAACTCTTACAAGTGTAGAGAACCCTCTCACCTTGCAAAACCCTTGCCCTTAGAGAGAAAACACTCTTCTCCACAAGTCCTATTGCAATTAGGCTTAAATATCTCAATTGTCACAAAACCGTGTAAGTATTTATGTCCATCGGTCAGACAAACTCGAACCGACAACGTCCTACTCTACTCCTTAACTCCTCGTACACTAATATTGGTCGGACCGACAATGTTCTATTACAACTCCCAAATTATATAGAATCCAAGGCATTTGCACAACGAAAACTTTCCATGACCCCATAAGGTTTCAATGATGGGTGATTCACCATTCCCTATGGTGTGGCATTGTTGAGTTTGGAATCTCACTTAAATTTGGGGAAATGTCCAATGAGTCAGTGAAATAAATGACAAAGTAGATATAACACAAATATCATGATGACCCTAAGAGCTTGTCATAGGCATTTCCCATCACATGGTGACCATTCAAGTGAAAATAAAGTGTTTCTTTTGGAAGATAAAAGTTTGATACTTTCAGTCTATCACTGAGAAGTAGGTAATGGGAGTTGTAAATTAAATGTCAGTCATAATTCAGTCATGTTGAACAGTTTAAATTGTGGGACTTGATCAACATGGAGAGGACTGAATCACTGTTTATTGACTACACATGAATCCCCTACCATTTTTAACTAGGTTGGAAAATCACATGTAACGAAAAGCTTTCCGGAGCCCATCATGATGTGTGTGTGATTGCCTGTTACTCAGGTTATATGAATTCCTGGAATCCCAAGCTCTATAATGCCCACTATGATATTTGTGTTATATCTACTTTGTTCATTTCTTCATCCATTTTGTTAGTTAAGTTTATAACATTAGCTCAAACATGCAAAAGATTCAAATTTATAGACCACAACATGAGAAACAATAAAAATGTCTACCATTGAAACCTTAGATGTGTTGGGGGCCATGCACAAAACCTTAGGATCTAGCCTCTCGAAACAAACCAAAATTATGAATAATAAAGCAATGAAATAAATCAAAGTATAAATCACACACCACACAAGAGATTTTTACGTGGAAAACCCTTAAAAAGGTAAGAACCACGGGACCTCGTCCAGATCAACAATCCACTATGAAGTAGAACGTTACAACCTTCTTCACTCACGCAGGAGTGGATAAATAATGAGAGAATAAAAGAAAAACGGAGAGATCTCACCGATTATGAGGACGTAGAAGCGCTGAGATATAAATTGCACAGTATATGACCTCCACGAGCATAACCTCCCTTCTACAAGCTTCCTCTCTCTCTTTCTCTCACACCTTTGATAGCCCTAAACCCTTTAGCAAATCCCTTGTAAAGCTTTAAGAAACCCTCTTGTCATCCCTAGAAAGTCATAGGTACCTCCTATTTATAGCTTAGGAAACTCCCTTCCGCATCCTCGTTGTGAAAGGACTCAAAATCTGCAATCCGCACAAAATCGCGGAACGAATCTGCGTAACCATGACTGGTCGAGCCGAGTCCTCGACCAGTCGAGCGCCACCCACGACCGGTCGAGCACCTCCTTCGACCGGTCGAGCACCCCGGAGAAAAATATCCCAAAGTCACTGGACTTTGAGTCGAGTCAGGGCTCGACTCCATGACTGGTCGTGCACCAGCCCTCGACTGGTCGTGTGAGGCTTACGACGGTCGAGCACGGGTCAAAAAAATCCATCAAATCTCTCCCTTTTTGACCCAGGAGAATTCACCTTCTTCAAACCAGCCTGGTTTCTACAAACCTCAAACTTGCCCTTGAGCAAAGCCTTGGTCATTATGTCTCACCCATTATCGTCCATGTAGACCTTCTTAAGCTGTAACACCTTCTGTTACAAAGTATCTCTGATCCAGTGATACCGAATCTCTATGTGCTTCGACTTAAAATGCTGACTTGGATTCTTACTCAAGTGTATAATACTCTAACTATTGCAATAGACCACGTGTTGCTCCTGCTTCAAGCTAAGTTCCTGTAGGAACATTTTCATCCAAAGCATCTCTTTACATGCTTCTGTGACTACAATGTACTCGGCCTCTGTCGTCGACAATGCTATGACATTCTGTAACTTGCTCTGCCAAGAAACTGCTCCCCTGCAAACGTGAACATGAACCCCGATGTAGACTTCCTGGAGTTTATGTCGCCTGCCATATCTGCATCTGTGTAGCCCTCAAACACAGGTTTTCCGTCACCATAGCATTGGCTCAACCTGGATGAGCCTCTTAGATACCGTAGTATCCACCTAACCATTGTCCAATGTTCTTTGCTAAGATTGGCAAGATACCGGTTGACAACACCAACCGCATATGCTATATCTGGGCGTGTACACACCATAGCGTACATCAAATTTCCTACAGCTGACGCGTAGGGTATCTTCTGCATTTCTTCCACCTCTGCCTTCGTCTTGGGAAACTGCTTGTCGCTCAATCTGAAGTGACCATCCAGTGGAGTACTGACCAGCTTCGCTGCATTCATATTGAACCGATTTAGGACTTTCTCAATATACCGCTCTTGTGATAGCCAAAGCTTCATGCTGCTTCTGTCACGGGTTATCTCCATTCCTAGGATCTGCTTAGCTGGGCCCAAGTCTTTCATCGCAAACGACTTGCCCAATTCCTGTTTCAGCCTGTCGATCTTCTTGATATCTTTTCCCATGATGAGCATGTCATCAACGTATAACAGCAGAACTAAGAAATCACCATCTGAGAACTTGCACGTGAACACACAGTGGTCCGACTCCGTTCTGTCATACCCATGCTATAACATGAACGAGTCAAACTTCTTGTACCATTGCCGTGGAGCTTGTTTCAGCCCATATAAGCTCTTCCTCTGCCTACACACCATATGCTTTTTGCCCTCACTTCGAACCCCTTTGGTTGGTGTATGTAGATCTCTTCTTCCAGGTCACCATGGAGGAAGGTAGTTTTAACATCTAACTGTTGTATCTCCAGATCCATGTTAGCCGCCAACCCAAGCAACACCCGTATGGATGTCATCTTCACTACTAGTGAGAATATTTCCTTGAAGTTTATACTTTTCCTCTGACCAAACCCTTTCACCACAAGTTTAGCCTTGAACCTCGTCTGTGAACTCTTCTGATCAATCTTCTTTCCGAACACCCACTTGTTACTTAAAGCTTTTTTGCCCTTAGGCAATTTCACCATATCATAGGTGTGGTTCTTATGCAAGGATTTCATCTCCTCTTGCATAGCTTTCAACCACTCCCCCTTATGCTTGTCGGCTAGGGCCTCAAAATAATCTTCTATCACCTCTCCCCCATCAGTCAACATAATGTATTCATGCG
>JAJHSJ010000003.1:89175767-89234620 GCA_021015155.1 Magnolia officinalis | reverse complement strand
CCCTCTCCACTTCTGTATGTGGTGTGGCCCACACAAGTCACGGATTGACTTGATTTTGAGACCTAGGAACACGATGGAATGGTACATCTGACTGTGGGGTAAAATGTTCGAAACGCATCACGGTGGGGCCCACACAGCTCGACCTCATGGGACAGACTCGTGAGGTCGAGCTATGTGGGCCCCACCGTGATGCATGTCGACCATCAACACCGTGCATTTGATGGGTCCCCTTTAAATTATGGGATATCCCAAAAATCAGCCGTATACGGAACTCAGGTGGGCCATACCATCTAAAATCATGTGAAGACATGCCAAAAACATATAAAAGCACTTGGTGGGGCCCACCTGAGTTTTGAATGCTGCTGAAACTTGGTCTGAACCCTCATCCAAGTGGGACACACATAATGGATGGGCTGGATTTGCAAACCACATCTCGGTGGGCCCAAAAAATGATTATAAATGTTTTAATGGTGCACGGCCTCTCCACTTCTGTATGTGGTGTGGCCCACACAAGTAACGGATTGACTTGATTTTTGAGACCTAGGCCCACGATGGAATGGTGCATCTGACCCACACAGCTCGACCTCATGCGACATTCCCATCAGCTCGAGCGCATAGTACCTTTTCGTTCATAAATCCAGCTCATCCATTATGTGTGTCCCACTTGGATGAGGGGTCTGACCAAGTTTCAGATGCATCCAAGTTTCAGGTGAGCTCCACCAAGTGCTTTTATATGTTTTATTCACATGACTTTAGAGGGGATTTTTGGGATATCCCATAATTTAAAGGGGACCCATCAAATGCACGGTGTTGATGTTCGACACACATCATGGTGGGCCCCACACAGCTTGACCTCATGGGAAGTTCGCATGAGGTCTATATATATATATATATATATATATATATATATATATATATATATGAGCTATAATTTGGAATTGGATGGTGCAGATAGCTGTACATGAGTCCAGTCTCTTTCAGCATCACACGTCACAATGCGCTGACAGTTGGGGGAAACTCCTATAAACTCTACATTTCTATTTATGTTTCATGTGGAGCATTTCACACCTCTGTGATGCTGCTCTTTCACTTATTATCAGAAAACACCAAATAAACAGACATTTTTCAGCACAACATAAAACCCCAGATGAGTGACCACCCAAGTGTGCAGTACCACCCAAAATGGTGTACTAGTTTATATAAGACATGCATGAAACCTTAAGACTTTCTTGTACTACTGTTTGTAGTCCATCAGACCCCTTACCTACTCTTCCATACTAATAACGCACCGCAGACCTTCCCCCTTCATCATGAAATCAAAGGCCTTGTTTATCTCTGAGAAAGTGAGCCTATGTGTGATGAACTTCTCCACTTCCAGTTCCTGTACAAGATCAAACTCCAAAGGGTTCATATCTTCCATTCACATGCATATAGCTTGTAAAAGAGATTGTTCTAAGTACCTTTCTCATGTACATATCCACGACGGATGGGAGATCCGTCCTAGGCTTGTAGTTACCAAAGAAGGTTCCTTTAAGAGTCCTCTCATTCAAGAAATTTATGGGCTTGGTCATGAAAACTGCATCATTGCTGGGGACTCCCACTAGAACTGCTACACCCCATCCCTGTACAGACAGCAGAACAACGACATTACATGCTGAATAGAATTACAAGTTGGTGGTAGGGATGTGGAGAGGCACATACATCATGAACACATTCGAAGGCAGAAATCATGACATTGGCATTTCCCGTGCACTCTACACTGCGGTCCACTCCTCCGTTAGTCATTTCTGCGATCACCTGTATGGGTAGAAAGAACTATCAACTATCGAGGAACTTAGAAAACTTGTCCAATTTAGGAATTTTGACAACATGAGTCGCTCCTGACTCGACTCGAAATCGGACGAGTCGGTCCAAGTTACTGACTCTTTTAACCATGGACTGTCACGTGAATCAGCCCAAAAAGGAACTCACCTCTTGCACTGGTTTGTTGTGATCTTTAGGGTTCACAAATTCAGTGATACCAAACCTCTTGGCTGTAAAAAGGGACAATAATTATACATATGATGAAACAAGGAAGAGAGTTCAGATCCATGAATAAGCAAAGGATGGCTGTGATTGACTGGAATTTTTTGGGCAATGAATTACCTTCCTCGAACCTTTTGGGGTTCATGTCGACCCCAATAATTCTCGCTGCACCAGCAATCCTTGCCCCTTCAGCAGCCTGAGAATCAACAGAGCAACATGTTTAAGAAAATTGAATGTAGATGTGTGGGTCTTGACACGAAAGCATATCTTAAGTGGCTTCTCCATACATCAATGCCAGTAGTAAATTCAAAGTTGTTGGATGATCACTACTAGAGCACAGACCGATGATTCCATGTACTAAATCCTTTGGGATGATGGTACCCATAAGAGTCTCAAGCACACAGAGGATAGGGAGAGATTGAGAGTTAATTAGATTGGTTGCTTAAATGAACGTCTTCCATGTCCGTACATACATGTATGTGGGAGGTTGGTTGACATGCATTCAAATAGGAGGTTGGAAGAGGATCTTGTGGAGGGAGTTAAAGGAAAGCTGATTCTAAAGAGGGTTAAGGAGACATGTTTATATGGAGAGTTAAGTGAGATTCTCATATGAATGTGGCAAGTTACATGCACACCCATGGACGCCACATCGACATCTTGGGTCCCAGTTTCCAACAAGAATGAACTAAAACATCTATTATGAAACACTGAAATCTGACTATGAAAGTAGTGGGGAGCCAGAGGGTATCCGGAAATCCATCTCCAGGGGTGGAATATTTAAATTCAATCTAATGGATTTTAGATGGATCAAATTGAAAAATCTTTTGGCATTCTCAACACAAATTTGGAGAACTTCATTGACTTCACTGTGGCATTTTTCGCAAGTAAAAGTTCATTTTCTCAATTGGGTCTGTTTTCTTGGGGAGTATTCACGCTCTTCCACCATTTATTTTTTAAACCTGCTAATTATCTAGACACCTGAAATTAGAGGTGTTGATTATTTGGGACAGCATCCATGGCCCCATGGCAATCCAGAGATTCTAGACTAAGTTGTATGTGTGGGAGTACTAAATTGATCACACATGAGTGCAAGCCAATGCAATAGCAGATACGGCTTCATGTCATCCCTTCTCCTGGTTTAATGGAGTTATATACCAAAAAGAAAATAAATAAAATACCATATTGCACTTACAGAGAGGCCTACAGCTCCCAATCCAAAGATGGCGACTGTAGAACCCTTCTTTGGTTTAGCTACATTTAAAGTAGCCCCCAAACCTGAAAATCAAGAAAAACAAAATGCCAATTAAAACCACCAACATTTGGGGAAATTCCATCTTGATCAGCCATGGAAAAAAAAAAAACAGAGTTATGTAAGTAATACCTGTTGAAATGCCACAACTGAGGATGCAAGCTTTGTCGAGAGGAGCCAAAGGATCAATCTTCACGAGGCAACCAACGTGGACAACTGTATACTCACTGAATGTTGATGTGCCAAGAAAGTGATTAATAGGGGTCCCATTAATTGAGAACCTAGATTTCCCGTCATTAAGCATCACTCCTCTATCTGTGTTTATTCGGAGAAGGTCACACATATTGCTTTCCTCAGACTTGCAGTGAGCGCACTCCTTGCACTCCCCAGTGAATACAGGGAGCACATGGTCTCCAACTTGAAGGTCTGTCACACCCTCACCCATGCTCTCTACGATCCTATATCAATTTAGGACCAAAGCATCCAACATATGATCTCCTTAAAGGGTATATTAGTTATCAAATAACGGTACTAAAGCATGAAATTTACGAAAAATCTGAAGAGAATGCACATTCTTACAGCACTAGGAGATGGTAGATGCGTAAAAAAAGTGTTGTGTGTTACTAAGGCTGCAAATTGGGTGGGTTCAGTCAGGTTGAGGGTCAACCCAAGCCAGGCTCGACCTCAAGAGGACCCAACCAGCAACCCAACCCGTCCCAAGTTCCAGCCCGAACTCAACACAATACTCAACCCTAAACTTACTCAACCGAACCTAACCCGACCCAAGTACATGTGATTATTCCCAACCCAACCCAACCCAAACCTACCCGATTTCAAATCAGGTTAGAGTTTTCCAAAAATAACCCAATCCAAGGACCCTGGCAATCCGATGGGTTGGGTCAGGTTCAGGTTGACACCAAGTTGCACCCCTATGTGTTACATTGCATGCAGCTGTCCTATATTCTATTTTACCTGATCATGGGTCCTGGGTTGGGGGTGTTGATCTTCAGAGCATTGTAATTTTAGTGTAGAAACATGTAAATTGGCTTGAGTAGGATTAGGATTATGTCGATATAAAACCTAAATCAGAAGTGACACTTCTGCGAAACATTTCTACATGAAGTCATGTTTTGTGGTTGGTTTAATACCATCATTGCCATACTCGAATATTATCACGAACCACATATAACTGTGTTTTCTTCGATGTTTTAAAACCCAGACTGGATTGGGCAGTTCTGAGTGACCCTAAAAACTGCCAGTTAACTATAGCCAACAAGGCTCGCACCCTCTACCTCTATGCAAGAAGCAAACACTTATGCCACAAGGAAACAGCAGAGCAGCAGTTAATTCTATCCATATTTTATTGTTTTCAATAAATTGAATTTCCAGTCCAAAATGGGCCAAGCAGGTCTGGCCTCTGCAAGAGTGGGTCTAGTACCAGTCCAGCTTATAAAACATTGGTTTCCTTTGTGGTTTGCTTTTCATGTATATGGCTTCTTGTTTGCAATTGAGATCTGTTCATCAAACAATACAATTCTCTAATATGCTATGTAAAAACCATAGTACTCCAACCCTCTATCACTCTTTACACTTCATTTAAACACAATAACATTATTTACACTCTATAACAATATATGTAACAATCTAGAATTCTAAACAAAAAGCAATATAATTCCACAGCTTGCAACCTAAAATGCAAAATAACCAATGAAGCCAAAGGAGTCTTTACAGACAAATTTTGGAAGTATTAATGAAAGAACCGAAAGAAAAAATAGAAAACAGGGGCTTTTGTGTAGTTCTCCATGGCTTATTATTGTCGTCTTTTTCATTCTCTATCATCCAAACAGATGAACTCGTTTGCAAATTTTCAAATAGAGCACTTTTATGGGTTTAGCGATCAACTATGAGGGGGCACTCATCAAAGTCATTATATGCAACAAAAAAAAAAAAAAAAAAAAAGAATTAATTTACAAAAGATAGCACTTTGTAATTTACTTTTTTCCAAATTTCCATATACCCATCAGCTCAGATAACAAATTTCTCATGTTAAAAGTGAGATATAGAAGCTGAGCGCATAAACGGACTTCATCGATCATCTAAAATAAAGAGAGGAGAATACGCGAAAATAGGGGTACAATTAACTAACCCAGCAGCTTCGTGGCCGAAGATGCGAGGAAATAATGGTGTATGACCCTGAAATCCAGAGCACAAAACTATTAAACCCAAGAAAACATTGAAAAACTGCAAAATTCACATTATCAGCAACTAGGAGAACTAAGCAAAACAGAATTACAATGCATTAAAAAATTTTAATTTTTTTTAAAAACATTTTAAAAAGCTAAGAAAGAAAGAATTTTTTACTGAATGAGAAAACTTTGATACTCTGGCAGCATGAAGGATGATGGGCAGGCACTTAGCAATTGCATAGTTCGAATATGAGTAATTCAAATTAAACTGTCCAAATTATGGGTCCTAGTTTAGATGGACATGAACCAAAGGTTAAGACTAATTGATTACTGGACTATGGATCGATGGACATCTATTGGATGGTCAGAAATGGAAAACATCCAATGGTCCAGTTCAACAAGCGACTGTCGTTGAATCTGAGATTATGATCATTCATCAATCTGGTATTGGGACTGAATTAGTGACAGCGGGTTTCCCAATTTAATCGCTTTAACTGGATTTAATGTAAGCCACTTGTACATATGAGAGTGTCTGTGCATCAAGTGTCATATGCTGCCAGAATATCAAATAACTACCCTTTAGGAATAGAAATGTAGGATGCGGATTGCCTGTGCCCCTGGGAACAGAGATATTCATGGGGCACCTGTTGTTGGAAGCTGTGTGGGACCCACAGAGATTCCCGTGACAAATCCACTCTGTCCATCAGTTTTTGAAGATCACAATAGGATAGGAGTCCAAAAATCAGGCAGATCCAAAACTCATGTGGGCCAGACCACACAAGACAGTGGTAACGGAAACATCCACCATTGAATCCTTCTTAGAGCTGACCATGATTTTTATATGCCATCCAAACCGTTCATAGGGTTATTACCACTCAGATAAACAACCAGCACAAATATCATCCTGATACAAAACTTTTGTGGCCCCCTCAAAGTTTCCAATGGTGGGAGTTCAATCCCCACTTTATCCGTGGTATGGCCCACATAAGTTTTGGATCTGCCTGATTTTTAGGGGTCATTTGGATGCCTGTAAATGAGGCAAGTTGTAAATGATTTGCAGGAAAATCATTTAAAACTTGCATTTGGATGGCCATTTTTGCCTGTAAATCATTTACAGGCTATAAATTATTTACAGCTTTTTGCCTCTCTCTCTCTCTCTCTCTCTCTCTCTACAGGGGCAATTCTTGCTACCGGCCTCCTTTCCCTTGAGAGCATTTGAATTCGTGGGCCCACTTCTATGGCTCACCTAATGCTTGGTTTTAGGTGAGGATCAACCATAAGTTTTAGTGAGATTAGCTTAACCCAATGATCCACTCTTATATGCCATTTGAATGTTTTCTAAGGAATTACTTTTCTAAACTATCTAACCTGTAAATACCCAATCACAGGCTATCCAAACACTATAAATCATATACAGCTTAAAACCAAACATTTACTACAGGTAAATCATTTACAACTTAAACCATTTACAAGCATCCAAACGATCCCTTATACTCATGTCCAGTCGTGGTCTTGAAAAACTGATGGACGGAGTGGATTTGTCACAGGCATCACTGTGGGCCCCACACAACAACAAGGGGCACAGGAATATCTCCGCGCCTGGGGGCACAGGCAATCCACTTACAGAAATGCATGCCCACACTTATTCATCTGCATGCTCCCCCTCATTCCTTCCATTTTGGGTACATACACATAATAAAAAATTCAATACCCAAATGAAATTAAATAAATATATAAAAATCTTTCAAATCCTTTTTCTATTTGATCCCTTACTGTTGAGTTTGGTTGCTCCAAATATCATCTAAATGCAAATAAAAAGACAAATCTGAAAAAAAAGGTATATGCTTTAAGAGATATGAAATCCAACTTCAATGCAAATCAGAACTCCATGTTATTATTATTTTTTATATACCTTTGCCTCCCAGTAATAGAGATCAGTGTGGCAAAGAGAAGTGTACTTGATCTTGATCCTCACTTCCATGGCCTTGGGTGGGGCCACCTCCACCTGCTCTATTACCAAAGGCTTCCCTGCTTCCCATGCTACAGCAGCTGTACCCAAAAATCCACATACAATCAAGAAAGATGGAGACAGAAAAACAACCTAGAAATTCCAACACCAAAGGGGGGAAAAAAAGATTTAAGTGGCGGTGGTTCCTACCTTTGCAAGGAATTACACGACCTATTGTACTCGACATTCTAATAAAAACACTGTAAGCTGAAGAAGCTGAATTCTAACAAAAATCACAAGAAGAGAATGAGAGATACTGTGTTTTTAGATGTTGGAAAGAAATATCATTTTCTTTTTCATACGTGCTACAGTTAGAAAAATAATATTTTTCTGCATTGTGATTAGTCCACGTGGTCACTGACATTGTTACCTGGAGAAGCGCAGGCGGCGGAAGCGTATAATGAGGGACGCGGATTAGGTACTACCCTCGCGAGCTAAGGACAAACAGGGATCCGAGGGTCCACCGTGATGGATGGATTTTATCTATACTGTCCATCCATTTTTCAATATCATTTTAGATCACGAGCCAAAAAATAAGATAATCCAAATCTTAAGTAAACCACATATTGGGGGTTAAATTCCTACCGTTGAAAATTTCTTAGGTACCATATAAGTTTTGGATCAAGCTGATATTTTTATTTTTCCTTCGTTCAGGTTAATATGATCTTATGAACTGGTTAGATAGTAAGTAAACAATACGGTGGGACCTACAAGACCTAGCTTGTCCCAATCAAATCTCGTTACCTAGGATCATAGGTTCCGCTTGTGACCGGGTAAAGTGGTAGCCAGGAGCAGACAGCGGTTATAAGGGCGACTGTGGCTGTGAACCAGACGCCGGCTATATAGCTAATGGAATGACGTCAGCACTTCTGTGGGTCCCATCATTAGGTATGTGTTATATCCAGACTGTCCATCCATTTGGTGAGCTCTTATTAAGGCTTGAACCGAAAAGTTAAACATATCTAAATATCAAGTGGAACACACTGCAAAAAGCAGTGGTGAATTGAGCGTCTACCATTGAAATCTTTTGGGTCACGGAAGTTTCGGATCAAAATGAAATTTATTTTTCTTCTTCATCCATGTATTTTTTACCTTATTAACAGATTGGATGGAAAATAAACATTATGGTGAACCCTACGAATTTTTTAACTGTGAAAATCATTATCATCTCGCTGCTATTTTTGGTGTGGTCCATTTGCGCCTGGATATGATTTTTTTTTTTTCTAATACTCTAGAATGATCTCGAAAAATGGATGAACGGTGTGGATATACTAAATACATCATTGTGGGGCCATGTAACTTTGATCTCCTTTGAACCGTTCGTACAACTCGGAGATCGAGGAGCGTCGGCGTCGTCTTCGCACGACACGTATTTACAGCAGCTATATAGCTGATGTGTGGTACACCAGCCAATCCGCTTCCGTTTTATCCATATAACCCTTGGATCTGCTTGATTTTTGAGCTGGTGAACGGTGTGGATAAGATCCATACATCAGGGTGGATCCACAGAGCCTCTGTCGGTTACTAGCTAGGAACGGGTGGAGCAGTAACCAATCCACGTCCCGCGGCGTCCAGAAACGATGTCAGATTCCACGTAAACGGAGACCGATTGGCTAATTTTGGAACCGCTTTCTGGAATAAAAAACCATTTTGATACAAAGGCAGAGTGATTCTTGATACACGGCCACTAAGACATGCATGCGTGATAAGCAATCAAGCCAGATTGAACCGTTTATCGGATTTTCTACGTTGAAGATTGATGAAGATTCGATGGACGGAAGATGAGAAGGAGCCAACATATATGTATGTTCATCTGAGTCTATGATGGCTATTTCTATCTAATTTTCTGGAAATGACCTATCAAACGTATATCCCACAGTTTAGAATGTTTAATGAATTTCTCGTTAACTATTTTTGAGTGCTTGCGTATCAACCACCACATTATGTCAGAGTACCAATTCCCCGCTACAAAACTCAAACTGTGCGCTCAAGGATTGGGAAAGAGATATTGCCGAGTGTGATCCACCTTTTACCCACCGTCTTTTCGAAACGCTCCCAGACTCTACATTCCCAAACTAAACCACTGCGTTGGCCTATAGCTACGGACTACGGTGAGTCCCTAACCGTGGGGCCCACCTTGATATATATATTTTTTATATCCATTCCATCCATTAGTTTTTACAGCTCATTTTATGGAAGCGGATTGGCTGGTCTACCACACACCAGCGATATAGTTAGTGTATTGACATCAGCAAGTTCCGTGGGTCTCATTATGATGTATGCGTTATATCCAAACCGTCCATCCATTTGGAGAGCTCGCTTAATGTTTGAGAAGAAAGATAAGACAGATCTAAATATCAAGTGGACCACATTGCAAAAAAGAAGCGGGGGGATTAAACGTCTACTATTGAAACCCTCTTGGGGTCACAAAAATTTTGGATCAATGAGATATTTGTTTTTCCTATTCATCCAAGTCTTTGTTTTTCCTACCATTGAAAGCTTATTTTCCATCCAATCTGTTCATTTGTTGAGACGGACGTGGACGAAAGGATAAAATAAATATTATATTAACCTAAAACTTTTGTAACCCCAAGAGGGTTTCAATATTAGTTGTTTAATCCCCACCGCTTTTTGTACTGCGATTCCCTTTCTCATCGGATGTGTCTTGTTTTTAGGCTCGCCAGATGGACGTATAGTTTGGATACAACGCATACCTCGTGATGGACCCACGTAACTTGGTGGCGGTAACATCAGCCAGGCCGGTGGTGTGGGGTACACCAGCATCCGCTTCCGGACGACACTTGCATGAACCAAAATGCGCGACTGGGCTGCGGGTGAAACCTTGATGTGGGGGCCACCTCAATGCATTCATTGTATATCCACGCCGTCCATCTGTTCTGATAACTTATTATAGGGCAAAGTCCCCAAAATAAAGAAGATTAAAATTTTAGTTGGAAAACATCACAGGAAACAGTGATTACTGATCATTAAAAACATTTGATGGGCCAAAAAGTTTTAGATCAATCTTATATTTATTATTATTATTATTATTTTATCCAGTCCGTTTGACCTTATCAACAGGTTGATGGTCAATAAACTTTACCATAGTTCCTAGGAAGCTTTTAAAGGTGAGCGTTCAATGACAGTTTTTTGCTGTGGTGTGGTCCACCTAGAATTCTTATCTTCTTTATTCTTGAGAGCACGACATATAAGCTGGAGAAACAGATGGACGGCGTGGATATACAATGAATGCATCGAGGTGGGCCTACGTCTGGGTCGCACTCCATCGCAGGTTTCATGCTGCAGCCAAGTCGGGCTCGCCCACTCTGATATTGGTGTTTTATTCTTTCCGACTCTGATATTCGTGTTATATTCTCTCCTGGCGCGGATTAGGTGAGAAACGGAGGTATCAATGGGAGAGGCCTTGACCATGGGCCCACCTTGATGTATTTGTTGAAATGAGTTGCCAAAAAAGGTGAAAGTCATGGATACGCACATGAAGTGGATTTTCTGCTGCAACATTTCTAATAAGATCCTGCACAAGTATGCTGGGTGAGGCCCACTGTGATGTTTGTGAGGAAATTATTATGTTCATCCATTTGGCGTTCTTATTTTAGGACATCAAAAAAATAAAAGGGAAATTGGGTAAAAGAAATTCCTACAGTTGAAATCCCACTAGGCTTCACCTTATCTTTTTAGGCTATTCAAATCCTTTATAGGGTCATTCTCGCTGTGATGAAGTGAAAACATAGAAAGCTAGCGGGAAGTAAAACTTTTATGGGTATGAGAATGTTTCATAGGTGCTTATTAAGTTTTCATTGTTTCCAATTGTATTGATCAATAGAGTTTTATATCCACCTCAATTTTGACTGTATGTCTTAAAATGAGCTCACAAAATGGATGGATGGGTGAATTTCTCACAAACATCACTGTAGAGCCCACCCAACATCCTTGCACAGGAACTTCTTGCAAAGGCCTTCCTTGGTAAATCAGGGTCCATGTAACATATCAATCCTAGTGGATCCACGGTTAGTGCAACACCGACTAAAAGCTGTTACCCAGGGCGAATTGCATCCTAACATAGCTAGGTAGGCTTGGTGCTTATAGGGGCTTCATGGCCCATCCCAATATGTGTTTTAAGACATGAGCTCAAAAAGAAGGCAAGTTTAAGGCTGAAGTGGGCATTCAATCCCCATTAATTCATAGGGTATGGCCCACTGGAGCCTTGGATCTGCTTCCTTTTCAGACTCATGCTTGAATAAAACATATACGAGGTCCTATACTCTGTTTGCCAAAACCACGACTTTCCTGCTTTTTTACTCTTTTGTTGTATAGTGATTGGTCGTTCTCATTCAGCTATGCATTATTAAATACATTAAACAATGAAACGGTCCAATTAAATTGCAACAACCACAATTTTGCTTCTTGACGCAAACAAAAGATCCGTATTGAACATATACATCATGGTGCGCCCCACGGATCCCTGCACTCGGTCCTGACAATCCATTGCGTCACCTAATCCGCACCCATTCACTCCGTGCATCCTTTTCTCTGGCTCATTCTACGGCATGAGCCCCCACACGAGAGGGAGTCTCTACAGGATCGGAGTCCTGTCCATCTACTTGCAACAGAGATGCAAAGAGGCACTGATCTGTCCTATCTTCCCACCATCACGCTACAGTGAACAGCTTTTACGGGTTTTCCATCCACAGTATCACGAGGTGCCCTGATATGGCAGCCACTTGCGTCTCATTTTCACTCATCCTCCATACGGCACACGTGTGATTTACCTGGTGAAAAAACAGGCGTAGGTACACGGCTGCGTAACTTCCGCTGGCCGTGCCTCACGTGGAGAGTGATTTACGCTAAGCCATGGAATATTGATTCTGCAAACGTACACATACCGAGGTTGCGTGGAAATTTCGACCATCCAATTTAGCAGCATAAATGAACGGTTAGGATCCATTGATAAAAACTTATTTTTAGATGTATGCTCCATCCACAATGGACCCATAATGTGGTAGGTCCAGATGGATGTACATCCATGCCACGTCCGAGAGGACAAGTCACTACCATTTTTTGGCTAACCCCAGGTACACCCACGTAAATCAATATGTATTGGTTTCTAACCCATTGCTTATAGGTAGATAAGGTGCGTTTCAACTCATGTGGGCCACACTATTTGAAATTATGTAAAATCATGTTTAAAATATTTAAAAGTATTTGGTGAGATTCACTTGAGTTTTGTAATGACCTAAAATTTGAAATGACCCCTCAATCAAGTTGGATATATGTCTCGTTGGGTTCTATATAAAGGTTTTAAAGAGTGGTCATCCACTCACAATGTTGTTTGTTGTGTGGCACACCGAAGTCACGGATTAGGCAGGCACATGTCTCACAATAAAAGAGTGCATTTGATTAATGGGATGGATATTAATCACACATCATCGAGCTCAATCACATGAGAAGCTTTCTGCAAGACCTAACTCATAGTATCATATATGTGTGTGTGTTGAAGGATCGCGGAAGCACATAGAGATAAATTAATTAGTAAATTAATCTAATAGCATCAGTCAAGCACAATGCAAACACATCAATTTTAATGTGGAAAAAACTCTTATAAGAAAAAAAAAAAAAATTATGATACAAAGCGACATATAAACACTATGAAAGCAGGAATTACAAGAGTTTAGAAATACCCGATTCGAACAAGCCTTAAATCACCCCAAGCTACACTGTTGAAACCCTAGGAATGAATTAAAAAAGCTCATAGATACACCCCAATCCCGATTGCACTCTTATATATAACATTAGGAAGAATCATAATCGAAATCAGAAACAAATCTCGCAAGTATGAAACTCCGCATAACTTTGCGATATATTCGATAGGATTTCGATGGCATCGAACAAACACTAAAATAATTCAAATATAAAACATGGAAAATCAAATTTTCTCGATTACACTTCGATGGGTCTTAATGGCATCGAAGTTAAGTTTCGATGGCAACGAAACTAAACCCGATGGCATCAAACAGGAACCCAAATAGTCCAACAGCTAACTGGAGAAATTCCGAATTTCTCAATGGGATCTACCAGCTATTTGATGGCATCGAACAGTGCCCGATGGCATCAAATAGCCTATTGATGGCATCGACAGACCTTGTTTCTGAATTAATTTAAGACATCAAAAGCAACAACACACACACACACACACACACACAGATACACACAACCCATTGTATCTCCATCTGGTTTGTCATTCATAAAACATGGTAAACAATATAAGCTATTGCTATTTGGCTTGTAGAATTAAGGTCAGTGTTTCCATATGTCACAATTGGTTATCCTGCATTGGTAGTTTGTGTCGTGGAAATCTAAATTGATTATTTATTTATTTTTAGTGGAAGTAGATTATAAGCAACTTCTCATGATGAATGGAATTTGGCCACTAATGACCATTTTATTTATCTGATTCTTTATCAACATATAATTCTGTAAAGAAAGAATTGTTTTATGAGCAGTGGTAGCTATTCTTGAATTTGCTCCAGAGTGAAAGATAGTGGGCATATTCGTAAAATTTTAGTCATGAGAGAGTTGTATTTGGTGATTCTTAAGTACCTAAATTCCATAATCTTTAAGATAGCATGCCATTTAGATCTAGTTTGTGGATATTTTTTGTGTTGTTTTAATAGTTGACAAATTAGGATGGCATGATCTTTGCCATCGGGTCATCTATTGTATCTTTATTTAGATTCTTTACCTTAAGGGAGTAATATATTCATATTAAAAAATCACATCAATGTCCTAATCAAGGACACACTATACTTCAATTTGATTGATTTGACTATGCATTAGCTTAAGCTTATCTTCTTGTCCAAGGACATCAATCGTCATATAATTCTTGATATTATAACTTTGACACATCTAGCACTTCATTCAAAATGAAACTAAATTACTATTTAAATTTTAGTTGAGCTTTGATAAAATTATCCCTAAACAATTTGAGGATTGTTGAAATTTTAATTAATCGAAGGGGTAGGATCGCGGGTAGAGCTGTACACGAGTCGAGTCGAGTCGAGTCGAGTATCGCCCTACTCGTACTCGGCTCTTAACGCCCGAGTGCTGCTCATACTCGACTCTACTCGGCCAACGAGCTTGGACCCTTGCTCGTACTCTACTCACCCGAGTACGAGCCGAGTACGAGTAGTAAATGAGTCGAGTCGAGTCCGAGTTTTCGAGGCGAGTTCGAGTACGAGTAGAAATCGAGTCGAGTAGAGTACGAGTTTTCGAGGTGAGTTCGAGTCAATTGGAATTCGAAGTTAAACTAAATAATAAAATATATAAAATGAACATAGTTTATGATTAAAAAACTTCGATAATTACATTAGTATATTTACATTACATTGTTCAAAATGACAATTTATAACTAATAACCTCCATAAGAGGAGTGCTTTCTTATATTATCATCTGATCCATCGGAACTGCTATCTATTTTTTCATATACAAATTGGTTCACTTCCTCTGAGTCAGAAGGTGAAGAGATTTTTCCTTCGTGCCCTTCTATACTTTGAATTAGATTTTTTAAACTTTCTTTATGTGAAGAATTGTATGTAATACCCAATGCCCTATAAAATTCACCGAGACGAGTCAGGAATTTGAATTCGTTACTCTTTTTCTTCTTCTTGTTTGTCATACTCGAGTAACTCGACCCTGCTTCAACATCGTGTTGTTTTTTATTCGAATATCGCTGAAGTCTAGAAACATCTTCCATACTACGTTTTAAGGCGAGTTGGAATTGTTCTTCCTCCAAAGCTTTTAATCTAGTTTCCTCCTCTGCATCTTTTGTGGATGTCATTCGTGTACTAGATCTAGAAGCAGAAGGTTTGGATGGAGTGGAAGGTTTTCTATTAGAATCTAACAGAGCTTGAAAAAGAATTTGGACATCCTTAGGGGCATTGGGGCATGGTTTTGCATCACCACCTCGACATGACAAATGTAAGCGAAAGCAATTAGTCTTGTTCACAAACTTTGCGCCACACAAACCACACTTAATCTTTGTTTTCCCAGACCTTTGGTGGTGATTCAACTAGGGAAGCATAGTCTCAAATGTTTGTCGATGGCTCAGATGACGACATATCTACATTCAATTTTTAATTAAAAAAATCATAATATTGATAAATAAATTGAACTTGATATAGGAACGAAAGAAAGCAATATAAATTAATCAAAATTCAAAAATAAAAGCAAATGAACAGGCATATGTAAATAAATATCAAAGATTAAAAGTCTTTCAAACCACATTCCAAAAGGACCAACACTTTCGTGTTTGTAGTTACAGTGAAATAATATTACAGATCATTCAACATTCAACCAAAAAACTTGAAAAACTGAAAATAATTACTGATCTATAGGTAAAGACTCGTCATGAATCTCAATCTCCTCCTCATCATCATCATTATCATTCATATCTCTCCCCATATCGGGCGCAACCAATCTTACGTACAAATCAACGCTTCAACTGTATTTGGCGAAAGTGAGCTTCGATACTTGCTCACAACCCTGCTCCCTGTGCTGAATGCGGATTCTGATGCCACTGTTGAAATTGGTATTGATAATATGTCTCGTGTCATCATAGATAATGTAGGGTATTTTGATTTACTAACCCTCATCTTCCACCATTCCAACACATCAAATTCGGATCGCACTACGATTGGCTCCTTGAGGTACATTTCTAACTCTGATTCTTTAGTATCAACTCCTATTCGTGCTTGTGCCAAGTATGATATGTATTCATTTAGCACATCCAGATTGCCAGGTACAGAAATATCCACATCTCTACTTTCTTCAACACCCTCTGCAGGTAAAGTATTAACATACGATTTGTACAAATCTTCAAGGGCTTGACGAACCTCAAACGTCTCTGCTGCCGCTCTTTCAGTAGGATAAAGCTTTATGAAAATAAAGCTAACCAACCCCATATTACAACGAGGATCAAGAACAACTGCCAAGGACATCAACAGATGACATTCGTCCCAGTATTTATCGAACTTCGTATTCATACCAACTGTCATCTGGCGTATGAAATCTGGATCTGCACTGTCATTTTTCTGTAGAGCATCCTTAATCTTCCAAAGAGACGGAAGAAACAGATTCGCAGTTGGATATTGATTCCCTGAAAAAATCTTCATGCAATCATAGAAAACTTTGAAAAATGTGTGAACTTGTTGTGCTTTGGCCCAATCATCTGTGCTCGGCAACCAAGAATACGTTCTGTCACTTGCCGCATATTCAGGAAATACAAGCTGTAATTTCATTGCCGCATCTAACATTTCATAAGTCGAGTTCCAACGTGTACAGACATCCAACTTCAATGTTTTTTTAGATGGCACATTCAAACGTTGGATGATGTCATTCCATACACTCAGTCTCGATGGCGACCCCCTTATATATTTCACACTTTCTCTTATGTTCTCTATAGTGTTGTCAATTACTTTCAGCCCTTCTTGTATAATCAAATTTACAATTTGAGCATAACATCTGACCTGAAATATTTTTCCTTCAAAAAATAAATTTCCCGTAGCCCTGAACTGGTTACGTAAGCATGAAATGACACTGTCATTTGCTGAAGCAGTGTCTAAAGTTATTGCTGAAATTTTCTTCTCAATGCCCCAGCCTTCTAGACAACTGTAAATGCAATCTGAAATAAGTAAACCAGTATGTGGAGGAGGAAGGTGTTTGAAGTTTAAAATTCTCTTGCATAGTTTCCAATCCTTATTAACATAGTGAGCGGTTAATGAAATGTATCCTTTTCTTTGATTGGACGCTGTCCATAAGTCAGAAGTCAAAGCTATTCTGGTTACTGAAGCCAAACTTCTTTCAGTTTCATCTTCTCCTTTGCGTACATCTTCATGTTTTCTCTCTACACTACGACGCGGGAGACATTCTCGGCCCGAGGGTTAAGGAATTGACAGAAAGCTCTAAACTCTTTACTTTCTATCATTCTAAAAGGTTTTTCTTCCAAAATCACTAATCTAGCAAACCACTCATTCAGCTTCTCCTTGTCAAACTTATGAGTGGACACTACGCCTTGGGAGTCGTCCTCTTCTGACTTCGTAAATGACAGCGTCTGTTGTCGGGAGGAAGAGTCTTGCTTTCTTAAGACACCTCTTCAAATGTCTAATTAGATGTATCGTAGATCCTCCTGGAATCTTGCTGAATAACCCTTTGCAGTGATTACACTTTATCTTCTCTACACCGTTAACTGTTACATCTTCGAAATCATCTCACACTGCTGATCTCTTCTTCTTTCCTTTGCATGCAGTTGACGTGTTTGTATGTGTATCTCCCTTTACAGTTAGAGGAAATGTGGCCGATGCACCCATTCCAGGGGTATTTGGGCTTTCGTCTTGACTAGTCATCTATAAAATAAAGTTCTCGATATGTTATACGATTATACCTAGGTCCTAGACGGTTAGACTGCTAGACGGGTATAATTACTTAACTGTTTAAATCAGTCACCCATTCAAAGTTAGATGGATTGTAATGCTTCATTTTCTAATTTAAATGTTACGCCGAAATTCCGGCGGCAACTCCCCTTATCTCTCCAGAATATATTAATCTTGTATTTGATTCTCATGTCAATCATCAACACAAAGTGTGGACATTTGACGACGGAAATAAATACATGAAATATATCCAGAGAGAAAAATGAGAGACGAAACTAGAACAGATATATGCATTTAAATTGGAATAAACGAAGACATTACAATCTATCTAACTATGAACTGTTCAAAAAGGGACAATTTGAGAATTTCTATGCATCCAAGAACACACTGAGTCTATGTCTGGCAACATAGAAATCCTCAAATGGACAACTGATTATCTTATACTACAACTAGAACAATAAAAATAATAATAAAACCTAACAATCAAATAATAAATAAATTGAAAGCGCAATCTGAAAGATGAATGCTAAGTCAAGTGTAATAACTTGAGTGCACTAAGCATTCCTCAACCCAAATGTCAAATCCAACTAAGCTATTAAAACCCAACTCTAGCTACTAAGCATTCAACAAAGATAAAAGAATCACTATATTAAGTTTGGTGTGTCCTACTTATACACAGCTCTGATTCACCAAATCAAATGAAATCATTCGATGTCAACATGGAACACGAGTAATAACATTAAATTGTCCAAATCATAACCTAAAATATACATGAATAATACATGAACACTTACATAGTTACATTGTAGGATTGTAGTTAAGTCAATAGTTTAAGAACCCATCAGCCTAGACTCATCATGTGATCAACGACTTGATAGTGCATGAAGAATGATAAATCCTTAGATATGAGGACATGTATAAGTCTTATATTTTGATTGAACAACTTTGATTTACTTTACGAGATTTTCTAGAGGCCATTAAAAGTTGGTGATGATGGGTGTGTCAATTATGATTCATTAATTCTTACATTGGCTAACATAGAGTCCACTAGGTTTACTTGGGAACTTGTTTGTAGCTAGATCTGATTGGATTAAAGACTTATCAAGTGGTTTTTAACACTAGGCCTAATACTTAAAATGAAAATGGTTTTCAACTATTACAATTATATTATAATTATTAAAATTTATTTTCTCACACTTGATAATGATTTATCGCCCAAATATGATAGTCCACCAGTTAATCAACATGGGATCTAAATTAATAGTGAATGGTGTAGACAATCAACATGGGATCTAAATTAATAGACAATGGTGTAGTAGACAATGATTTATCGCCCAAATATGATAGTCCACCAATTTTAATGTTTCCATTCAATATTATCCACAACAATGGTTTAAAAATATTCCAAACTCAAAGCAATTTCCAATATCATTTCTAATAATGATACGCAGGAAACATGGAAAGCATGTAATAGACCTATACATGTAAGAAACACATGCAAAATGCTAAGAAAAGAAAAGGAAAAAAAAAAACAATTTTCTACCTTAAACAGGTCAGGGACGAGCTGCAACAGGGACGGGCACCAGGCATGGCAGGGACGGGCTACGGACAGGGCAGGGCAGTGACGAGCCACGGACAGGGGCGCCGGACAGGGCAATGTGAGCGTCTAGGAGAGAGAGAGAGAGGGAAAAAGAAGGGTAAGGGAGAAGGCGACCGGGTAAGGCAGGGACCGCCGGATGATCGCTGTGGCCATGCGGGTTAGGATTTTTGGGATTTTTTTTTTTTGGAAATGTCGGAATGACCGAACGAGAGAGAGAGTACCACCGGATAGGGGCACCGGGCACTGACAGTGGCAGGCAGGGACAAGCGGCGGGGACGAGCTCCGCCGGACAGGGGAGTGAGGGAGAGGGAGAGGGAGAGGGAGAGGGAGAGAAGAGGGATGGGCCGGACGGTGGACTGCACCGGGCACGGGCAGGGTCACAGTCTCACAGACTCACAACCTCGCAGGGGAGGGGAACGAGAGGAGAGAGAGGGAGAGAGTATTTTCAAACGGGCGCTGGGAGGGAAGGGATTTGGGTATTTTCGAAAGGGCGGGTTGCGCTGTGAAAAAGATGGGCAAAACAAAAGGGGGGCGTAGGTTATTTTTTTTGAGGTGGATATATATACGGTCGAGTACGAGTCAAGTACACAAGATGAGTATCAAGTCGAGTACCAAGTCGAGTATCTCTAGACTCGTACTCTACTCGTAATCTAAACGAGTCTGAGAAACCCGCTCATACTCGGCTCTGACTCATACGAGTCGAGTATTCCGAGTCGAGTCGAGCGAGTACTCGAGCCTTAGTCTGCTCGTGTACAGCTCTAACCGTGGGTATGTCATGAGAATCATCGTCCATCAACGAATTTGATAGGTGTTGGGGGCCTTGCATAAAACCTTAGGATCTAGCCTCCCAAAACAAACCAGAATTATGGATAATAAAGCAATGAAATAAATCAAAGCATAAATCACACACCACACAAGAGATTTTTACATGGAAAACCCTCAAAGAGGTAAAAACCACGGGACCTCGTCCAGATCAATAATCCATTATAAAGTAGAAGTTATAACTTTCTTTACTCACACAGGAGTGAATAAACAATGAGAGAATAAAATAAAAACGGAGAGATCTCACCGATTACGAGGACGTAGAAGTGCTGAGATATAAATTGCACAGTAGATAACTTCCACGAGCATAACCTCCCTTCTACAAGCTTCCTCTCTCTCTTTTTCTCTTTCTATCACACATTTGATAACCCTAAACCATTTAGCAAATCCATTATAAAGCTTTAGGAAACCCTCTTGTCATACCTAGAAAGCCATAGGTACCTCCTATTTATAATTTAGGAAACTCCCTTCCGCATCCTTGTTGCGAAAGGACTCAAAATCCGCAATCCGCACAAAATCGCGGAATAAATCTGTGTAACCACGACCGGTCGAGATGAGGCCACAACAGGTCGAGCGCCACCCACGACCGGTCGAGCACCACCCTCAACCAGTCAAGAACCCTCGGAAAAAATAGTCCAAAGTCATTGAACTTTGAGTCGAGTCAGGGTTCGACTCCACGACTGGTCATGCACCAGCCCTCGACCGGTCAAGCGAGGCTCACGATCGGTGGAGCACGGGACAAAAAATCTCATCAAATCTCTCCCTTTTTATCTCAGGGGGATTAACCTTTTTCAAGTCAACCTGGTTTCTACAAACCTCAAACTTGCCCTTGAGCAAAGCCTTGGTCATCATGTCTGACCCATTATCATCCGTGTGAACCTTCTCATGCTGTAACACCTTCTGTTCCAAAGTATCCCTGATCTAATGATACCGAATCTCTATGTGCTTTGACTGGGAATGCTGACTTGGATTCTTGCTCAAGTGTATAATACTCTGACTATCACAATAGACCACGTGCTGCCCCTGCTTCAGGCTAAGTTCCTGTAGGAACCTCTTCATTCAAAGCATCTCTTTACATGCCTCTATGACTGTAATGTACTCGGCCTCTATCGTCGACAATGCTACGACCTTCTGTAGCTTGCTCTGCTAAGAAACCGCTCCCCTTGCAAACGTGAACATGAACCCCGATGTAGACTTCCTAGAGTCTATGTCACCTGTCATATCTGCATCTGTGTAGCCCTCTAACACAGGTTTTCCGTCACCATAGCATAGGCTCAACCTGGATGAGCCTCTTAGATACCATAGTATTCATTTCACTGTTACCCAATGCTCTTTTCCAGGATTGACAAGATAATAGCTGACAACACCAACAACATATGCTATGTCTGGACGTGTACACACCATATCATACATCAAACTTCCTACAGCTGACACGTATGGTATCTTTTGCATCTCTTCCACCTCTGCCTTCGTCTTGGGACACTGTCTGTCGCTCAATCTGAAGTGACCATTCAGTACAGTATTGACCGACTTCGCTGCATTCATATTGAACTGCTCTAGGATTTTCTCAATATACCGCTCTTGTGACAGCCAAAGCTTCCTGCTGCTTCTGTCACGGGTTATCTCCATTCCTAGGATCTGTCTAGCCGGGCCCAAGTCTTTTATCGCAAAAAACTTACCCAACTCTTGTTTCAGCCTGTCGATCTTCTTGATGTCTTTTTTCATGATGAGCATGTCATTAACGTATAATAACAGAACCAAGAAATCACCATCTGAGAACTTGCGCGTGAACACACAGAGGTCCAACTCCGTTCTGTCATACCCATGCTGTAACATGAACGAATCAAACTTCTTGTACCATTGCCGTTGAGCTTGTTTCAATCCATACAAGTTCTTCCTCAGCCTACACACCATATGCTTTTTGCCCTTGACTTCGAACCCCTCTGGTTGATGCATGTAGATCTTTTCTTCCAGGTCATCATGGATGAAGACAGTTTTAACATCTAACTGCTCTATCTCCAGATCCATGCTAGCCGCCAACCCAAGCAACACCTGTATGGATGTCATCTTCACCACTGGTGAGAATATCTCCTCGAAGTCTAACCTTTCCTTTGACTAAACCCTTTCACCACAAGTCTGGCCTTGAACATCGTCTGTGAACTCTTCTGCTTAATCTTCTTTCTGAACACCCACTTGTTGCTCAAAGCTTTCTTGCCCTTAACCAATTTCACCATATCATAGGTGTGGTTCTTATGTAAATATTTCATCTCCTCTTGCATAGCTTTCAACCACTCCCCCTTATGCTCGTCGGCTAGGGCCTCAGAATAATCTTTTAGCTCTCCCCCATCAGTCAGCATAATGTACTCATGTGGCGAGTACCTCTTGGACGACGGTCTGTCCCTAAATGACCTCCTCACCTGTGGCTCAACAGGTGGATCAAGTGGGGTTGCTCTCCTGGTCCATCTTCTGAAGGAACTCCCTCGTCCTCTATATCTTGTTGTACTCCCCCGTCATCAGGCACCACGGGAGGAATAATCGGATCCATGTCCTCTAGCTTACCTGAACTAGGTTGGTTCTTCTATAGCTTACCAATGTCTTCTATACACTGATCTTCAAAAATACCACATCTCTGCTCCCGACGAGCTTCTTCTCGGTCGGATCCCACAATCTGTAACCAAACTTTTCATCACCGTACCCCAAGAACACACACTGCCTGATTTTCATATCGAGTTTGGACCTCTCATCCTTTAGTATGTGAACGGATGCCCTGTATCCAAACACCTTGAGATGACTGTACGATGGATCCTGTCTAGTCCACACCTTCTCAGGTACTTCTCCATTCAATAGGGGCTGATGGAGACCTGTTTATCAAATACATTGTTGTGTGCATTGCTTCTCCCTAGAACGTCTTGGGCAACTTCGCATGGGATAACATGCATCTGATTCTCTCAACAATGGTGCGATTCATTCGCTCAGCTACACCATTATATTGGGGGTCTTAAGAACTGTCTATTCATGCCATATACCCAGGGACTTGCAGTACTCATGAAAGTCGCCAATGTATTCACCACCATTGTCAGTGCGGATGCACTTCAATGATCTACTTGTCTCTCTCTCTCGACCATAGCATGAAACAATTTAAATACACCAAAGACCTCGTCCTTTGATTTCAAAGCATAAACCCAAACCCTCTTAGATGCATCATCTATAAAAGTGACAAAATACAATGCCCCACCCAAAGTTTTTATCCTCATAGGACCACAAACATCAGAATAAACTAAATCTAATTCATGCACTTTATTAACATGAGAAGCAGATTTAATAAATGAAACTCTATGTTGTTTCCCTGATAAACAATCAAGACAGGTTTTGAGAGGCATACCTGTCACATTTGGAAGGAGCCGCTTCCTCGCTAGTAGCTGAAGCTCTTTTTCACTCATGTGGCCTAGACACTTGTGCCATATGTCAATTGCTGAATCTTCTGCTGCGTTCAACCCACCCTTATACACACTGACACTTGCCTTATAAAGGGTGCAACACTTCTTTCCTCTAACTGTGATCAACGAACCCTTGATGAGCTTCCAACGCCCACCAGCAAAACGGCTTTCATAGTTAGCATCATCCAACTTTCCCGTCGACATCAAGTTGAGGCAAAGGTCTGGGATATGCCTCACATCCCTGAGAACCAATGTGCAGCCCACATTGCTCTTCACACAAATATCACCGACCCCTACGATCTTCGATACGCTAGAATTTTCCATCTTCACGATCCCATAGTCACTTGACTTGTAGCTTGTGAAAAAATCTCTACGTGGAGTCGCATGAAAAAAAGCTCCCGAGTCTATCGCCCAGTCGGTGTCCTGACTCGTAGCCGTGAGACATACATCGTGATCTGCTGAAAGAATAACTACAACGTCGCCATCTGAAGCGACCGCAATGGAATCCGATTCATCTTCCTTCTCCTTTCCTTTTCCTTTCTTGTCGTTCTTCTTACCACAACATTCATGCTTGTAGTGGCCCTTCTTGCCACAATTCCAGCATTCAACATCTTTCCTGGTACTTGACTTGCCTCTTGATTTATCTCGGGCCTTCCCGCCCTTCCTGTTCTTTCCTCTCCTCTGTTCCTGTGTCATAAGGGCCTCTTGCTGAGTCGACCCCTGAGACTTCCTCTTTGTCTCCTCATTAAAGAGACAACTGGTTACCTGTTCCATGGATATCTTTCCGTCTGGCGCAGAGTTACTTAAAGACATCACCAATGTCTCCTAACAGTCAGGCAATGAACTAAGTAATAACAAAACCTGAAATTCATCATTCAGGACCATCTTCATAGAAGAGAGTTGGTTCACTATATTGGTGACCTCATTCATGTGCTCGGCCATAAAACCACCATCCTTGAACTTGAGATTCACAAGTCGCTTTATCAGAAAAATCTTTTTATCGGCTGTCTTCCTCTCATATAGCCCTTCCAATTTCAGTCATAGGCTAGCGGCTGAGGTTTCCGTAGACACATGGTGGAATACGGAATCGTCCAAGCATTGTCTAATAAACCCCACCACCTTTCGGTCCATTTTCTTCCAATAATCATCAGACATATCCTTGAATTTTGCTGATATGCCTAAAATTAGAGAATATAGGTCCTTGCAATAAAGCAAGTCCTCCATCTTAGCCTCTATATGGTCTAATTAGAACCATTGAGGCTGATCATCCTTGATGAGCCACCTTCCATAATTCAAAACCGATCCTACCCGTTCAATGAACTTATCTCTTATACCACTTTGTTGGAGGCCTTGCACAAAACCTTAAGATCTAGCCTCCCGAAACAAACCAGAATTATGGATAATAAAGTAATGAAATAAATCAAAACATAAATCACACACCACACAAGAGATTTTTACATGAAAAACCCTCAAAGAGGTAAAAACTACGGGACCTCGTCTAAATCAACAATCCACTATGAAGAGAACGTTACAACTTTCTTCACTCACGCAGGAGTGGATAAACAATGAAAGAATAAAAGAAAAACGGAGAGATCTCACCGATTATGATGATGTAGAAGTGCTGAGATATAAATTACACAGTAAATAACTTCCACGAGCATAACCTCCCTTCTACAAGCTTCCTCTCTCTCTTTTTCTCTTTCTCTCACACATTTGATAGCCCTAAACCCTTTAACAAATCCCTTATAAAGCTTTAGAAAACCCTTTTGTCATACCTAGAAAGCCCTAGGTACCTCCTATTTATAGTTTAGGAAACTCCCTTCCGCATGCTTGTTGCAAAATGACTCAAAATCCGCAATCCATTCAAAATCGCAGAACAAATCTGCGTAACCACGACCGGTCGAGATAAGGCCACGATCGGTCGAGCGCCACCCACGACCGGTCGAGCACCCCTGGAAAAAATATTCCAAAGTCGTTGGACTTTGAGTCGAGTCAGAGCTCGACTCCACGACTAGTCGTGCACCAGGCCTCGACCGGTTGAGCGAGGGTCACGACCGGTCGAGCATGGGACAAAAAATCCCATCAATAGGTAGATTCGAAACCTAACCAATCAAATCCTAGCCGATCATCTAAATCATCTGGAGACCTTATTTAACACCTTAAAATTGTCTTTATCCGACCTGTAAAGAATAACAAATCCGAACGGCTTAAATATTAAGGGTATTTAGCATCTCCCTCAAGCAACCAATAAACTCGATTGATAAAATAAAATAGTAGGCTCGTGGTGAGCCAACAATGATGTTATCGTCCTTACTTTCATTTTTCGTTCCCACAGGTGTTGAGGAATCTATTTTTTCAAACAAAATGGTGTAAAGTATACCCACAGCCTGCCACAAGCAAACATCCACTTGGCATACTTTTTACCTAATCAAGATCTTGATTCCCTCATGTAGATGCTAAAATGACAAATGTAACATTGTCGGCCCACCACAAGCTGACAGTCTCGATCTGTATATGTAGTTCTTCACACATCCGTAACGTATTTGCATATCCAATCACACTTTTATTTTCTTTCTTTTGCATCTCTTTTTTATTACATTTGCCTAAGTGAAGTCATTTGAGTATGTGAAGTAAAGCTAGAATATATTTACTTTTGCATGCATAACCCCTCCTATGTTATGTGAAGCGACTAAATAAATAATATCGAAATTCTGTTGAATATCTCCAAAAGTCATAATATTTCATATAGTACAGATCACACGCTGCAAGCAGAAAATGATTCCTAACCCTTTTTCTTTTATCATCGAGGCCCTCGCTCAGAGTCGACTGTCGATGATTAACCGCAAGAATCACTTAAGTTGGAGAATTTTGCAATTCCCTTACTCATAAGTGATTTTACAATTTCTAGCAGATTATAAATTTTAAATTTCATTTGATTAGTGGTAACTCTAAAAATCAATTACCAGTCAATTCTACACTTCATCAGCATAATTGAAAATAGGAATAAAAGTGATCACGTACATATTAGAAGGATTCATAACTTCTAGTCTAGTACATGCATTGAGGTTAGAAAGCTTCTTTTTATCTAATACACAATCTGCCATGTATGTAGATAATAGTTAGTAGCTCAAATCTTCATCAACAAAGTTTTGTTAAGCTGATTTTCACGGACTCACATTTCTAAATGTTTTGAATATATATTTTTATTGCTCAACCGCGCGCTTTCTTGCATGAGCACTTTTGCGCACCTTTGCACACGTGTCTTTGGCACAATATCTGAATGGTCGACATGATGTGGCACCCTTGAAACCTCACTAGCCTGACTAGTCGATACGAAACTTTGGTGGGCCACAGCAAAAGGAAATAGTTTCTTCCTTTGATTTGTATTTCTATTTGCTATGGCACACTAGAGTTTTAAATCGGGCTGAAAATTGAGCTAATAAAGTTTCAAGGGGTAAAGCATCACGTGGACAGTACAAATTCTATGCTCATGACATGTGTGCACCTTTTGCGCACACGGGTGCTCACGTAAGATCACGTGAGAAGGTGCGCAGGTGAGCATTCCTCTCTATATATAGAGTCATGCTCTCCTGCGCACCTACGCACATGTACACTTTTGCACACGTGTCATGGGTGTCTAATCTGAACGGTCCATGTGATGCGGAATTCCATAAAACCTTATATGACAAATTTTCACCCTAATCTAAAATTCTGGTGGGCTATAGCAAAGAGAAATGCAAATCAAGGGAGGAAACTGTTTTTATTTTTCATGGCCTATCAAAGTTTTAGATCAAAGTAAAACTTAGGCCCAGGGGGTTTCACGAGGTGCTTCTTCACATGAACGGTTCAGATTTTGGATCCACATCACATATGATGGGTTCTCAAAAAAGTTTGTACGTCGTACGTACAAACTGGTTGGCAGGTGAGCGTTTCCGTGTACGTGTACGTGTATATATATATATATATATATATATATATATATATATATATAAAAGGGTTTTCAAGTGTTGAAATTTTATGTTTGACTGTTAATTTATTTCATTATGTTCGATTAAAAATCAACGATCATGAGCTTGCTAATATCCAACCTCCCGGGCCCACATAATATTAGCACAAAAGCAAATAAGGCACAAATGATTTAAGGGATTTTTACCATGAAATTCTCGGGAAATAACGGTATTACCAAAAAGTTCTCGAAAAAGAAAATATGCTCTTATAGAGGTTGAAATAACCAAAACGTCCTCATCCACTTTTCCGTTAAGGAGTGGTTGAGTTGAGGATTACTCGGTCCATGTGGTTTCTATAACATCCAATCCTTTTAAAAAGTATACCCAATTATGATATCAGATAAATAAAAGATGAAGGTGATCCAAACACTGGTGGGCCACAACCATTATAAAAAAAAAAAAAGAAAAAAAAAAAAAAAAACAATTAAACCATCCATAAAACTATAAATTCACATGCGCCCCACCTGATGTTGTTAGTTTATCTAATCGTTATGATTAAGTATACCTATTGAACGGCTTGGATATCACACATAAAGCACAAAGGTCCACAATGCACTACTCCAATGTATTCTAGAGGGGTAAAACAAGAAAAAAGAAGAAGACAACATAGGGTGATTTGGTCATTTCAGACCCTGAAAGGCATGTTCTTGTGCTCAGTATAAGGCAGGTCACTTTTGAGAAATTTCCAACTGTACGACCAGTATAAGGCCCACCAGCCTTTTTAAGCCCATTCCTTTTCAAGCTTCCAAAACTAAGTCTATGTTGTACGGACGACTCTGCACATGACGAAAATGCCCCTGCCCTATAAATATCACCCCATGTACTCCCTTACACGCAAATATACGTCCGAACTCTCCCGGCCATCCCTAGTCCTTATTTTTCACCCATTTTCTTGGTGAAATCTCCGTAGAATCTCCATAGAATCCCCATCCGACTATCACATTACATCTTCCATCATCCATTACTCAAGGCCAACGGTTTTCTTTTTCTAAGAGGACGTGGATGCATTGATAAATGTGAGATATTGAAGAGTTGTCTCTGAAGAACGTGTTTCACGTCAATGTAATCTTATTATTCATCTGGAACAGGATTTTACTGATACTGCGGCGGCATGAGGTAAGGACATTTAAATTCTTAACAAATTACCTAGAAGTTTGTGGTCAATTTCACGTGTCAATTTCATGCATTGCCAAGTCAATTTTAGGTGGTTATCCAATAAACTTCAAGAAGTTCACAGTCCAATTGATGAAGTTTTGGGGTCAATTTCACTTAGCGCATGTTTGATTTTCTCAGGTAAATGTAAATGCAGTGGAAATAGGCAATAATTATTTCTCGGGTAATTACCTTTGAAGAGACTGCCAAATATAAGTGGGGCCCACCATGATGTAGGTGCATTATCCACACCGTCCATCCATCATGACAATTGAATTTGGGGCATGAGCTAAAAAATGAGGCAGATTCAAAGTTAAAGTGGACCACACCACAGTGAAAATGTAATCAAACTTACCGTGAAAAACTTCTTAGAGCCACTGTTTACTTTGGTGTGGGCCACTTGAATGTTGGATTTTTCTCATTTTTCAGCTCATGCCTCAAAATGCTATGGTAAAACGGATGGACGGTGCGGAAATGTCATATACATGACGGTGTGGCCTACAGATTTATGCCAGTCATTTTGGACCCGTTTTTCAAAGCTGCTATTTTCAATCAGGGGAAATTGTAATAATTGGCTATTTACAGGTATTTACATTCACCTTGGAAAATCAAACAAGCCCTTAGTTCCTGGTCAATTCACTGAATTGATCGGTTAACTTCATGCACTACCTGGTCAAGTTCACGCATTTTACCTTCAAATTATAGTGCAGTTTTGTAATACGACCGTCAAATTTGTAGTGCCTATTTTGTAATACTACTGTGAATGTTATATGTTGAATACATTTGTTGCTTTCTTTGAAATTGGGAATTTCATACCACTACGATTCAAAATTCACGGTCAATAAGACATTCATTTCACGATCAATTTTATGCACTTCACGGTCAATTCGCTTCTCTAATTGGTCAAATCCACATTATACATGTGAATACTAAACAAGTTATATTATTGTGTTTGTTTTCAGAAAATGGCTTCGATAATAATCGTATGCTCATTTGGTGGAGAGTTAGTAAGCGAAAATAATCGATACACCTACAAGGGCGGAGACTCGAAAACTACTGTTATCGGCGTTGACACTACATATGATGAGCTTCTATCGAAAATGTACAAGATTACGAAGAGTAGACCTGAGGATTATGATATTAGGTTGAAAGCATTGTTTCCCTGCATAAATGAATCAGTCCCTCCGATTATAATTGAAGATGATGAATATGTGAGAATGTTGTTAGCAGCACAGTTGAAGCATTCGGATCAGTATATCCCTTTATTCATCGAGACAATGGAGCGCGTTAACGAGGCAATACCGGAACACCCGTTGGCTTTCAGTGGTTTTGAACACGACGGCCCAGCAGTAGGAAGTTTGGGTGAGGAACATATCTTAAAAGTTGAAGTAAAGGCATCACCTTCACATGTTCCTCTAAGCAACACCCCAGTACCCGAGCCGGCTCAGACATCAAACTTCAATACAAGTCAAGTGAGGGCGTCGGTTGACATGAATCTCATAAGTGAATATATGACAACACCTTCATTTACAAGAGTAGATTTGGCCTCAACATCCAACGCCATCAACGTAAGTGGAAGCGACATTCCATTGCCCGAGCAGGCTCGAACATCGGACTTCACCACCATCCTTCCCATTGTGCCTTTCGAGGATGCCGGTTTCACCAATGCAGACCTGTCACTGTATTCACATTCACTTGATGACCTGATTCATATAGAAAAGGGCCAAACGTTTGAGAACAAGAGTCGGTGTAAGTATGTGTTGAGCCAATATGCAATTCGCAACAAGTTTCAATACAAGGTCCTGTATTCCACATCCAAGAAATTCACCGTGGCGTGTATGGGAGATAATTGTTATTGGAGGGTACACGCGCATCTAGGGTGAATGATGCAGGGATTTTCAAGATTAAGAAGTACACGTCCACACATACATGTGGAATGTCATACATGAAGAGTGATCATCGGCAAGCAAGCAGTAAGCTAGCCAGTGAACTGGCTGTCAATCGCATTAAGCAACGGTTGGGATTAAGGCCGAAGGACATTATATTGGCAATGCAAGAAAAGTATAACATTCTTATTACCTATAAGAAGGCATGGCACGCAAAAGAAATTGCAATCAATCGCGTAATGGGGTCTTATGAAGACTCTTATAAAGAACTCCCGATGTACTTGCATGAGTTGAGGAATGCGAACCCGGGGACACTGACTGCCCTGCTTGCGGATCAACAAACTGGGAGGTTCGAGAGGTGTTTTGTTGCGCTCGGACAGTGCCTCAGAAGTTTTCGAACATATCTGCGAAGGGTCTTGGCTATTGATGGGACGCATCTAAAAGGTAAGTACAAGGGTGTTCTGTTCGTCGCTACGGCTTTGGATGGCGACAATCATATCTTTCCAGTCGCTTTTGGTATCGGAGAATCAGAGAACAGTAGCAGCTGGAACTGGTTTCTTACATACCTCAGTGATTCGTTAGGCGATCTACCTGGTCTTGTGATCATATCAGACCGGCATAAAGGTCTAATGAAAGAAGTTCCCCAGGTCTTCCAAGCAGCAATCCATGGCTACTGTGCCTACCATATATATCGAAACTGGGTGGACACGTTCAAAGACAAGTCATTAGAAATATACTACTGGCAAGCTGTAAAGACTTGTAGGAGGGCTGAGTTTGAAAAGAGAATGCATGATATCGAACTTGCCAATCCCCCTGTACACGCATGGTTGAGGGAAATAGGGTATGAAAAGTGGGCATCATCGCACTTCCCAGGAAAAAGATTCAATTTAGTCACTACAAACATAACTGAGTGTGTTAATGCTCTATTCAAAGAAGCGCGAGAATATCCCGTGACTATGCTGATAGAGACGATAAGATTGAAAATTCAGGAGATGTTCTATAAGCGAAGAGAATCGGCATCATCATTCGTTGGACCGTTGACACCGTGGGCTGAGAAACAATTAAAGGATCTCATACCGAAGGCACGAGATGTTCGTTGCCATGCAATTTCTCGGGATGAATATTATATTATGGGAGAGTACAATGATACTGTCAAGCTCAATGAGCTTTCATGCACATGCCACGAGTTTGAAGTACTGGGATTGCCTTGTTTTCATGTTCTTTCAGCATGTATACACCACAACCTTCCTTATTATTCATACTGCTCCCCGTTGTACACGGCGAGGAATTACCAGATGACGTATGAAGATTCCGTGTACCCAGTACGGGACAAGAGCCGATGGAAAATTTCATTAGCATTCAAGGAACTTTGCGCTAGTATGAAGCCACCGCTACAGAGGAGGGCAGTTGGAAGACCGAAGAAGGCACGGATCCTTTCCCGTGGAGAGGAGCGAACAACCAAAAATGTGGACGTTGCAAACAAACGGGCCACAATCGTCGGAGTTGCAAATTTCCAATACATCTAGAATAATGTAATTTTTTGTGCATTAATACGACTGTGAATGTTATACATTTTTTGTAATACGACTGTGATGAAATGTTATACATTTTTTGTAATGCGACTGTGAATGTAACACATATGATACGACTGTGAACAAATCAAATGCAACAGACAGAAACTAAAATGGTGGCTGTGAGACAAACGCTAGTTGCAAATTTTATACTGTGGCAAAATCAAGCATTTTCACTTCCGAAAATCAAGCTGAATAAACGGTCATTTCCACGCATTTCGCGGTCAATTCGTTTCACTTCACAGTCATTTCCGTGCATTTCACAGCCATTCCAAACAATTCCGTGTTGATTCACGGTCATTTGCACGCATTTCGCGGTCATTTCCCTTCACTTCGCAGTCATTTCCATGCATTTAACGGTCAATTCGTTTCACTTCACAGTCATTTCCGTGCATTTCACAGCCATTCCAAACAATTCCGTGTTGATTCACGGTCATTTCCACGCATTTCGCGGTCATTTCCCTTCACTGAGCAGTCATTTCCATGCTTTTAACGGTCATTTCGCTTCACTTCACAGTCATTTCCGTGCATTTCACGATCTTTCCAAACAATTCCGTGTTGATTAACGGTCATTTCCACGCATTTCGCGGTCATTTCCCTTCACTTCGCAGTCATTTCCATGCATTTAACGGTCATTTCGCTTCACTTCACAGTCATTTCCGTGCATTTCACGATCTTTCCAAACAATTCTGTGTTGATAAACGGTCATTTCCACGCTTTTCGCGGTCATTTCCCTTCACTTCGCAGTCATTTCCATGCATTTAATGGTCATTTCGCTTCACTTCACAGTCATTTCCGTGCATTTCACGGTCATTCCAAACAATTCCGTGTTGATTAACGGTCATTTCCACGCATTTCGCGGTCATTCCCCTTCACTGATCAATTATTTCCATGCATTTAACGGTCATTTCGCTTCAATTCACAGTCATTTCCGTGCATTTCACGATCTTTCCAAACAATTCCGTGTTGATTAACGGTCATTTTCACGCATTTCGCGGTCATTTCCCTTCACTTCGCAGTCATTTCCATGCATTTAACGGTCATTTCGCTTCACTTCACAGTCATTTCCGTGCATTTCACGATCTTTCCAAACAATTCCGTGATGATTAACGGTCATTTCCATGCATTTCGCGGTCATTTCCCTTCACTTCGCAGTCATTTCCAAGCATTTCACGGTCATTTCGCTTCAATTCACAGTCATTTCCGTGCATTTCACGATCATTCCAAACAATTCTGTGTTGATAAACGGTCATTTCCACGCTTTTCGCGGTCATTTCCCTTCACTTCGCAGTCATTTCCATGCATTTAATGGTCATTTCGCTTCACTTCACAGTCATTTCCGTGCATTTCACGGTCATTCCAAACAATTCCGTGTTGATTAACGGTCATTTCCACGCATTTCGCGGTCATTCCCCTTCACTGATCAATTATTTCCATGCATTTAACGGTCATTTCGCTTCACTTCACAGTCATTTCCGTGCATTTCACGGTCATTCCAAACAATTCCGTGTTGATTAACGGTCATTTCCATGCATTTCGCGGTCATTTCCTTCACTTCGCAGTCATTTCCAAGCATTTAACAGTCATTTCGCTTCAATTCACAGTCATTTCCGTGCATTTCATGATCTTTCCAAACAATTCCGTGTTGATTAACGGTCATTTCCACGTCATTATCCTCGCGGTCATTTCCCTTCACTTCGCAGTCATTTCCATGCATTTAACGGTCATTTCGCTTCAATTCACAGTCATTTCCGTGCATTTCACGGTCATTCCAAACAATTCCGTGTTGATTAACGGTCATTTCCACGCTTTTCGCGGTCATTTCCCTTCACTTCGCAGTCATTTCCATGCATTTAACGGTCATTTCGCTTCAATCCTAGCGTAAGTCATCATCTCCTACCCCTTGTTCATGCAGATTAACCCTTTCTATCGGTGGATGGTGGTCCACCTCCACTAGGCATCCTTCACCTGATGATGAGAGAGGCCCTTTCTCTATTGACCGATGCAATATCACATCCTCCAGTCCATTGGTAGTACGATCCATAGACCCAATTTCGTATATTGAACCTGTTACGCCCATAGATCAATTCAGGGCTGAAATAAAGATGCAATGATGAATGTGAAGAGGTTGTTCGGGTTCGAGACCGGGTTTACGTTGTGTTTTCAAGTTTAGGTTTAGGTTAAGGAGTTGAGATTAGGATTATGTATAGGTTTAGGTTTAGAGGTTTGAGAATACATTTAGGCTTTAGGTTATGAGTGTAGGTTATAAGTTTAGGTTTAAGTTAGGTTACAGGTTATGGTTTATGGAATTGAGAATAGGTTGAGGTTTACGTTTAGAGATTTGAGAATACATTTAGGTTTTAGGTTACAAGTGTACGATATAGGTTTTGGTTTAAGTTAGACTATAGGTTAAGGTTTTGGGAATCGAGTTGATTAACGGTCATTTCCACGCATTTCGCGGTCATTTCCCTTCACTTCGCAGTCATTTCTATGCATTTAACGGTCATTTCGCTTCACTGATCAGTCATTTCCGTGCATTTCACGATCTTTCCAAACAATTCCGTGTTGATTAACGGTCATTTCCACGCATTTTGCAGTCATTTCCCTTCACTTCGTGGTCATTTCCATGCAATTAACGGTCATTTCGCTTCACTTTACAGTCATTTCCGTGCATTTCACGATCTTTCCAAACAATTCCGTGTTGATTAACGGTCATTTCCCTTCACTTCGCAGTCATTTCCATGCATTTAACGGTCATTTCGCTTCACTTCACAGTCATTTTCGTGCATTTCACGGTCATTCCAAACAATTCCGTGTTGATTAACGGTCATTTCCACGCTTTTCGCGGTCATTTCCCTTCACTTCGCAGTCATTTCCATGCATTTAACGGTCATTTCGCTTCAATCCTAGCGTAAGTCATCATCTCCTACCCCTTGTTCATGCAGATTAACCCTTTCTATCGGTGGATGGTGGTCCACCTCCACTAGGCATCCTTCACCTGATGATGAGAGAGGCCCTTTCTCTATTGACCGATGCAATATCACATCCTCCAGTCCATTGGTAGTACGATCCATAGACCCAATTTCGTATATTGAACCTGTTACGCCCATAGATCAATTCAGGGCTGAAATAAAGATGCAATGATGAATGTGAAGAGGTTGTTCGGGTTCGAGACCGGGTTTACGTTTGTGTTTTCAAGTTTAGGTTTAGGTTAAGGAGTTGAGATTAGGATTATGTGTAGGTTAGGTTTAGAGGTTTGAGAATACATTTAGGCTTTAGGTTATGAGTGTAGGTTATAAGTTTAGGTTTAAGTTAGGTTACAGGTTATGGTTTATGGAATTGAGAATAGGTTGAGGTTTACGTTTAGAGATTTGAGAATACATTTAGGTTTTAGGTTACAAGTGTACGATATAGGTTTTGGTTTAAGTTAGACTATAGGTTAAGGTTTTGGGAATCGAGTTGATTAACGGTCATTTCCACGCATTTCGCGGTCATTTCCCTTCACTTTGCAGTCATTTCTATGCATTTAACGGTCATTTCGCTTCACTTTACAGTCATTTCCGTGCATTTCACGATCTTTCCAAACAATTCCGTGTTGATTAACGGTCATTTCCACGCATTTTGCGGTCATTTCCCTTCACTTCGTGGTCATTTCCATGCAATTAACGGTCATTTCGCTTCACTTTACAGTCATTTCCGTGCATTTCACGATCTTTCCAAACAATTCTGTGTTGATTAACGGTCATTTCCCTTCACTTCGCAGTCATTTCCATGCATTTAACGGTCATTTCGCTTCACTTCACAGTCATTTTCGTGCATTTCACGGTCATTCCAAACAATTCCGTGTTGATTAACGGTCATTTCCCACGCTTTTCGCGGTCATTTCCCTTCACTTCGCAGTCATTTTCCATGCATTTAACGGTCATTTCGCTTCAATCCTAGCGTAAGTCATCATCTCCTACCCCTTGTTCATGCAGATTAACCCTTTCTATCGGTGGATGGTGGTCCACCTCCACTAGGCATCCTTCACCTGATGATGAGAGAGGCCCTTTCTCTATTGACCGATGCAATATCACATCCTCCAGTCCATTGGTAGTACGATCCATAGACCCAATTTCGTATATTGAACCTGTTACGCCCATAGATCAATTCAGGGCTGAAATAAAGATGCAATGATGAATGTGAAGAGGTTGTTCGGGTTCGAGACCGGGTTTACGTTTGTGTTTTCAAGTTTAGGTTTAGGTTAAGGAGTTGAGATTAGGATTATGTGTAGGTTTAGTTTAGAGGTTTGAGAATACATTTAGGCTTTAGGTTATGAGTGTAGGTTATAAGTTTAGGTTTAAGTTAGGTTACAGGTTATGGTTTATGGAATTGAGAATAGGTTGAGGTTTACGTTTAGAGATTTGAGAATACATTTAGGTTTTAGGTTACAAGTGTACGATATAGGTTTTGGTTTAAGTTAGACTATAGGTTAAGGTTTTGGGAATCGAGTTGATTAACGGTCATTTCCACGCATTTCGCGGTCATTTCCCTTCACTTGCAGTCATTTCTATGCATTTAACGGTCATTTCGCTTCACTTTACAGTCATTTCCGTGCATTTCACGATCTTTCCAAACAATTCCGTGTTGATTAACGGTCATTTCCACGCATTTTGCGGTCATTTCCCTTCACTTCGTGGTCATTTCCATGCAATTAACGGTCATTTCGCTTCACTTTACAGTCATTTCCGTGCATTTCACGATCTTTCCAACAATTCTGTGTTGATTAACGGTCATTTCCCTTCACTTCGCAGTCATTTCCATGCATTTAACGGTCATTTCGCTTCACTTCACAGTCATTTTCGTGCATTTCACGGTCATTCCAAACAATTCCGTGTTGATTAACGGTCATTTCCACGCTTTTCGCGGTCATTTCCCTTCACTTCGCAGTCATTTCCATGCATTTAACGGTCATTTCGCTTCAATCCTAGCGTAAGTCATCATCTCCTACCCCTTGTTCATGCAGATTAACCCTTTCTATCGGTGGATGGTGGTCCACCTCCACTAGGCATCCTTCACCTGATGATGAGAGAGGCCCTTTCTCTATTGACCGATGCAATATCACATCCTCCAGTCCATTGGTAGTACGATCCATAGACCCAATTTCGTATATTGAACCTGTTACGCCCATAGATCAATTCAGGGCTGAAATAAAGATGCAATGATGAATGTGAAGAGGTTGTTCGGGTTCGAGACCGGGTTTACGTTTGTGTTTTCAAGTTTAGGTTTAGGTTAAGGAGTTGAGATTAGGATTATGTGTAGGTTTAGGTTTAGAGGTTTGAGAATACATTTAGGCTTTAGGTTATGAGTGTAGGTTATAAGTTTAGGTTTAAGTTAGGTTACAGGTTATGGTTTATGGAATTGAGAATAGGTTGAGGTTTACGTTTAGAGATTTGAGAATACATTTAGGTTTTAGGTTACAAGTGTACGATATAGGTTTTGGTTTAAGTTAGACTATAGGTTAAGGTTTTGGGAATCGAGTTGATTAACGGTCATTTCCACGCATTTCGCGGTCATTTCCCTTCACTTTGCAGTCATTTCTATGCATTTAACGGTCATTTCGCTTCACTTTACAGTCATTTCCGTGCATTTCACGATCTTTCCAAACAATTCCGTGTTGATTAACGGTCATTTCCACGCATTTTGCGGTCATTTCCCTTCACTTCGTGGTCATTTCCATGCAATTAACGGTCATTTCGCTTCACTTTACAGTCATTTCCGTGCATTTCACGATCTTTCCAAACAATTCTGTGTTGATTAACGGTCATTTCCCTTCACTTCGCAGTCATTTCCATGCATTTAACGGTCATTTCGCTTCACTTCACAGTCATTTTCGTGCATTTCACGGTCATTCCAAACAATTCCGTGTTGATTAACGGTCATTTCCACGCTTTTCGCGGTCATTTCCCTTCACTTCGCAGTCATTTCCATGCATTTAACGGTCATTTCGCTTCAATCCTAGCGTAAGTCATCATCTCCTACCCCTTGTTCATGCAGATTAACCCTTTCTATCGGTGGATGGTGGTCCACCTCCACTAGGCATCCTTCACCTGATGATGAGAGAGGCCCTTTCTCTATTGACCGATGCAATATCACATCCTCCAGTCCATTGGTAGTACGATCCATAGACCCGATTTCGTATATTGAACCTGTTACGCCCATAGATCAATTCAGGGCTGAAATAAAGATGCAATGATGAATGTGAAGAGGTTGTTCGGGTTCGAGACCGGGTTTACGTTTGTGTTTTCAAGTTTAGGTTTAGGTTAAGGAGTTGAGATTAGGATTATGTGTAGGTTTAGGTTTAGAGGTTTGAGAATACATTTAGGCTTTAGGTTATGAGTGTAGGTTATAAGTTTAGGTTTAAGTTAGGTTACAGGTTATGGTTTATGGAATTGAGAATAGGTTGAGGTTTACGTTTAGAGATTTGAGAATACATTTAGGTTTTAGGTTACAAGTGTACGATATAGGTTTTGGTTTAAGTTAGACTATAGGTTAAGGTTTTGGGAATCGAGTTGATTAACGGTCATTTCCACGCATTTCGCGGTCATTTCCCTTCACTTTGCAGTCATTTCTATGCATTTAACGGTCATTTCGCTTCACTTTACAGTCATTTCCGTGCATTTCACGATCTTTCCAAACAATTCCGTGTTGATTAACGGTCATTTCCACGCATTTTGCGGTCATTTCCCTTCACTTCGTGGTCATTTCCATGCAATTAACGGTCATTTCGCTTCACTTTACAGTCATTTCCGTGCATTTCACGATCTTTCCAAACAATTCTGTGTTGATTAACGGTCATTTCCCTTCACTTCGCAGTCATTTCCATGCATTTAACGGTCATTTCGCTTCACTTCACAGTCATTTCCGTGCATTTCACGGTCATTCCAAACAATTCCGTGTTGATTAACGGTCATTTCCACGCTTTTCGCGGTCATTTCCCTTCACTTCGCAGTCATTTCCATGCATTTAACGGTCATTTCGCTTCAATCCTAGCGTAAGTCATCATCTCCTACCCCTTGTTCATGCAGATTAACCCTTTCTATCGGTGGATGGTGGTCCACCTCCACTAGGCATCCTTCACCTGATGATGAGAGAGGCCCTTTCTCTATTGACCGATGCAATATCACATCCTCCAGTCCATTGGTAGTACGATCCATAGACCCAATTTCGTATATTGAACCTGTTACACGCCCATAGATCAATTCAGGGCTGAAATAAAGATGCAATGATGAATGTGAAGAGGTGGTTTCGGGTTCGAGACCGGTTTACGTTTGTGTTTTCAAGTTTAGGTTTAGGTTAAGGAGTTGAGATTAAGATTATGTGTAGGTTTAGGTTTAGAGGTTTGAGAATACATTTAGGCTTTAGGATGAGTGTAGGTTATAAGTTTAGGTTTAAGTTAGGTTACAGGTTATGGTTTATGGAATTGAGAATAGGTTGAGGTTTACGTTTAGAGATTTGAGAATACATTTAGGTTTTAGTTACAAGTGTACGATATAGGTTTTGGTTTAAGTTAGACTATAGGTTAAGGTTTTGGGAATCGAGTTGATTAACGGTCATTTCCACGCATTTCGCGGTCATTTTCCTTCACTTTCGCAGTCATTTCTATGCATTTAACGTCATTTCGCTTCACTTTACAGTCATTTCCGTGCATTTCACGATCTTTCCAAACAATTCCGTGTTGATTAACGTCATTTCCACGCATTTTGCGGTCATTCCCTTCACTTCTCGTGGTCATTTCCATGCAATTAACGGTCATTTCGCTTCACTTTACAGTCATTTCCGTGCATTCACGATCTTTCCAAACAATTCTGTGTTGATTAACGGTCATTTCCCTTCACTTCGCAGTCATTTTCCATGCATTTAACGTCATTTTTCGCTTCACTTCACAGTCATTTCCTTTCCGTGCATTTCCGGTCATTCCAACAATTCCGTGTTGATTAACGGTCATTTCCACGCTTTTCGCGGTCATTTCCCTTCACTTCGCAGTCATTCCATGCACATTTAACGGTCATTTCGCTTCAATCCTAGCGTAAGTCATCATCTCCTCTACCCCTTGTTTCATGCAGATTAACCCTTTCTATCTAATCGGTGGATGGTGGTCCACCTCCACTAGGCATCCTTCACCTGATGATGAGAGAGGCCCTTTCTCTATTGACCGATGCAATATCACATCCTCCAGTCCATTGGTAGTACGATCCATAGACCCAATTTCGTATATTGAACCTTTACGTCCGCCATAGATCAATTCAGGGCTGAAATAAAGATGCAATGATGAATGTGAAGAGGTTGTTCGGGTTCGAGACCGGGTTTACGTTTGTGTTTTCAAGTTTAGGTTTAGGTTAAGAGAGTTGAGATTAAGATTATGTGTAGGTTTAGGTTTAGAGGTTTGAGAATACATTTAGGCTTTAGGTTATGAGTGTAGGTTATAAGTTTAGGTTTAAGTTAGGTTACAGGTTATGGTTTATGGAATTGAGAATAGGTTGAGGTTTACGTTTAGAGATTTGAGAATACATTTAGGTTTTAGGTTACAAGTGTACGATATAGGTTTTGGTTTAAGTAGACTATAGGTTAAGGTTTTGGGAATCGAGTTGATTAACGGTCATTTCCACGCATTTCGCGGTCATTTCCCTTCACTTCGCAGTCATTTCTATATCATTTAACGGTCATTTCGCTTCACTTTACAGTCATTTCCCGTGCATTTCACACGATCTTTCCAATAATTCCGTGTTGATTAACGGTCATTTCCCTTCACTTTCGCAGTCTTTCCATTCATTTAACGGTCATTTCGCTTCACTTCACAGTCATTTCCGTGCATTTCACGGTCATTCCAAACAATTCATGTGTTGATTAAGACGTTAACGTCATTTCCACGCTTTTCGCGGTCTTTCCCTTCACTTCGCAGTCATTTCCATGCATTTAACGGTCATTTCGCTTCATTTTTAGGCTGAGAAACAACACTTTGTACGCCCAATTTTTCGAACTGTTATCAGTCCGATTCATGGGCATGTTGTAGCTCCAACAGGGCTTGTTTATGGGCTGTTTTTTTGTCTGAGTTTCAGCCCCATTCACAGGCCATTGTTTGGCCTCAAATAGAGCCTACACTCAGGCCATGCTCGGTAATTCAAACGGAGCCTGCACTCAGGCCATGTTTTGAGTCGCAAAATAGAGCCTTCATTCAGGCCGTATTCAGGCTTCTCTATGGTCAGATTTTTGGCCCAAATGTGGCTTATAACAGCCCTCATGACTACATGAAAAATGAAGAGGAACAATGGAAGGAGGAGGACCTAGTTTTGCTTGGCTGAACCGTCCTCCAACACGACCTCTCCCTCTCTCTCCCTCTCTCTCTCTCTCTCTCTCTCTCTTCTCTCTCTCTATCTCTCTCCTTCTCTCTCCTTCCTTTTTCTCTCTTTCTCTTTCTCTCACTCTCTATTCTCTCTGTTTCTGGTGGGATTTTCCTGAAGCAACAGGGTCTTATTTATGGACCATTGCTACATTTCTCTTTTAAACCTCTGTAGACCCAAAAATCGGAAATATTCATTACCATATTAGGGATATGCATAGTAATGGTTTATGCGGTTGAGGCTGCAAAATTTCTAATTTGTCAGTGCTACATCAAATGTGCTTATAGACAAAAACAGTTAATTGCCCTGCATCAACACGAATGTGGAAATTAATGGAATTGTGTGATTGCAATATAATTCCCATCGCCACTTGGTCCACTACTTCCTCCAGTGTCATCACGGTCATATTGCCATCATTATTATTCAAAAGATGGTCTTGGTATACAAGGATGGGAAATCATCATGCGCCGGTCGAGTCCTTTCAAGCGCATCTTATCAAGGAGAATGTGGCCAACAAGGCCTGTAGCCGCTTCTGAACTTTCAGTATTTGTCAATGCCTTTGGTATTCAATGGGGAAGTCAAAAGCAACATCCTTTAAAGTGATTTTCCAAACGTTCTGGACTAAAATACTGCATTCTCCTTGCAATGCATTTTTCCTCTCGCAGAAGCACTCATTCAATATAGAATCAGTGCTACAATCAATAATATCATTCTTCAAGTTAACTTCGGCAAAAAGTATTTCCGTCATCGGCTCCCATGAAGAGTTGTTGCTCTAAAAGAGTCAAGAACTGCTTTATATATGCAGATTGATACTACAGTAGCAGCCAATACACCCACCTGTCCATACTCAAATTGAATTGTAGAATTGCTGCAGAGCTTTTTCACTGTGCCATCATAACGGACAACGACATCTCTAAGTGTGAAATATTTTAGAATATGAGTCACGATGGGCAATTTAATAGTTTTCAGTTCCACTTGCAACTCTACAAGTTCATTGTAAGTTGATCTCAAGTGAAGCAGCAAAGGTACTATGTCCGTTATTTCTTCTTTATATCTTCAATAACAGCCTTGGGAATGTCAAAATCATGTATATCAACACTATAAATGATGTCACTTCTGCGGGCAATTTCTAATGACCAGAACTTTGTAAAACCATATTTTTTCCAAGTCCCCAACATTTCTCCAGCCTCCTATCCATAATCCCAGAATCATCACAAAATTAACATACAGTGGAAAACCAAAAATATCACCATTCATTCATTGATTCACCTTGGAATAATCAAAATTACTACCCCAAGTTTGAGTAGTATAATCATCATCCAAAAAAAAGAACAAGAAGCCCTTTACGGGCATACAACATCCAAAATTTTACAAGTACCAAAATTTTGTGGTTAAACATCAGGCTAAGTCCCAGTCCCAGGACCGGCCCCATGTGGCACGGTGTCATCTCGTCTGCATGTGATGATCGACGTCAGGTCATGTAGCGTCTTCTCCACTCGCTCGACAGCTTCTTTTGTCGCAACTACGATCTTCTCGATCTGCGACAATCGTTGATTGTGCTGGCGAAGTTGTTCATCTTGCTGGCGAAGACGGTATATAATCGATGTGCGACGGTCTCGGTGGCCAGCATGACGATGAGTAGGTGGGACAAGTGAGAACGTCGGGTCACTGTGTTGGGGCCGCTCATCTCCAGTGGCTGCTGCCTCGGTGTCCAGCGCATCAGTCTCAGCTCCTTCAGCCTCAGTTTCGGCCATATTATCAACTGGAGCAGACGAGGAACCTGGTGTGTCAAACAATTTCATTTTTTTTATGTTTATTATTGTAAATTTGCTCGGTTGTCGGGGACGGTCAGTGGTGGGAAGCAATCCCACATGTCGAGATAATAGACAGATGAGATGAGGGAACGGAAGGTACACATCTCTAGAGGCTTGGATTGCCACAGCCAGCTGATGCAACATGAGAGTGGGCAGACACAGTTTCACTTTTTGGCTGACGGCATAGAGAATCCCCAACATGAATGGGGTAAGATCAGACCTGTTGGTGCCCCTGGGATAGACGTTTGTGCAAAAAATAGCATGAAGAATGCGAAATTGTGCAGACTGTGCTTTGCTTGCAGAGAGTTACCCCTGTACCAAGGAACGTCTTCGCCATTGCATACATGTCTTGTAATTTTTTCGCGAACTTCAATTTCGCTGAGGTTGTAGTCTGCAAAGCCTTGAGATTTACACGGAATTCCAATTAACTGACTGATAATGGGAGGAGTGATGTGAGTTGTGGTTTGGCCAATGGTGACATCTATGGCCGGGGGGTCAGATACGGGGGAATGACAGTAAGCTAAAAACTTGTACACTTGTTCATTCCGTGTCACTCCGCCAAAGTCAAGCATACGAGACCACTCAATGGCCTCGAGCATTGGTACAATCCCATATGGAGCTAGACAAGACTTATCAACTTGTCTTTCATAGTCCATCTTCCTTCCCCTAAACTTTTGATATTGATCCTCAGGAGGCGGTGGCACATTAGGGATTAGAAGTTCGGGTGGCGGAATGTTTGTAGGTGGTGGAGAGACATTTTGTGTTGCCGGCTGAGCATTTTTTCTGTGGGCAACTGATTTAGCACGTTTTGGCCTAGGATTGGATGATTCTCCCTGATGAATCAGTTTACTCCGTTCTTTTCCCATGTAGATGAAGACTTGAAGAGGATATCCTGATAAAAGAAAGGAAAATCAAGGAGATTGAAGAAGTGGATGGCAAATAGGGATGAACAACAGAAGGAAAAGGGGTGGAAAATCTAGGGTTTTGAATGATGTGAAGTACCAACCTTAAAAAGCTCTGGAAAATGGCCGTCCTTCACCGCCACCGACTTCTTGGGGAGGCTGCGCCGCAGAGGAGGAAGAAAAGGAGGCTGCGCCGCAGAGGAGGAAGAAAAGGGAAGGAATGAAACGAAATGGAGGGGCCGCAGTTTAAATACATCGACCGATTCGATATATCGAACATCAATAGATATATCGAACAAAGCCAACTAACGGACATAGGGAATTTCTGTTTTCAAATCATCGATTCTCTTTCGATATATCGAAGTCGTATCGATATATCGATAATTGCATTTAAAGGAGGACTTCATCGCTGGAGGGAGACGTGGTATTTTCGATATATCGACACTTAGTCGATATATCGACATATTCTCTCCGTCGATATATCAAAGTCCTGTCGATATATCGATAATTGCATTTTAAAGAGGACTTCTTCACTGGAGAATTTCAGGGATTTTCGATATGTCGACAAATAGTAGATATATCGACACATCCTCTCCGTCGATATATCGAAGTCCTGTCGACATATCGATAATTGCATTTTAAAGAGGACTTCTTCACTGGAGAGATTCAGCGCTTTTTCGATATATCGACAATGTGTCGATATATCGACATATTCCCTCCTTCGATAGATCGAACGTGTATCGATCTATCGATAATTCTTCTAAAAAAGTTTCGTCACTGGACACTCATATAACAATTTCGATATATCGACAATTGTTCGATATGTCGACACCGTCCTTCCTTCGATGCATCGAAGTTGTTGCCGATATATCGATAATCCCTTTTATTTGTATATTTCATCGCTGGACAGTTGGAGAACATTTTCGATATATCGCCAATTAATCGATATGTCGACGGGTTTGTGAGGGGACTTATTTCGATAACATCGATTAATGTTCGATCCTATCGATAACTTGATTCCGTTGTCATCGATTAGTGTTCGATAACATCGATGTTGTAGCCCTTCGATATATCGTATGACATTCGATATATCGATTTCATTGTTTAAAAGAGGACTTCGTCACTGGACAGTTCCATACCATTTTCGATATATCTACAATTTCTCGATATATCGACACATACACTACTTCGACATATCGAAGTAGTGTCGATATATCGACCATTCCTTTTGAAAGTGGACTTCCTCCCTGGACAGTGTCAGGCCAGTTTCGATATATCTACAATTAGTCGATATATCGCACATACATTACTACGATAGATCGAAGTTGTGTCGATATATCGACAGTTGCCTTTGAAAGAGGAGTTCGTCGCTGGACACTTTCAGACCTTTTTCGATATATCAATAATTAGTCGATATATCGACACGTACTGTCCTTCGATATATCGAACTGATGTCGATTTATCGATAAGTCCTTTTGAAAGTGGACTCCGTCCCTGGACAGTTTCAGGCCACTTTAGATATATCGACAATTAGTCGATATATCGACACATACATTACTACGATAGATCGAAGTTGTGTCGATATATCGACAATTGCCTTTGCAAGAGGAGTTCGTCGCTGGACACTTTCAGACCTTTTTCGATATATCAATTATTAGTCGATATATCGACACGTACTGTACTTCGATATATCGAAGTTATGTCGATTTATCGATAAGTCATTTTAAAAGTGGATTTCGTAACTGGACAGTTGCAGGCCAGTTGCGATATATCGACAATTAGTCGATATATCGATACGTACTCTACTTCGATATATCGAGAACAACAATATGTTTTGCTTTCACTACGGATTATAACTGTAGCTAGATCCATATTCTAATAACTTGATTGTTGATTTAAATTTTTTTGCTTTTTTTTAAATGGAGAAAAGTCATTTCGAGAATCAAACAAAAAGCTTGTTAATTGATATCATATTCAATTCACAATTCACTGGAGAATTTACAAATTTACTTTTGTTTTTTCCTTGCAAGAATTCGATTGAAAATAGAACTGCCATTTCCATCACTTTTCTTGTAACTACTCTTGACATATCACAATTCACAATTCACGTAAAACTATCCCTTGGAAAGACCATTAAATTAGTTTTGTCATAATGAGCCTAAGCTCGTGAAATTTTGATATCATGTGAGCAAATTATGACGAATTTTCTAGTTTGCCCCCAATCAATTTCATGCTTGCCCCCGCTTAAAACCTAAACCTAAAACATAAAACCTAAATGTATTTTCAAATCCATAAACCTAGACCTTAACTTATTCTTGATTCCCAAAACCTTAAACTATAGTCTAACTTAAACCAAAACCTATATCGTACACTTGTAACTAAAACCTAAATAGAGAAAAGGCCTCTCTCATATCAGGTGAAGGATGCCTATGGAGGTGGACCACCATCCACCGATAGAAAAAAGGGTTAATCTGCATGAACAAGGGGTAGGAGATGATGACTTACGCTAGGATTGAAGCGAAATGACCGTTAAATGCATGGAAATGACTGCGAAGTGAAGGGAAATGACCGCGAAAAGCGTGGAAATGACCGTTAATCAACACGGAATTGTTTGGAATGACCGTGAAATGCACGGAAATGACTGTGAATTGAAGCGAAATGACCATTAAATGCTTGGAAATGACTGCGAAGTGAAGGGAAATGACCGCGAAATGCATGGAAATGACCGTTAATCAACACGGAATTGTTTGGAATGACCGTGAAATGCACGGAAATGACTGTGAAGTGAAGCAAAATGACCGTTAAATGCATGGAAATGACTGCGAAGTGAAGGGAAATGACCGCGAAAAGCGTGGAAATGACCGTTAATCAACACGGAATTGTTTGGAATGACCGTGAAATGCACGGAAATGACTGTGAATTGAAGCGAAATGACCGTTAAATGCTTGGAAATGACTGCGAAGTGAAGGGAAATGACCGCGAAATGCATGGAAATGACCGTTAATCAACACGGAATTGTTTGGAATGACCGTGAAATGCACGGAAATGACTGTGAAGTGAAGCGAAATGACCGTTAAATGCATGGAAATGACTGCGAAGTGAAGGGAAATGACCGCGAAAAGCGTGGAAATGACCGTTAATCAACACGGAATTGTTTGGAAAGATCGTGAAATGCACGGAAATGACTGTGAATTGAAACGAAATGACCGTTAAATGCATGGAAATGACTGCGAAGTGAAGGGAAATGACCGCGAAAAGCGTGGAAATGACCGTTAATCAACACGGAATTGTTTGGAAAGATCGTGAAATGCACGGAAATGACTGTGAATTGAAACGAAATGACCGTTAAATGCTTGGAAATGACTGCGAAGTGAAGGGAAATGACCGCGAAAAGCGTGAAAATGACCGTTAATCAACACGGAATTGTTTGGAAAGATCGTGAAATGCACGGAAATGACTGTGAATTGAAACGAAATGACCGTTAAATGCAAGGAAATGACTGCGAAGTGAAGGGAAATGACCGCGAAAAGCGTGGAAATGACCGTTAATCAACACGGAATTGTTTGGAAAGAACGTGAAATGCACGGAAATGACTGTGAATTGAAACGAAATGACCGTTAAATGCATGGAAATGACTGCGAAGTGAAGGGAAATGACCGCGAAAAGCGTGGAAATGACCGTTAATCAACACGGAATGTTTGGAAAGATCGTGAAATGCACGGAAATGACTGTGAATTGAAACGAAATGACCGTTAAATGCTTGGAAATGACTGCGAAGTGAAGGGAAATGACCGCGAAAAGCGTGGAAATGACCGTTAATCAACACGGAATTGTTTGGAAAGATCGTGAAATGCACGGAAATGACTGTGAATTGAAACGAAATGACCGTTAAATGCATGGAAATGACTGCGAAGTAGGGAAATGACCGCGAAAAGCGTGGAAATGACCGTTAATCAACACGGAATTTTTGGAAGATCGTGAAATGCACGGAAATGACTGTGAATTGAAACGAAATGACCGTTAAATGCATGGAAATGACTGCGAAGTGAAGGGAAATGACGCGCGAAAAGCGTGGTGGAAATGACCGTTAATCAACACGGAATTGTTTGGAAAGATCGTGAAATGCACGGAAATGATTGAAGTGAAGCGAAATGACCGTTAAATGCATGGAAATGACTGCGAAAGTGAAGGGAAATGACCTCGAAAAGCGTGGGAAATGACGTTAATCAACACGGATTCTTTGGAAAGATCGTGAAATGCACGGAAATGACTGTGAATTGAAACGAAATGACCGTTAAATGCTTGGAAATAATTGATCAGTGAAGGGAAATGACCGCGAAATGCGTGGAAATGACCGTTAATCAACACGGAATTGTTTGGAATGACCGTGAAATGCACGGAAATGACTGTGAAGTGAAGCGAAATGACCGTTAAATGCTTGGAAATGACTGCGAAGTGAAGGAAAATGACCGCGAAATGCGTAGAAATGACCGTTAATCAACACGAAAGTGAAGGGAAATGACCGTGAAATGCTCGGAAATGACTGTGAATTGAAGCGAAATGACCGTTAAATGCATGGAAATGACTGCGAAGTGAAGGGAAATGACCGCGAAATGCGTGGAAATGGACGAGAGAGTGCTACAAGTTCGGCCATCTGCCTAGCAAGGAGCCCGGTTTACATACGGATGGGGGTGTAGGAGATGTTAATGGACGAAAGAGTGCTACAAGGTCGGCCATCGTCTGCAGATCGAGGAACTTGGGTCGCAAGGAGAAACCATAGACTGTGAAGTGAAGCAGAATTGGAGGAATGGACCGTGAAGTGAAGCGATTTAACCGTGACGTAAAAGGGAATTGAGCGGGGAGTAAATGAAATTATATAATACACAAACAAATCACAATTCAGACTGAAATCACTATTATGAACACATCATTTACTATAAAATTTTGACAATATATACAAGGCATCGTTTACACCATTTCACCCTGAATGTTTTACACAAAATCATTTACATTAATTTACAGTTCCCACAAAATTTACATCAGTTGGAGGACAATTATATCATATCTTGTGATCACTGAGGCAGTCATAGGCTATAGAGTTCCTAAAGCTGGGAGTGTATTGCTGCAAGTCTCTCCCTGATAAAATTTCGCCACTGCACAAAATGTCCATGTATTTCATGACAAAAATGCCACAATCATATCCGTTCGACTGCTTTGGTACGGAAGTATCTTCTCTGACCATCCAAGACTTCCCATCCAACGCAGACATATCTCCTGCGGCATGGAATAATATAGGCAACGCCTCCTTCATCAGCTCGATATGTTGCCTATGTCGACTGAGTGCCCTCAAATACAAACTGTCGAGTATAACAATTTCTCGATCTCGGGGGTGGATGACCATCAGGTACCAATGAGCGTTGGCATGGTTGACTGGTATGTATACCTGTTCATATTTGACAAGATAAGATATCATTATAGACATCATAGAAATGGGTACACATAACATTAATAACTTGTACCGATACCATTACCTCTTCATATTGCCACATGGCCTTTTGCCGTTCACGATGTTTAACAATACCGTATACTGAGAGTTTTTCCACATCTACAAGTGAACGGACATCGTCACCTCGAATGTCCCGATACAGTCTCAATGTTGACATGGCAATGTCGATACATGGCTATTACAAACAACATACCAAATTAGAACATATATCATATAATGAAATAACATAATAACCATGATCCAGTTCATACAGTTACCAGGAAAAATGTGGGGCAGCACTTGCAGTCCTTTGTATATATAGTAGGAAATGAACGGTGTCTTCTCTCCAGGAAATCAACGTACTTGTCAATGGCCTAATCAACAAATATGGGGAATTAAGCTCTAGTCTAATATAATTGTTGAATAACCATAGATGTATGTGTGGGAATTACTTACAACGCTATCAACCCATGCATTTTTCTCCCATATGGTCTTGAACCAACCAAATTCCGCCGTTTCTTTGTTTGCGTTGGCCCAACTTTCCAATTCATGTAGTTCCTCCTCCGATATTACCCTAAATGAATCAATCTTGGCCTGGAAGGGTATGGGAGAACTACACAATTCTTTCGGTTTCTCACCGTCGGCGGCCTTGCTTGGAGTTGTTTGAATGGCAGATATGGAAGTGAATGGAGAACGCTTGTATACAGACGGCTTCAACGCCCTCTTAGTTCTCCTCTTATATGCTGCAATGGAAGGCAGTGATTTCTCACATATATCAGTGTCTAAGGCATTCGAGTGTTGACCATCCATCTCTCTGTTTCCCTGATCCCTACATTCCAATTCCTCATCCTCCATCTCAAACTCTTCCTTCTCTTTCTTTAACTCATTCTCCTTCAAAAACTGCATCTTCTCTAAAAGAAACGCCTCCATCTGCTTCTTCAACTCCCTCTTACCCTCCTCCAACTCTTCTTTCTCCTTCTTCAATACATCATTTCTGATCCTCAGTTCTTCCTTCTCTCTCATTAACATGTCCCTTTCCATCTTCAAAACTGCCTTCTCATTCAACTCTTCCTTCTGTACCCTCAAGGCTTCCATCACTTTTAGCATTAGTTCCACCTCCATCCGTACTACTTCTCTCTCCCTCTCTATCGATTCTTCTCTCTCTTTTAGCGTCCGTTCCTGCCGCTTCAACTCTTCCCTATCTCTCTCCAATTGAACCCTCTCCGCCTCAAGCTCCTCCCTATCCTCCCTCGACTCCGCAGTCAGTTGCAATTTCACTCCCTCATCGTCACGTCTTCCTCTCCCCCTTCTTCCCCCCCTTCTTCTCCCTCTCCCTGTCCCGATCTCCCTTCCATATCTTCATCGTCTTCATCTTTAATGCCCTGCAAAGTGAAGCAATGTATGTATCAGTTATATAACATGTCAAAGTAAATATAACATATCAACATAACAGAATACTTCTCTGACATCTTACATCAAATCTATCACGGACCAAACGAACGGCCTCCGTCTCCAGCTCCTCAATGGTAGGCTCTAATCTAAAAACTATCTCAGTCTGCAAGAGAACAATCTTCATTTTCATATATAGAAACATATATATATATATATATATATATATATATATATATATATATATATATATATATATATAGTTCAATACGTGATCACTTAGCTTCTTAGCAATTGACTTACATCTTCACTCTCCAGTATTTCATGAATCTTTTTATACTTCCAAACCTTCCATCCTCGATATTGTGTGAATCTTGGAATTTGGGAGGGAACGTATGAAATGATACATTGTCGGAGAGCTGGTACTCTCTCAAGGGCCCATATCTATTACAATGAAATGACAAGATGATGTTAAATACATATAGTTTCATATAAACTATAAATTAAAATAGACAAGGACAGAATCCTTACTTGTAGGGGAAATACGCAACCGCGGACATTGTATTGAAGGCCATATGATATCAACACGGCATGTTCGATCCCTTCAGTCATCGTCCGGAAGGCCACACTACCCCAAGGGTGTGTTTTTAAAGTCTTCCAACGAGTCAAGAAGGTCGATAAATTCTGTACGACACATAATATTCGGGTCGCTTCCCCTAACAAACCACTCTACACATAATATTAGGGCTACCTTCACGACATCTTCGTGCTTCTTGCTATCAACTATCCTATTGAACACCTCCAGTACATGTTTCTTTAGGATAGGATATGAATTGAAGTATTTTTCTCTTATTGACTTCTTCAAACGAGGGATATTAGGTATGGAGAGGTCACCAAACTTCAGCCCAGTTATTAAGGTGAAGTCCATCTCGGAAAACTTTATGCGGTTCCCATGTATCTCGAATACAAGATTGCCTATATATCTCTCAATAAGTGAGTGAAAAATGGCTCCTATAAACTTAAATGATGGAATGTGTAAAAAAAATGAGAACGGGGTCTCCCTAAATATATTTATTCTACTGTCATTCTTCTCCAACCCAGGCTTGACGCTATCAAACCACCATGTCAAAGAACATCGGCATGATATGGAGGGGGCCGACTTGCCAAATCCCTTATGCAAGGGTTTGTTATCTGCAAGGATGAAAGAGAAATTCGAACAACGATAACATTTAATATTTAACAAAGCATAATGTTAAAGTTTGGAATGACCGTTAAATGCATGGAAATGACTGCGAAGTGAAGGGAAATGACCGCGAAATGCGTGGAAATGACGTTAATCAACACAGAATTGTTTGGAAAGACCGTGAAATGCACGGAAATGACTGTGTGAATCGAAATGACCGTGAAATGCACGGAAATGACTGTGAATTGAAGCGAAATGATCGTTAAATGCATGGAAATGACTGCGAAGTGAAGGGAAATGACCGCGAAATGCGTGGAAATTTGCCGTTAATCAACACGGAATTGTTTGGAAAGACCGTGTGAAATGCTCGGAAATGACTGTGAATTGAAGCGAAATGACCGTTAAATGCATGGAAATGACTGCGAAGTGAAGGGAAATGACCGCGAAAAGCGTGGAAATGACCGTTAATCAACACAGAATTGTTTGAAAAGACCGTGAAATGCTCGGAAATGACTGTGAGGTGAAGCGAAATGACCGTTAAATGCATGGAAATGACTGCGAAGTGAAGGGAAATGACCGCGAAATGCGTGGAAATGACCGTTAATCAACACGGAATTGTTTGGAAAGACCGTGAAATGCACGAAAATGACTGTGAAGTGAAGCGAAATGACCGTTAATTGCATGGAAATGACTGCGACGTGAAGGGAAATGACCGCGAAATGCGTGGAAATGACTGTGAAGTGAAGGGAAATGACCGTGAAATGAATGAAAAACCGTGAACTGAAGGGAATTGACTGCGAAGTTAGTTATATGTTTCTTGCAGTTGTGAGTCGAATTTCACTTAGCGCGAAGTCAATTCCATTCACTTTGTGGTCATTTTGAGTCAGTTCACGATCATTTAAACTCAATTCACGGTCATTTTAGGTCAGTTCACGGTCCTCATCAATAACTCAGTGGGTCCTCAGTCTATTAACTCAGTCGGTGCTCATCGGTCTTCATATAGCTTCACATCTCATTTTGTTCTTTGTTTCAAAAACCCTCATTGTGGGCCATTTGAGCATTAACTTTTGCACATTTATCAGGACATGCTATACCATTCAGTGTTTAAAATAAAATAGGGCTGTACACGAGTCAAGCTAGCTCGAACGACTCGCTTGAGACGTCCAGAGCCAGCTCGGATTGACTCGCCTAGAAAGGCCAACTCGAGTCAAGTAAAGTTGAGTTCAAGCCGAGTTAGACCATGGTGTATTGCAACTCGACTCGAATCGAACTCGACCGAGTTAGACCATGGTGTATTGCCAACTCGACTCGAATCGAACTCGACCGAGTTAGACCATGGTGTATTGCAACTCGACTCGAATCGAACTCGACTTGACTCAGCATGGACGAGTCCATCCGAGCTTCGCCCACATCGACTGGACCCGGCTCGATTTACGACACTAAAATCTTGTGGACCGTGAGCATATGACCGTACGTATATATAGTATAAAATATAGTGAGGTCCACAAAAAGCGAGGGATTTGAATATACCAGCCGTTCGAAGCTTCTTACGTGGGGGGACCATTTTCGTCCTTTCTTCGGTTCCCAAAAGACGAAAATGACGTGCTTTGGGTCTGTATTCTCGACCGGATAAAGGGGAAATAAAAAATAAAGAAAATGGAGGGTTTTAATGGAAGGTGAATATTCACAGAGGGGGAGAAGTAATCAGATAATCAGATTCGGTCCGCTAGGATGAAGGATCAGGGAGAGGAAAGAAGAAAAAAATAAGATTCGGTGGTCGTGGAGATGGGGGCTGGCAGCGTTCGAAGGGCATTTTTTAGAGCAGGGGCATTTTCGTCATGTGCAAGGGGTGTCCGTACGCCTGGGGAGTATTCACGGAAACTAAAAGAAATGGGCTTAAAAAGGTTGTGGGCCATATACTGGTCGTACAGTTGGAAATTTCTCGTCACTTTTTGGTTAAAAAAAAAATAGCAGTAAAATCACATTGTTTACAACAGTTTTGAACGGAAAGGGATTGGCTACTCCCATGCCACTAGCCAATGGCTAGTGGTCGGTGCTATGTGGGCCCCGCCATGATGTATGTGTTTCATCCATTCTGTCCACCCATTCTTCCATATCATTTTATGGTATTATCCCGTAAATGAGGATGATCCAAATCTCAAGTGGACCGCACAGTATTGATTGAACGCCTACAATTAAAAACTCCTTGGGGACAAAGGTTTTGGGATCAAGCTGATATATATTTTTCCATTCATGCAAGTCTGCATGACCTAATCAACAGTTTAGATGTAAAAATACCATTACGGTGGACCCTAGGAGGTTTTTTAATGGTCGAAATTCATCACTACTGTTTTCCAATGGGTGGTCCACCTGATATTTATATATACCTCATTTTTGGGATCAAGCCTTAAAACTATCTTTCAAAATGTATGGACGGCGTGGAAAAAAACATACATCATGGTGGGGTCCACATAGCACCGACCACTAGCCACCTGGCTAGTGGCGGCGTCACTAGCCAAACCGCGTCCGTTTTGAACAGTGCAATACAAACACACTAATAATGCTGGTCTTCGTAAAGTCCCATCTCCTTATCTAAATCTTCATGCTTTTCCCTGTATGCATCGGATTGCATCCACCTCTTCAATTGGATCATAATCCTCCACACAAAAGCCAATCTTCCTGTGTGGGGCTTGTTGTGTGTGTGTGTGTAAGATCTACTTCGTCCATCAGGGGTAGGCCCTTGTATTTATTGTACACATCTCAACAATCAACTTGATCGAAAGCTTATCATGCATGGTACCTTAAGTTCACGCAGTGGGGGCCATCTCAGTTTTGGCTGATTTTTTGGATTGTCCTTCATCCTTCTAAGCCACCTCTGATGAACGGCTTGGATGGAATATAAGCTGTTGATTGGACTTTTTTTTTTTTTTTTTTGAGTTAGCTTGTTAGTTACACACCCCGGCCACTGTCAGTCCACACTCCACTGTTAGCCACCCCCAAAATAAAAGTGTTGATTGGACGTAATTTTTTTGACCGATCGACAGTCTAACATTAGATACACACTTGATGGAGATGGTATGCAAATTCCAGCCGTTGAAATCAAAATCATATTCTCTCAATGGACCGGGCATCACATGGGCTTGGTGTACCAAACCCTTGCTTGGATTTGCTAGTTACACACGCAGCATACGTAGCACTCTGCAAATGTGAGGTAAGGGACCCACTTTCAAGATAACCACGCGCAAAAATCAAGCTGCTCCGATCAACAGCAAGCCACTCGATACACAACACATGGCGTGGGCCCATCTAATGAGGAGAAAAAGCCTTTTATCTTTGCATATATCATCATCTTCTCAGTGGGGGACACCTCATGCACCGCTCAGATGTAACCATCAATATGCCAGGTTGGCACGTGCAACGCATGCAAAGGTGCTCATGCAGAGGTACGAACGTGTGGGGCCAGAAAACCTCAACAGAAAACATGCACGCTTAAGCATAAGATGGATATTTTGTAAGTAATAATGGCACAAGCTCTTGCCAAAGGCATTTCGATCTTGTATTGACGATGTCACCCTTTAATGGTGGGCAAGCGTGGCAAGCACTTTCATACAATCCCCACACGCGAGTCTTGCTACTAAGTGTCATTCGGCCCACTTCGAATCAACCGTGTATATTGGAGTTGTGCACATTCAAGATAATGTGAAATCACAAACGTTTTCTTTTGACTTTTGACTGTCCTGCAGTGGAGCATTAGCCGTAGAACATTAATTGCATTGACTATATCATCCTAAAATCTGAACTTTTTGTTAGCGGGATTCCTGGTGGGATGATCTTGACCGTCTGAACTATCAGCCTGATGATTATCAGATGTGGCGAATCCATGTTAAGGCCCACCAAATGAATGGTTCTAACTACACCTACTTCATCACTAATTTCTAGTGTAGATGTATTATAAGTGGACTCTCAATGATTAGATTAATAGCATTAGAGCTCTTAAACTTCTAAAAAAAAAATAAAAAAATCATAGAGCTCTTACCTATAAAGAAAAGTAGAAAACTGCATGCGTAGACTGAGGGAAATTCCCCTGCAAGTGTTTTATAAAATAATATTGTTTTACAAGTAATTCACCTGCCTGTACCAAGTTATTCACATGCATGTACCTGATTATTCACCGACTCATACACTATTCTTTGTGTGGGCCCACCTTATTAAGTAAGTCCCACTATGATGATAATGGAACGCCCCAAAAGTCAGGCCTATCCAGTCATTAGGCGGGCCATACATTGTTATCTGTCGATGACTATCCAAAATACTCTAATTCACATTGATGAGTTTGATCTCTGGGGCTGCTAAAAAATTCATAATAGAGCAATCCCATGGTAAGTTGGATGTTATATCACACTATGGTAGGCCCACGTATATGTTAGGGTATAGAATTTTTTCTACATATCTGCCTCTTTTTCTATACATGAGGCCAAGCTCATGGGAGCTTCTCATGAGGCTGAGCTTCATAATCCCCACCGTGATGTGTTGATAGACATCCACACCATGCATTTGGTAGTTTTTTATTAGGTCAACGTGTGTGCCAAAATCAGTTGTATCCGGAACTCAGGTGGGCCAAACCTTATGAAATCAAGAAAAATAATACTTAAAACATCTAAAAGCACTTGGTGAGGCCCACCTCAATTTTGTAATGGCATAAAGTTTGGTGTGACTCCTCATCCACGTGGGACATACACAATAGATAGGTTGGATGACTGAGCCACATCTCATTAGGCCTTATATGTAATAAGACACACACAATGGATAGGTTGGATGTATGAGCCACATCTCATTAGGCCTTATATGTAATAAGAAAGGTTTCAATGGGCGAAAGTCCACTCTCACCTGTTGTATGTGGTGTGGCCCACCTAAATCATGGATTGGCTTGATTTTTAAACCCATAACTCACCGTTGAAGCATGCATCTGATTAATGGGATGGATGTCTTTCATACATCACAGTGGAGCCACGTAGGTTTAACATCATAGGAAGCTTCCCGTGAGGTCCACCAGAGATACCATTTCCCAGGCATGCATGTAACCTGCACCTATGCACACGTGTCATGGCGTCTAATCCGAACGGTCCATGTGATGCGGCATCCCATTAAACCTCAAGGGATCAATTTTCACCAAAATCTAAAACTCTGGTGGGCCATAGAAAAGAGAGATGTAAATCAAGGGAGGAAACTGTTTTCCTTTTCTATAGCCCACCAAAGTTTTGGATCAAAGTAAAAGTTGGACCCCGGGGGTTTCCTGGGATGCTCCATCACATGGACGGTTCAGATGTTGGACTCACATCAGGCATAATAAGTTCTCAAGAAAGTTCACACAAGTTCCATGCGAACCGGTGCACAGGATACCAGTACTCTCTTCTCTCTTATTTTTAAAGCTTGTTCACACTTCAGTGTTGAAACGAGGTATCTTTTTTCACTCGGTCTACCACTTGAGCTATGGACGCAGGATACCAGTTCTCTCTCTCTCTCTCCTCTCTTCCTCTCTCTCTCTCTCTCTATTATATATATATATATATAATATATATATATATATATATATTATATAAACTCTTTCGAAAATGAAGTTCTTAAATTCTAAAATGCATAATCTCAATAAGCATGTTGGGAAGCCGGCATCAGATAAAGCTAAAAAGAAAAGAGTAAGAAAACGTTACGAAGAAGAAATGCACTTTGGAAAAGTAAGCTGCTACTTCGGAAACCTTACCTTAGTCCCTTTTTCTAAAGTCGTGCAAATCATATAAAACTAGTCAGTACTGAGAACTGTCTGCCTGCAACATTTCATATTCAATGCTTTCTTTTCCATCAATTTATCAATCGTGTACAGCATCTGAGCCATAGAAAAGGTGGGCCAAACCATAGAGATCACCGTGGACAAAAATCGGATAAAACAACACATTACATTGGCAAAACTATGTATTGAGTCATACAATCGGCTATCTTTAAAGTTTGACAGTGGATCCCGCCTGATGAGTGGACCATCTTGGTTTCCGCTCCAGGTGATGTTTTCCATGCGGTCGACCTTTGCCACGGCTAAGATGTTCTACACAAACAACACGTTAGCAGGAGAGAGTGTAGTATGTGAAAGTTCTCATGCAGACATTTCTACCTTTTAATCATCCACTTCAAAATTGCTAGGAAAAAGCACTACAAGCATATAACCGTGTCCCACGAAATGGGTGGACTGGATTGATTTTGGGATAACGTCATGTACATGGTGGAGCTTGATGGACGGCTCATATGTTCCACATGTCTGCACTA
>JAJHSJ010000003.1:88719063-89175667 GCA_021015155.1 Magnolia officinalis | reverse complement strand
CTTCTTGATGTCTTTTTTCATGATGAGCATGTCATTAACGTATAATAACAGAACCAAGAAATCACCATCTGAGAACTTGCGCGTGAACACACAGAGGTCCAACTCCGTTCTGTCATACCCATGCTGTAACATGAACGAATCAAACTTCTTGTACCATTGCCGTTGAGCTTGTTTCATCTCCATACAAGTTCTTCCTCAGCCTACACACCATATGCTTTTTGCCCTTGACTTCGAACCCCTCTGGTTGATGCATGTAGATCTTTTCTTCCAGGTCATCATGGATGAAGACAGTTTTAACATCTAACTGCTCTATCTCCAGATCCATGCTAGCCGCCAACCCAAGCAACACCTGTATGGATGTCATCTTCACCACTGGTGAGAATATCTCCTCGAAGTCTAACCTTTCCTTTGACTAAACCCTTTCACCACAAGTCTGGCCTTGAACATCGTCTGTGAACTCTTCTGCTTAATCTTCTTTCTGAACACCCACTTGTTGCTCAAAGCTTTCTTGCCCTTAACCAATTTCACCATATCATAGGTGTGGTTCTTATGTAAATATTTCATCTCCTCTTGCATAGCTTTCAACACTCCCCCTTATGCTCGTCGGCTAGGGCCTCAGAATAATCTTTTAGCTCTCCCCCATCAGTCAGCATAATGTACTCATGTGGCGAGTACCTCTTGGACGACGGTCTGTCCCTAAATGACCTCCTCACCTGTGGCTCAACAGGTGGATCAAGTGGGGGTTGCTCTCCTGGTCCATCTTCTGAAGGAACTCCCTCGTCCTCTATATCTTGTTGTACTCCCCCGTCATCAGGCACCACGGGAGGAATAATCGGATCCATGTCCTCTAGCTTACCTGAACTAGGTTGGTTCTTCTATAGCTTACCAATGTCTTCTATACACTGATCTTCAAAAATACCACATCTCTGCTCCCGACGAGCTTCTTCTCGGTCGGATCCCACAATCTGTAACCAAACTTTTCATCACCGTACCCCAAGAACACACACTGCCTGATTTTCATATCGAGTTTGGACCTCTCATCCTTTAGTATGTGAACGGATGCCCTGTATCCAAACACCTTGAGATGACTGTACGATGGATCCTGTCTAGTCCACACCTTCTCAGGTACTTCTCCATTCAATAGGGGCTGATGGAGACCTGTTTATCAAATACATTGTTGTGTGCATTGCTTCTTCCCTAGAACGTCTTGGGCAACTTCGCATGGGATAACATGCATCTGATTCTCTCAACAATGGTGCGATTCATTCGCTCAGCTACACCATTATATTGGGGGTCTTAAGAACTGTCTATTCATGCCATATACCCAGGGACTTGCAGTACTCATGAAAGTCGCCAATGTATTCACCACCATTGTCAGTGCGGATGCACTTCAATGATCTACTTGTCTCTCTCTCTCGACCATAGCATGAAACAATTTAAATACACCAAAGACCTCGTCCTTTGATTTCAAAGCATAAACCCAAACCCTCTTAGATGCATCATCTATAAAAGTGACAAAATACATGCCCCACCCAAAGTTTTTATCCTCATAGGACCACAAACATCAGAATAAACTAAATCTAATTCATGCACTTTATTAACATGAGAAGCAGATTTAATAAATGAAACTCTATGTTGTTTCCCTGATAAACAATCAAGACAGGTTTTGAGAGGCATACCTGTCACATTTGGAAGGAGCCGCTTCCTCGCTAGTAGCTGAAGCTCTTTTTCACTCATGTGGCCTAGACACTTGTGCCATATGTCAATTGCTGATTTCTTCTGCTGCGTTCAACCCACCCTTATACACACTGACACTTGCCTTATAAAGGGTGCAACACTTCTTTCCTCTAACTGTGATCAACGAACCCTTGATGAGCTTCCAACGCCCACCAGCAAAACGGCTTTCATAGTTAGCATCATCCAACTTTCCCGTCGACATCAAGTTGAGGCAAAGGTCTGGGATATGCCTCACATCCCTAAACCAATGTGCAGCCCACATTGCTCTTCACACAAATATCACCGACCCCTACGATCTTCGATACGCTAGAATTTTCCATCTTCACGATCCCATAGTCACTTGACTTGTAGCTTGTGAAAAAATCTCTACGTGGAGTCGCATGAAAAAAAGCTCCCGAGTCTATCGCCCAGTCGGTGTCCTGACTCGTAGCCGTGAGACATACATCGTGATCTGCTGAAAGAATAACTACAACGTCGCGCCATCTGAAGCGACCGCAATGGAATCCGATTCATCTTCCTTCTCCTTTCCTTTCCTTTCTTGTCGTTCTTCTTACCACACAACATTCATGCTTGTAGTGGCCCTTCTTGCCACAATTCCAGCATTCAACATCTTTCCTGGTACTTGACTTGCCTCTTGATTTATCTCGGGCCTTCCCGCCCTTCCTGTTCTTTCCTCTCCTCTGTTCCTGTGTCATAAGGGCCTCTTGCTGAGTCGACCCCTGAGACTTCCTCTTTGTCTCCTCATTAAAGAGACAACTGGTTACCTGTTCCATGGATATCTTTCCGTCTGGCGCAGAGTTACTTAAAGACATCACCAATGTCTCCTAACAGTCAGGCAATGAACTAAGTAATAACAAAACCTGAAATTCATCATTCAGGACCATCTTCATAGAAGAGAGTTGGTTCACTATATTGGTGACCTCATTCATGTGCTCGGCCATAAAACCACCATCCTTGAACTTGAGATTCACAAGTCGCTTTATCAGAAAAATCTTTTTATCGGCTGTCTTCCTCTCATATAGCCCTTCCAATTTCAGTCATAGGCTAGCGGCTGAGGTTTCCGTAGACACATGGTGGAATACGGAATCGTCCAAGCATTGTCTAATAAACCCCACCACCTTTCGGTCCATTTTCTTCCAATAATCATCAGACATATCCTTGAATTTTGCTGATATGCCTAAAATTAGAGAATATAGGTCCTTGCAATAAAGCAAGTCCTCCATCTTAGCCTCTATATGGTCTAATTAGAACCATTGAGGCTGATCATCCTTGATGAGCCACCTTCCATAATTCAAAACCGATCCTACCCGTTCAATGAACTTATCTCTTATACCACTTTGTTGGAGGCCTTGCACAAAACCTTAAGATCTAGCCTCCCGAAACAAACCAGAATTATGGATATATAATAATAAATAAATCAAAATAAATCACACACCACACAAGAGATTTTTAACATAAACCAAACCAAAGAGGTAAAAACTACGGGACCTCGTCTAAATCAACAATCCACTATGAAGAGAACGTTACAACTTTCTTCACTCACGCAGGAGTGGATAAACAATGAAAGAATAAAAGAAAAACGGAGAGATCTCACCGATTATGATGATGTAGAAGTGCTGAGATATAAATTACACAGTAAATAACTTCCACGAGCATAACTCCCTTCTACAAGCTTCCTCTCTCTCTTTTTCTCTTTCTCTCACACATTTGATAGCCCTAAACCCTTTAACAAATCCCTTATAAAGCTTTAGAAAACCCTTTTGTCATACCTAGAAAGCCCTAGGTACCTCCTATTTATAGTTTAGGAAACTCCCTTCGCATGCTTGTTGCAAAATGACTCAAAATCCGCAATCCATTCAAAATCGCAGAACAAATCTGCGTAACCACGACCGGTCGAGATAAGGCCACGATCGGTCGAGCGCCACCCACGACCGGTCGAGCACCCCTGGAAAAAATATTCCAAAGTCGTTGGACTTTGAGTCGAGTCAGAGCTCGACTCCACGACTAGTCGTGCACCAGGCCTCGACCGGTTGAGCGAGGGTCACGACCGGTCGAGCATGGGACAAAAAATCCCATCAATAGGTAGATTCGAAACCTAACCAATCAAATCCTAGCCGATCATCTAAATCATCTGGAGACCTTATTTAACACCTTAAAATTGTCTTTATCCGACCTGTAAAGAATAACAAATCCGAACGGCTTAAATATTAAGGGTATTTAGCATCTCCCTCAAGCAACCAATAAACTCGATTGATAAAATAAAATAGTAGGCTCGTGGTGAGCCAACAATGATGTTATCGTCCTTACTTTCATTTTTCGTTCCCACAGGTGTTGAGGAATCTATTTTTTCAAACAAAATGGTGTAAAGTATACCCACACCTGCCACAAGCAAACATCCACTTGGCATACTTTTTACCTAATCAAGATCTTGTTTCCCTCATGTAGATGCTAAAATGACAAATGTAACATTGTCGGCCCACCACAAGCTGACAGTCTCGATCTGTATATGTAGTTCTTCACACATCCGTAACGTATTTGCATATCCAATCACACTTTTATTTTCTTTCTTTTGCATCTCTTTTTTATTACATTTGCCTAAGTGAAGTCATTTGAGTATGTGAAGTAAAGCTAGAATATATTTACTTTTGCATGCATAACCCCTCCTATGTTATGTGAAGCGACTAAATAAATAATATCGAAATTCTGTTGAATATCTCCAAAAGTCATAATATTTCATATAGTACAGATCACACGCTGCAAGCAGAAAATGATTCCTAACCCTTTTTCTTTATCATCGAGGCCCTCGCTCAGAGTCGACTGTCGATGATTAACCGCAAGAATCACTTAAGTTGGAGAATTTTGCAATTCCCTTACTCATAAGTGATTTTACAATTTCTAGCAGATTATAAATTTTAAATTTCATTTGATTAGTGGTAACTCGAAAAATCAATTACCAGTCAATTCTACACTTCATCAGCATAATTGAAAATAGGAATAAAAGTGATCACGTACACTATTAGAAGGATTCATAACTTCTAGTCTAGTACATGCATTGAGGTTAGAAAGCTTCTTTTTATCTAATACACAATCTGCCATGTATGTAGATAATAGTTAGTAGCTCAAATCTTCATCAACAAAGTTTTGTTTAAGCTGATTTTCACGGACTCACATTTCTAAATGTTTTGAATATATATTTTATTGCTCAACCGCACGCCTTCTTGCATGAGCACTTTTGCGCACCTTTGCACACGTGTCTTTGGCACAATATCTGAATGGTCGACATGATGTGGCACCTTGAAACCTCACTAGCCTGACTAGTCGATACGAAACTTTGGTGGGCCACAGCAAAAGGAAATAGTTTTCTTCCTTTGATTTGCATTTCTATTTGCTATGGCACACTAGAGTTTTATTGGGCTGAAAATTGAGCTAATAAAGTTTCAGGGGTAAAGCATCACGTGGACAGTACAAATTCTATGCTCATGACACGTGTGCACCTTTTGCGCACACGGGTGCTCACGTAAGATCACGAAGGTGCGCAGGTGAGCATTCCTCTCTATATATAGAGTCATGCTCTCCTGCGCACCTACGCACATGTGTACTTTTGCACATGTGTCATGGGTGTCTAATCTGAACGGTTCATGTGATGCGGAATTCCATAAAACCTTATATGACAAATTTTCACCCTAATCTAAAATTCTGGTGGGCTATAGCAAAGAGAAATGCAAATCAAGGGAGGAAACTGTTTTTATATTTTCATGGCCTATCAAAGTTTTAGATCAAAGTAAAACTTAGGCCCAGGGGGTTTCACGAGGTGCTTCTTCACATGAACGGTTCAGATTTTTGATCCACATCACATATGATGGGTTCTCAAAAAAGTTTGTACTTCGTACGTACAAACTGGTTGGCAGGTGAGCGTTTCCGTGTACGTGTATTATATATTATATATATTATATATAAGTATATATATATATATAATATATATATATATATATATATATATAATCTAAGGGTCAAGTGTTGAAATTTTATGTTTGACTGTTAATTTATTTCATTATGTTCGATTAAAAATCAACGATCATGAGCTTACTAATATCCAACCTCCCGGGCCCACATAATATTAGCACAAAAGCAAATAAGGCACAAATGATTTAAGGGATTTTTTACCATGAATTCTCGGGAAATAACGGTATTACCAAAAAGTTCTCGAAAAAGAAAATATGCTCTTATAGAGGTTGAAATAACCAAAACGTCCTCATCCACTTTTCCGTTAAGGAGTGGTTGAGTTGAGGATTACTCGGTCCACATGTGGTTTCTTCTATAACATCCAACCCCCTTTCAAAAGTATACCCAATTATGATATCAGATAAATAAAAGATGAAGGTGATCCAAACACTGGTGGGCCACAACCATTATAAAAAAACAAAAAAAACAAAAAAAAAACAATTAACCATCCATAAAACTATAATTCACATGCGCCCCACCTGATGTTGTTAGTTTATCTAATCGTTATGATTAAGTATACTATTAACGGCTTGGATATCACACATAAAGCACAAAGGTCCACAATGCACGACTCCAATGTATTCTAGAGGGGTAAAACAAGAAAAAGAAGAAGACAACATAGGGTGATTTGGTCATTTCAGACCCTGAAAGGCATGTTCTTGTGCTCAGTATAAGGCAGGTCACTTTTTGGTTAAAAAAAAAAATAGCAGTAAAATCACATTGTTTACAACAGTTTTGAACGGAAAGGGATTGGCTACTCCCATGCCACTAGCCAATGGCTAGTGGTCGGTGCTTGTGGGCCCCACCATGATGTATGTGTTTCATCCATTCTGTCCACCCATTCTTCCATATCATTTTATGGTATGATCCCATAAATGAGGATGATCCAAATCTCGAATGGACCGCACAGTATTGATTGAACGCCTACACTAAAAACTTCTTGGGGCCACAAGGTTTTGGATCAATCTGATATATATATTTTTCCATTCATCCAAGTCTGCATGACCTAACCAACAGTTTAGATGTAAAATAACCATTACAGTGGACCCTAGGAGGTTTTTAATGGTCGACATTCAATCACTACTGTTTTCCAATGGTGTGGTCCACCTGATATTTATATATACCTCATTTTTGGGATCAAGCCTTAAAACTATCTTTCAAAATGTATGGACGGCGTGGATAAAACACATACATCATGGTGGGGTCCACATAGCACCGACCACTAGCCACCTGGCTAGTGGCGGCGTCACTAGCCAAACCGCGTCCGTTTTGAACAGTGCAATACAAACACACTAATAATGCTGGTCTTCGTAAAGTCCCATCTCCTTATCTAAATCTTCATGCTTTTCCCTGTATGCATCGGATTGCATCCACCTCTTCAATTGGATCATAATCCTCCACACAAAAGCCAATCTTCCTGTGTGGGGCTTGTTGTGTGTGTGTGTGTGTAAGATCTACTTCGTCCATCAGGGGTAGGCCCTTGTATTTATTGTACACATCTCAACAATCAACTTGATAGAAAGCTTATCATGCATGGTACCTTAAGTTCACGCAGTGGGGGCCATCTCAGTTTTGGCTGATTTTTGGATTGTCCTTCATCCTTCTAAGCCACCTCTGATGAACGGCTTGGATGGAATATAAGCTGTTGATTGGACTTTTTTTTTTTTTTTTTGAGTTAGCTTGTTAGTTACACACCCCGGCTACTGTCAGTCCACACTCCACTGTTAGCCACCCCCAAAATAAAAGTGTTGATTGGACGTAATTTTTTTGACCGATCGACAGTCTAACATTAGATACACACTTGATGGAGATGGTATGCAGATTCCAGCCGTTGAAATCAAAATCATATTCTCTCAATGGACCGGGCATCACATGGGCTTGGTGTACCAAACCCTTGCTTGGATTTGCTAGTTACACACGCAGCATACGTAGCACTCTGCAAATGTGAGGTAAGGGACCCACTTTCAAGATAACCACGCGCAAAAATCAAGCTGCTCCGATCAACAGCAAGCCACTCGATACACAACACATGGCGTGGGGCCCATCTAATGAGGAGAAAAAAGCCTTTTATCTTTGCATATATCATCATCTTCTCAGTGGGGGACACCTCATGCACCGCTCAGATGTAACCATCAATATGCCAGGTTGGCACGTGCAACGCATGCAAAGGTGCTCATGCAGAGGTACGAACGTGTGGGGCCAGAAAACCTCAACAGAAAACATGCACGCTTAAGCATAAGATGGATATTTTGTAAGTAATAATGGCACAAGCTCTTGCCAAAGGCATTTCGATCTTGTATTGACGATGTCACCCTTTTAATGGTGGGCAAGCGTGGCAAGCACTTTCATACAATCCCCACACGCGAGTCTTGCTACTAAGTATCATTCGGCCCACTTCGAATCAACCGTGTATATTTGGAGTTGTGCACATTCAAGATAATGTGAAATCACAAACGTTTTCTTTTGACTTTTGACTGTCCTGCAGTGGAGCATTAGCCGTAGAACATTAATTGCATTGACTATATCATCCTAAAATCTGAACTTTTTGTTAGCGGGATTCCTGGTGGGATGATCTTGACCGTCTGAACTATCAGCCTGATTATTCAGATGTGGCGAATCCATGTTAAGGCCCACCAAATGAATGGTTCTAACTACACCTACTTCATCACTAATTTCTAGTGTAGATGTATTATAAGTGGACTCTCAATGATTAGATTAATAGCATTAGAGCTCTTAAACTTCTAAAAAAAAATAAAAAAATCATAGAGCTCTTACCTATAGAAAAGTAGAAAACTGCATGCGTAGACTGAGGGAAATTCCCCTGCAAGTGTTTTATAAAATAATATTGTTTTACAAGTAATTCACCTGCCTGTACCAAGTTATTCACATGCATGTACCTGATTATTCACCGACTCATACACTATTCTTTGTGTGGGCCCACCTTATTAAGTAAGTCCCACTATGATGATAATGGAACGCCCCAAAAGTCAGGCCTATCCAGTCATTAGGCGGGCCATACATTGTTATCTGTCGATGACTATCCAAAATACTCTAATTCACATTGATGAGTTTGATCTCTGGGGCTGCTAAAAAATTCATAATAGAGCAATCCCAATGGATAAGTTGGATGTTATATCACACTATGGTAGGCCCACGTATATGTTAGGGTATAGAATTTTTTCCACATATCTGCCTCTTTTTCTATACATGAGGCCAAGCTCATGGGAGCTTCTCATGAGGCTGAGCTTCATAATCCCCACCGTGATGTGTGATAGACATCCACACCATGCATTTGGTAGTTTTTTATTAGGTCACCGTGTGTGCCAAAAATCAGTTGTATCCGGAACTCAGGTGGGCCAAACCTTATGAAATCAAGAAAAATAATACTTAAAACATCTAAAAGCACTTGGTGAGGCCCACCTCAATTTTGTAATGGCATAAAGTTTGGTGTGACTCCTCATCCACGTGGGACATACACAATAGATAGGTTGGATGACTGAGCCACATCTCATTAGGCCTTATATGTAATAAGACACACACAATGGATAGGTTGGATGTATGAGCCACATCTCATTAGGCCTTATATGTAATAAGAAAGGTTTCAATGGGCGAAAGTCCACTCTCACCTGTTGTATGTGGTGTGGCCCACCTAAATCATGGATTGGCTTGATTTTTAAACCCATAACTCACCGTTGAAGCATGCATCTGATTAATGGGATGGATGTCTTTCATACATCACAGTGGAGCCACGTAGGTTAACATCATAGGAAGCTTCCCGTGAGGTCCACCAGAGATACCATTTCCCAGGCATGCATGCTAACCTGCACCTATGCACACGTGTCATGTTCGTCTAATCCGAACGGTCCATGTGATGCGGCATCCCATTAAACCTCAAGGGATCAATTTTCACCCAAATCTAAAACTCTGGTGGGCCATAGAAAAGAGAGATGTAAATCAAGGGAGGAAACTGTTTTCCTTTTCTATCGCCCACCAAAGTTTTGGATCAAAGTAAAAGTTGGGCCCCGGGGGTTTCCTGGGATGCTCCATCACATGGACGGTTCAGATTTTGGACTCACATCACGCATAATAAGTTCTCAAGAAAGTTCACACAAGTTTCATACGAACCGGTGCACAGGATACCAATACTCTCTCTCTCTCTTATTTTTAAAGCTTGTTCACACTTCAGTGTTGAAACGAGGTATCTTTTTTCACTCGGTCTACCACTTGAGCTATGGACGCAGGATACCAGTTCTCTCTCTCTCTCTCTCTCCTCTCTCTCCCTCTCTCTCTCTCTCTCTCTTCTCTATCTCTATATATATATAATATATATATATATATATATATATATAAACTCTTTCGAAAATGAAGTTCTTAAATTCTAAAATGCATAATCTCAATAAACATGTTGGGAAGCCGGCATCAGATAAAGCTAAAAGAAAAGAGTAAGAAAACGTTACGAAGAAGAAATGCACTTTGGAAAAGTAAGCTGCTACTTCGGAAACCTTACCTTAGTCCCTTTTTCTAAAGTCGTGCAAATCATATAAACTAGTCAGTGCTGAGAACTGTCTGCCTGCAACATTTCATATTCAATGCTTTCTTTTCCATCAATTTATCAATCGTGTACAGCATCTGAGCCATAGAAAAGGTGGGCCAAACCATAGAGATCACCGTGGACAAAAATCGGATAAACAACACATTACATTGGCAAAACTATGTATTGAGTCATACAATCGGCTATCTTTAAAGTTTGACAGTGGATCCCGCCTGATGAGTGGACCATCTTGGTTTCCGCTCCAGGTGATGTTTTCCATGCGGTCGACCTTTGCCACGGCTAAGATGTTCTACACAAACAACACGTTAGCAGGAGAGAAAGTGTAGTATGTGAAAGTTCTCATGCAGACATTTCTACCTTTTAATCATCCACTTCAAAATTGCTAGGAAAAAGCACTACAAGCATATAACCGTGTCCCACGAAATGGGTGGACTGGATTGATTTTGGGATAACGTCATGTACATGGTGGAGCTTGATGGACGGCTCATATGTTCCACATGTCTGCACTATGCCCCTCTATTGATTTACTTCAAAAAAAAAAAAAAATGAAATTTCTTTAAAATATATTCTCTTTATCATATTTAAGTACTAAGAATGGAATCACATAGAATAAAAGAATTGATTCCAACAAGAAACTAATTTCAAGCATTTCCCAAGGCCCAAATATAAGAATTTGCTTATGGATAAGAATATTTTCAGGACATTCAAACAACCCATTAACATCACATGAAGCACAGAAGGAAAAGAAATTACTAGGTACTGGATCTTCCTAATGAAATGACAAATTCCTCTTTCAAAACTAGCTAAAACCATTACTATCTTTCACTCAAGCCATCCCCCCAAATGGTATGTATATATGCAAAACTCTCAACATTCCCTACATCTTACAACATGCTCTAAAAAAAGGCTAAAAGAGAGTGAGGGAGAGAATGCTATCAAATTCAAGGAAAGCATCTCCCTACATTCATAAACAGAATACAACAACATACTTCAGTGGTAGAAGAACTCTCACTCCTTTTGTAGCAGACCACAAGCTCAGAAAGGGGTCCCTATTTCACTCCTTGTATCAGTTGGGCTGTACAATGCAGACCTGTTCCTGGGTCTGTTCTCCTCCAATTGCTTCACCACTTCATCCATATCAGGTCTAACGGACGCCACTGGGGCACAGCACCCCATTGCAAGTTTCAACGCCTGCACCAACCCATCTTCCATCGGACTCCTTATCCCTTTCAGCACCTCCACGTCGAAAACCTCCATCGTTGTCTCCTCCAACACGGCCACCTTTACGAGTGATGGTAAATCCACAAACTGTCCGCTCCTGGCATCCTTGCCAGGCTTCTTGCCCAAGAGGATCTCCAACAGGAGTATCCCAAAAGCGTAGACGTCGGTCCTTGAATTGCACTTCTTCATCTTGTTTAGCTCTGGAGCCTTGTAACCATCGGTCTTTGCAGCGGCTACCATCTCATCAGCAACAGCAGGGAACCATTAGCTTGTCGAGGCCGCATTCTGTCAACCTGGCAACGAAGAACTCGTCGACGAGGACATTCTTAGACCGCACATTCCCATGGGTGATGGGTGTTTCCTGGCCTGTGTGGAGATAGGCGAGCGCACGAGCAATGTCCAGAGCGATTTTGTGCCGTCGGGCCCAATTCAGAAATGGCTTGCCTGCCCTGGTTTCTGTACAAACCAACAGTACTAGGGGAAATCAACTCCCGTCTGCCATTTTAACTTTCATGTTTGACATTGGATTTAATGGAAATAATGCAAAAAGCAAGATGAGAAGGAAATCCACGAGTTCTAAGAGACTAGAGAAATATCTGTTTCAAAAATGAAAAATCTGTAATTCTAAAAGAAGGTGATTGTGACACTGATGAGAACTGTGGGTCCAGAACGTAACAACATCTGACTCAAGGATGGAAAAATACTGTGAAAAGATCGTGCGTTCACATTGCTATACAGGAGATTGTACAAATGGTTGTCATCCATCCATTCGTGGTGGGAGGTTTATCTCTAACAAACAAGAGAACATGGTGTCAATGAGGAGACTGTACCAAAACACCCGCTTTGAATGTGCATAGAGGTTCCTGCCCACCATGAATGAGCAAGCGGGAGCCATCAGCATGCAAGCTCTTGCTACCATTTGAGACAGTGAAATCGAGCTCGACAAATGAGGCATTAGGAGATGAATCATTGCACACTGCTGTCCATGATATGCCCATTCAGTTACATGCTTAGATAATTGTTGGAAACCTAATTGTGACTGTTTTCTGTTGTTGTTGAGTATGTCCTGCCTGTGTCGCCACACAGAACCACCAACATGTGTCACCTCATGGGACCCAAATGCAGAGCTGGTTTGGTGATAATAGCCATCCATCCCAGGTGCTACTCTGAATACCCTACTGTCCAATAATCACACCGAAAGGATGATCCTGAGTACTGACTCATCCATTTGTGGGGCTTAACATCAGCCATTGAAGATCTTCTCAATGTCCACATTCATCTATATATATATATGAATCATCCTTCAGTTTAAGTTTCTTACTATGCTCTGTCTAGGGTACCACAAGAACATGTACAGTTCCAATCATCAGAACATCTCTAATTTGGGTTGCGATCCTGAATCGCCATATAGGCAAAATTAGTTGATGCAGGTCCCAATCAGGTGGCACATGGTAGTGTGGCCATGGCCATGGCTATGTATCCACCTTTTTAATGTACTTTCTCTAAAATTATCAGTCTAAAACAAGGAGCTTACCTAGTAAATGAGAATTGAAAAAAAATAAATAAAAATAAAATAAAATCCATACGCCTAGTTTCTAAGCCACTCAGCTTGGTTTGTTCTGGTTTTCATTATTGTTCTTGAATATCATTTCAACAGAGATTGTAGCTTTAGAAATGGAAAAGGCAAATATATGGAGACTCACCATGTAGAATATCATGAAGGCTCTTGTTGGGAAGATAGTCATAAATGAGGAGCTTCTCCCCTCTCTCTCCTTGATAGAAAGCCCTGAGTGGAACCAGATTCTCGTGCCGAACACGGCCCAGCTGCCTGATCACAGGCAAACACGAAGCTCGATCCTTGCAGCTACCTTCTCTCAACAGCCTCAAAGCGATGGTCCCACCATCAACAAGCTTCGCTTTGTAAACTGTCCCATAGCTCGTCTTCTCCATCACCTGACCCGTTGCATTCAACACATCGTCCAGTGTCAAATGCTCACCGCCCTGAAACAAAACCAGCTTCCCTTCGGCCCCACCACCACCAACACCACCATTCTCCTCATCTTCCCTTTCCTCCTCATCATCAAGCTTCTGTGCCCTGTTCTTCCTCCTCTTACCTTGCACAAACCCAATCGACAACGAAGCCAGAACAACGACACCCGCCATCAAACCAATCACAATCCCCGCAATGGCGCCCGAACTCAACCCAGAACTTCCCCTGCATTTCCCCAAAGGTGGGCCACAGAGCTCGGGATTGTTACCTATGAAAGCCTCAGAGCCAAACTTCGATCCCACTGTCGGCAATACCCCACTAAAATTATTGTAAGAAAGGTTCAACCGATCAAGATTCAGCGCAGATAGTGTCTCTGGAATCGAACCGACAAACAGATTGTTCCCAAGATCTAACTCCTTCAACCCACCGAAATTCATCAAAAAATTCGGGAATTCGCCTTCAAACCTGTTATTGCCCAAATCCAAGACGTGCAAATTCGGACACGTCGAGTTGGGCAGCGCTGGCTCGGGGAGGAAACCCGATAGATGGTTCCCGTGGAGATGGAGCGAGCCGAGCCGATCGCAGAGGTTCCAAATCGACGGAGGGAGTGACCCGTTGAGCGCATTCCCGCCCAAGTCGACCTCGGCAAGGGATGGGCTATTGCCAAGCTCGAGCGGGACCGACCCTGAAAGCGAGTTGACGGCGAGGTAGAGGGACTGTAGGGAAGAAAGCTCGCCAATCTCTTTTGGGATTGTGCCGGAAAGCCCAGCAGCGGCGAGCTGGATAGAGAGGAGCTGGAGGGTGGATTCTTGGGTGAGAGAGAGATTGGAAAAGGAAGGAGAAGACTGATCACAGAGAAGAGGAGAGCCGTTAGATAAGGCCCACTTGAGGCCTCTCCAACGGCAGATGGGGATGGAAGCGTTCCAAGTAGAGAGGAGGAGGTTGTCTGAGGAGCCTTGAAGAGATGGTTTGATTTTCTGGAGGAGGATGGTAGCATCAGACGCGTCTGAGGCTTTCGGAGAAGAGAAGAAGGAGAGAAAGAAAAGGAGATAGAAGGAGAAGGAGAAGGAGAGAGACGCCATGAGAGAGTATGATGAGAAGAGAAGAAAGAAAAAGAGAAAAAGGAGAGAGAAAAGAAAGGAGAGAAAGGGGGGGAGGTGGGTGTGGGGTTTTTGAGGTGGGTTTTAGAAACGAGAAAGGACCGTTGCACCGCGGGAGCACCGATTCCCGGAGTACTCTTCATCGGGTACCAAACACCCACCACGTGGACTTGATTTTGTGGTTTGACCCATTCGGTCCGTACAGGTGGGGTCCATTATCTGCGGATTATGGTGGGCCCCAATTTCGGATGGGGATGTCTCAAACAGTCACAGATTGGATAGCAAAAGAGAAAAAAAAGAAAAAGAAAAAAAACTAAAAGGGGTTGTTGATATTCTAGTTTGGAAGATTTCTGGAGCGTAGCTCATCTACCATCGGACCTATTATATCAATGGTCCGGATCACAAGATCATGGGCTCCATTTTTACAGAATTCATACATTACACCCAATCACTCTCTTTTCAACAATTTAGGCACGTGTACAGATCGATCGTAACTGTTCAAGATGTATGGTAAACATGCTTCACAGTAAACACAACATAAAAAAACGGAAATATGAACCTTTTACAATCAACAGAAGCATTTATAGTTGAAGTTTTTTCCATGGCCTATCCACGGTGGGATCCACCACTTGAACGGTTCAGATCACTCTATTAGTCATTCTCCAACGGCGATCTTCACATTCCAAAACACGTGCTCCGGCCGCACACGCTACCTGTTCTCTTTTAGAAAAGCTGGGTTTTGTTGACTGGGAGTGCTTCGTAAGGAGCTATCTCCGACTTTTTATTTCTCTTGCATTTTCAATAAAATGGGTTTTAGCATAATTAATGATTTTTGAGGAAGTAGATGTGTTTGGGAAGTGGGCTCAAAAGAGGTTGGTTTTGTGCACGCCCGCTATCCTGACTGTTGATTGTTTGACGGGAGAATCCTGTGCGGTGGCCTTCGAGTCTTTTGTCTTTTCATAGAAAAGAAAAAGAATGATTTGAAATTTCCTATGTTTTTTTTTAAAAAATAAATAAATAATGGAGGGGATGTATGATAGCCTGCGTGACTACGTAATTATTTGGTACTGCGGGCTAAAGATAAGACCCGAAACGATGATGGACCCGATTATAATTGGCTGGGTGGAGTTTTAGTCCAGAGGTGACTCGTGTGAGTCGACTTGGAATGGGTGAGACCCAAGCGGATTCAACATCAGGAGTCACCCGTTCAATCGACTTGAGACACGATCACCGAGTCTTTTAAATATGATAGGGACGGATGAGTAGTCCCAAGTGAAGTCCTGCAACTGCGGCTGCAAGTGGCAACCATAGGTAGGTGGGATTTGCATGGTGGCTCTGCTGTCACCAACTTCCTTCCTGACTTGATTGACCCAAGGTGGCTAGATTTAATTGGGTCATGTCCGATTATGACCTAACAACTTTTAAACATACTTTGTGTGGGCTGTAGGACCTATTTTGGTCAGTATTACAGATGCTAATTAAAATTTGAAACGTCCAATAGTGACTGCAAAGGTTAGTGGTGGCAGGGTCACTATACAATCCTGGGTAGCTCTTTTGTTAGTCCAATGTTACAAAAGGAATGGCTGTTTCGGTCATGTGGCGGGTCCTTCCTTGTGTAACATAGGAATGGACATTTTAGAAAATGGAGAATGACAGTCTTTTTTTTAGAACGCATGGTAATCACTGTACCTTCCTCATGGATGGCCTAGTTTCCCAAAGCAAGAATGGTCCTTGGAATCAAACGGAACAATGGGAGCACTGGGAGGGGATGCCTACCGTACCAAAATAAAAATAATAATAAAATAAAACGTCCAGATGTATGTTGAATTCACCATATTATGTATGTATTTCATTTCATCCATCACGTGCACCCTTAAAAGGTAAGGGGGCGATCCAAAACTCAAGCCATTACAAAACTAGTTGGGCCACAATTGTTTACACTCATTTAGTACCTTCATTGGGCTTATAAAATGGCATCACATTTCAACACTGTGATTGCAATTGATGCAAAGTCTACTCTCATCCGTGCGTGGTGTGGTTTGGGTTCATGCATTTGCATTTATAATAGAATGTGAATTACCGAAGGAAATACATGGCACATGATCATGTTTACTGTACTTATTAATGAGACAATGTGCCCAACATAATTATAAGAGATTTACCAAGAGAACAAATCTATCACAAATTAAGTTATGATATTCCCGATGAAGCTATCTCTCATAGTCTTTTTAAATGGAAAATCTCTCCAAAGACGTTTAGAGTAGTCACATTCAAGAATATTATGAAATACCAAAGGTTGAATCGATGTTCAAGTAAACCCAACCCAAGTCAGGAAAAACATACACATCAGCTTGGTTGGGTCCTGAGCAGTGCCCAATCAAAGCATGGAGAACACAAAAGGGACCCAAAGAAGGATATGATCTCTGATTAATAATGAATTATCAAATAGATTTGGGCCACCCATCAAAAAGATCGGAAAAGACAAAGATCACCCAAATGACTTGTAGAGTAATTAGATCAAATGGTTGTGGTTTCATTAGGATCAAAAGAATGAGAGATCTTAATGTAATAGATTCGGCCCATCTTCGATAACATTGATATATTTGGTATCAAATCTCACTCCTACGATCAGAAATCGAGTGAGTGATTTAGACCAGTGCACTTAGGTGAATGGTCATGATGGATCTAAAGGCCAGATGCCCCCTAGACCAATGAAGATTATATTGGGAAGTATTTACGTATATGAGTGAAAATTTGAAATTCAATTGTATCAAGCTTATCGAAGACCTTCCTAGTTTGGAAGTCCTAGGTCAACAGAGCAGATTTTCTTATATGGAAAGCTCATAACATAAGCCTGAAGGATCCAAAATTAGCCTATAAACCTCAATAAGAGTTTCATGCCTTGATATTCTATAAATGGAGTAATCAAAGAAGAGTTTGGAGCCCTACGCCAAACATATTAACTTATATTTTATTTTATCTTTTATTTTTCCTAACATAGTCTAGCTAATTAGTTTTACATAGCTAATGCTTGGTGACTCCTGCTATAGTACCTTAGGAGTAAAAGTAATCTTTTTGTAACTTTAAGTTGTGGAACCATGATTATCTAAGTTTTGATTAAGTTTATCATACTCTGTTAGATTGTTTGCTCTAATAGGCGTATCCAGTATTTATCTTTTATTGTTAATTTATTCATTTAGTTGTCTCGCAATTTATTGATTGTAATGCATGTCATTTTCAAATGTTAATGAAATTGACAACATTTTATCTTCTTTAATTCGTATGTACTCCGTTGAGAAGTGCTTTGAACATGAAGTGTCATTGAAAGTCGGTAGACTTGTGTCTATTTTCACAAGGTAAAAATAACTCATTTGAAAAGATTAGTCAAAAATTACCTCAACAGGACACAATATCAATGGCCAAGAAGACTCCGGATGCTGTCTAGTTTCTAATATGTACAACTCATTGAACCTGACACTAACCATCCAATCAACCCTTAAATCGGGCAAACTCTAACACACACATAAATCTTATTCACACATGTGTATCTAATTCAAGCCCTCCCTCATGCATCCCACCTCATCCAATTGAACTGAGGGCAAAACTCTTATTGTGATTGTACATTGCTCCTTGTGGCCTTTCCCACCTGAGTTTTGACAGGAATGATTCTTCTAATGTACGGCGACCACAAGGAGGCACGCCAAATGAACGATCTAGAATCCACATGCACATCACGTGTGGACCCCGCACAGCTCCAACACATGGTAATTACCACTCCCCCCCAGCGCATGTCACCGTTCCCCTTAAAAAAAGACCAATTGCCAACATATACCGCTTTTTTCTTGCCCATCAGACTCAGAGCGTACTGGCTCTGGCCCAGGAATGTATGCTGCGGGCCCCACCTAATGAGCACCTTTGCTATCGCACATCCACCAAAAGTGGGTTTCTCATCCCATTTGGAACCCCATATAATTGCGTGGTCAGGCGGACTATTAATCAGAGGAATATATTCAGCTATAATTCTAGTAACTGGTGGGACCTACCTCAGATGGTTGATGATGCCAGAAAAAAGAACGGCCATGGCGTGGCAACATTGTCAATGCAGTTTATAGGTTAAAATGGCTTGGGCTTTCGACATCTACCCAGGCCCATTATTATTTCACCCTGTTTCTTTTAGAAATGATCCACTGCTCACAGACTACTACTGACCAAGCAACTCCTAGTTGCATGGGGACAGATGGTTAGCGCATTCAATAGATCCAGACCGTTCATTAGATTCAATGTGTATTCCATATGCTGCAGCATCAAATTGACGCTGATGGGATGATCCAATCCTTTTATCCAAACCATAGATGGGATTATTAGGATTTTTTGATGAACTACAAGCAAGCCAAGATTCACCGTCCATTTTACAGGCTATGGATGAGAATTTTTTAACGGTTGGAATCATCCTGTCCGTGTGAGTTTTACGTACTAAGCCATGAAGTTTGTGCCGGACCTAAGTGATAGCCCTTGTCATTTGATGGGACTGTCCAAGCATCCCGATGCAGCTATAAGAGCAGTGTAACTTTTACGAGCCGAGCGCGGATTGCATGTGCCCAGTGCACCGAGATATCTCTGTGGCTGGGGCTGTGTGGGGTCGTAGGGATGTTCGTGACAGATCCACTCCGTCTATCTATTTTTAAATACCACGGTAGGACAGGCTTCTAGAAATCAGGTATATTCGAATTTCATATAGGCTATACCGTGGTGATAGAAGTTTTGTATGATGATGATATTTGTTTATCTGAGTGATAATAATTCTATGAACGGTTTGGATGGCATATACACATCATTGTCGGTTCGAAAGTTTCAACGGTGATCTAAATTTAGTGTTCCCACTGTTTTGTTGGTATGGCCCACCTGAGTTTTGAATCTGCCCGATTTTTATAATCATTTCCTATTGTTGTCTTTCAAAACAGATGGAGGGAGTGGATTTGTCGCGGATATTTCTGTAGACCACACACAGGCCACAGCCCTGGCCATAGAGATATCTCCGTGCCCGGCGGCTCATGCAATCCCCTCTCTACAACGGAGTGACGCTGCCACTGCTAGGGGGCGCGGCTTATGTGGGTCCCCCTGACTGTGGGGCATACCTTGATGTATTTGACTTAAATCTATGCTGTCCATCCGTTTGGAAAGCTCATTTTAGGTCACGATTCTAAAATTGAAGCGAATCCAAATCTTAGGTGGAACACACCACAGGAAACAGTGTTGATAGACAATAAAAAACTGCTTGTATGCCACAAAAGTTTTGGATCAAGCTGATATCTGTGTGATCCCTTCATCCAGGACTTTGTGATCTTATCAACAGGTTGGATGGAAAATAAAATTTCCAGTAGCCCCAGGAAGTTTTTAATGGTGGGTATTCAAATAACTACTGTTCTTGTCGTGTGGCCCACCTAAGATTTGGATCTTCTATTTTTTTGGATTGATTCCATAAATTGAGCTATCAAATATGATGGACGGTATGGATATAAGTTATATGTATAACGGTGGCCCCACAGTCAAGGACCCACCCACGTCGGTGGATATCCAGGGATCCACGGAAGTTGCACCTCTACTAAGTTCCTGATGTCATCACGCGTAGCAGCACATGGTACCGGAACCGTTGATGTGCATCCATCCATTTGCCAGCTCATTGGCATGAGCCCATAAATGAGATCCTAATATGAGGGGGACCACCATCATAGAAAGCAGCAGTGATTCAATGCCGACCATCAAAACTAGGGCTACAAAACAATCAAGCTGGTATGTGTTTTACCTTCATCCAAGTTTGTGTGACCATCAACAGTCAGGACAGCAATTAAACATTACGATGGGTACTTAAAAGTTTTTAATGGCAGGCATATAATCACCGCTATTTTTCCAGCTATGGTCTACACTTGATATCTGGATCTACCTTATTTTTAGAGTCATGTCCCTAAAATAAGCTGTCAGAATATATAAATAGCTAGGATAGGGGTTCAAGTCCTTACCTGTGTGGTAGACTCTGAAGAGTTTCAACATGAGGTCTTGGGTGGTAGACTCCGTGGTAGGTGCGTGTGTTAAAAAAAAAAAAAAAAATAAAAAAAAAAAAAGTAAGCTAGGATAGAACATGTAATGCAAAGTCTTCTAAAAGTGCAACCAGTAAACTTTTTAAACCTTTGAAAATAAGAAAAATAAGATAAGAAATAAATGTACTCTCTCCCTCTAAAACACCAGAAATATTTCAGTGCTCTCATTTATAAATTATAGTGCTCCTAGTTGCATTAGAATACTCAAACAATCCAATCTATTAAGCTAGACCGTTCATTAGTTCCAACTCATAACTGATAGGCTACCAAGAAAACATAACACCATTGTGATAGACAATGATGGTTTGATCAATGGCCTTCAAAATGAACAGCAAAGATTATTTACACAAGAATAGGTATAATCGATAATGTGATACATCTACTTCTCAACTTCTCAACAAGCCCAATAATGGATTGCTGTGATTTTAAAGAAATTGTTTTTGTCGGGCAATAGCAACCATCTCATTCATGGCTTGGAAAAGCGATACCTATGGAAAATAACGCCAAATAAGAGAAGAGTAAATCACAGGGTGTCTTCTCATGCTAAACAATGAAATGCGTTACAGATATAATAAATAGTTTGGATTGATTGGTTGATTGAACTATCAAAATTAACGGATCCAACTAGGAGTAAAGTGACTGACACTGCTCCAAGTGCATTGAAGCAATTATTTATTTATTTATTATTATTTTTTAAGATCATTTTATATCTGTATGGAGATGATTACCAAGACAAATTAAATAATAATAATAAATGTTTGGTTGATTGCTCATCTTGGCACGTACACACATAAGCATATACTTCTCTGATTCTTGATTAAAAGATGTTTTCATGATAATATTGTGAAATTTTCAAATTTTAGACACTTCGTTAATTTTTGAGAGACACAATCGCAATCTTAATATGGGGTATTCAAAGATTAAAATGATTCATCTATAATTCCACATTGGGAACTCTAAGGATTAGTTCAGATACCACTGAATAAGTGGTTTTTTTTTATAAATGAATTAAGTGATTAAGTAACATTTTTTTACTTAACTTGATAAGAATCATTATAAAAGTAACATGCACACGCGGAGGAGGCTCTCTCTCACCATTTATATCAAAGGTAGCCTTAAAGGATGAATTGTCCACATCAAAGGTGGGGCTCACATGGTATCCATCGAAGGTGCCTCCCACATGATGAATAACCCTATATTAGTGTGGGTTCAGGTGATGGATGGCCCACATCAAAGATCATTCCGTGATAATAAATATCCTACGTCCAAAGTGGGCTAGCATGATGGATGACACACTTCAAAGGTGGAACCTATACAATGGCCACATGATTTGTGAGATTGACATGATTAGTAGTATACATTGAAGCTAGGCCGCATGTGATAGATGACCCATATTAAGATGCCCCACATTATGACCGGTCAATGTTGGCCGCTAATGATGAATAACTCACATCCAAGGTGAGCCCCACATGATGGGCAACCCACATTGAAGGTGGGACCGACATGATGGATAGTTCACATCAAAGGTCAGCTCCACATGAAGAGCAATTAATAATGGTGGGCCCCACGTAATAGATTATCCACATCACGGTGGCCCCACATGATGGGTGGTCCACATCAAGGGTCGGCCCTAATGATGAGTGACCCATATCATGTGGGACTCATCATCCAAGGTGGGCCCTGTATGATGGACCGCCCACGCCAGAGATGGGACCCACATGATGGACGGTACACATCAAAGGTGGACTCCACCTAATGGATGGTGGATATTTAAGGTGGGCTTCACAAGATGGATAATAACATTGATGGTGGCCCCACATGATGAAAGACCAACATCAAAGGTGGGCCTTATATAATAAATGGTGTAGATCAACGGTCGGCCCCACGTGATGGACGTACAACCCCGTAGTACAAGAACTATGAAGACAAACATTCCTGGATGAATCGATTGGACCTGTCTAAACGTTCTATAACGCAGTTGGAAGCGGACGCAGCAGTTTAGCTATACACCAGCCAGCTAGATGGTGTCAAATGAGAGCAGATTAGATTAGGTGAGACCTGAGCCTAGAGGTGGGCATCGAGCCGAGTCGAGTCGAGGTGGGCCAAGCTTGGCTTGGCTTGTTCATGATGTACTCGAGTTTGAGCTCGAGCTCGAGCTTGGTCTCGAGCTCAACATTAAAGCTTGGCTTGTTTGCCAAAGCCGTCGAGTCGAGTTTGAGTTGAGCTAGTGGTTCGAGTCGAGCTCGAGCTTGTTGGGTGAGAGAGTAATGGATTCTGTTCTTAATCCTCCTCCATTGATGAAAAATTTAAAAATCTTAAGAGAATCAAAGCAAAACTCGATGAAAAAACCAAACAAAGCATTGAATCGGATGAGGAAACCTGTAAGAACCGATCTGTTCTTGATCTTCTTCCACCAACAGAAATCCAAGTACTAGAAAAGAAAAAGAGCAAAACACAGATCAGAAATCCAAGTAAAGAGCTCTAGCCAATCAAATCATTGGATTTCCTTAAAGCTCTAACAAATCTGAAAAAAACTCATCTCGAATTTATTGGGTTTCTCACCTAAGAAGTAGATCTCAAGAGATTGAAATCATACTATTGTGGAGCTAAAATGAAAACTGATGGTGGTGGTCGGGGTGGGCGTGCGGCTAGCAGTAGGTAGAGAAAGAGATAAGGGAAAGGGAAGGGGATGTGTGCAGTCAGGTAGAGACCCTAGAGTTTATTTTTTATTTTTTATTTTTAAGTTTAAACTTAAAATTTATATTAATATTATATTATATATATATATATATATATATATATATATATATATATATATATATATATTATCTATATTAATTATAGCTGATTAATTGTTCTGCTTGAGCTGCCCCCCTGGTGCTTTTGAACTTGACTTGACTCACTCGAACTTCAAATAATTAGCTTGGCTTGGTTTGAATTGGTCATTTAAGCCGAGTTAATCCGAGTTGACTCGAGCCGAGTCAAGCGAGCTTTTCGAGCTAGCTTGACTTGTGAACAGCCCTACCTAAGCCTCACCTAAGAGGGTACATGCCTTACCGTGGGGTTACAGTGGGAACCACCTTGATGTATGTATTATGTATCCATGCCGTCCATCCGTTTTTAGAGATAATTTTAAGGCATTATCTGAGAAATAAAGTAGATCCAATAATCAGGTGGGCCATACCACAAGAAACAGTATTGATTAATTGACCTACCATAAAAGACTTTTTAGGGAACACCTTAATGTTTCTGTAGTGTTTATTTACCATCTAATTTGTTAATAAGATCAAATAAGCCTGGATGAAGGGAAAAAGCAAATATCAGCTTGATCCAAAATTTTTGTGGCCCATTAATGGTCAATTAACACTATTTCCTATGTTTCCTATGGTATGGTCCACCTGCTAATTTGGATCTGTTTCATTTTCTGGATAATGTCATAAAATGATCTGGAAAAATGGATGGACGGTGTGGATACATAATCAATAAATTAAGATAGGGCTAACGGTAGCTCCACAGTGAGGGCCGCACCGTGTTGAGTCCGGGGTCTCACCTACCACCATGATGTACGTGTTTTATCCATGATGTCCATCCATTTTCGCCAAAAATGAGGCAGATCATCTCAGGTAGACCACACCATAGGAAAACAATCTTGATTTAATGTCCACCGCTAAAAACTTTCTAAGGTCCACTTTAATATTTATTTGCCATCCAACCCGTTGATAAGGTCACATGGATCCCGATGAAGGTCAAACACAAATGTGGCTCCAAAAAAGTTTTCAACACTAAATGTTAAGTCCCCACTGTTTCCTCTGGTGTGGTCCACCTAAGATTTATATCTGCTTCATTTTTTAATATATTCCCTAAAAATAGCTGAAAAAATGGATGGACGGCATGGATAGAACACATACATCATGGTGGGGCCAACAGAGCTTTGACACTAGCTAGCTGGCTAGTGCTAGGGTCACTCGCCCAACCGCGTCCGTTAGAATCACCTTGTTGCGTGAGTGTCATCCATCATGTGGGGCTTTGATGCTCAGGAACTGTTAGAGTTACATCGGCCCACCGTGTTGCGTGAGTGCCATCCAAACCGTCCATTAGTTGTGGCCATCCATGTCAGGCCTGGATCCAAAATCCAGCCTGACAATTCCAGTGCCCAAGACCAAAGGTAAAAAACGGGGAAATTGATCCAGTGTTGTGTATATGTCATTCAGGCTGTTCATCAGGTAGGCCCCACAAAAACCAAAGTGACTCACCGAAATTCAGGCCATTTCAAGATTTTAGTGGATTTTTAGGCATGTTTACACATTGCTGCCTATGATGTGTCCCACATGAGTTGAGGATCAGGATGGTTCTTCGGATTTACAGTGAGAATATGGAGCACCAGATGCATGATTTGGATTCCAAATCCACATCACCTTTGGGCCTCACACAGCTCCAACGTATGGTAACTAATATACGATTGGGACGAATGTGATCATTCCCCTTCAAAAAATAATAATAAAAGAGAAAGTCCTCATAATGGCTGCCAGCGGTCCCATCGCAACATCATCTAACAGTTTTTGGCAAATGGAGGGGTTGCATGGCCTTAATGCCATCTTAAGAGGCAGGGCCCACCTTTGTATGAAGCAATCTAAGCCACACAACTTGCTTTCGGGTCAGGCATGGTTTGTAACAAGCTTCAGTCGAGGCTTTACGCTGTAGGCCGTAGTGCAAAACTTATATACTAAGCCCATAAAATACAAGTGTTACGCCCATTTATCACTTTGTCTGGGAGACCGATATGTCCCTCATCATTTGCGGTAGCTCATGTTAGGACGTGAGCTCGTAAATAAGTGAACCACACCATAGGAAATAGTGGAGACAGAAACACCTGCATGATGCTTATAATCCCATCCAACCCGTCATTAAGGTGAGTCCAACTGGGACAAAGGAAAAAAAAAAAAAAAAAAAAAAACCAAATAGTTGCCTGATTGGTGGCCCCCAAAAAGGTTTAATTGGTAGGCAACCCATCTCCACTTTTCCCTATAGTATGATCTACTTTGGTTTGGATTGGCTTTATTTTGTACTTACATCTAACATGAACTGGTGCAAGTCATCAATCCATGGGCAAAAATTCATGGATGTCACACATATCACAGTGGCCCCCAACACAGCTTTTTGTTGAATGGGCTCATCCAATCTAGCTAGCTTGCTAACCGAGACTAGTGCAGTCCACTAGCTGAGAACCCAACCCGTCGCCATGTTCAGTCTGATTGGTTGGGATTTGAAAGTCATCTTGAGGCCCAGTAAGGGAAGGTACTGGATTTAGAAGAAATGAAAAAGATGGGTGTCTTGAGAATAACGAGTAATAGTGAGAGAACATAAAAGCGGCACGCGTGAGGCTGCCATAAAGGAGTGGTTGGGTACGCATGCATTCATATATTTGTTGTACCCTTTCAACTTTGCTAATTTCTCAGGACTGCTTTAGATTGCTCATAATTTCAAATCAAAACAATACTAACCTTTTATCAGTGGACATCTATTTTTTAAATCTAGACCTTAGATTCTTTTCATTTTACTATTTGTTTGGGGCCCATTTGGCCGCAACTCCCAAAATGGGTTTTCTAGAATTAGGGGCTCTTTGAGAGCTGACGTGGGTAGTTTCTCAGCAAGTGGGCTTTTAGTGACTATTCTTTGAGTGGGCAATCAATGGGATTTGTGAGAGTGTATCCAAACGCAAAATATGAAATGGAGTTTGGCTTTAAATAGCAATTAGCATCAGACGCTCCTTTTGAGGGTTCGTCCAAACGAGCCGTTGATGCCCACAATCAACCCAAGATGGAATATTCCACGTTTAGTTATTGGTATATCCTTGAATTTAGTTACCCACATTTCATGTGTTCAATTTCTTTGTACCTTTGGATGACACATTTGCCACAGTATGGTAGAGCACGCTTTTCTGTAATGGGATAGAGCACCAATCAAAATACTTTATTGGAGTCTTAAAAGCATTATATAATAATAATAATAATAATAATAATAATAATTAACCCTCTATAATTTGATGAAGTACGTCTGATTATATCATTTTACTTCCCTCATTGTCCAGGCTTTGATTTGAATTTAAATATTGGAAGCTTATAAATGGAGGTAAATGAGAAATGAAATCACTGATCAATGAATTGGAGTTCCTGATTACTCAATTATAGTTGAATGGAAGTAAATGAAATGCATTTGAAATCCAAGTATTTTGTTTGAATGATAGTAAATGAGTGTAATTAGAATGCACTTATATTTCTGCATATATTCACAAAAATGATATTTCAAATCAACTTTAATATTTTAAATTAGTGTACATATAAAATATTTAATAAAATGATTGTAATAAGTCCAATGAAATATAGACATTTGCCAAAAACGAAGAAATTTTGAACCTTCTATGATTCACAAATGTAAGGATTACAAACAAGCAATTTGCCAACATATTTTAACTATCTATTTATATGACTAATCTTTGGATAATTTGGATCATTCTATTAATGTGATTTTAATGATGTAAGAGATAATTAAATTGTTTCAAAGTATTATCAGCATGTTACATGTCCGGTAGGCATGTGCATAGCAGCACCTCTACTTACTCGTATAACTTTCCAAGAAAGCTCAAAAAAGAATTTCATCCCATTCTTCATTTTCAAATATTTCCAATTTCTATTTCATTTCATTTTTATACATTTAATCTCATCCAAATACACTTCCATTTACTGGCAAATTCTTCTCATTTACACCCATCCAAGCAGCTCCAAGTAAATACATGTGTGAGGCAGTCCATGTCAGTCCAGCTGCCGGGTGGGCACGTGTTTAGAAATATATGCATCGCTGAAAAAATTTTAGCTGGCTGTCCAACTGTTTCTAACGTGGTGGTCCACTTACTAATGGTTCATATTTATTTTTGGAGAGAGCATCTATTCAATGAGATCCACCTAATGGATGACTCTTAGATATTGCACCTGTTAGCCACACTGGCTCGTGCGGTCACGGTTACATGAGCTGCTTTGTAAACGCGCCTGAGCTTAGCGAAGCTATTCATTTCAGACACATTGTCCCCTTTTCCCCCAACAGCAGGCACGGAAGAAAATTGAGTGTCCCGCCCAAGCAATGATCTAGACCGTAGATCAGATGGGCCTCCCACCAATCACCTGGATTAGACCATTAGGAAAGTATTATACCGACAACCAACATCCAACTGGAAACGGCCAGTAATTGGATGGAGGGATTGGGAGGACTTTGGGGCTTTGCCTGGCTCATTGCAGTCCACGATATCAACGGTCTGGATCGCTATGTATTAGGGCGCTATTTGCGTAAAGTGAAGATCATGGGAGGCTATGTACATCCTCATGAATGATATGGTTCCACTCTCAGTGATCCAGAAAAGTGGCCCCCACATCTGGGTCATCCAGACCATTGATAGGTAATAGCCCATTAACAACGAGGGCGTAGGAGGTGGGGCCATAGTTATTCAAGAGAAATAATCTAGTCCGTTCAGTGTATGGAAACCTTCGCATGCACTTATCTGCATTTGGACATATCAGATAATTCTAAACATCAGGGACTGGACCTATCTTCTAAGATTAATCTCATCCATCCATTTTCGCACACCCCTGGCATTTTCAGATTGATCATCATCTGACCGATATAAAATTTTCAAGGCGGTAGCATAATAAGAGTATACTGACTTAGTGGATGGTCCAGATAGGCAATGTGAATGCCAGCACGTCCATAGGTAATCGTACGACATTGAAAGGTTTCTATGGCCATTGCTCTATAAACCATATTAAAAGTGGGTCCACTGTATAAATGGTTCAGCTTGTGCCAAACTTTATTGCTGGTGCGATCTATGTGTGCACATGCGTATCATCCATTGGCCTCTACCAGTGTATCAAACCCAGACATTGCATTGATAAGATGATCCTAACCACCCAATCAATATAAATATGATTAAATAAGTTCCCAATTAATAAGGTAATATTTTATAAAAATAAATAAATAAATCTCTAAAATTGAATAATTAGGGGCCTTTGTAGCAGGAGGATTATAGTATTCATGATGCTACTGGGATCCGCATGGTATATGCCACCTTTTTTTACTCGGACAAGTGGGGCTCATGCTTCCATAATCCAGACCATTGTTTTATTTTCTCCCAAAGTAGATGCTAGCCACCAATCTTTGAATCTTTTCAGTTGAACGATTCCATCCACCAATCTTTTGTTGTATTTTTTTTTTTCTTAGCCGTCCATCCGTGGCCCACAAATTAAAGGCCATGATTGTTCCGAGTCTTCCAACAGGAGATTCTTTTCGGTACGGTCCATCCACGTGAGATGAAGTAGACCAATGGTGTTGATCACCAGTGCATGGGTCCCACATATGAAAAAAAAAAAAAAGAATGGTTAAAAGAAATTGAGAAATAGTCCACATGTGACCCAGCTGATGAACCCATTCATTGGCACATCGTGTCTTTACAAACAAACATCCACCGTCCATTTTTTCTTAGTGGCCCTGAAAATTTGGAATTGGAACCGTATACACGGTAGCTACTAATCCACAGGACCACAGCAGCCGTGGATTGATCATGATATCGGCCCTATCATATCGACCCCATGTTTCGAAAGTACACTTTCCATCAGTGAATATTGACCGTTAACAATTTTATTTTATACTTTTGCTTTGAAGGCCACCCGATCAGATGGATAGTATTAGCCGATCTCCACGTATATTTGATCCATTTTCCATCCACGCTTAGGATAATTAAACAGACGGTCCAAATTGACTAGTCACCCGGCTACAGTGGCCAATGTCTAATATGTAGGGTTGGGACGGGCCGTTCTTGAAACCAATATGCACATTCAAGCCTAGTAGCTGGCAAACTACTACTAGTACCTAGGGTTGTAAAGGGCCTGGGCTGGCTCTTCGGGCTATTAAACTTAGCCCCCTTTGTTCTGGGCTTGGGTTGGAAAGTTGGTCTCAGAGCCCATGAGCCTGGCCCAGCATGCACGGGCCTTAAGCTTCATTATATGTGTGTGTGGGAAATGGTACTATAAGGTCGACCTCATGGGAACATCAACACCATCCGTCGGATGCACCATTCCATGCTGTGCCATATGGTTAAACATCAAGTCTATCCATGACTTGGGTGGGCCACACTACATACAATAGTTGAGAGGAGTTACGCTTCCATTAAAACATTTATAATTATTTATTGGACCCACCAAAATGTGGTTTACAAATCCAGACCATCCATATGTGTGTTTCCCACTTGGATGAGGGGTCAGACCAAGTTTCAGCCGCATCCAAAACTCAAGTGGCCCTTACCTGGTGCTTTTATATGTTTTTGGCATGTCTTCACATGGCTTTAGATGGTATGCCCCACTTCAGTTCCATATAGGGATGATTTTTGGAATATCCCATAATCTAAAGAGGACCCATCAAATGCATGGTGTTGATGTTCAACACACTTCACGATGGGGCCCACACAGCTCAACCTCAAGGGAAGTTCCCATGAGGTTGACCTTATAGTACCATTTCACACAGTGTGTGTAATATGCTCTACGCACGTGCACACATTTGCACACGCGTTATGGGCCTCTAATCTGAACGATCCATGTGATGCTGGGTGTGTGTGTGTAAGTGCTGGGCCCCACACCATGCATATCATCATGGTCTGGGTTCATCTTGTTTGTTTTGGCCCTTCGAAGGCCCAGGCTGCTCTCAGGCCTATGTTTTAGTTTGTGGACTGAACTGGGATAGACCTTGGCCTCACCTGATCCCGGCCTCTAGCCAATGGCCTAGACTTAGGCCCAGGTTTAACCCATGGCCCCAGGTTCAACCCATGGCCCCAGCTAAGATTACTGAACTCTAGCTAGCTAGATCCTTTTGCAACCCTGAATATGGGCTGAGAGTAAGGTAAGGGCATTAAGGTCGGGCCAGCTTGTCCTGTCTACATGCCATGGGCTGAGCTTTACAGCAGATATGAATTTACAGCTTTGTTCAAATTGTTTAGGTTTGAGTGTGTTTGGGACAGCTCAAACCTGACCTATTTGATAAACGGTCCAATAGCTTATAACCCATTACGTAATGGCCCGATCGAACCCTCTTAAAAAATTCATCATGCCCCAACTCGACCTGCACTGACCCGTTTATTCTTAGGTCAGACCACGACCTAAATCAGATTTAAGAAGGATATGGGTTTAAAGGCATGCAGTGACTGGCCCAATTAGTGAAACAAACATGTATGTTATAACTGGAAAAACTTTTGGACATATTTGCCCCTGCAATTAGTTTCACACGGTGGGAAATTTGAATATTCAAAGGATATAAGAAAATATTTTAAATAAAATCAAGGTATTACGAGAACTCAAAATGTGGTTGTTGCTCGTTGTATGATTTAAATTTTACACTTAAAAAGTCTTTTAAATGGCTTATGAGTCCCTTTAGATGAGAGTAAATAGAGGCATATAGTGTAAATTCAGAGTAAATGAAGATAAATGGCATTTGAGGTATGTTTGGATGGGAGTGAATCCGTGAGGATAAAATGGAATGAAAATAAATGGGTCCATAAACGAAATCCTCTCTAGGATAGCAGATTTGAAAGTAAATGGGGTGAAATACTTTTTGGGGCTCTCTAAGTAAACAAAAGGTGCCACCACGCACATGTCCGCTATACAAATGGCATGGTGATGATACTCCGAAATGATTCAATTATCAGCTCTACATGGGTAAAATCACATTAATAAAATAATCCAACCCATCCAAAGGTTGGTACTCTGATTAGATGATAAAAAATATTGGCAAGTTACTTGTTTGAGATCCTTGTGTTTGTCGCACACCTGAGGCTCAAAATTTCCTTGTTTTTTTACTAAAATATATATTTCAATGAGCTTGTTACAATCATTCAGTTAAATATATATTACACTAATTTGAGATATTCCATATGTACCTATTAATATATTGAAAAATTCCAACGCACTACAATTCCTTCCATTTACCTCATCTAAAAAGAATTTGAATTTCAAATGCATTTCATGTACTCCCATCCAAACACAACTAGTAAGTCATTTACTCTTAGTTCATTTACCTCTAATTTCATTTCTCATTTACCTTCATTTACAAGCTCCTACATGCGTCCTATATTCCATTTGCTACCAAGTATATTTATCTTTTCAATTCTTCGATGCAAATATAGACTCCTCAAACTTCTTTTCCTTTATGTAGAGCCATCAAAGAGCATTGAAGCAGGGAGACTTTGTAACTAAGTCTATGTAGGGCCATTGTAATGGCATTGTAAAATAAATCCATATTAGACATGTTTGTGCTTAATGTTATGATGTAAGACGAAAAAGCTTAAGTAGGCTATAACACAAGAAAATGTACAGTCACCTACCATTGCAACCATAGACACCATATGTAGCCGCACATTTCATAAAATTTCCTCAGTTTTTCTCCCCTTCATGCGATTTCTCCCACCTTTTCATTCTGCCATATTCTTTTTACTTGCGTTGCAAATACCAGTTTCCCTTATAAAATTTATGTGTCTAGACTTAATTATTATTATTTGTTAGCTTGCTTCGAGTTTTGGACCAGTATGTTAGGACCCATTGATAACCCATATAGGCAGGTCAGGTTGGGTAGGGTAGGGTAGGGTAGGGTTCAATCCAAGCCTAACTCATTTACTTAAATATATTACATTTTCTAACTTGTAGTGGAGGATGCTTTGGATTCTGCCAATTTGTTGTGCAAAAAAGTCCTGTCTTGGTTTGAAAAAAATATTGAGCGGATTCTCAATTTGCACGTTGTGAAGATTTGCACATTTTCAATCTGATTGAAAAATGTGAGTTGGTTTGATTCGGTTCGACCGAAAGTCTCATTCAGTCCAACCGAACAGGTTATGCTAGCATAAATCAAGGTATTTAATTCCAATTTTGATTAAGACTTTGTTAATTTGAGTATTTTCTCTATAAAGGTAAAGATTTTGAGATGTGAGAGGATTCTAAACACTTGTAAGGGATTTGAAAGAGATTTTATTAAGGGGCAAGAGTTTTTCTTCGGTGCACATTGCAAAGGGGGATCGGTTTTGTCTACAATCAAAGATGTAATCGAAGAAGGTGAGTGATGTAAACTCTAAGTTTTTGTTACAGTGGATCTCTATCATTTTGTGCCATTGTTTTTTCCCGCGAGGTTTTTCACATAAAATATTTTATATTTGGTGTACTTCCTTGATTGTTTTCTTTTTCTGATTAATATGATTATTTTATTTTTGTTGAACGTGCTTTCACAAAATGTATGTATTGACGTTGGTACTAGATCCGAATTTCTAATAACTAGGGTTGATTTGAGTTTATTATGACTCGAGGTTACATCATAATGGTATGATAAGAGCTAATAACTAGAGTAGGGAATCCAGTCAAGTCGAACCGAGTTAAGGCTGACCTGACTCGACCCGTTTTGAAATAGACTTGACTTGAACTCGAACCCAACTCGGTATTGAGTCCAACATGCCTGACCTGATCCAAGTCTAGGTCTGGGTTGGACTAATCTGAACTGAGTCCGACCTGGTCACAAGTACCGAGTCAGGTTGAGTCAGCATTAAGTTGGGTCGGGTGTAGCAGGTATCCACAGACTGAAATCACAACTCAGAACTTAGGAGCACCTGCCAGAATTGGAGTCTCTCCATCAACTACACGACATCTCATATCTGAAACGTTAAATTTGAGTTTTTTTTTAAAAAAAATATATGTACGAGGGGTTTCGGATCAAGTCGAGTCAGTACCAGTTGGATTTAGCATTGAGTCGAGTTGAGTTATTAGATAACTCAAACTCGACTTGGTTTGAATTCGGAATAGATAAAGTCCACTAAATTCGGATCGACTCACCCACTCGGTTTTGGATAGTAGAGTCAGGTGTGAATGAGTTGGATGAATGAGTCTACCGAATCGAGTCGTCCCATGCCCAGGTCTACCCTTGACTCCAACATAACCGAAGCCCAATGTGCAACCCATTTTGACTCATTTGCCATCCGTCCCTGATAATGATCACTTATAGATCATGTACACGCGAATCAGGTTGATCCACTGGTTAGGTGTGCCATAGAAGATTGCTACCCCACTAACCTGTTTAGAATATTAGGACCATCTGCTGAGAGGACTAGATATGTTTTTCTACAAGGTCCGACCATCCATAATGTTTATATGGAATCCAAACGATTAATTTGGTGCGAAAAATCATGTTCACCGTACATCCCAGGAAGATCCTGATCCAAAATTCATATGAGACACATAACAAGAAACAATGTACAGTTACACGTAAAATCTATATATAACATGGTGTATCCCACCTGAGTTTTTGAATAGCTTGCGTTTTGGTATGTCCCTTCATCCTAGTGGTTCTCAACTGATGAATGGTTTCGATGGAATATACAGAACATGGCAGATACCAGATTCCATCTGGAGTTTCTAAAGTAGGCATCAGTACCCTCCACACTGTCCTCATTTTTCCCTATGGTGTGGCCCACCTGAACTATGGATGAGGATGGTCTTGAAATATGAGCCTAATATAACTGGCCCACCAGATGCTTGGTTTGGATTCCACTATTCTTTATGATGGGCCACACATATGGAACGAACTGTAGTGTGCGTTCGAGCACATGAGAACAAAACCCATAATACATGGATATAGATAATAACGATCATTATTAGTATGGTCTTGATCCAGCGGTCTGCCTCACTTACTAACGAGATGACTCGAGCATGGCCTGAAGTTTTTACTTCACCCGACCTGATGGGTCGGGCTCAAAGGCTTCACATGCTGGTCGAACCCATGTTTTATTTTCAATCGCTGAACAGTTTAATCTGAATTACTTGTATTTCAACCCACGAGGGTTAGCATTGTCCCAGACCTTTTGAATAGTATATGGAATGCCTAATTATCTATTTGAACTGTCCATCCTTATGAGCTATAGTTAAAAAAAAAAAAAAAAAAAAAAAAAAAAAAAAAATCATGCAAATCAAATGTGTCACGCCCCGAACTCGGAGACCGGGCTCACAAAATTCCTGATCGCCGAATCCGGCGCCGACAGCCTCCGTAGAACCCCATTCTCGGCTCCCAACGCCCATACGCCAGGTTCCGATCCTGAGATGCTACAAGGAGGATTTCTAATAACCCATTTGATTCGTAATGAGCATAACCACAAGTATAACCCACGAACAATAACCACAAGAACACCATCACAAAATCCACTATGAATAAAAACTTTAAGTACAATGCGTCTAAGGGAAATACAATATACGGAAGGAGATAAAAACTCTGAAAGCTCAGCTGCTCGCTCCTGCTGCGGCACAACTACGGCTGCGACCTGGCACTACCTGCACGCATCAATCGTGCATAAGCTTATAGAAAGCTTAGAGGGCGGTGCAAGTGTGTGCGAACGTGCTCAGAATGCAATGCCGGAGTAATGCGGAATCATGCTGATGAGTACGAAAATGCAACCAGCCGTACCAAGGCCATGCAGTACAAGATGTGAATGCTATCGGCCATACCAAGGCCATGCGATGCAATATGTAAGTCAAGCATGCCAATCCTCATACCAATACAACTCCTCACAAGAGCATCAAATCAGTACGGTTCTCAGTCTGGATAATCACCGGGGTTCAGTACACTCCAAATGGCACTGTCTCTCTCCAAGCAGCACAGTCCAAGTGAGCGTAAGAAACCTCACTATCCGCCTGGCCAATAGTCAGCCAATACCTATCCGGCACGTCGATAGCGAACCCATTTCCGAGCTGGTCAAACTCAGCCTAGTAATGCCCCCTGCTCTCGGGCGAGTAAGGCCACACCCCTTTCCAACCGACCACGACACAGTGGGAGACGCGGCCTCATGGTATTCGGCCCTCATGTGCGCTCATATATCCACTCGGTCTCGACGTTGGAGTCATCCTCTGGTACCATCGGGTTCAGGGACTCTCACCCAGGGACATCTATGGCGCCCCAATTGCTTAGAACAAGATTTTTCGGTATCCAACCAGCCACCCACGGTGTGTCTGTAGAGGCTATGGCCCTGATGTCGCTAGGGCATATCACAATCACACAAATGCAAGTGCATGTATCACACTATCAGTCATGCAACCATCCTGCGTGAAGCACGCGCTCATGTAGGGCAACTCCGCCTATCAAGGAGCTCGTAAACAGTCTGCCCGAAGGCATATGCTATGATCAGACACTCCTCATCTCAAGCATACATATGATGCGTATGATTATGATCATGGGCTGTGCTAAACATGTTATAAAGCAATAAACTATCCTCTCAATGAAGATGGGCCTATATGGCCTACATGAAACAGATACGGGCCTATCAGTGGCCTTAGGGAGAGTTATAATGTGGACATCGAACCAACATTACTCGTACAATGTGGACGTCAAACCAACATTGTCCCCAAGGCTCGGCTCACCTCAAATACCATTAAATAAATCCTAGCGAAATCACACATTGCAATGTGCCTTAGGTATATCTCACTGGGCCCTAAATACATCAAATGGGCCGTATCTCATAGGCCTTATATTCATCAAGTGAGCCACCTCAATGACTCTCACCAATGGGCCCTAGGTACATTGCAATGGGCCATCATCCATGGGCCTGAGAATGTATTAAAATGAGCCCAATCACATAGGCTTTATGTGAATCAAACGGGCCTAATCACATAGGCCATATACATATCAAAGTGGGCCTCAATAATAGGCCACAAATACCTCAAATGGGTCTCATAACGTGGGCCAATATATATCAGGGTAGGCCCCAACAACGGGTCCATAAACACATCAAGATGGCCTACACACATGGGCCCATATGTATCAAAGTGGGCCTCAATAATAGGCCTAAAAGTACATCAAGATGGGCCTAAGTACATGAGCCCATATACATCCAAGTAGGCCTCATGTGGAGTCCACCAAAATGTCTACTTTCCGCCCAACCTGTTGATATGGCCACACATACATAGCCAGGGGCCCACCATACTATTTATTTCTCATATAAGCTATTCATAAGATCACATGACTATGGGCCCACCAAAAATATCTATTTGCCATCCAATCGGTTCATAAGGTTACTCAATCTGGGGGCCCACAGAAATGTTTATTTTCCATCCAATCTATAAGCCCATATGGACCAGGAGGTCCACCACAATATTTTTTTTTTTTTCATTCGACCTACTCATAAGGTTTCACCTACATGGGCCCCCCAAAATGCTTATTTATCATCCAAACGGTTCATGGGGTCACAAGACCGTGGGCCCACTGTACCGTTTATTTGCCATTCAACCTGTTTATAAGGTCATGTGGACCTAGGCCCACTGTAATGTTTACTTGAGTCCACCTGTTTACAAGGCCACAGGCCCATCATCCACCCTGTTCAAAAGCAGGTGGACCAGGGCCCACCGTGATGTTTATTTGCCATTTCAACGGTAAAAGGATGGGCCCTCACCCAACACTGTTTCCTGAAACGTAGTCCACTTGAGATTGGGATGTACCTCATTTTTGGACTCAAGCCTTAAAATGATCTGTTAAAACGGATAGACGGCGTGGATGACACACATACATCATGGTGGGGCCCACGGCTGGGGCCGTGAGGCCCAGCCCGTCCGCCCGTCTCTGTCAGCGGCAGCAGCAGGCTGCTGCTGCTTCCTTTCTTCTTCTTCTTTTATTTTTTTTTATTTTTATTCGGGGCCCATCGAGATGTGATTCACAATCCAGTCCACCCATTATGTATGTCCCACTTGTCTGACCGTCCAGAACGAGTTTCAGCTGCATCCAAACATCAGGTAGGTCCCACCAAGTACTTTTATATATTCTGGCATGTCTTCACATGATTTTAGAGGGTATGGCCCACCCGGTGATCAGATCACCTCAAGACTTTGGCTCAACGCCTAAAGGGATATGGAGAAGAAGAGGGACGGCATGGATTCAACATATACAACAAGGTAGAGCCCTCATGAACAATGCCCAAAATTCATTTTTTTTATTTTTTATTTTTTATTTTTTTTTAGGAGCCTCTGTTTCACGTCCAACGTACAGAGACGTTGGATGTTAGGATTTTTTTTTTTTTTTTTTTTGTTGGGGACACTGAGATGTGATTCACAATCCAGTCCACCCATTATGTGTGTCCCACTTGTTTGGTCCGTCCAGACCGAGTTTCAGCTGCATCCAAACTTAAGGTACGCCCCACCAAGTACTTTTATATGTTCTTACATGTCTTCACATGGTTTTAGAGGTTATGGCCCACCCGGTGATCAGATCTCCCTAAGACTTTGGCTCAACGCCTAAAATAGGATGAGGAAGAGGATGGACAGTATAGATTTGGGAAATACAATAAGGTGGGGCCATGTGAGCAACATCCTAACCCTTTAAGAAATTTTATTTTTTCTTTAAAACAAAGCAGCCTGACTTCCAGCGTCCACGTTAGCTGTACATGCACCTACGGTGGGTCCCACATGTACGAGTCTCCACATTAATCAGGGTGGGTCCCACATCGAGGTGAGGCTCATATTCATCAAGGTGGGTCCCACTCAATCATGGCCCACCTTTATTACATATGAAATATATTTATATATATATACATATGTATGTCTATATCCCATATAAAATACATAAAAATAAATAAGAAAAAGAATGAGATCATTGAAATGGATGGATCATCACCTACCATGAGGTGGGCCTCACCGCCGGATGTGGATGGACGGGTTAGATCTACACAAATTGGTGCGATCCACACCATTTCAAGGGAAGAAATGAAAGAAGAGAGAGAATGGAAGAGTTTAACGGTTGGTCACCCACCTTGTTGCGATCCTCCTTGCTTCCTTGGCTTGGAAACTCCTCACCTACGGTTCTTATGCACGTTGATCGGGTTTTAACGGTGCGGATGATGATCGGACGGTTGAGATGGAAGATGAGGAGGTGGGCCACACTTAGGATTTTGGGAAATTTTTTTGAGAAGCTTGGAGATTGCTTGGACGTATGAGAGGGAGAGAATGGGAGAATGAGAGAGAAAAAAAAGAAATAAAATAAAAGGAGAGGGAGGGATGGAGGGATGATGTCATGGGCATGGGTAGAGTTGAAAAAGAGAGAGAGAGAGAGAGTTGACTTTGAGTAAAGGAGGCATGGTTGCTTGTACTTGGGTATGGAGGGGCATTTATGGTTTATTGATGGGACATCTCGTAGAGATTTCCTCGAGATTCGCAACGTGCGGCGTTTCTTCGAACCGAACGCTGACCCGTATCTCCTGAACTGGGTATCGATTTGGTGCGCGAGTCGCGACGTTGGAACCGCGGCGACGGTGCGGTCGCAATGATACAGGTCTCGGGTTAAACCGACTTGAATCTAAAAGATACGACTTACGATCGATCGCAACGTTGATTATCAGTCGCGGATTGCCGGACTTCGATGGAAAGGATTGGGGATTCATCGGAACAGTGCGAACTAGGATACGGGTCTTACAAAATGGTAGCAAGCATTCGATTGATAGCATGAAAAATTGACAGTTAAGATCGAACAATAAGAAAATAGGTCGAATTATCATTTTGAAGGTACCATTTATTTGAAAGACCCACTTTGTATTACTTATGATTCTTGTTGTACCTTATTTCTAACGATTATGGGAAGGCCAACAGGAGGGTGACATGTGGCATCGCATGAAGAATAAGAAGTTGATGAAAAGATCTTTAAGATATTTGAATCATTTTTTACAGAATTATAGCTAATGTAAACTCAGTTTTATATATCGGGAATGGTTGACGGAGTGTTGTGGTCGAATTATGAGCGAAGAGTGAAATATGGTTGAGTTGTTCAAAATATAAAAGGCGACAAAAAAAGAAGAAGCAAAGTCTTGGCTGACAGAAGAGGAATCATCGTGGAAAGACACATAATAAAAGAAGAATCAAGGTAAGAGAATGATTTAGAAAGACTTTTTGACTACCGTAACCATTGTAATGATGGAAGGATCTGGAAAAATAGGCTATAACAGAACTCTATAAATAACAAAGAAATCCAATAGAGAAAAAATTAACCAATTTAGCACGACAATCAATCAAATCAAATCTATCAATTTATATTTTATCTCAACTTATATTACGAGTAGCGATAATCCAGTAGCAGTAATTTTTAACTATAATATTTAATTGTAATCTAAATTTATGCTCATACGTTAAGTTTGTTCTTTATTCTATATCATGCAGTTTTTTTAAGAGACATATTATTGCAATTGTTCATAGTAACCAAGTGTAAGTTTTTTCTTTGAAAATCACAAAGTTACCCATCCTCGGAAGAAGAATCTTACCCTTCGATTTATTGCTTGATCATTATCAAATTCTATGAATGGCTGAGTAAACTACCAATCTTCTCATAATCTAATCATATACGTTCATATTGGATCTATCTGCTTATTTCAACGCTTGGGATTGAAGTTGATCGATTTGAATCAAACCGGTATATCAATTCTGACATGCTCGCACACACTACATGTGATAGAAAGCAAACCGAAATGTCAAAAATTCCAATTGGATGATTATTACCCAAAGATCAATGATATATATATATATATATATATATATATATAATATATATATAAAGACGACTACAAGGAATTGACATCACTCATAAGGTCAGGATTTGATTCTTACAACGTGACTTGCTCCTATAGTGCTATTGAATGAACTTCCCAATTGATGACTGGGCATCCTTTTTTATTATTATTATTTTTTTTACACACACACACACAACCCCACAAACTCACACTGTAGTGGAATTTCACCACCTATGGATACTCGAACCCTTAACCGGGTGTTGAAACTCCTAAGAGTCTACCACCGGAGCAAGAGTAAGGATCCAGATGATTGGGCATCCTACTTGTCATTGAAAAGGCTGGATGTTGCAAGCCTTCTCATTAAGCTTTTGACATTAGCAAAACCTTTTGAATAATAATTACTTGTGTGTGTGTGTAAAATTTTAAAATGATTTACTAATTTATAACAAATAATTTTCAATTTTATATTTTGAGTAAGTTTTTCTTCCTAAGAATCTAAAAATCAAATTTCAAGCATACAAATTGCAAAGAACAAAATTTGCCCACTCAATAATTAATCAAATGGGGAAGGTGTCACAAGCTACTTAATTGTTTATGAAAAATATGCAACTAGCTAAAAGTGGAGCTCACTATAGTGTATATATATGATTTAGAACATGTATTAGTTGATTTCATGAATGGTTTGGATTGAAAGATAGAAGGTTGAAATGTTGACAAAGTGCGAAAATGGCTCATGGCACATTATGGGTCCCAATGGGCTAACTTTTTTACTTGATCTTCAATTTTTGCCTATAATATGTTGTTGAAAGGTCTCAATGGAATTTATAGGGTAGTGGTTACACCCATGTAATTTTGCTAAAAAAGACTATTTATTAGGTCGGATTTGCATTCGAACTCAAATTTTTTATTGTTAGTAAGTTTTGCAATTGTTGTTTCTTTATGGGCTTTCAGATTCTTAGGTCATCGTTCGCCTATTTAAGGTTGCTATATGTGCTCTATGAGGACATTTGATTCATTTAAAATATCTACTTTTATTTCTTATTTTAGAATATTTTCTTTCATTATGGATTCAAGAATACTTACTAAGAAAGAGGCAAGATATTTTTCATTCTCTTTGTACAACCATATGCTATTACGACATTCAATCTATCCAACGGGTTGTCTGCCTATTAAAATTAAAATTAGACGACCTAAAAATTATGCTAATTCAACTGTCACATACGCCGCACGATAAAAAAAACAATGGACAATCACCCAAAAACCTTTCACGTGGTGGCCCACTCAATAAGTGGATCATGATTTTTTAGGTCTTCCGTTTTCACCATGGAACATCCATGTTAGACTAGTTAGATCCCATACATTCCTCACATTGGATACCACACTTAACTAGTTATATTTATTGTATTTTTATAAGAAAAATAAATTTTAAAAATAAAATATTTCTTTTCACCAGAGGAACCTGAGTTCAAATCTCCACAATCACGCCATATATCAGCCGCATTATACACTTTGCACTTATATATATCATCAGGCTATTCTTTTTGGCACTTGGCTTGAATCCATCTAAGCCATGGTGCACTTAGGAAGCAAAGCAAAGTCTAGCTAACGTTTTAATCCGTTGGTTCTAGGCATAATGTTAATTGAGTGTCTGACACGTGACATAGGTGCCATATATCGTACATGTGGTAGTAATTGAGCTTATTAGGATCTTGGTGACAGTTACATTTGTTGCCCTATAACAACAATTTATTATTATTATTATTATTTAACTATTTCTATTTAAAAAAAAAAAAAAAAAATTGAAACATGAAAAGTAATGTTAAATCATGAAGAAATGATTGTTTGCAGTAAATGGGAGAACACTATAGTCGATATTATAGTCTAGAGGATCAAAGAAAAAAAAAAAAAAGAGAAAAGACTGGATCAAGCCATATAAAGCCCTATACTCTTAATATGTGTTCCCTTGCAATTTCCTTATAAGACCTTTTTTTTTAGTGAAAGCATATCAATATCTACTTTTGGACCATCTGATAATTGATATTGGAGGCCATGAAGTGGGAGGTGATCCTAATTTATAGTGTAGACCGTTTGGACTCTCTAAGTGTCCAAATGGCAGCGCCATCCTGATCTGACCTTACCACATTGTTCATGTCCTGTATCATTCAAAATATGCCATTCTAATCCACCATGCAGCTTGAATAAGAACATTTAAATGGAAAATTAGGGATTTTATAAATTTTGGGCCAGGCCAAGTCGGGCCTGAGTCCAACTAATTTTTGGAGCTCCGTACTACTTTTCACAGATGGGCCTAGCCAGGCCCAGTCCAAATCCGACCCATTTGAACGTAAAAGTAAAAGCTTAATAAGGAGATATCCACGTCATCATCCTGGATTGCTTGGGTTGGACGCGTCTTCGGTGGATCCAGCAAACATGATCTGTCCACGCTTGCATGTGATAAATGAAGGGTTCAAGGAGGAGAGAAAAAAGACAACTAAAGCCCATCTCTAGCTAACTTGATAAGTGAACTGGCCCCATTTTCCAGTCAAGGCGTGTGGTGGGCCCCACCTAAAGAATGGCTCCCATCTCCCCAAGTGAACTGTGTAGTGTTAAATAAGGAGATTGTTGACACGTATGAATCGGTTGTGATCTGTATGAGTGGACTCTTTATGGATGTATCATCAACCAAAAATAATATTATTATCTGATTACCGGACATGACATTTATTGGACGGTTAAAATTGAAAAACATCCAACGTTCCTGTCTCAACAAAGGCATCAGAGAATAGGATTCCTCAACCAATCGGATCCTGGGAGTTTTATTTGTTTATTTTGACTTAATATATGAACGTGTATAACTTCAAAGTGCATGTCTATCCACCTTCATGCTCCGCCCATGTTTCATTGGACTCCTAAAGATGGTGGTGATTGTTTAAAGGTACATATGGATATTCGGTCCACCCGTGTACCTGACTCAGCTGTGAATGGGGCATAACCCAAAAATTGCATTGAAATGAAAATATTAACTATCATATTTATTTTTATTTTTTTTCATTTAAATTTAAAAAATCAATGGGGTAGGCATTAAATGGATGGCTAAGATTGCCTGATTAGTGTGGTTTTAGATATGTGATCCATCCACAATGTCACCCACGATTTAGTTGGTGTGGATAGCAACACGTCACATGTAAGAAAGATGATCACCACCATTTTTTAAATGATGCAAAACTAACACTGGAATCTTGCCCCCGAGTATTAGAGGTAATGTCTAGATTTAAATGTACGGTTGAAGTGTCCCTATGGCATTAGGAACATGGTAACTTACAGTGTTGGATGAGGCCTATTGTTATCTTGTGGGACCTACGGTTGTCATGGTACAGCTGGATTACCCAAGTGGCGTGTTTGATGTAGGAAGCCGATTGCCTAGTTACCCTGTGTGGGGCCATCCTGATGTATATGTTCCATCCATGCTATCCATCTGTTTTTCCAATTCATTTTAGGCCACAAGCCCAAAAATAAAGCACATCCAAATCTCAAGTGGACCACACCATAGAAAACAGTGGTGATTGAACGCCCACCATGAAAAACTTCATGGGGCTGCCTATGTTTTGAATTAAGCTGATATTTGTTTTTTTTTCCTCATCTTGGGTCGAGTGACCTTATGAATAAGGTAGATTGCAAATAAACATGAGCGTGGGCGCTAAGGAAGGTTTTACCGTTAACGTGGGTGTACTTATCCCCATTGTTTCCTGTGGCGTGGTCCACTTGATCACTGGATCTGCTTCAATTTGAGTGTTTTGCCGTAAATTGAGCTGGAAAAATGCAACGGACAATGTTGATATAAAATACATAAATCATAGTGGCCCTCACATGGCTTAACCGGTTTCCACCATGATGTATATGTTTCATCCACCGCATTCATCCATGTTTCAGCTCATTTTAGGTCACTGGCTAAAAAATAAATAAGATCCAAGTCTCATGTGAACTACACCATACGAAACAGTGGTGATTGAACTCCACTATTAAAAACTTCTAAGTGTTACAAAAGTTTTGAATCAAGTTGATATTTGTGTTTTATTTCATTTAGGTTTCTATAGACTAATCAACAATCCGTTGGAAGTCACATAAACATTGCCGTTAGACATAAGAAAATTTGACCGGTGTACATTCAATTATCACGGTTTTCTATGGTATGGTCCACATGAAATATTGGTCTATTTATTTTTTATTTTATTTTTTATTTTTTTTGTCTTAAGCATTTACAATGAGCTAAAAAAATGGATAGACTGTGTTGGAGAAAAATATGACAAGTCCGGATACTCGGTTATGGAATGAACTAACTCTATATACACTGTCTGAGATTCCGAAGCAATAAGCCTGACCTAGGGAAAAGAATGCCTCAAGGAGAGACTTAGCTCAGACGGTAAGGAACGAACTCCGACCGAGGTTTATAGAGTCATGAGCCATAGGCAAAATACATAATACGCATAAAGTTGATTCGGATAACAACGCAGCAACGTCTAAATTGATCGATTAAGGCCCAAATGTTAGAAGTCTCCTGATCGACCATAAAACCGTCCCATATTAGGTCGGTTACAGTGTCGGCTATCGGATTAAGAAAGGATATCGGTTATTGACCGACCCTATCTCATCCAAAAGAAGGCAAAAAGTCTCATCCTTGCAGCCAGCCGAGACTCGGTTATTACTAGAGTCAGTTAAGGCTAAGCCGAGCAACAAAGAGATGGTGTAAACACAAATACCGTCCCGAAAATCTTGTGAAAGGATTCCCGACTCCGAAGATCTTGGGATCGGACAAAATTTATAAACAGATTACAACTAAATCAAATCTCTGAAATACTCGGAAGAGAATCTCTGCACGACGAGACCTTCTCATTCCTATAAGAACAGGAAATCTATACGGTAAAAGGTACGTAGAAAACTCTCTCAAAAACTCTTCTCTTGTACAATCCTAGCATGAACTTTAGCATCGGAGGTTCTCTGACTTTAGCCAGGGCCTCCCTTGTCTCCCTCTTTTGCAGGTGATAGGACGTGGGAAGAGGATGCAACAATTTTTTCATCAACGTACAGCACGGTGGAGCCAGCAGCACCCACCAGTATCGAGATGTGAGCACTAGATGGTCACCGGGATCGTATTCTGCTTGAGTGACAGATAGTACGGTACCGCAGGTTATGGTACGGTTGCTAGGTGATCTGCTATACCACTTTTTCAGGTCGACAGACTTAGATGGTAGTCTGCCACCATTCCCAAAAATGGCAGTGATTCGTCCATTCTAAACATACCATACATACATAGCGATCTGGCAGTCTAGACCATTCAAATTGTGGTTCCTACTAAGTGGAGTTGAGCTCGAAAATCATAATATCCGAGCTATCCTAACCATTTAAATTTATGTATCAAAATTTGATGGTTAAGATCATCAGATCTGTGTATTTTTTTTTGATGGTACGATCCATCAGATGGGCCCGGACTCTTTTAAGTTTCCTCATGAGATCCAGGATGGTTCACTAAGCAGGTGGACAATGTATGAAATCAATGGACAGCTAGAAAAAGGGATTTGCTTAAGCTTATTTCAACCACGAATGAGTTTCTTACATGCCCCCCCTTGATGAATCGAACGAGTCCGTCGATTAGATGCTGAAAGTGCCGGCAACGAGTCGCCGCTAGATGGTGCTGTGGTCTCACCTTGATGCATGTCCTTCATGACAAGTTGCCAATGGACGGTAGTCTGCGGTCCCCACGATGATATATATGTTTTACCAGAGTGGTCCATCTATTTTTTAGATAATTTTAAACGTGAGCTAAAAAATGAGGCAGAGCCAGGCCTCAGGTGGACCACACAAATAGTGGTAATTGAACTCCCATCATTTAAAACTTATTACAGGACACAAAAGTTATGGATCAAGCATGTATATGTCCTTTTCCTTCATCAGCAAGTTGGATGGAAGCCTGATGACATTTTTTATGGTAGCCATCAATCATCATATTTACCACCATTTTCTTGTGGTGTGGTCCACCTAACACTTGGACCCGCCTCTTTTTTGGACACGGACTGCGTCCTAACCTGGGCGGCTCTAGCTATGATTGGGCAATTCTATGGGTGTGACGCAGGGGAGGACGTGAGGTCAAGAACCGTCTTCCTCAAGAGGATAACTATTCCGAATCCACGGAACTTCTCTGGACTCCTCACAGAGACTTCTCGAATCCACGAGAAAAGAGAGTAGAAAATAGAAATAAATTCTAAATAAATTCGAAATAGCTTAATGAATCCATAAAAACGAGTTCATAACCCTTTAAATAAGGGTACTAAGCAATGGGAAAGAAATCAGAATCAAACTACAACTAGGACTCCTAGAATTCACGACTTACTATAAATAGTAAACTTACTATTTATAGACGGTCGTGATGTCTACTAGTGCGCAAGGTTTTCGGCCAAAAATAGTAAGTGTCCTATTTGGCTTCACCAACCTATTCTTCTAATTATTCTAAGCTCTTTTCACGTTGGGCGCAACTCCTAAAGCCCGACGGATGAAGAGTTATAAGCAAACTAAAACTTACTATTTATAGTAAAAACGAAATTGAAACAGGGAAATGATCGTCAAATCAAGGATTTCTCGCAATTCCGAGTGTCGCAACCCCGGGTAGCTAGGTTGGTTGGCTAAAGTAGCTCGTTCTACTCCAAAATTATATATTTTTCGTCCGCTAACTCATCCCGGATTGCGAGATACGCCTGATTTAAGGTCTGATGGTCCATATCACTTCTGTCGCCGACCGGGGCTTTTCTGATCCATCTTTGCCATGTAATTGTCCACGACCCGCTCTACATCAGGGTGGGCCCATTGTGATTTATATGTTTATCCATCTCGTCCATCCATTTTATTATATCATTATCTATGTCGCATAAAAATAAGATAAATCCATCGCTCAAGTGAACCACACCGCATACTACTATTGGATTCAATGCAGCTTTCATTTGATGCTTTGTATATTTAATGCACCCAAGCCTATTTTTTTTGGTGTGACCATTTAAGTGTTAGATTTGCTGTATTTTTGTGCACATGCCTTAAAATGATATAAGAGAATCGATGAATGGTGCAGATAAACATATAAAACACATTGGGCCCACCCACGGAAATGCCCGTTCCTGGCTGTAGACGGACGGTGGTTGGAAGCAATCCACGTTTCTATTTTTTGGGCTCATGCCCTAAAGTAACTTAAAAAATAAATAAATATAAAGTGTCAAGAAAATACGTACAACATGGTGGGGGCCTAAAGAGCACCGTCCAGCAGCAACACTTATGGCAGTGTCAGTATGCAACGGACGTCCCTCAAACAACCTAACTTTTGGACCACAATATCCTCACATCAGCTCCTGCCTAATGTGACAGCTCACATTTTTCACACGTGTGCTGCTGCTACATTGGGGGACGACGATCGTGAATGCCATTTGATAGATTGCTCGTTTGCCTGCTGACTCCAACATCACATAACTCGGTGGTGTTAGTAAGTAGCCAGATTTAATTGAGTCATATGGTGCTATCAAACATGCCTGATTCAACCCCATCGAGCCGAGCGATGTTGGGTTCACCACACAATCAACGGACGGGCTAAAATACATTTGTTATAGGATAAGTAGGGACCTCAACCGTTGATTATGGGTCCTTTTTTATTAACCTAAACCGTTCACATGATGGGTCTCATCGTAGATAGGGAATAATTAAAAAAAAAAAAAATCCATATTGAAATAGTTCAACCACTTTGATTATTCAAAGCTGAAGGAGACCGCCAAGATTCAAAGGAAAATAATCAAATGATTGAAGGGTTGAAATTTTTCAACGGAAAGAGTTCTCTGTTTTTCGGATATCCTCATCCTAAGGAACTTCATTTAAACGGTTTGGATCAGCCCCAGATCGAAAGGTTAAATTCCCGGCATCACGTCTTTTATATATTCTTGCAAACCACCTTATAAATAAATAACCTCCTTTTAGTTTGCCTCATATATATGCTTGTAAATTACACCCTGTGCCATCCAATTATGTCCGCATTTTCATATCAGTTCCCACCATTCCCAGGTTGGCAGTCCACATGAAAATCATAAGGTCCGGAATACAGCACTTGTTGTGCCAAGCTTATCATGCCGCACCATCTTACGAACATGCCACGTGTAAGACATCCGAGCCGTCTAATAGTTGGGGACCCATCAAAAAGATCACCCGACACAAAAAAGCAAGCTGATCTACCCATCACGTAAGTCCCACCATTGAAATGATGAAAGAACCAACGACCTGATCAACGCACAGTAATAGCCCACCGGATGAGTTGGTCAGTTTGATTTTTGTTAAAGGTGATCTTCACGACGATTCCCACCTACTGAACGGCTACGATGACCTGAACCCATGGCACGTGGCGGGGAAAAAGGGAGCTTCATGGTAAGCTGATGATGGTGGGACCTGTACGGTTGGTCATACCTCTCTATCTCTATCTTATCCACTTATACCTACCAAATGCCTACTCGAGCATGTGGTGGAGCATACACGTGTTAGCAGCAGAGGCCACGAATGTGGGAGAGAAAAGATAGGAGGCCATGTGGGGACATGGCCATGTTATGCCATTTAAGGCACATGGGGGTGATGTGTATCAGTGCACATGAGGGCCATGTGCATGGGCAAGCCATGCAAAAGACAAACATGCCCACATGATCGAAGGGCATTTTGGTAATTAGATTGGATAATTGATGGACTCTCTGTCGGAGGAGAGTCTTTAGGCCTTGGTTGTCATGTCTAACAAGTGAGTAAGCTGGCTAAGGGCTGAGTTCTTTTGGACATTGACGTCTGGTGATCCACCAAACTCCCAATTCACGTGGTCCCTTTCAATCCCATTGGCAGAAATTATGTGGGCCCACCTATCAAAATGGACAGTGGGATCCATCGTTTTCACCAATAGGCGTCACTTAAATTGGTAGACCACCGACACATTTCAACTTTTTTTTTTTTTTTTTTCAATTATGAATTCCGTTGGGTTGTCTAGAGGTGCAATAAACCCCGATTGGGCCCAGCCCTTTTCAGCTGGGACCCATGCAGTACGTGAGTTGGCTCACTGTTTGATCGAGGGAGTTGGGAGTACCAATTAATTTGGTGGTCCCCAATCCACGTAAACTTTGAATTTGGATTCAGTGGATCAGGGAACCACTTAGGTCGGTGGATTTGTGACTATGGGGCCCACCTTGATGCATATGTTTTATATCCACTCCGTCCATCCTTTTTGACAGATCATTTTAGGTTAATGTACCAAAAATGAAGCAGATAAAAATCTCAGGTGGACCACACAATAAGAAACAGTCTTGATTGAACTCCCAGCAATAAAAACTTCTTGGAAGCCGTTAAAGTTTTGTATCAAGCTGAAATTTGTGTTTCCCTACATCCAGGTCTGTGTTACCTTATGAACAGTTTGGATGGAAAATGAACACTACGATGGGCCCAAGAAAGTTCTCAACGGTGGACGTTCAATCACCACTGTTTCCTGTGGTCTACTCAACTTAGAAATTTATATCTGTTTCAGTTTTTGGATCACATCCTAGAATGAGCAAGAAAAACGGATGGACAGCGTGGATTTAAATCAAATACATCAAGGTGGGCTCCACAGTTACGGATCCACCGAATCGGCGACAGATTTAAGAGGAAGATGAGAAACTTTGATACTCTGGCTGAGTGCGATGGATTATACAAAGGCAACTTACAAATTAATTACATATAATACAAAGAATTGAAATTAAACTGTATAGAATATGTGGGTCCGATTTGGACGTAAAATGAACTAGAAATGACGATTCTTTTACATTCTGAACATCGGATTGGTGAGCATTTATTGGACGGTTAAAGATGAAAAAAATCCAACGATCCTATTTCAACAAACAAGTGTCCACGAATCAAAGGTTACAGCTCCCCAACAAATGTCAGTTTTGGAATGTGATTTAGAGACAGTGAGTTCCATAAATTGAGTTAATATATGCCACGTGTACATTTTTAGCGTCATGAGCTAGCGGAGTATCAAGTAGCTGCCCTGCCCAAGCAAGGAAGCGAGGAATACGGCGCATTGGCGCGGGCGTACGGTTGACGGACGGTGGATGCCTTTAAGGCGCTTATCCAGGAAAACTTTGAGAAGCCCACGCGCGTGTGGATCTTGCCCATCCACACGCACCCACGCACGCCAATGTGAAACACGTGAGCAGGATCCAAGCTTTCGATCAGGTGGGCCTTTCTGTTTAGATCTCGTGGACTAAAATTCAGGTTGATTTCCTCCTCATGTGCCATCATGTGTTCGAAACAAATGTGGATATAGAAATATTGATTCAGCCGTCCATTTGTATGTTGCCATCTGAAGAGAGGAAGGGCCTGATTCTAAACAGCATTGCCATCTACAGGAAACTCTAATCTCTCACACGTGCTCCATGATGGCAAACGTATTTGCGTGTGGATGGGCAAGCCTCCGCACACGTGTGGGCTGAGCAAACCTAAAGATACGAGAGGAATTATATGATACTCGTACGTACGCCTTGTCACAGATAAAGAAAACCGGCTAGATGGTGCATCCCACGGTCACCAAGTCACAATCCCCATGTCAGATTGATTGAACAATCATAACCTCTGTTTTGTGGACACTTGTTTCTAGGACGGTTGAATATTTTTGGCTCTCAACCGTTCAATTAATGCCCACGAATCCGATTGTCAGATTAATAAATACGCTTAATATTTGGTTCATGATGTATCTACATCGTGTACTATAACTTGGACGGTTTATTTTGACTACGTGTATGCCACGTGTGCAATTCCTAGTGCCTGCGTATCATCCATCACACTCAGTCAGAGTTTCAAAGATACCAGTACACAAGGACATTGTACGACTTAATACGGTAACGTGGCGAATACGGTTGCCACGATCCCTCCGGGAATTGCGGTTTGATTCTTTTTTCTCGTCGGATAAGTAAGGCCATTTCCACCAATATATGATAGATCTACTCTTCCACCGTACACGTGGAAGTTTAGATGGTGGATTGGCTCATTCCACCCAGCGAATACTACCATGGATTGTTCGGAAATTCATACAAAACAAGTGATTTTTTTAACCGTTAATATTGATGGTGGAAAGGTAGATAAGTTGATGGCTGAGATTGTCCTATTGGTTAGAGTTTTTAATAATTGCCCACCAGGTGGAGCGTCCAGATCCACCGTCCACCGAGCCACGTGTACGGTGGAAGGATGGACATATCATCTTGAACAACAGCACTTCTAAGTCCACTCGCTACCCCTCACAAGCTAATCTGTGCAAGATCCTGGCCGTTCATTGTGAAACAGTCCGATCCAGGAATCACTGAATCAGGTTGGCTGAAAATGTTCATGGAACGTGGACTGTTGGTCAGAATTCCTGTAGACCATTCAATCTTTCTACATGCATGTGGCCGACCCGATGACCGCTACCAACCTAACTTTGAGGCCACGCTTCATATATAGTGGGGTCCACCTAACGAATAGACCAGATCTCACGTACCCTTGCATGTGAGAAAGTAGTGCCCTCACACTCTTTTTTTGGTCACATGTTGGTCAACCCAAGTGTGAAAAGACCTCCTTGCCCCCTCTGCGTCTCACCGTCCATCGTGTGGTAAACCACTGGGACCGTATGATGAGATATTCCGACGATTGCCATTTCCCTAATGAAGCTTTTACGTGGATCCTGTCCCTTGATTTTTAGGATCTGGGAATTGTTAGTTTCATTCAGTGCCTGTGTAACAGACTGTCTGGAAAATGGACCGTCCGTCTGTTGGACCATTTGGGATGTGGACCCCAGTGGGCGGCAAAACACGGTGGATCCTGAGTCGTGACAAATGCAAGACAAGATGGAAACATTACACTTGTATTCCGTTTTCAACTTGTATGGGAATCAATGGAATACGTGCGGAGTATTACCCATTTGGATTGGGAGAAAAGGTTTCTTTTATGGGAATGAAAAGGGTTTTTCGTGATGGGACTAATCCTCCTCATCAGGAATGCAACCAACCATGTCAATGTATTTCCCTTTCCACTTTTTGGATTGAAAACAACAACACATCATTTCATCTCTTCAATTTATTTTTATTTTTTTTTTAAGAAGAAAAAAAGAAAACTTTTATATTCCTCCAAAGTACCCACTGAGGTTTTTTTTTTTTCTAAGGTGGGGATTGACTTAATGTGCATCAAATCCATCTTGTCCATTATTCATATACACCAACCTTTCTTTGGCCCCATCTTAAAAATTAAGCTGATTCAACGTTTGAAGTAGGCCACCTTATTAAACCATAATTAAATTCTTTAAGTTGAGTCTGGGAATTCTATGATTTTTGGGTAATTCTTTCATGCCGATTAAACACATGAGATGAATGAATTATATGGCATTTGAAAATGAGCGTTGTGGAGCACAGTTGCTTGAGTTTAAAGGTTTGAGCACATATGAGAGCTTGTACGTATTTGAAATGTGTTGAAATAAAAATCACAATTACTATAAATTGATGTGAATTAAAGTCCTTAAATGTGCTTTCTAGCTTGTAATTGGAGTGCATTTGAATAAAAAATTGTGTTTAGATGCCTGTAATGGAAATGTATTGGATTTCTTTAATATATTTAGAGGAATTTGAATTTGATTAACTAAATAAACTTTAATATCTCAAATTTGTGTGCATATGTGATTTTTGAAAGAATAATTGTATTGAGCACATACTTTTGGTAAAAAAACAAGAAAGTTATGAGCTTTAGGTGGGCCACAAATATAAGAATTGAAAATGAGCGACTTGCCAATGTTTTTTAATTGTTCATTTAGATGGCCAACGTTTATACAATTTATATCATTATGTTAGTATGACTTAAGTGATGGAGCTGATAAATGGATTGTTTATAGTAAATCATCAATGTGCCATGTGTACTACAAATTAGTAACTTAGCGGAAACTTTGCTGCCTATGCATGGATTAGACTGAGTGAAGATACCTCGTTTCAACCTCCGGTCCATGTAAGTATCCTTTAAGGTGTCAACCTTGGTGGCATCTGCATTTACAATAATGTTTGGTTGGTTTTTAAAACACCATCTCAAGTGAGAATGAGTGATCAACTCAGTGGTACCATTTATTGATCTATGTTGCATATGTCATCAACACAATAAACGCAAGTAATGATAGCATAAACAAACAACAAAATCCTATCTAATTGTTAAATGCTATGATATGCGAATGCATGTTTCATACAATTTCAACACTCCCTCAATGAAACGATTTCAACGCCTTTTTGCACTAATGCCAGCACCTGTCATTACGTGACTCCAATGCCTTTCGCAAAAATCCATATCTCACGGTAACGTGGCTCGTCACTAGCATTACTAATAAGTGTCATGATATAAATAATTAACCACATGTTTATTAGTATATATTTAAACAACTTATCGGTGAAGTTAGAGTACCACCATTTTATCACAAGTCTAACTAGATCACGAGGTTTATTGTGGTTATAGCAGCTTCTCACCCGTGTCCCTATATCCATTTTAAGGTCCGTCACCCAAGAACTATCACAATAAGGTAGGGGCTTGTTAGCCAACACTAAGTCAATTCGAAAAGGGCTCGTCATATTTTCTTAATACAACATAGTAGGTATGTCGCTTCTATCAGTGTTCACTGGTCACTACGTGGAGGCATGTCACACCAGCATTAGCTGACGACTCAAACACGGTGTCTCATACTACTATGCTTAGCTCTTGAATTTTTGTAAGATCGTAACACACTAATGATTATGAATGAACTATTTTTGTAGGAACAATAGTATCCTAAATTCAATCGAGTGTTAGATAATATTAAGAATAGAAAATAATCAGTTATGGATTGTACTGATCCGATTGACCTAAGAGAACCTCAACGTAACCAGCATTACCTTGACTAATAAATCACATAGTTAGTCTCAAAATTTAGGTGATCGAACGTATTCTTTAGTTTCACACATATATTTAATTGAGTTTGTATGATTCTTTTAATGATAATATATACTATCACATTTGATAAAAGTAAATATTAAAGGGCACCAGATTATAGTGGAAAAAATTTCAAGAATTTTTGAAATCTGAGTTGCAAAAATCCAAAGCATTACAAATTGACTCAGCTGTAAATCGAATCGAAATCTCTAGTATTGAATATGATTGAATACACCAATTTCAACATAGTACAATTGAGCCTTGGATTTACTTTATTTTTAAAGCTTATATCCAATAATGAACAGGCTCCTCGTTGGGCAGGGTAGGCTCCTAAGAGCACCAGCCGGAGAAAGAACGCAATCTGCGTTCCCAACGCATCGAAAAAGGTGCATTTACGTTAATGTGAATTGTGTCCTACCCGCGCTCGTCTCAAGCCGGGAACAGGCAGGAGCTCTGAGCTGTCACCATGACTGTCCAACCATTTATCGGTATCATTTCAAGATATATGTCAAAAACTTAGGCAAATCCAAGACACAGGTGGACCACAAAATGGGGATTAAACTCTTACCGTTAAAAACGTCTTAGGGGTTATAGAAGTTTTGGAACGAGCTGATATTTGTATTTTCCCTTCATAAAAGTCTATATAATTTTATAAATAGGTTGAATGGTAAATAAGCATCACCAGGGTAAGGGTCTTTGCCCTTACCCGGGTGGTAGACTCCTCAGGAGTTTCAACACCGGGTCAAGGGTTGAGTACCCACCAGTAGTGAAATCCCATGGGGTGTGTGCGCCCATTCCATAAAATGTCAAGGAGAAGTAGATGAATGGTATGGATAAAACCAATACATCACAGTGGCCACTCAGAGCTCCTGCCCGTTCCTAGCTGGAGACCGTTGGATGTAGGACGCAATCCACGTTCCATTTACAGCGTATCCAATGAAACACTCAGTGTACCAAACACTCAGTCCCTGACAACTTAAGTTAGATTTTCACACTTTTGCACGTAAATCCAAACTGATGATACGGAATGGAAAATACATTTCCACTGCAGATGTTGCAGTCTCCTTAAAATGTGAATTTCTCTTCAATGGCATCAAATAAAGCTCACAGGGTGCGGTTTGGGTGGATCCCTAACTGTGTGCCCACTGTGATGTATGTTACTTACATCCACACTGTCCATCCGTTTTCACGTATCATTTTAGTGAACGGTCTAAAAAATAAAGCAGACATAAATCTCAGGTGGACCATACCATGGGAAACAGTTGTGATTGAATCTTCACCATTAAAAATTTCATAGGGCCACCGGAATTTTTATTTGATATCCAACCTGTTGGTAAGGTCACAAAGACCTGGATGAAGAGACCACACAAATAACAGATTGATCCAAAACTTTTGTGGTTCACCAGAAGTTTCTAATGGTAATTTACCACTGTTTCCTGTATCATGGTCCCCGTTATATTTGGATCAGCTTAATTCTTTAGTTCATGCTCTAAAATGAATTTCAAAATCAATGGACAGCGTGGATATAAGTAACATACATCACGGGGTGATCGACCAAAGCCGCGCCTGGTATGCTAAGTGGGGCCACTATGATGTTTCTTAAAAATCCACCCGTCCATCCATTTTTTAAGATCATTTTAAGATATGAAACCAAAAATCAGGTGGATCCAAAACTCAATGAGGCAAAAGGAGAAGGAAAACTGGAGAGAGTTTTTTACCGTTGAAACCTTCCCGGGCTCTATCTTCATATTTATATACCATCCAAACCGTTTATAAGTTTATTTCCACTGGGATAAAGTGAAAATACAAAACTATTAGCCTTATACTAAACTTTGAGCTATACGAATGTTTAAATGGTGGTCACTGAATCTCCACCGTTTCCTCTCGTACAGCCTCCTTAAGTTTTGGATCCATCTGGTTTGTGGTCTAATTCCGTTAAAATGATCTGAAAAACACGAATAGACGGTGTGGATTTTTTAGAAACATAATGGTGGGCCTCACATAGTATCCCAGCTTAGGAACTTCCCGCAATAGGCTTTCTTAGGAAATCCGCGTCCTCGTACCGTTAATTACCCCCGGGAACGGATTGGCTACTCCCCCTGACACCAGCCCCGTGGCTGGTGGTCGATGCACTGTGGGCCCTACCATGATTTATTTGTTTCATCCATTCCGTTCATCCATTTTTAAAGATCATTTTATATTTTCATCCCAAAAATGAGAGGGATATAAATCTAAGGTGGACCACACCACATGAAAACAATAGTGATTGGATATACACCATTAAAGTTCTCCTAAGGTCCAATGTACTGTTTATTTTGCATCCAATATGTTTTGATTAGGCCATACACGCCCATATGAAGGGAAAAAACAAAAATCAGCTTGATCCAAAACTTTTATGGCCTCCAAAATATTTTTAATGGTCGACGCTCATTCAACACTGTTTTCTGTAATGTGGTCCACTTGAGATTGGGATATACCTCATTTTTGGTCTCATACCTTAAAATGATCTGTAAAAATAGATGTACAACATAAATGAAACACATACATCATGGTGGGCCTACAGACCACCGACCAGCAGCCATTGGCTGGTGTCAGGGGGAGTAGCCAATCTGTTTCCTTCTCCCCTTTGTTTTTGGGCCATCATTCCACGCGTCTGTACGATGGAGCTTCTTCACACAGGCCATGTGAGCTGGCATGTGTGTCTACAACCCCTGACAAGTTCATCAACTGGTTCCTATCGTGCAGATGATCTGAGCCAACATATCAGGAAGCTGTACTCACGATGTGGGCCAGTGGGGTTGAAACAAATGGATGGATAGGAAAAAAAAACATAATCATTTCACTGGAATCCTGGGGCACACATGATGATTAGATCGGCCTCATCTTTGACCCAGCAATCTATACAGGAAAACCCAAGTTAGACGGTCAAAACCGGCCGTACCCATGTGATGAGGTGGCCCATGTGGTACGTTCTAGATAACCCGCACTCCTCCGTCGGAGGATTCGCAGATTCACACGTACGGACGCGGTTTGGATGTTACCCCCACATCAGCCAGCTAGCAAGTATCAAAGCTCTGTGAGCCCCACTATGATGTATGTGTTTCCTCCATTCCGTCCATCATTTTTCCATCTCATTTTAGTACGTGATCCGAAAAAAAATGAGGCAGTTCCAAAGCCCAAGTGGACCACACCACAAAAAACAGTAGGGATAATGACATCCACCGTTGAAACCTTCTTGTGCTCACAATAATGCTTATTTGTCATCCAACCTGTTCATAAGGTCACTTAAACCTTCATTGAAAATAAAAATATCAGCTTGATTTAAAACTTTTGTGGCCTATGAAGTTTTCAACCGTTGTTAAAGTTTAATTCCCACTGGTCAACTTTAGCTTTTCAACCGTTGTTAAAGTTTAATTCCCACTGGTCAACTTTAGCTTTGAATCTGACTCATTTCTTGTCTTAGGTGTCCTAAAATGAACTGAAAAAAATGACCATACAGCATTGATAAAAGACATACATCATAGTAGGGCCGACCAGCTAGCTAAGTTGGTGTTACGCTCACCAGCAAACCATGTCCTACATATATATGCCACTAGGCCTGAGTCAAAAAAATAATAATACTAATAATAAATAAGTTTATTTTATTTTAGTTAATAATAATTATAGTAAATATTTATTAAAAACTTTAATTTATAATATATAATACTCTAATACATAATAGATATTAAGCATTTTTAAAAGTCTATCAGCACGGACAGCATTTTTCCTCATTTCCTTCACGCAGCCTCTCATGATTAGAGATGTAGACTATCTTCGATAATTGCATGTGGGATGTACATTTTGTGTCCCAGACGTGTTTCTTCGTTGAAAATGCCACAGGCAAAAGTTGGCAAATTTCAGAAATGGCTGAGGTGGCATGTGTAACATGACATGTAGTTTATGTGATGCAAGCGGCCACATGTCATGCCTGTATCAATGTGGTGCCACGTCATGTCATACAACTACATAGCATGTGGCATGCATCTAATCTAGCTATCCAAAACCTACTGTTTGGCTCAAAAGTATATACTGTAATGATTATCTCTATGTATCTATGTCCTTTGCTTTCCGAATGGCTAGAGACAGGGAAGATAAGAAGGGTTTTAGGCCATGAGCAGGGGTATTTAATTAATTAGGTAATGTCATCCGGTAATGTAGCTTTAGATGAGCAAGGCTCCAGGTAATTACGTAATGTCATCTATATAAAGTAGCATTTCACTACGAGTGACCGGTCACCTTATGGTTGAAACTCTAAGAGTTAAAGGGGATAGCACATAAGTAATCTCGAGTTGGAATTAAACAACAAGAAATCAAACATAACAAAGCACATGGAGAACATATGAGATTTACGTGAAAAAACTCTAACAGGAAAAAAATACGGTGACGAGGCACACCTAATAAAAGTAATATACAAGAGATACAAAAACATGCAATGACGAGAGTTGTAATTAACTTGAACTTCTCTGCATGAACCACCTTAGTAATCTTGTCAGCTAGATTTATGCTCGTGTGGATCTTTTCGAGAGTTCACATCGCCTTCCTCAAGCATCCGTCAGATAAAATGATGACGAACATAAAAAAGTGTGGTAAACTGAATCCTTTGTCAAATTAATTGTGCTTTCACTGTCATAATTTACTGGCAAAACTTCTTGCTAAAGCCCAAGTTGATTTATCATCCTTATCAATCAAATGCCTTCTTTGAAAGCTTCTATCACCGCCATATACTCAACTTCGGTTATGAAAAGAGCAACCATAGATTAAAGCTTCGACATCCAACTGATTGCATCACTCGATAGAACAAACAAGTAGTCGGAAGTTAACCTTTTGCTATCCACATTTTCTGCATAAGCAATATCCACATATCCTACCAATTTGTCCTCTAACTTTTCTGTAATGTCCCGAATTTCAGGGGTCGATCACATACTCAATCTTCGATATTTAAGGTGTCACTTATGCTTTGCGGAAGCGTGGCCCTTCAATACGTTTAGCATTATATCCAAGCAATCATAGAGCTAAGCCAAACAGAGCAGCATGCTCTAGAATAATCACATATAAAATGAATAAATTAACTATGCATGTAAAGTATGCTTATCCAGAGCACGGGTCCATAGCAGGGGCCCAATATACAACTTAAAAAATAAATAAATGTGTCATGGTGAAGATCTCTTAATGCCCAAAAGGTATTCGCCACGACTCACTAAGCGACTCGCCTACTACATCGTCCCGTCCAACAATTGGAAGAATGAGAACTCCTCCTAATCCAGGTACGCATCCTCCAATGTGTCCACCTCAGTGACCCTTGCATCTCTATAACAGTATTTGGTTGGTGTTTTAAAATATCGTCTCAGAGTGGGAGTGAGTGATTAACTCAATAGTTCCATTAGTTCAAAGTTACGCATGCTATCAACACAATCAATACAGATAATGATAATTAAGAAATCAAACAATTGCTAAATACTCTTGTTAATTAAATGTGTATATGAAGGTATAATATGATGTGTGCTTTTTCCAAACAGCACTCCCTCCTAAGCGACTTTGACGCTTATTTCACACATGCCAAAATTTCTCACAAGCGACCCAACGCCAAATCGCAAAATCATATCTAATGCAATGCGGTGAATGCGTATGTTAGCCTAGTAGTTATTAAGTTTCATTTGTCCAGCATATTTGGGAAGTTGGAGTATCCTCATTTTATTGTGGGTCTCAACCGGATCATGAGGCTCGGGGTGTCCAAAGTGGCTCCTTACCCGTGTCCCTTGATATGTTTCTAGGCTCATCACCGAAGCGACAACTCCCCAACCAATGAGGGATTAACACTGGATCGATTGATCACAAATAACCCGGATGACACAGCCCAAACGAAGAGGGTTAGGCACCCCATCGACATGTGGAGAACACCCACAATTGATGCAAGAGTTGTCACTTAAATGCAACTGTGAGGCGGTCCCGGTTTGATGTAATAGGCTCAATCTTCTTGATTGCTCATTGGTCACTAAGGGGGGGCTCATTACCCTAACATGGGCCGACAGCTCGGACACGGTGTCTCATACCACCATGCCCGCTCATGAGTCTGGGGGATCGTATTGTTAACGGTTATAAGTAGACTCATTCAATGTGAATGTGGTATCTTAGATTCTATTTGTCATTATCATACATTGTGGACACACATGGTCAGTCGACTATTAGACTAATTCAATTGACTTGAAGAACTCCAGCATGACCAACATTGGGTGTGAGCATCTCGTGTAATTCAACTACTATTAGTTGTTCGTGTTCGACCTGGGGTCGATCGAACAAGCCTAGAGTGGCCAACCTAATTCAAGCCACCCCTTAATTCGGGCGGTTAGCAAACTTTTCCAACGCTGTAAGAAACCTAAGCACTATAAGCTAACAATTTGTCATGTCGTCATAGTATAGATTTAACGATATGATCACTTAGGCACTTCATCAAATATGTGACTATCAATAGAACAACATGCCTACTTAAGCATTTTATCAAACATGTAAGCATCAATAGAACAACACACCTACTTAGGCATTTTATTAAACATGTGAGCATCAATAGAACCACACATCTACTTAAGCATTTTATTAAACATGTGAGCATCAATAAAACCACACATCTACTTATACATTTTATCAAACATATAAGCATCAATAAATAACTAATGACATATGTTGCAATCAAACTCAAAATACGGACATACTAGCAATCGATAAAACATTCACCACAAAAGATCATTAACTGGGACCCTCAAGGGTCGATGAAAAGTAACTTAGGAATAATGGTCTGCACCTTTATGACAAGTCACCCGACTTAGCGTTCTTATGATTAGGGTTTCGGGGGAAATCGTCAAGACCTATGCAATGCCAATGGGCTTATAAGGATTTTAGAGAAAAACACTAATTGTTTTAGGGTTTGGAAGCAAATGTCAAATTTTACCTTATCGCTACGGGAGAATTCGAAGAGAGTTCCGGTTGCATGTGGCATGGACAACGATCAAAAGAGGGAAAAACAATATCTCCTGATCAATCTTTCTCTCACACCCTTTTCTCCTCTTTGTTCTTCTCTCTCTCTCTCTCTCTCTCTCTCTCTCTCTCTCTCTCTCTCTCTTTCTCTCTCTCTCTCGATTTCAAGACTAAGGCACCAAATTCGTGTAAGGAGAGAGGGGGTGTAAGATACAATGGTATTTATAGTGTCAGTTTATGCCCAAATGGACAGGTGGATCTAATATCACAAATGTATGTCTTGTCTCCACGTGTGAGCGAGTGCTTTTTCAAATTGCACCCCATCGACACCGGACATTATTCCTTGAAACGTTGAAAGTGACATCTAATTGGATTTGCTTATGGATAATGTTTCTAATGAGACTTGTTTAAGGATAATCTTAATTAAGAGAAATGTGCAGGCAAACCTCGTTAAACGAAACACGTGCCAATGAGGCATGTGTCACATGTGTGAGCTAGGCAAAGCCTTACCATGAACATCACTACACAAAAATCTGGCCACTCCACTCATCAGGTCAGCCACACCGTACGAAATAAATGGACAGGTTAAGTGATTAGACTGGCCTATGGTCTGATTCTTACAAGTCTAGCCCATTTGATGAGTTAACATACATGTATACAGATCTGGACCATCCAAATCATGGAAAGATTGTGGATGGATCATCTCCCAAAATTCAAACTTATGTATCCGAGAAACTTGTGACCACCAGATGAGGGGATAAAAGGAAAATGGTCGGTGGTCGAATTTTAATGGGTGTAGCCAGATGGTAAAAATCTTCGAATCACTGTCATTTCAGGCTTTGCTCAATCCATAATGGGGCATACAATTTGGACGGTCCAAATTAAAATAGACTATTGCAGGACCCCAGTAAGGTACTACATACCTGCCCGATCGCAGGGCACCACTTGGCGGACCCAAAACAAGCGATGTGGGTGGTGCCCTGACCATGGGGCCCACCTCGATGAATGCATTGTATATCACGCCGTCCATCCGTTTTGCAAACTCATTTCATGGCATGAATCAAAGATGAAGCAAAACAAATTTCAGTGAAACTACACACACGAAATAATGTATTTTGAATGCCCTCATTCACCATTGTTTCATGTGGCGTACTCCACCTGTGATTTTTATCTTTTTTATTTTTCAGCACATGTCATTAAATGAGTTGAAAAAATGGATGGACGGTGTAGATATATAATGCATACATCAAGGTGGGCCCCATATTCAAGGTACCACCAACATCGAGTATCCCAGCCAAGTCACACCCAATACCATTAAAAACCACTTTAGACCGACTTGTGAGCATCATAAATGGAAACAGTTTACATATTGTTGATCAAAATTAACAATGGGAAAAATTAAAATAAAATAAAATAGAAGATCAAATCAGAAAAAAGCTAAAAAACATGCACATATTAGATCAGATTTCCTTAAAGCGTTGTAGGCCCCCTGTAGTTGGTATGAGATTTTTATTGGGTTTCTAACAAACCACTTCTTGTATTAAACAAGCCTTAATAGTCTGATACGCAATAATCATAAAGATTCCACAACAGAAACCCAATATGTAGTTTTCTAATCTAGCAAACTGTATTGTAAAAAATAGAAAACCTACTTTGGCTTTTTATAAAAAGAGAAAGAAGAGAATTGTTGTAGTTATATTTAATCCTCGATTTAAAGAGGTTTCATAGAAATGAATGGACATGCATTTTCAAATAATAATAATAATAATAATAATAATAATAATAATAATAATAATAATAAAATAAATAAAATAAATCTTAAAAGCACATTTGAAACTGTTCACAATGGTTAAGCCTTTTAAGAAAAGACCTGACTTAATTCAAAAGGCGGGAGTAACTGTTTCTTATCATAGTTGGATTCTGATAGCCAAATCGTCACAATGTTTAAAATCCATCAACCAATCAGGTGACAGTCGGGATCTTCTGACCGTTCAATGCAACGGGAACATTCGGCCGGCCGAGACATGGTATTGGTCAAGATTCGTCAGCTAATTGGTTAACATAACTATTTACTACCGGTCGATCCGCGAAACATTTAATATTTGACGGTCAAGTGATATAGTGTTTGGAATCCATCAGCTATTTGAACTACAAGAAAGAGGGTTTTTAGCGACGAAAATTCTTTTCGTCGCTAAAAGTGACTTTTAGCGACGAAAAAAGGTTTCGTCGCTAATGGTTATAATCAAAAAAATCGAAAGGTTTACTTTTAGCTATGACAATTTTCGTAGCTAAAAAACGTGGAGGAGACTTTTAGTTATCATTTTTTGAAAAAAATCGAAAGGTTTACTTTTAGCTACGGAAATTTTCGTAGCTAAAAAATGTGGAGTAAACTTTTAGTATCGAAAGAAATCGAAAGGTTTACTTTTAGCTACGAAACTTTTCGTAGCTAAAAAAAGTGGAGGAGACTTTTAGCGACAATTTTTAAAAAATAAAATTGAACGGTTTACTTTTAGCTATGCAAATGTTCGTACATTTTCGTAGCTAAAAAATGTTCAGGAAACGTGTAGCGACGAAAAGTTTCGTCATTAAAGGCTGTAAACCATTTTTTTAAATTACTTTTAGCTACGAAAATTTTCGTAGCTAAAAAATGCGGATGAGACTTTTAGCTACGAAACGTTTCGTCGCTAAAGGCCGTCGAAAGGTTTACTTTTAGTTACGAATCTTTTGTAGCTAAAAAACGTGGATGAGACTTCTAGCAACGATAATTTGCGTCGCTAAAGGCTGCAAACAAATTTTAGAAAAACATTTAGCTTCGAAATTTTCGTAGCTAACAAACGTGAAGGAGACTTTTAACAACAAAAATTTTCGTCGCTAAGGGCTGTAAACAATTTTTGAAAAAAATTGAAAGGTTTACTTTTATTTACGAAAATTTTCATAAATAAAAACCATGGATGTAACTTTTAACGACGAAAATGTTCGTCGCTAAAAGCTGTAAACAATTTTTGAGCTTTTAGCTACAAAAATTTTCGTAGCTAAAAAACGTGGATGAGACTTTTAGCTATAAAAAGTTTTGTCACTAAAGGTTGTAAACAATTTTTGAAATACCTTTAGCTACGAAAATTTTCGTAGCGAAAAAACGTTGATGAGACTTTTAGCGAAGAAAAGTTTCGTTGCTAAAGGTTGTAAACAATTTTTGAAAAAAATCGAAAGGTTTACTTTTAACTACAAACATTTTCGTAGCTAAAAAAACATGAATGAGACTTTTAGCGACGAAACATTACGTCGCTAAAGGCTGTAAACAATTTTTGAAAAAAATTGAAAGGTTTACTTTTAGCTACGAAAATTTCCATAGCTAAAAAATGTAGATGAGACTTTTAGCGACGAATATTTCCGTCGCTAAAGGCTGTAAACAATTTTTGAAAAAAAAAATCGAAAGGTTTATTTTTAGCTACGAAAAGTTTTGTAGCTAAAAAACGTTAACAAGACTTACAAAATATTTCGTAAGTAAAATTCTCTTTTTAAAAAAAAAATATTTCATCTCAAATTTCCCGATATACACCTGTTAGAATATAATTCATCATATTCTTCCGGATATACACCTGTTATATATTATATTTCATCATATTCATATTCACATCTATCTAAACCCAAACTACGTAAACTGCATCCATCTAGACATAAACTACATCCATCCAAACATAAACTGCATCCATCCAAACACAAACAATCATATGGAAAAAAAATAAATGAAAAGAGAGAGAACATATGAGAGGTGATCCAGACAAATGATAAGAAAAACAACCTTAACCTAAACCTAAACCTATAACCTACACTTATAGGTTTAGGTTTAGGTTTAGGTTTTAGGTTTAGGTTAAGGTTATGGGATAGGTTATAAGTTTAGGTTATACGTTATGGGTTATAAGTTATAGGTTAAGGTTTAGGTTATAGGTTTTGGTTTTGGTTAAGGTTATAGGTTTAAGTTTAGGTTAAGGTTTAGGTTTAGGTTTAGGTTATAGGTTTAGGTTTAGGTTTATGTTATAGGTTATAGCTTATAGCTTTAGGGAATTGAGAATAGGTTAAGGTTTAGGTTTAAGAAATCAGGTTCTGGTTCGGATTTGGTATTGGGCTTAGGTTTCGGTTTTCAAGTTTAGGTTTAGGTTAAGGAGTTGAGATTAGGATTAGGTGTAGGTTTAGGTTTAGGGATTTGAGAATACATTTAGGTTTTAGGTTTAAGTTATAGGTTTAGGTTTAGGTTATAAGTGTAGGTTATAGGTTTAGGTTTAAATTAGGTTATAGGTTAAGGTTTAGGGAATTGAGAATAGGTTAAGGTTTAAGTTTAGGAAATCAGGTTCAGGTTCGGGTTTAGGTTTGGGTTTTCAAGTTTAGGTTTAAGTTAAGGAGTTGAGATTAGGATTAGGTGTAGGTTTAGGTTTAGGGATTTGAGAATACATTTAGGTTTTAGGTTTAGGTTATAGGTTTAGGTTTAGGTTATAAGTGTAGGTTATAGGTTTAGGTTTAAGTTAGGTTATAAGTTAAGGTTTAGGGAACTGAGAATAGGTTAAGGTTTAGGTTTAGGTAATCGGGTTCGGGATCGGGTTTAGGTTTGGGTTTTCAAGTTTAGGTTTAGGTTAAGGAGTTGAGATTATGATAAGGTGTAGGTTTAGGTTTAGGGATTTGGGAATACATTTAGGTTTTAGGTTATAAGTGTAGGTTATAGGTTTAGATTTAAGTTAGGTTATAGGTTAAGGTTTAGGGAATTGAGAATAGGTTAAGGTTTAGGTTTAGGGATTTGAGAATACATTTAGGTTTTAGGTTATAAGTGTACGATATAGGTTTAAGTTTAAGTTAGGTTATAAGTTAAGGTTTAAGGAATTGAGAATAGGTTAAGGTTTAGGTTTAAGGATTTGAGAATACATTTAGGTTTTAGGTTTAGGTCTAGGAATTTGAGAATACATTTAGGTTTAAGAATTTGAGAATACTTAACCTAAACCTAAACTTGAAAACCCAAACCTAAACCCGATCCCAAACCTGAACCCGATTTCCTAAACATAAACCTTAACTTATTCTCAATTCCCTAAAGCTATAACCTATAACCTGTAACCTATAACCTAAACCTAAACTTAACCAAAACCTATAACCTAAACCTATAACCTTAACCTATAACCAAAACCTAAACCTAAACCTAAACTAAAACCTATAACCTTAACTTAAACTAAAACCTATAACCTAAACCTTAATATAACCTAAACCTATAACCTACTTAACCTTAACCTAAAACCTAAACCTAAACCTATAACCTAAAGCTATAAACTAAAACCTAAACCTATAACCTAAACCTATAAACTAAAACCTAAACCTAGAACTAAATGTATTCTCAAATTCCTAAACCTAAACCTACACCTAATCCTAATTTCAACTCCCTAACCTAAACCTAAACCTAAACTTGAAAACTCAAACCTAAACCCGATCCCGAACCCGAACCTGATTTCCTAAACCTAAACCTTAACCTATTCTCAATTCCCTAAAGCTATAACTTATAACCTAAACCTAAACTTAAACCTTAACCTAAACCTATAACCTAAACCTAAACCTATACCTAAATCAAAACCTATGACCTAAACCTTAACCTATAACCTATAACCCATAACCTAAACTTATAACCTATAGCCTAACCTAAACCTTAAATTAAACCTAAAACCTAAACCTTAACCTATAACCTAAAACCTAAATGTATTCTCAAATCCCTAAACCTAAACCTACACCTAATTCTAATCTCAACTTCCAAACCTAAACTTAAACCTAAACTTGAAAACTCAAACCTAAACCCTATCCCAAACCCGAACCCGATTTCCTAAACCTAAACCTTAACCTATTCTCAATTCCCTAAACCTAAACCTATAACCTACGTACACTTATAACTTAAACCTAAACCTGTAACCTAAACCTATAGTCTTAATCTAAACCTAAAACCTAAATGTATTCTCAAATCCCTAAACCTAAACTTATAACTTATAACATTAACATAAACTTATAATATAAGCCTATAACGTACAACATTAACCTAAATTTATACCTATAACCTACACATATTCTCAAATCCCAAAACCTATAACCTAAACCTAAACCTTAACTTAAACCTAAACCTTAACCTATAACATATAACCTATAACCTATAACCGAAACTTAATTCTCTAACCTTAACCTAACCTAACCTAAACCTAAACCTATAACCTACACTTATAACCTAAACCTAAACCTATAACCTATAACCTAAACCTAAAACCTAAATGTATTCTCAAATCCCTAAACATAAACTTAATCCTAATCTCAACTCCTTAACCTAAACCTAAACTTGAACTTGAAAACTCAAACCCAAACCCGATCCCAATCCCGAACCCGAACCCGATTTCCTAAACCTAAACCTTAACCTATTCTCAATTCCCTAAAGCTATAACTTAAACCTAAAACCTAAACCTAAACCTAAAACCTAAATGTATTCTCAAATCCCTAAACCTAAACCTACACCTAATCCTAATCTCAACTCTCTAACCTAAACCTAAACCTATACTTGAAAACCCAACCCAAACCTAAACCCAATACCGAACCCGAACCCGATTTCTTAAACCTAAACCTTAATCTATTCTCAATTCCTTAAAGCTATAACTGATAACCTAAACCTTAACCTAAAACCTTAACCTAAACTTATAACCTAAACCTAAACCTATAACCTTAACCTAAACCAAAACCTATGACCTAAACCTTAACCTATAACATATTACTCATAACCTATAACCTAACCTTAACCTAAACCTAAACCTAAAACCTAAACCTTAACCTAAAACCTAAATGTATTCTCAAATTTCTAAACCTAAACCTACACTTAATCCTAATCTCAACTCCCTAACCTAAACCTAAACCTAAACTTGAGAACCCAAACCTAAACTCAATCCCAAACCCGAACCCGAACCCGATTTCCTAAACCTAAACCTTAACCTATTCTCAATTCCCTAAAGCTATAACCTATAACCTAAAACATAAACCAAAACCTAAACCTAAACCTAAAACTAAATGTATTCTCAAATCCCTACACCTAATCCTAATCTCAACTCCCTAACCTAAACCAAAACCTAAACATGAAAACCAAAACCTAAACCTGAACTCGAACCCGATTTCCTAACCCTAAACCTTAACCTATTCTCAATTCTCTAAAGTTATAACCTATAACCTATAACCTATAACGTAAACCTAAACCTTAACCAAAACCTATAACATTAACATAAATTTTAACCTAAACCTTAACCTAAACTTAAACCTTAACCTTACCCTAAACCTAAACCTATACTTATAAATTCTAATTTATTTTATAAAAGTTCATTTACGGTTAAGTTATTTTCTTAATAAATTTATTGCCTTAATCTATTATTTACGAAACTGCAGGATAAATTTGACTTGGATTTGAGTGTTCTGCACATCTCCCATGCCGTCGACGACATGATCAAGGAGCGGTTCAAGGATTACCGCGGTAGGTTGTTTTAGGCTCTCGCTGCATGCTTACCCACCGATGCCCCACCACCTCCGCCTTCATCTTTATGATTTTTTGTATTTTTGTTTATGATGTTTAACTTATATGTATTTATGCGTGAATGAATGTGATGTGGATAAGATTGTTTGCGTTTGAATGAATGTACTTTTATGTTTGGATGGATTTACAAGTTTAGGTTTATATGGATGTGAATGTGAATATGATGAAATATATTATATAACAGGTGTATATCAGAAAGAATATGATGAAATATATTATAACACGTGTATATTAGGAATTTTGTGCTAGAATATTTTTATTTTTTTAAAAAAAAAAAAAAAGAGACTCTTACCTACGAAAATTTTCGTAGGTAAAAGTTCCGTAAATATTTTTAGTAACAAAAGCTATCGTTGCTAAAAGTTTAACAATTAGTTTTTAGTGACAAACATTTTCGTTGCCAAAAGTCTTGTAATTATGTTTAGCGACGAAAATTTTCGTCGCTAAAAGTTGAAGGAATATTTTTTAATAGCGAATACTTTCGTTGCCAAAAGTCTTGTAATTATTTTTAGGGACGAAAATTTTTGTCGCTAAAAGTTGAAGGAATATTTTTTAACAGCGAATACTTTCGTTGTTAAAAGCCTCGTAATTATTTATAGCGACGAATATTTTCGTCGCTAAAAGTGGAACGAATATTATTTAGCAGCGAATATTTTCGATCTTGTAATTATTTATAGCGACGAATATTTTCGTCGCTACAAGTTGAACAAATATTTTTAGCAGCGAAAATTTTCGCTGCTAAAAAGTCTTGTAAAGTATTTTTAGCGATGAAAATTTTCGTCGCTAAAAAGCTTGCCTTTGGCGACGTTTCAAAATTTTCACCGATAAAACCCTTCTGCCTTGGTCTTTTAGCGACGAAAATGTTCGCTAAAACTTCTTTTAGCTACGAAAATTTGACTTTTAGCGACGAAACTTTCGTCGCTAAAAGTCAACCAAACTTGTGATTGACATACTTACTATGGTCGATTTTGCAATAGCTTAGCATAACCTCACAAATACAATTTAGGTCACACGGAGTGCACGGTATATCACTGGCACATTTACAATCACACTGCATCTCAACCCATGTATTCTTCTCTTTATATTCTACAAGTAATTAAACTTTAAAAAAAAAAACTCAAAGCTTATAAACATTTTTTATTCTTTCTCTTAAAATAATGTGAGATGATGATTTTTTTATTATTATTTTTTTTAAAATCACTTTTTCAGACAAGTTTTTGAAAGGAAATAACAATGAAAAACTCTAATAATTTTATTATTTTATGTAACCAATTCGATTGAAATAAAAATTCAACACATACATGGTCCACGAAGCAATCTTAATTTGTCATCTGAGTGGGTCCTGCCGTAAACACAAAAGTTGCTTTATAAGATGACCGTCTATTGTTCGTTCGGTGTTTTCTGATGGATGCTATCGGAGTGGTAACACTCCACAGCCGATAGAGAATAAAATAAAATAAAATCGCAACGACTTGACAATTGTATGAACGCGTGTTTGGCCACGTTCAATCCAAGGTCAGGCTAAATAGATGGACGGTCCAGATTCATATGAGTTATAGAAGATAAGTTTTTGAGCAATGCTTGAGATGGATGGTATCTGGCCTGCACGTGGTAATCATCTGATGTGCCATTGAGATGGACCATAGCCCAAATAATTGCGGTGATTGGAAATTCCTAATTTCCTTGTTGAATGTTGACCACAGTTCACTGTTTTCAACACTGCATTCACGAGTGCTTGCATTTCGGTGCTGTGGTTTTTTCACGTTGTGGTCCACCAGATCTACGGTCTCAGATTCCCATCTCAATCCATTTCAACTTTTTTCTTTCTAATTTTTTCTTTTTTTTCTTTCTTTCAATCAATTAAAGAAACAGCTGCCAAGCTCTGAAACAACGACCGTCCAAATTAAGCATGAAATGCACACATCTATCTGATCTAGACACTCATCTATTGTAACCTGCGGTCTATAGGCCATAGAAAAAATCTCACCGTCAGATGATCTTAGCCATTAAATCGAGGATTTCTGCCCATTGATTGTACTCAAACATTCACTGCACCTTCTTCTAATCTTCATAGCCCCCAAATCAGTGGCTACGATATTCTGATTAGCGCGTTGGTTTTTGGGTAATGTCCGATGAGTGCTGGGTACGACAGGTGAAAGGTCCAAAACTTGCGCATGTGCACCGCGTGTACGGACGCTGAACGTTTCATAACTTAGGAGGAATTATCGGGTCCTGCTGATCCGAAAATGTACAGTTTGCTGTTTCTAGGCAATCCATGTCATCGTTTGCGTGCTCCGGTTTTAGGCAAAAGAATAAATAGCTGGGCCCATCAACACGTGGAGGTAGTGGGGTCCACCCACATTCCGGCCTGAAAGTACGGTCCAACAATGCGTGTGGAGGTGAACTGTCCAATGTTGACGTTTGCTAGTTGTGGGTTGGCTTTTTAATGATCCACGAAGGAATTCCATTCATGGCTATTGGTAGCGACGCATCTACATGCACCAAAATGCTAGTGCTTCACACGTGCCTGAGGTATAGGCCTTTCATCAGGTGGGACACGTTGGTGCCGAAGAATCTGGTACATCTACTCATCAGGTGGGTCAGATAGTCAGCAATCCACATTACACGTACATGTATGACCGTGTGACCATCTGCTGAGTGGAATTGTCCCGTCTGATGAACGTCCCATATCTGGCACACGTGCGTCACATCTACAGATGTAAGGCTTGTGGTACTTTTTGGCAGATGTGCATGGGCGGCTGAAAATACATTCACACTTTTTGTAGTGTGGAACCCATCCTTTTGGGGCTCACCATGATATATGCGTGACATCCTTTCCGTCCATCTGTTGTGCTGGATTATGTTAATATGTGAGCCCAAAAATCAGGAAGATCTAATCATTAAGTGGACCACACCGTAGAAAAACAGAGGGATGGGGACGCCCACCATTGAAACCTCATTGGGCCCATCTCCGTGTTTATATGCCATCCAACCCGTTCATAAGGTGTGTCCCACCAGGATAAAGTACATACAGACGTATCATTCTGTTACACATACTTCATCGTGGGCCCCACGGAACTTTTTGTTGCACGGGTTCTCCAGTACGCATGGGACGAGTGAGGATTGGAGATAATGGATGGAGTTGGAATGAAGGCATGATTGGTTACATGCAGTGTCGGGCGTGGAATGGAATTGAAATTAGGACGAGGGACTCTCTCCCGACAGATCGGGGGAGATGATACCGTACAGCGGGAAAATCCCGAATATGGTAGAGCCTGCTCTTGACAGTCCAAGGGGCAGGTTAAAGAATCCATCAGGTCCGTCCATCTAGTTGAAACTACTTTTTGGATGGATAGTGTTTCCAAGTACAGTATCCGAGTATCCGGCCTGAAAATAGTTAATGGGTAAACACTCATGAAGGGAAAATGGGTAAAGGTGGTGGACATGAATATGTAATTGATGTGATTTTTGAAATATTATCCATCCATCATAGAGTTCACTAGATGGACGGTCTCGATTGATCTTTTTGTCACGTGTACTATGGCGAGATGGCACTGCCATTTTCCGTTTCTTCCAGCTCCGATGGAAGTGAGGAGTACGGAGAACTCATAATTGTACGGTACGAGTGAAAAGGAGCCAGCTGGCAGTTTGTATCAAAGGACATGATTGTGGGCCATAGAGACCGAAAACACGGCCGAGACAAAATCTCTATGCCTCAAACGCGCTCCGTCGGCCTTTTTCCTCCCTACAACTGGCAAATTGCCATTCCTCACGGAGAGTAATTACATGATCTTTTTTTTTCTTTTTTTTTTTTATAATGACATGTAGGGCCCATGGTTCGGTAATCCACACCACTGGTCTGTTCCGTCCCACTTTAGATTGATGATGCCTGAAAGCATCCCAGAATAGAAAATCCGAGTCACAAATCTCTGAGGTTTTTTAGTTGAATGCGGACCATGGCAGTATTTCTCATCTTAACAATCTACATATGTATCGACGGTTACTTTGTTATGATGTGGTTAATTGAGCGGTGACCCATCACCTTGCTGTAGTTAATTAAATAAAATGAAGGGGTGCTTCTGTCTGTATGAATTTATTGGTGATACATCTGTGAGAAATGAACTTATGGGCTATCCACATCACCTATCAGGACCGTCCATTAGGCTTCTCCACTCTTCATAGGCTATGTCGTAAAAATCATGATGGAATGATCGAAACCATCAACATTATCTTCCATAAAAGATAGGTCCAGCTCCTGATGTTTAGGACCATCTAATTAGTGTGATTTTTATATACCAGAGGAACAAATGTAGACTGGACGTGATGTACGGTCCAGATAGATGATGTCCTGGTCAACAGGTCCATCTGCGACTAGGTGCATAGAAATTTTCTCATAAACATAGTCCACTATCTCTCGCAATGGTAATTGTGTTAAGATGATATGGGCAACCGAGTATGAGTTATTACCACGTTTTGATGGGAAAACGTGAATTGCAAGACAGCAAAAAAGGGTAACGGGAACGATTCTGGGAGTATTTCTGACGGGCCCACTTCTTTCTTTTTTCTTTTTTTCTTTTTTTTTTTTTTCTTTTTAAATTCCTCATTTTTATCTAAGCAAGAATCTCAGCTACAGAAACCTTAGATGAAAGTGGAAATTGATATCTAGGCCCATATTGATCTTGCTTTATTGGTAGGTTTGATTCTAGTCAATTAAGTAAGTGCATTGGTTCAACTAATGAAATAGAGGAATTTGAGATGGCAGTTGTGGTGTTGGTAGATCTTGACAATTTGGGAGAGGTACTTATATCACTACATTAACGTGTTTAAATGGGAGAGTGGCACGTTGGATAGAGACCATCACATGGCTTCAATTTCATACCATGTATCTCATGCACCTTGACTAAGGATTTTTTCGGAAGACTTTGGTAACAAAAACGTATATGAACAAGGAGTAATATCTTAGTGCTTTTAAGTCATTGTAAAATTAGATTATTTTCTCAAGGGCTATGTGTTTGAGCCCAAATAGGGTTGCCCACCATGCAAGGTGGACGCCCCTAATAATCATGCCGGTCAAACCTTCATGTGTGCCATCACATGAATTTAGAGGCTTTTAGGTGGTTGTTTATTGTTTTCTTTGGTATGGCCAACTGAATAATTGGATAGGCCTGATCATTGTGGTGGCAATCACATAATTTTGGGGTTGAAAGGTAAGGGGATTGGGTAATACCCCCACTAGGCTTAGCTAGAGACGTCCAATCCTATTAGGGTCTTTATAGGGCCCACATTGATGTATGTCTTATCAATGTCATCCATCCATTTGACATCATTTTAAGGCATCAATCCAAAAAGAAGGCAATTCAAGTGGATCACACCACAGGAAGCAATGAGGATTGAAATCCTATTGTTTAAAACTTCTTAAGGCCCACTTTAATGTTTATTTGCCACCTGTTTATAAGGTTACGTAGACTTGGGTGAACAGAAAACATAAATATCAGCTTGATCCAAAACTTATGTTGATCCCATAAAGTTTCCAGCAATCGGCTTTTAATCCCCACTGGTTCTTGTAGTATTGTCGACTTGGGCCTTTGATCTGCATTCATTTTGAGCTCATGCCTTAAAATGTTCTATCAAAATGGATGAACAGTGTTGATAGAACGTATACATAATGGTGGGCCCTACGGAACCCTCGACAGGTCTATCCATCTCTAGCTAACTCATGATGGGGTAGTACCAAATCCGCGTCCCAACAGCACATGGACAACAAAGTGGGCCCTACATAAGCAGCAGTGCAGGAGTAAGTGAATGACCTGTAAAATAAAGTGTATTCGTAAAAAGGAATTATATTAGGATCACTGTTTCCTTTATCCAGGACCATGTCTCGAACTCCTGGTGTAAGTTAGCAACGCTATGTTTTCCTTTGAGAAAAAGTAACGGGAAGAATAGAGATAAGGAGGGGACAATGCTACCGTGTTGGCTCAGTGCGCACTGCTTACTTCCATTCAAATACCTGCCGTTAAAGCAAAGATGCTTTTTCAATTTCTGTTAGTAACGGAATGGAGAAAGGCCCAACTACCAGACATGTAAAGCTGATTCCCTTCTTCTCTGGCTAGATCTGACCAGATAAAAGTGTCCGTATCACATGGAAATATATTATTATTTTCGAGTTATGCCTACCGTCAATCTTCAAATCTTGATAGACAATAAAAAATGCAGACCGTCAATCCTCCCTTAATTAGCTCGGAGTGGCAGGTAATATGATGCTCTCCCTTAGTAGGTGGCTTGGTGGGCCACCCCTCTCACCCTTCTCAACGCGGATTGCATACTGACACTCCTATTAGCAACGTACGGTGCTCTGTGGGCCCCACCATGATGGATGTGTTTTATCCAGGCCGCTCATCCATTTTGGATCATTATTTTAGGGATGAGGCATATCCAAATCTAAGGTGGACCGGTCCATAGGAAAAAAGTTGTGATTGAAGGCCCACCATTAAAAACTTCTTGGGTCCACTGGAATGTTTATTTTCGATCCAACCTATTGATTAGGTCACAGGGACATGCATGAAGGGAAAACACGAATATCTGCTCGATCTAAAACCTTTTTTTAACAACAGGACGTTTTTAATGGTGGGCGTTCCATCATCACTGTTTCGTGTGGTGTGGTCCACATGATATTGGGTTCTGCCTCATTTTAGGTTTCATGCCCTTAAAATAATTTGGCAAAATGGATGAACGGCGTGGATAAAACACATACATCATGGTGGGCCCAAATAGCAACGTCCAGCAGCAGTGTCCGCATGGAATCCGCGTCCGCTTGCAACTCCCGGTTGCGGTACTCGAATTCTGTAGTGGGGATTCCGCAGTCCAAGAAACTGTATGGCCCACCTTGATGTTTTTGTCATATCAAATTCGTCCATCTATCCGTTTGGCCACCTCATTTTAGGACATAAGCACAGATAGAAAAGAGATCCAAAACTCGAGTGGACCACATCATATGCCATCGTAGGGATTGACCGTCCACCGTTGAAACCTTTATGGGTTACAGTCCATTTGGATTAGGCCAATATTTTTTGCGTTTTCCGTTCGTTTAGTTGGGATTGACCTTATGAAAACGTTGGATGGCATATAAACACCATGGAGGGGCAAAAAAGTTTCAACGGTGGGGTGTTTCCGTCCCACTGTTTCTTATGGTGTGGCCCACTTAAGTCTTGGATCTCCCCGATGTTTGGGTTCATCATCTAAGATGAGCTATCAAAACGGGTGGACGGAGTCGATATAACAAAAACATTATGGTGGCCCCACAGTGCTTAGGATTGCAAGGATCCGTCTACCTTCCAGACGCTTCCGACGCTTTTCATTTCTCTACCCGATTAATCGGATGTTGGTCGTATGGCCCGCTTTAAATAATCTCTGGCGAGTTTTCCCAGCTTTAGTCGCACGCAACCGATTCTTTACTGTCCTTGGCTTCTCTATCTTAACAGTTGATCTGGTGACAGAGAATCCAGCTTTTCTGGCCATCGTATCTACCGCTAGAGAATGGACGGTTTACCAAAAGTTCCCAAAAGAGAACAAGAATCCATTCTCTGCAGAGAATTAACAGCCATTCAATGTCTACGGTTATCAAATAACATCATTATCATCCCTGTGAGTGCCACGTGTACAGTGACGATACTAGAAGTGAGCAAGCAACGGACGTGGATTGCATACTGACACCGCCGGTAGCAAGGTTCTCCGTGGCCCCACCATCATGTTTATGTTTTATCCACACCGTCCATCTATTTTGCCAGCTCATTTAAGGGGATGAGACCAAAAATATATAATTTTAAAAAATCAAGTGGACCACACCATAGGGAACAGTGGTAATTGAAAGCCTAGGATCAAGCTGATACTCGTGTTTTCCTTCATCTACATCTAGGTTGATGTGAACTTTCCAAGGGGTTGAATGGAAAATAAACATCACCAACGTATTAAGGATAAGCAATTGAATGGCTAGAGTCATCAGATAATTGAGAGTTTTGGGATATTCATCATTTTTCATTAGCACTTTTTTTTCTTTTTTTTTCTTGAAATGTTACACTCCAGGGATTTAACCCTGGATCATTCCCACACGTTACATTGTCTCCACCAGCTCATGAGGAGATAGTTTTTCATTAGCACTTAAATTTTAAAAATTATAAATAATATATAAATAACGTTGCATTGTGCTAAGTGAGTTCAAGTTTATTAAGCATCATTTTCAATTTTTTTAGTAAATAGCTAGTTAGGTTAAACCTTTTTTTTACCCTTAAAACATGTTAGATTGATTTTTAAGTAGAGGACCTAGAGGTATATGTGGGCATACGGAAGTAAAATAAATCAAATGGCGAAAATACTTCTAAACATATGTAAATTAACATGAACTTCAAACCAAGCCTACCTTTTATGGAGAATGAAAAATGATCAACGTTTGCTCTTTATCTTTCATTCTTCTTTTAAATCGACAATTTTAGGGTTTTTACTCTTTGTGCCAAGAAAGTTTTTTAGAACACAAAATTATATAAGATTTCTTAGGTTGTTCTCATATATTTAATATTTATAAATTTGTGAGCTTGAAAGTTTTTTAGAACGTGAAATTATATAACATTTCTTAGGTTGTTCTCGTATATTTAATATTTATAAATTTGTAATCTTTTGCCATGAAGCTTTTCTTATACAGATTTATTTAGAACAACTTTGAATTACTTAAACTACAAGCAACACCCACTATATAAGAATTTTGACTGAATCAAACCCATTTAAATTTAGACATTTCCACAAATACATGGTATAAATGTACATGAATACTTTATCTCATGTTATCAAACATACATTCTTCTACATACCACTTTAGGGTGAGTTTGGCCGGGCGCTGGATATCGACCATCCGACGCATGGAATGGGTTATCCGGACCCTTCCATCCCACCTACTGTTTGGCCAGTCGTTGTACGGGAGATAAGGCCGCCCTCGTAAATGTTGTGTGGGATGGCGATCGGATACGGCGTATCCGTCCCCCTCTTTTCTCCGTCCCAGCAAATCCCATGGGATTCGCGATGGGATTGAAGAGAAGCTGCAGACGGCGGGTGCAGGTGACTCGGAGGGTGATGGAAGTGACGCGGCACTGCGAGCGGACCAATCCTGCTCGTCTATATCTATTGTCATGGCCGCAGTGGGTAGAGAGAGGAGAAGCTTGGAGGTTTCGTCGCACGACTCCCTCATCGGCGCTGAAGTGGGTTACTTCCGTCGTCGTCATCTTCCACACCCTACAGCCACGGTCAGACTACTTCGAGAAACGGCGTTCCCTGTCCCTGTTGCAGAAAGTGAGGTGAATCTTCACGCCGGTATTCGAAACGCCACTAGTTGACGGTCATCGATTGCAGGTAGGTACCCGAACCCAAACAAAAATAATGGTCATTTTCTCTAGTGGTGTGGTGTAAGCTGCGTGTCTGTCCCTGTTTTCCTTCTTCTTTTTCTTCCATAATGGGTTGTTTGGGGAGTAGTTCTTTCTTGGACGGATTCTATTGGGTCCGATCTGTTTTTTGGTATATGAGATTTGCATTCTTTAATTTCCTGGATCTTGAATAGATTTGGGTACTTGATTGTGAGGATATACAATATGATTTCTGATGATTACGAACAACAGTTGAAGAAGGAAAACAAGTTTCTACTGTGCTAACGGGTATTGTAGTTGTGTTTTTTATTTTATATATTGTCATCAAACTATAGTCACCTGATTTTCCTAGTAAACAATTTCAGTACTACTTAAGCATACCATGATACTATATTAGAAGGAATGCATTTCCTGCTTTGCCACGTTCATTTGATATACTTGTCTTAATTGATGCGAAATGTTATCCGTGTCTGTACGTGGAAGTGCAAGGTGTGCGGGTGGGACCTGTCTGATATACAACATGTAATGGGTAGGAATGTGGTCTTTATTGTCAAGAACTACTAAAATGTTATCCGTGTCTGTACCCATACATGCACGTCACACCTACCTGGATGGCTAGGCACAATTTCAATAAAATGTGACAAACACAGCACGGACAAATCCTTATTTGGACTTTTGACCGGCTGGGCAGAAGAATCCAAAATCATTTGTGAGCTAACGTGTAACATCTGAAAAACCGAAAAGGTACACCAAAATAGCTGTTTTTGCTGCCGCACCAAATCCACACGCCGATACAAGCGCCATACACGTGTCTAATAGCATCCATGGATGAGATCTCTTTTGTTCTTCATCGTTGCCCATATGTGCAATTACATACGCCGAAATGGCCTGATGAACGTTTTGGATTTCAAGTATTTCTGAAGACTGTTGGAGGGTGGAAAAAGATGGCATGGGTGTAAGTAAAAAAGCACATAGAGGATAGGGGTCAGCATGGTGGTGTGTGGCACGTGTAGCCACACATGTTTAAAAATAGCTGGACGGCATGGATGAGACACGAACATAAAGGTGGGGCCCACGTAGGACGGACGCACCCGTTTTCCTAGTACGCCCGGTTACTGTACAACTAGTGGGCGGGCGTTGGATACGGTAGAGGTGAAGCTGCCCATGGGATTCGTCAGGCCATACCAAACACGCCCGCCTGCAAATCGTGGGTGTACACCAGAACCCACCGACTTCCCAAACACGTCGCCATCCATCCTGGTTTTCCTACCATCCCATGGGATGGTCCGACCGTCCCCTGACACCACCATCATAACCTTAAAAATTATTCCATCCCACCAAATCCCATGGGATCGGTCCGGCCAAACACGCCCTTAAGGTCCACCGTCATAGGCTCACCATATATTACGGTTTGGTTGATCAACCACAAACAAATATGAACTCTTTCGTTTTATAAAACAATGTATGTAATCATCTCAAATTTAATTATACAATCAAAACAATTTACAAAAATAAATTTGTTGGCTATATTAATTAATCATTTTAATTCTTCATATAATATTAAATCCATAAAGGTGAGAATTATAATTCCCACGAGAGTATAATTGACCACCCAACTCACCACAATCCACCCAAGAGACTCACATATTAGTAAAAGCCTCCACTAAGGCTTTCAGTTCTCTCAAGTCCAAGGACAAGTATAATAGGTACAAAAAATACCAACTAATATGAAAAAATAAAACCAAACATGAATTCATAGATCCAATCAATATGTACACATGCGCACAAGTACGCATGGGACAATGTACTATAATAAAGACTTGCTATTTGCATAACAGTCATACCATATACAATAGCCCAAGAATTATATAATTTTAAATTTTCATAACAATATTTTAAATTTATAAAGATTTAGACTAGTTAGACTTAATAATATATTTCACATTAAACTTATCCTACTTCATTCAGTATAAAATAGTAATCTTAATAAAGATTTCCAACGAACATGTTATATAAATAACAATGAGCAAAAAATAAAATATTAATGAAAAAATATATAATTCGTATACATTTTAATATAACACAATCATGCACACATTTCCCTAAAAGAAGTCTCCTTATCGTTGGTGCATTAAAGTGGGCCCACCTTCGACTTTAACATTTATAGTGGACAGCTTATATGCAAGCATGATATGAATCAAAAACCTTTGACCATGAGCTATATTGCAACACAGGGAAGCAAAAGGCTAGACCTCATCACCTATCACTATCTACTTTTATTTTTACTAGTTTACAAATAAAGTTAGATTTGGTAGATCACTCCAACTACTGTAGACTTTTTTGTAAAGATTGCTAATATGCTTCTCTTGTCGTACATGCTCTTCTACAGCCATCCCTCCTCACCGGTACATATGTCAAACACGTGTGGTGATCAGAACCGTTACAGACCTAAATAATAATTGGACGACTGTAATGTCCCATTTATGAAACTTTGTATGTTGAATCTCAAGTACCATCTATTAGATATTGACTAATAAACTAGTCAAAGCATCACTAAAGCGCAATTGTAATTTTATAAACCATCTAGACGGTCTAATTTAACTTCCACATATGCCCACTTGCAATTTATAAGCACATGTGTATCATCCATGCCGCCCGTCGGAGTAAGTTCTTAGTAATGGGAAGGTCACAAGGTATAAGCTTTTGTAGTACTTTTTTTTTTTCCCCCTTCAACCACCGTAGGTTTCTCTTTAACCTGAAAAGCCTAATTCATCCACTCGACATGCTATTAAATTCACGACCAATCCCAAACCAAAAGAGAAAAGCTTAGTCCGAAAATCACAAAAGAGAAAAAGAGGTATCATACAATACTCTATGTGAATGATACACTCTAGATTTTCAATTGTACCAGTGGGGCCATGGCTCGCTGATCCAGTGATCCAAGTGGGTCCCATTGACGATGGACCATATCTAAGAATCTAATGGAAGTACAATCCTAAATTTTCATTTTCTAGAAATGTTCCGGTGCTCTCAAAACACTAAGTTATGGCATTGTTCAAAAACTTGAAAACTCAACTCAAGCTAATATTTAGTCCTGTTGCGTCAACTCAAAGACTTGATTGAGTCCTTAAAGGGCTGTTTGGATCATAAGTTACTTAAGATAAACTATTTATACCTTAAATAATTTATCTTAATTTTTACTTATTAAATTGAAGTATTTAAGAGCCCATTTGGATACCACCAAATAAATTACTTTTTCTACTTACAACATAAGATAAACAACTTATTGAGACAAGTAAGTTTGGTTTATGATCAATTATGAGACAAGTAAGTTTGGTTTATGATCAATTATAAGTAATTTTTAATTTAAAACTACTAAATTAATTCAGTTTAATAAGTATAAATCAAGATAAGCTATTTAAGGAATAAGTAGCTTATTTTAAATAACTTACTATCCAAACAACTCCTAAATAACTTTAAATATTGTTATGGGAAAGTCTGAGCCGAACCAACAAGGGCCGACTTGGGCAAACCGAACCGACGAGTAGAGCCTCGGAAGAACAGTGCTACATCAGAGTCGACCATGCTTCTAGACTACGATCCCAAAACTAGAGTTCTGGAAGAAAGGCAGGTTGAGCCACCCGGACGACTGGAGCTCTCATTCGAAGAACTACGGCTCTGAATTAGCCGACTGAAACTCTCATCCGAAGAACTACGGCCTTGGATCAGCCGACTGGAACTCTCATCCGAAAAACTACGGCCCTGGATCGGCCGACTAGAGCTCTTATCTAAAGAACTGCGGCCCTGGATCGGCCGACTAGAGCTCTCATCTAAAGAACTGCGGCCCTGGATCGGCCGACTGGAGCTCTATCTTCAGCCTTTAGGCTAGAGACTGAGTCTAAGACGGGCATTCCCAATAGGCTCCGACCACAAGGTCCGACCATGAACTCCGACCATGGGATCCTACCATGGGCTCGAATATCTTAAGTCTGGGGCCTGAACAAGGTTAGTCCCATCGTTGGCATGTGCAACTTGTTAAGTCTGAGGCCCGAACAAGGCTCCGAGCACGCATAGCTCTATGGAGGGTGATCCAGATTTTAGCATCAGCAAATATTAAAAAAATAATTACTTATAGTTGATCATAAACCAAACTTATCTCAAATAAGTTATTTATCTATTGTTTTATGTAAAAAAAAAAAAAAATGTAACTTATTTGGTGGCATCCAAACAAGCCTAATTGACTTGGCTCAATATTTTAAAATCAAAATTTGAATATTTAGGCACACGCGGATTAGGTACTACTCCGCTTGTTCGAAGCCAAGACAGGCGAAGGCACCATGGGCCACTGAGGGGTCACCGTAATGTATGAATTCTATCCACATCGTCCATCCAGTTTTCTATAACATTTTTCATACTACACTAAAAATAAGGTGGATCTAAGTCTTAAGTGGACCACACCACAAAAAGTAAATGTGCTAAGAATGCCCATCATTGAAACCCTTTTAGGGTCCATCGTGTTGTTTATTTGTCATCCAACCCGTTGATATGGTCATATACACCTGGGTGAAGTGAAAAAAGCAAATATCATCTTAATTCAAAACTGCTATGCCCCAGAGAAATTTTCAACGGTTGGAATTTAATCCCCACTTTGTGGTCCATTTGAGCCTTGGATCTTAGTTATTTTTGGGTTCTTGACCTAAGTTAAAATTATATGTGAAAATGGATGGACGGTGTAGATAAAAATTCATATATAATGTTGGCCCCTCAATGGCCCGTAGAGCCTCAGATTGTTCCGAGCTCTGACAAGCAGGGTAATACCTAATCCGTGCCATATTTAGGCAAGCGAAATTATTAAACTTATTAGAAAACATAAATATTTAAAATATAAATTTCTTAGAAAACATAAATAATTATAACATGCAAAAGAAAATGAAAGTGCACTCCGTGGAGCAATGATGGCGGTTGTGGACTTTATAACCTGAGTTTACTGTTTGAATCATGCTACAAGCACATTTTCTTTTTTTAAAGTCAAACATTGGCCTTCGGTGTTGACTCAGCAAGTCCCGTCAAGACCCAATCAAGCTACCCTCTTTAGCGAGTTTCCAAAAGACTCAAGACTCAAAACTGACTCAGCCAAGAGCTGACCCACCAAGTTTTAGAACTATTGAGTCTTGGGACTCCTAGTTTCAAAGGTTCATTTGGACAGTCCAATCGATTGGTCTGAAGAAAACGTTTCCTGAGCTACCATGCAAAAATCAAACTGATTAGATGATCTAAGCCATCCTTTATTTGGCCTAATTTTTTATAGACATCAATTTTCCAATACATGGATATGGGATGGTTGTGATTGATTAATAGAAGCGATTCTTTAAAAACATGAGCAATCCATGATACTTCCTAATAAATAGATGGATAAAATTGTTAATTCAAAATTTTTTTTCTAATGATCTTGACCGCTAATGTTTTAAGGCTGTTGATCAAATGGTTAATGTTTATCAGATCCACTTGATATTTCCATGGTTATCTGTGAATGGTGTGTCCGGCTTGATGAACACTCTAGATCAATGGATTAGACTATGTGCTTGCAACTAGGACCATTATAACATATAATGCTCCTAAAGCATCTCTCTTCATCTTATTGCCTATAAATTGGTTTTTTTTTTTGTTTTTTTACATGCACTTATACTACCATTGGTTTTTACTACAATGGTACTCAAATTCATGACCCTGTATTGAAAATCTTGCAAGCCTGCAAGTATACAGTTATGAAGAGAATAAAGCCATGGGTCTTGATGGCTAGGATTTTCAACATATGAAAGGGGACTGGCCCAGTCGGGGCGTGACTCATCCAAGATGGGTGGGCATATTTTCTATGCTAACCTCTAGTTTTAAAAATGATCCAACTCGAACGAGTCTCTGAGTCGACTCGGTTGAGCCGGCAATCCATGATTTTTTTGAAGCATGAATATGATACATCCATGGTGGAGCCTAACAGCGGAAGCGTCCAGATATTCCCACGTGTACAAACCAAGAACCCGTGTATTGTGCATACCCTCAAGATCTATGCATAGACCATATATAGTACGCTGTTCCACTCTATTCAGTGGACCACCATAGAAATTGCACCGATTGGGTGATCTAAAGTGCTTTTAATCATGTAATGAGTGGCTCCAAGATGGATCGTAGTACGCAACGGATGGAAAAAGGTCAACTGCCGCTTTAAGTTCGATCGGCTCAAAATGTTCTGTTATTACCTCTACCCACATGGAACGGTCCACACGCAAGTTTTCATCAGATTAACGGTTTGGATCTGTCAAACATGGTCCCTTCTAGTACAACATCAGAGCTCGGACGATATCTAAGCATGTCCACCAGTTGAGGATCATACCAGCAGAGGTATACTAATCCTACACGCAGCTCTACGTGCATTCACACGTACTAAGGGAGCACGTGTGTAGGACATTTTAGCCGTGTATAATGTAGGATCCACTGTTCTGATGATCATTGGGGAAAAAATAATCAGGGCTCTAATCACCAGGTGGGCTATACACGTGCTCAAACAATGGATGATCTGGTTTTAAATATCTTCTGGCCCATCTTATTGTTGAAATGCCTGATTTCTTTATGAGCTCATTTAGATGGCCCATCCCACATGATAAACGGCTCAGATGTACTACACATTTCTGTTTTTTACACAAGCAAGGTGGGGTGTGTGTGCGCGCGTGCACGTGTGTGATTAACTAAACCAGCTTCAACTTATCAGCTGGCAACAGCAATATCTCACCGTACACTCCTTTTGTGTCCATACAACCTATTCAAATTTATAGGGTCTATAGACCTTATGGCCGGTATTCATTAGGCATGGTTTTCCATCTAAGATTTGGATTTCAAATTAGGAATCAACGGTCAGGATTTTCGATCCTTCAATTTTTTATTTTATGAATTGCATTTGACAGCTTGGATTTTCAATTCTCCCTAGTAGTAATTGGGAATCTGAATTTTCAAGAAGACCACTTTCTACATTGGAGCATAGACTAATTATATCAGCCGTAGAAACTTGAGAATTCTTGAATTTCACATCACACCTCTTGGAGAATAATATTATTAAAAAGCTCGGATGCACACGGGTCGGGTCGGGTCGGTTCGGTTCTGAGGTGAAACCGAAACCAAACCGTTCCTAACAGTTCTACGATTTTCAAAACCGAAACCAGACCGTTAGTACCCTAGAACCGAACCGGAACCGGACTGTGAAAAATGGTTCGGTTCCAGATCGGTTCCACAGTTCTGGCTTACAAATCAGGTTGTTTCAACAAGCTTGAACTTGCCAACGTCAATGCATAAGGAGTCGACACATTGTTCAGAATGTATTGACATTGTGAGATGTAATCAGTGTTCACAGAAAAGCATTTCAAAGTGCTCTCCGCATGAGTGTTGAGGGTCAAATATTGCATATCAGACCCCAATTACTGTCTGGATATACGAACATGATACCATTTAATGCCCTATTTTAATCATGTTTGTGATGCAAGGTACATTTGCAAGCGTGGACTGAAAAAGATGCGAACAGCCGAGATTTAACGCTCAAAATTCACCAAAACATGAGACGAACTCCAGGGGACCAAGATCAATGCCAGAGATCCAAGAAAACTGAGGAACTGAAGATCAAATGGCCTGAAAGTCAGCCAGAATGCAGGATCACAGGGTTCTCACTATCTGTTTGACTCAGAACTTCATACATGGACTAAAGACCATAAATTAACCGTACACATAAAATTTCAGCCGATGGATCTGTGTGGAAATGGCCCAACGGACAGAACAGCCCATAAAAATCTGATTTGGGACCCACCTGATTGCTGGATATACTTCAACTTTGGTCTCAACCCCTTACACTAGGTGTCAAATCGGATGGACGGAGCGGATTTCTCACAAACATCACGAAGGACCTCACATGGGGATCTGCGCGTGCACTCTGCATGTGCATTGGACGTGCATTGGATCGAGAACCGGTCAAAGATCGGGTAGCCCGTTCCCCAGAGACAGCGTCCGCACACTGTCTCGATGGCTGATCACAGTGGGCCACTTCCATTGCCCAAACGGATGATCTGAACCATCCATGTGCTCCGTAGGGTGGCCAATACCCTGTCCAGTACATTCTTCAGTTCCCATGCACGCGCACACATGTAACCCACTGACCATCACAGTGCGAATGCGTAGGCTCTGTTTCGCAAACAGAGCCTGCGGACGGATCTTGTGGACCACCATCACGATTCAAAAGTCCAATCTAGACCGTCCAGTAGACTCCAAAGGGACTTGTGACTATCGCCTAGGTGACAGATTCCTAGAAGACAGCAAGGATGGTTTCCCAGTCGTTCAAACGTAGGTTGGACGGCGGAAGCAAAGCATTAGTGGACCACACCAAAACTCAATCAAAATCGTCCATGTCTGACTGGTTTTCCGACATGATTCCAATAGACGGAGTGGATTTCTTCACCGACGTTGATTGTGGGCCCTACAGGATTCATAGCAGGCCGACGTGAGTAAGCAACGCACGTCCAAGAATTCCGGAAATTCCGGGGAGATGCGGCCCACTATCGTTGATCGGATGATCCATTTGGACCGTTCACAGGCTGCACAAGGTGGGACCGACCATAGCTAAGACAACTGTACGTCTTAGATCCCGCATGTGCAGCCGTGGTTTTGATTCAAAAACAAATTGGTGACGCATGCACTGTTGCTGCGTATCACTCTGCGGAAGCAGCTGTCCGTCTCTCTCCATGATAAAACGACTGACTTATCAGCTCTATAAAAGGAAACAGAGGGAGGCTGGGTGAGATATCCTGGGAGTTTGGACCGGACGTGAAGAGGAGGAGAGAGAGAGACAGGAGCAAAAGGACGGGTTTTAATTTCCTTTCTTCTTTTTCTTCTTTCTTTTCTCTATTTTATTATGAGATCTAGCCCATTCATGTGTGGCTAAACCTCTTAGCTAGGGCTAAGAGGTGAAGCTTGTAGTGTGATGGGAACTCTTTGCTTGCCTTTTGTTTAGATGGATCTGATGTTGATTTGGGTTTAATTAAGGGAATGTTTTTAGTCTTTAATGGTCTGTTGTGACTGAAATTACAATGGGTCTGCGATGGCTTTGAGTATTTCCTTTCCTTTTTATGTATCTGACGTCAGGAAGCCCTGTTGTTCACCATCGTCTCCTGGGCATGGTTGGATGTCCGTACCCTTCCTAACCTTCATGATATAATTGATTGGTTGGTAATTAGATTAATTCTGTTGTTTGCTTTGTCTCCTGGGCATGGTTTGGTGATGGAATCCATTCTAATTCATACACCTCTCATCTTTTAAACACTATATCAAATAAGTTCAGTTTAAATTCCATGATTTTTCAAGCAGGCATAAGATCTCCCTGATCTCTACAAGTGGATCCTCCGAATCCCTAGTTTCCCACTTCTGAATTCTCTTAAATTTTAGATTATTATTCCACCATTATTCCTCAAAAATTATTTGATTTAGATTTCATATTAGGCTAGTTCTAGTTCTGGTTAACTTCAGATTACGTACAGGTTTCAGTCTCTGTGGATTCGACCTCGGTCTTACCGAGATTATTACTACATCACAACCCTATACTTGGGGAGTGAACAATGAGCTCTTTCAATTGAATCCCGCGAGTTGTAAAGCCTTTCGCACAAGGCTTCCAGTTGTGCTAAGCTGTCCATTGATGTAAGAATAAGAAGAATTTCCAAATTTTCAGATGTTCAAGAATCTGCCATTAAAGAAGTCAATAACTTCCCCTTCGCACATATATCGAACATACATCTACAAATTTTCCATGAAATGTTGTTATATATTTAATAAAAAAAGAGATGGTGATAGAGAGAGAGAGAGAGCACCACAGAGCTTGGGCAGGGGCCTAGGCAGCCGGCAGCAGTAGTAGATAGAGACGGCGAGAGAGAGAGAGAGAGAGAGAGAGGGCAGGGGCAGGGGCAGCAGTCAGCGAGAGAGATTAGGGTTTTTATTTTTGTTTTTTTTTTTTTAAACTCATATTCGAATCAACGGTTCGGATCCACAATTCGAGCCACGGTTCGGATCAATGGCTCGGATCCACGGTTCGGATCCACAATTCGATCCACGGTTCCGATCAACAGCTCGGATCCACGGTTCGATCCACGGTTCCGATCAACAGCTCGGATCCACGGTTCGGATCAACGGTTCAGTTCACGGTTCGGTTCTACATGGTCCTAAACCGAAATCGATCCGTATCTAACGGCTCTTGAAAATGTGGAACCGAAACCGGAACCGGTGCAGTCTAGAACCGGACCGTTGGATCGGTTTCGGTCCGGTTCCACGATTCTATTGGTTCCATGTGCACCCCTACCTTTTAATCCTTAAGTGAATGTGAAGCTCACCAACACAGGGATACCAAACATGACTTGGATTCAAAATTCAGGATTGAAATTTTAACTATCCAAAATCTATTCTGCCCATTGCCCAGTTACCACGTGGCTTAATTCCCACCTTAGGATAGCCTACATGACCAAGATCCAGGCCACTCATCAAGTAGTGTACGCTGCTAACATTCCTAGGATGGACCAAAAATAGTAGTGGTACCTTGATCAGTACTCATATCACACGTGTGCCAGAAAAATAGATGTTCATGATAAGAAAAATAAAAAAGAGTTGAGCATGTCCAATTAATTCATCTGCATGACCAACTTGATTAGTGTGCTTCCTAATTTTTGGTATATGACATTGTTCAAGTTAATTAGCGGATGGCGGAAGTCGATCACATGTGTGTCATGTCACGGTGGGACCTAGGTCCAAATCTATCACATGCCTAGAGCTGGGCATGTCTGACCCGATCCGGTCGATCCAACCCGATCTGAACCGAACCGATGGCCTGGATCGGTGCGGATCGAGTAGGGTAATTCAGATCCAACGGTTTTTCGAATCGAGTTCGAATCGTGGTTGATTCGGACCGATCCGAACCGAAATCCGAACCGAATGGATTCGATCCGGCCCAATCCGGCCCAATCCGAGGTGATTCTTATGCATATTTAACAGATATATTTATCTTATACCTTTTCCTGTGGTATGGTCCACTTGAGCTTTGGATATCCATCAATTTTGGGTTCAACCACTAAAATGATCTGAAAAAACGAATGGACAGCATTGATAAACCACATGCATTCACAGTGGGCCTTAACAGAGTTTACTCAATACAATAACTCGAAAAGATATCTGGCAATTGGGAAGCGGATTGCGTATTGAGTAACTCACCACGCTGAGCGTACTAAGTAAACTCTGTGGGGTCCACCGTGATTTATACATTTTATCCACTCCTTCCATCCATTTTAAAAGATAATTTCAGGGCTTAAGCCCAAAAATGAAGCATATCCAAATCTCAAATGAACCACACCGTGGGAAACAATGTGAATTGAAAGTCTACCATTGAAAAATTCCTGGGGGCCACAGAAGGTTTGGATCAAGCTTATATTTTTATTTTCCTTTCATCCATGTCGATATGATCTTATGAACAGGTTAGATGACAAATAAACATCACTGTGGGGCCAAGCTGGGTTTCGACGGTGGAAATCATTATTCCCACTATTTCTTGTGGTATGATACACTTGAGTCTTTTATATGCTTCAATTTTGGGCCCAACCCCTTAAATGAGGTTTAAAAACGGATGGACGGCATGGATAGACTACATACATTCACAGTGGGCCCAACTGAGTTTACTCAGTATGATAAGATACGTGTGTATCTACATTCACAGTGTGTAAATGCAACTATAGTCGTGCAGAGACATGCCGTGCACGACACGTCAACAGACTCAACACAGCACTACAGCAGGTTATAGCTGTAGATACGTGTCGTGCAAAGAGGAGCGGAGACGCGCCTCGAGCTCCAAGTTGTACGAACTGCTCAAATGACATCAAGATTACATGGACCCCACAATAATGTATTTATTATATCTGTTGATGCAAAAATCTGGTCCACCCTCTTTAGGCCTTCGAGTACCTACACAGGAAGAAGACAAAGGAGACCCTGGCTAGAGCAGGGGACCCTCCGATGCCAAAGTCAGGCTAAGAATCTGGGTCTTTGTAGTATTGAGGGGTTCTGGGGGATAGTTTTTACGTACCTTTCAATGGGATGGAGGTCCTTTATTTATAGGTACGAGAGGATCCCATCGTGTGAGAATTCTCCTCCCAGTATCGTGGAGATTTGATTTTGCCCGCTTCTGGTCTCTATCCGATCCCGTGATCTTCGGGATCGGAGATCCTTTTGCGAGATACTCGAGATGGCATTTTGTTTTACACCATATTTTCTTCATTCGGCTCAGCCGACTCTAATTCAATTAAGTGAACCGGCTTTATGAGATAAGCTCTCAGAACCTTAGCCGACACATGTCCAGGTTGCTAGCTCGTCACCCGAGCCAACTTAACTCGTCTCGCTTTCTTCGGTTTATAACCTTCCATCGGATTCGACGCATGCTTCGGCGACCCGAGGCGCCAAGTCCGAGTCTCCGGACTTGGCGTACTTTGTCCCCAACAATATCCATACTGTTTATCCATTTTTCGTGATCATTTTAGAGCATTTGAAAAAAATGGCACACAGATTCAACCCGATCTGAATCATACCCAACCCAATCCGACTCGATCTCCTTGACCGAGTTGGACTCGGTTCGGGTCAGGCCAACCGTACATCGGATCAGTTCGAGTCAGATGTCCCGAACTCGGTCCCGGATCGGATTGAGTTCTGGTAAGCCCACATAGATTTCGGACCCAATCCGGTTCGACTCGATCCGGTGCCAGGCTCTACACATGCCCCATGTGATAGTAGGACCCACACCCCAAGCTGCAATACATGCAGGGCCCCACATTCTTTAAAAAAAGAACTTGCATTCTCCTAATCTCTAATAACTGTTATTTAATAAAAGCAAGTCTAAACCACTTTTGAAAACATAACCTACTAACCAAATCACACCATAACTCAACTAATCATGTTTCCAAACGGGTTGTAATCTTCGTTATACGTTTGTCAACTAAGAGACCTTAATAAGCTGAAACTCGACCGTGTAAACTGATTTTACTTCCGGCAAGAATAGCAATGTACTATCATGATCAGTTGGGAAGAAATAGGTTTGTCTGGGATAGCTTTGTTTGGTATAAAGATAGGAATTAGGAGGAAGATTTATTATTTATTTTTTAAAGAAAAAAAAAAAAAAGTGGAGGAATCTTACTGAGAGGGTAGAATCGTTAATATGTAACGGTTTTATAGCCAAGCGTGAGATAGTGCTATGATGGGAGTGGATGGTGTTGTGTATGTGAGCATAATAACGTGGATTATGGATAAAGAAAGGAAGTGGACACTCGTCGGCACTAATCGAGGTCGAGAAGTGTCCTCTCCATGAGATGTTCGGCACATACCTTCATCGCGGCGCCAATCGGGCCAACGGTCTTGATGATTGAATCACAGCCCCTCTTCTCCGTGGGGCCCACCGTCATGTATGTGTTCTATCCACGCCATTCATCGTTTTTCGAAAGCTCAATTGAACAACACCATAGAAAAAAGCGTCGATTGAACGACGACCGTTGAAAACTTCTTATGGCTTACAGTGATATTTTATTTGCCATCCAACCTGTTCGTAAGCTTGATTTCAGAACTTGGCCCCCCAAGAAGTTTTCAACATTGGACGTTCAATCCATACTTTTCTGTGGTGTGGTCCACTTGAGCTTTGGATCTGCATAATTTTGGTATTAAGCCCTAAAATGAGCTGTAAAAACGGATGGACGGCGTGGATAAAATAAATACATTAAGGTAGCCCATACAGAGCTTGGGCTACTTCGTTCCACAGGGTATCCCTGAGCGGGTGCAACAACAGGCAATCCGCTCCCAAAATGCGGATCCCTTTTACTCCGCCGAGAAGAGCGGTTCGTTAATTCGACTGCGTGTAAATCCGTACACATCCACACGCTGGCACACGTGCAAATTCGAAATACGTATATGTGATCTGAACTTTCCATAAGGCATGAAATGATGATCGGATCTTCTGGTTAAAAAATCAGATAATTTCACCCTTTATTTGGGCCACAACATACTAAGTAAACTAACGGTTATTTTTTCCAAGCCATTCCTTTGCCTTGATATGCTGTGGTCCGCCCGAGAAATGAACTCGCTCATCCCAGAAGATCTAAGCAGAGTAGCTCACGTGATGGAAAGCTCAAATCTCCCACGCGTCCCTTCTGACACGTACCCAATTGTGGAAGCGTACCTCCCATACGCGTGTGGAATTAGCCAACCCCTAAAAGAGAATTACCTCACCCGAAAAAGGTCCCAAAAAAAAAAAAAAAACCGTTGATAGGGGAGATTGACGGTGATCGATTGGGCCAGCTGTATGGGACGGACGGAGAGGGGGCAGGGGACCCACATAGCCATCGTTACTTAAAAGCGTTACAGCTGGTTGACGTGGAAGAGAGACCTCACACACACGTGACTGACCGACAACCGTTCACACGCGGCAGGTGGCGTCGTCGGTGGTCACACGTTGGGGGGAAGCAAATCCGTTAATGACGGTTAGGCGGGGTTTTTGGTTTTCGCTTGGGTTAATTAACCTAACCAGGGTCTTGGGTTAAGACCCGAATGAGTTAAGCTAACGTTCTATAAAATGACCGTTTCAATGCAACTCTTGTAAGACCGTTTTTGCTGCTGCTGCTCGTGTCTGTCAGAGAGAGAAAGGAAGAGAGAGAGAGATAGAGAGAGGCTCTGAAACGGCAATGGCGGCTTCTCTGAAATGCTTTTCTCTGCTGTTTTTGCTTCTGTTGCTGTTCGTTGGAGCTCTGGCGCGAGTCGGAAGCGAGGAGATGCAGAATTCGAGGTATATCTGCTTGTTTCTTTTATGTAACAGCTAGGGTCTCTGTGCGTTTCTTCCTCGAAAATTCCCGAAATGCGAAGGGATTGAAGAAGAAATGAAATTCTCTCTCTCTGGTTTTCGGATTTCTAGAGAGATTTCTGAAGTTTTAAGGCTTTTTCTGCTTCTTCTACGAAAATGAGAATTGTTTCGATTCTGCATTGTGTTGCTTTTGTTCGATTTGAAAATTCTCTTTTGCTTTTTTTCTGCTGGATCTTTGGAAACTTGGGAGATTTAGATGCATGAAGGTGGGTATTGAGGGTTTTTTTTTTTCTGGGGGTTTTCGAAATAGAGGAGTTTCTGGGCTTTTTCACAAGATCTGCGAGGAATGCAGGGAGTTTCTCTGCTCTTTGACATGATTTGGGAGAAATGCACGAGAACAGAGGATTTTCTTTGATAATCTTGTCAATTCCCGTGGTTTTTGTCGATTTTTACTCTGTATTGCAGTCATCATAGAAATACCGATTTTGGAGAAATGGAAGATTTTCCTCTCAGATATCTTACATATCTCTAGCGCACGTTCTGCTCGGTAGGACTACAGAAGCAGAGCATAGCTTCAAAGAAGATCCGGCAAAAGAAGCGTTAAAGGCAGATAGGTTATTATCTTCTATTTTAGCACACTCCCCCATTTTCGGCTTTTTGAAGAACGGATCTGGACCGTTCCCTTTTTCCGTACTGAACTCAAGATCGTTGGAAATCACCGTACCTTTTTTCTCTAGTGCTGTATTTCTTTTCACTCTATCCAGGGTTCTGTGGAGCCCGGAACCGTCCATATTAGGATCTCGAGATCCGGACCGTTTGATCAGTTAAGTTAGTTTTATATCCGCCTTTCCTTTTGAAGAAGGTTGTGAGTTGTGACGGAAGTTACCATAGTCCTCACACCTACCTCAGAGCGGATTAACCGATTCTCCTCGTATCTTTTAAATTGCCTAACATGCCCCTGACAACGAATATTAATGCTACCTTGGCGAGGGGTCAGGTTGTCTATAATAACTTCTAGCGAGGGTATTTTAGTCTGCACATTAGTCGAAGACTAGAGTCAAGGTGACAAAGGTCTAGAAAGGGCATTTTCTCAGGGTTGCCTTCGGTCTTCCTTTCCTGCCCTTTTTCTCTCTCCCACGCTTTTTTACCGTTTTATGGGGGCTCGAGCATGTTACGGATTCCTGCGCCAATATTATATTTCTCCTCCCAAGGCGAGAAATCTGAATGGACGGTGAATTTCCACCATGTGCGGTCTTTCTCATTGGTGGAGATCAGGAAATTCAAGAAAAAGTCATGACTCTGCCGCCACTCTTGGAAAATTACCAAAAGCTCCCTTTAGATTTAATCTTGGCCTGATACGCGGGCGGAGTAGATGAGCCATGGCCCCAAAATCAGATGGCTTAGGGTCGTTTGGCACCTTGGATTGGAGGGGATTAGAGGGGGTTTTAGATCCCCTTGGTTGTTTGGCAGCATAAAGCAACTGGGGATTGCCAATCCAGGGGGTTTCCAATCCCCTCTTTGAGGGGGTTTGTAATCCACGGTGAGAGCTTAGATTACACCTAAAATCGTTTCAATAGTTGCAGGTATAAATGTATGTCACTGTACACTATCATTCTACTGGGCACATGGCCCACTAACGATGATCAGCACCGTCCAAACATTATTCATGTAGATCAGCACCGTCCAAATATTATCCAGCACCATCCAAACATTGTCCATATTAATCAACGATTAAAAATCGTTGGTTAGTCACTCAGACATGATCTTGTGCTTGCGGTCCATCTGAGACTTGAAATTTCATCGTTTTTAGGCAAAACATATATTTTAGCGGGCTTATCACAACCATAGTGTCAAAAATTATATATCTCACTAATTGGGGATATTAAAGTTGATTTAGTAATTAAATGTAAACCCGTGTAAATATGTCATATATAGATATTTTTGAATTAAAGTTGATTCACACTCCATGGTGCCAAACACACCGAGAGGATTGCCAATCCAGGGGTTGCCAATCCAGGGGGTTCCAAATCCACGCTCCCAAACAGGCCCTTAGATTGATCCATGGACACTTTTTGGTTTAGTTGGGATTTTTCTATTTTTAATACCGATCGGTTAAGATCATCTGTTCAATGTGACTGTGCATTATCCGCCGTCTACAGTTTGAATGGATTGGATTGAATTGAGGCGTGATACGCCACGTGTACGGTGGCTTTGTGTATGTGTATGTAGAGTAGGGATTTTTAATTGATGGGATGATCTCGATCCAACCGCTACGATCTCTGAGCGGGTTTTGCATTTTGGATGGATGTGCGTTTACAGGTCGGAGTGGAAAGCAGGGGATGTCGTGGATGATCCAGAGACGGTTGCTTCTGAAGTTGATAGGTAACTCTCTCTCTCTCTTTCTCATTGATTTCTTTCTCAGTTCTCATGTGATCTATGATTTATTTAATAAATCTCTGTTTTTCCTATTTCCTCAAACCATATGATGTAACATTCTCGCTTTTTCTCGAGTTGTTTGCCCACTCGCATTTATTGCTTGCCTCATGGATCTGGTGCCTTCGCTGGAAGGGTTCAGAGAACTCACATGGACAGTCACTCAAGCTCGAGTGCACTCGCCTTACACGTGTAAGCGAGTAACACGTATTCCGTGATTAGTGCACCTAATCTCGTCAGAGTCTCATAAAATCGAAGTCAATTAAGAAGAATTAACCAACCGCTTGAATTCTATGCACAGTGTGGCCCACTTGATGACCATATCAGCATCATGTTTTAGCCCGCACGTGTGTATCAGGCAACTCATGCACATACCACACATGTGACAACGTGGGACTTAGGCACGAGATCTAATCCGTTGATCAAAACGGTAGCAATACGTGGATAGTCTGGAACAATAATTAGGATGGTCCTCTATTCAGGTGGGCAACAGTTTAAGAAACAGATGCACGGCTGAGACAAGCTTGGGAACTGTTCCAACATTGTGGCCCACCTGATAAGTCAACCAGATATGCACAGCCAGACCCACCTGATGGATGGCTTGGATGTGGCACATGTGGTGGTGTGTATATGGTATTCCTTGTACATGTAAGGTGGACTTAGCCAAGCTTTTGACACAATCAAGCATCCAGTAGGGATCACCTGATTAATGGCGTGCGCTCCAGCGACTTCGAGCTGTAGAAAACCTCAAAAATTGAAAATCTCCAGAGAAATTTCCGAGCGTAGCAATTGCGGAGAAAGGACGAGTATATAATCTAGAGGTTATATTTCTCTGCCCTTTGTTTTTTTTTTTTTTTTGTTCGAGTAAGTTTCCAAAGTAAGATGACTAGGCATATTGAACGCGAACGCATTATGCTATCTTTACAAAGAAATTTCTCTGCTGTCCAAGGAATCTCATTCTCGTGATCGTTCTTTATTGGAAATTATTCGGGATTCGGAATTCGACCTAAACCACCTTTTTTTAATTGATTCCTTTGGAGAGGAATAGTAGTATTTTTAATATAAACTGTTTATGGGTCGGTTGGGTTTCAGAAACCAGAACCATGTTGGTGTTCAAATGTCAGCACTACTGATTCTCCTGAGACAGACCAGCCTTTCATATGCATTTGCAGTGAAATGCGTGCCTTTTTGTATTGACTCTTGACTTACCATTTGCCGTATAGCTTGTCCTTGGTGCTCCAATCCTAGTTTTTGGCCACGTTCTTTGGAATGGTTGTTCTAGTGGTCCATCACGTGGATGGACCATATTTCAAAGATCAAGGGTAGTTATGGGTGCTTGATATTGGATAAGTGGCCTATTCAAATCATCATTCCAACCCTGCCTCTACAATTTCTCCCTTGAAAGGGGCCCATACTCGTATGTGTAACAATACACCCTTTCAATCCTTTTTTTTTTTTTTTTTTTTTTTTTTTTTATAAAAATCTTGTATTATTTATCATTATAATGCTTTTCTTTTCCTCTTCATTCAAGAAGGCTAACGACACTGGCTTGAGGAATGATTGAAGGAATGATCCGAGCCATCCATCAGCTCGGGCCTATTGTAAACACACGTGGAACAAATCTCAGTCCAGACCACTGGCATGTGGGTCACATGCAAGAGTAGATTAATTGATCATTTTTTTTTTTCCAAACCCCCATCCCACTGGATAAGTGGACTAGACTGAGTTTTGGTCCAGCGCCCGTTCATGGTGGAACTAACTTGATGAATTGTCCAGATTTCAAAGTATGTAGTGTTGGCTGGTATGCTACGAATAGCAATCCTTAAAACGTTTGCCTTACCATAAATACTCCCTCATCAGAATTAGCGGTGCCCAACAACTTCCTACCACCATTAAAATGAACTTTCACTGTGCATTTAGTCCTAGCAGCAGAACGAGTTGGAAGCATGGTTGGACTTGACATAATTCCTGAAGAAACCCCAAGCCATTAAGCCCACTCACTAGTCACTACCATGTAGATGATGCATTAAATGCCATCCATTTCTCTTCCCCACACACTTTTTCAATTTAATCCATCGAGACCATTAATCTCAGCTTATGCCAATAACCAAAACACCACTGGCCAGTCAATGTACTCTGTGGGTCCCACAGTTGAAACAGGATTCCACCCATTCACCTTCCAATCTTGACTGTGATAAGCAGGCTAAACTAGCTGTGTGTTTTTAGGAGGTAGTTTGAAGTGGGGTCTGCTTTTATAATACAATGCCAATACAGCTTCTGTATTAGAAGTATTGGACAGGGATATGATGCTGAAATTTAATGGAATACCTGGAAGTTTTACGAGCTAACTCTTCCTACTGATGTCCAAAACTGGATCCTTTCCTATTTGTTATTTAATCATAGTTAATTAAGCTTGTTGTAATATAATGTGGGGTGGATTTGAGCAGGAGCATAAAGAACAGTACAGAACGGAGGAACCTCGGCTTTCTTTCCTGTGGCACCGGCAACCCCATCGACGACTGCTGGCGTTGTGACCCCAACTGGCACCTACGACGCAAGAGGTTGGCTGACTGTGGGATTGGCTTCGGACGCAATGCCATCGGTGGACGTGATGGGCGTTTCTATGTGGTCACTGATCCCGGCGATGATGATCCCGTCAACCCTCGCCCTGGCACCATTAGGCATGCTGTCATCCAGGAAGAGCCCCTCTGGATCGTGTTTAAGCGTGATATGGTGATCACCCTGAAGCAAGAGCTCATCATGAACAGCTTCAAGACCATTGATGGCCGTGGCTCCAATGTCCACATTGCGAACGGTGCTTGCATAACCGTTCAATTCATCACTAATGTCATCATCCACGGTCTCCATATCCATGACTGCAAGCCCACCGGCAATGCGATGGTTCGCAGCTCCCCATCCCACTATGGATGGAGGACCATAGCAGATGGTGATGCTGTCTCCATCTTTGGTTCTAGCCATATCTGGGTGGACCATTGCTCCCTCTCCAACTGTGCCGATGGCCTTGTCGATGCTGTCATGGGCTCCACCGCCATCACCGTCTCCAACAACTACTTCACCCACCACAACGAGGTACTATTGTCGAACTACATCACCTATCAATACAAGCGAAATGATCCAATATCGAACACTCCTATAAGAGCAAACTAAGTTCATAAAGTCTGATGTAGATCAATGAACATGATAAAATTTCCACCATTAGTGATACTCAGCTATGGGTGTTTCAAACTGGCTCAGTCCCTTCAATTGATTAATTCAAGTAACAAATCACCATTGTAGAGGTTGATATTTAGGCCTTTTTTCTTCCATTGGCTTATTTTGGAAAACTGTGACAGGTGATGTTATTGGGCCATAGCGATTCTTACACAAGAGATAAGGGGATGCAGGTGACCATTGCTTACAACCACTTTGGCGAAGGTCTCATTCAAAGAATGCCAAGGTAATAAATAATAGAAGGATTTTCAATTACTTGTTTGAGAAACTTCCATTTTCCAGTGAGAAGATGAAGCGAACAGAAGGGCTCCTTTCTCAAATCTTCTTGTGGGAAAATTGCAGGTGCAGGCATGGGTATTTCCATGTGGTGAACAATGACTACACTCACTGGGAGATGTATGCTATTGGTGGAAGTGCTGAACCCACCATCAACAGCCAAGGAAATCGATACCTCGCCCCAGTCAACCCCTTCGCCAAGGAGGTAATGTAGTCGATCATCTTCAACAACTCTTCAATTCCTCACGATCCAAATGCCATCAACTGCATTTCCATGTTGAGTACCTAATTTGGTACTTGGGATGAGCTCTCAATGGCAGATTGATCGTAGCCCGCCATTGTATTGCCGGTTACCAGTTAGCGACCGGACACAGACGGGTTCTCACCATTGCTAGCAAATATCAATCTGTAGACTAGCTATTTCAGATTTATCTCCATTGGTGTTGTGCTGCAGCTATGACCGAAGGCGTCTATTTATTTTTGAGCTGAAATGCTTATTTAGTTACTTTGTGATTGGAATGGACAGGTGACCAAAAGGGTGGACACAGACACAAGCGTGTGGAAGGGCTGGAACTGGCGATCGGAGGGCGACTTGCTGCTGAACGGCGCCTACTTTACCCCTTCAGGTGCTGGTGCTTCAGCTAGCTATTCCAGGGCCTCCAGTCTAGGAGCAAAGTCATCTTCCATGGTTGCCTCCATCACTTCAGGGGCTGGTGTTCTATCGTGCCGCAGTGGATCTCAGTGCTAAATAGCACTGGGCTCTTCCTCTTGACAGTGTACACATTCCTTACACAGTCAATCACAACAAACACCATTATTCTCCGCTCCCTTCTCAACCTCGGCCTGCTTCTCCTTTTATAACTGCATTCATGAAGCAGGTGCGGAAGCGTTGTTCAATCCAATTGTTGCAATGTATCCTCCCTCTGTTTCTCTTTCTTTTTTATTTTTACCTTTCCATGGTCTTATCGTCGCCACTGCCGCCGCTGCTTCCCCACCACAGGATTGAATGTTCTTGGATTTTTCTTTCTTTTTTCTTTTCTCCCTTTAAAAGCCGATGATACGTGCATGATATGAATGTTGAGCATGCAAACTCTGTTACAGATGCATATAGTGAGTGATAAGTGTAAGTAAGTACTTTTTACTGGAAGGAAGCAAGTTCTTTCCTTCTGCAATCAATTAATGCTTGTTTACTTTTCTTGTCTTTCTACCTCCTTTTCTTATGTGATTTTCATGTGGAAAGCCTTTCTGAAGAGCATTGGATCTGCTTCCATACTAGCAAGCAGAAACAGAAGCTTAGGGTGCGTTTAGATGTTCTATTGAATTGAAACAGATATAAGTAATTCAGTAAAGTGGGGAATAACCAAATTGCAAGGTCTGATCTCCAAACTGCAATTTCATTACTTCGGTGTAGATATGGAATCTGCCTGGTTAGATAAATGGAAGTGTAGATCGTACTTATCATCTGCACATTGCCCTCAAAATGGGAGTAGTTTCAGTCAGGCTGCTGGGGTAACCCTGAGTTCGGTCAGGCTGTAACGTGGGATCATTTCATTAGCAGGCCGAATATAGTACTCGATCCAACAACCCTTTTAAAAGTTGGTGGGCCTCTCTGACAAGCGTGACTAACAAATTAAGAAAATAGTACCACATCACAGTCTAATAAAAATGGATATTACCCAAACTGAATCCCACCTACCACAAAATGACTGTTAATTGCACTTTTTGCCATCCTTTTAATCCATTTGTAAGTCACCGAAATTACTATACTTCAATTACCATGACTTTCAGAGTTATGTGGCCCATCCAGATAACGGCCCACTGTCAGCATCTCAGAAATATGCCATATGTACGGTGGAGATGGGAAGAAAAGTGCCAATTGCGCACCTAAGATGACCAGATAGTCTTTCATAAGATTGGATTTTCTAGTGTGTCAGGGCCCCACCTAAAAAACAAGGGGAGTTATTTGATACTCTAGCTTAGGTACGACGCTTGATACATAGGCAATTGGAAATAATACACGTGGCACATATGAATCAGAATTAAACTGATTGAATTATGAAAACAATTTTGGCTAAGTTACCTTCCAAAAATCAGGTTGATTAGACAATCCTAACCTCTGATATATGAATACTTATTTCTTGAAATAAGATCATGGATGGTTTTCATTTTTAACTATACAATAAATATCCACCAATTTGATAGTCTGCGTATCATCTGGTCACACTGCCAGAGCATCAAAGTTTCTCTCTAAAAACAAACTAGAAGTCGACACTTTCAATGGGAATATCTTGGGCTCTAAGCCTGGCATGCAAAGTAAATACTAGGCCCATGTTCATGCAGGCCCGTGATGGGTCAAAACATACGGGCCCAAGCCCATGATGATTATCCACAGCCCGATCTCTGCCACCCTTTTTTGCGCAAGATCTGGGCTGTTCATTTAGTGTGTCCCATCATGCATGCATGCTATGACAAAAATACCCGAGCCCTGCCTGATTATGAAATGGTCTTTAATTTTAGACCCGCGCCCAGCAGTCGGTCCTAGTATTACAGTCCAAGCCCATTGGAAAAGCAGACCAGGCCTGAAGCCCGCATGGAGCCCGGCCCATTGAGAGTCGTAGTCGCCCACACGAATGTTAATGTACAGGTAAATGTGAAATTATTCGATACGCCACAGGCGTGACTATACTTGGTTTCAACTCCGACAATTAGGGCATAGGGTTAAGTAATCCAGACCGTTAACATGATGCATCCCACCATGATTGGGTCAAAACAAAAAAAACAATCCTATGATGGGAAGATCGTAGCTACCAATCATGGGACCTCTTTTCAATTAACCGTGGGCTATTGTTGCATTTACAGTCTACTTGTTGTCCATGAATGGAAATCGTACAGTTGACTCCGAGTAGGAGAAAAGATCAATGGTACGGATTACATAACAATGGGCCCCACATTGCCAGAACTTAAAACCCGTGTATGTTGTGCAGAGATGCAGGTCAGGCATCATAAAATCCATCCTAATCCTATCCTATGTCAACGTCACCATTTCTCTTTTCCGTATACGCATACACAAGGAAATTGAAATGCCAACAGCTATTGGATTTCCAAACGGATATTCCTTCCTTGAAATATCATTCAGCCTCTACCCAACACTCCAAAAATCACTTCACTTGATTTCTCCAACAAATAACCGAATCTACGTTCTCTCCTAATTTCTTCTGACTCACTGAGTCAAGAACTTAGTTAAGAAGGAGAAATTGATGGGTCACACTCGTTCATGTCTGCACTCATTCTCATACCTGTTCTTGATTCTAGAAATGGTGGTGGGGGCCCACATCCCGACCACCCTCGATGGCCCATTTACTCCGGTCACTCGCCGCTTCGATCCGTCGCTGCGGCAAGGCAGTGACGACTTGCCAATGGATGATCCCAGGCTTAAGAAGAAAGTTCCCTCTGTCTTCCCCGACCAGATAGCTCTCGCCATCTCTTCGTCGACTTCCATTTGGGTGTCTTGGATCACCGGTATCATTCTTTCCTGTCCTGAGCATTTTGAATTTGCATTGGTTCGATTGCTTGTTGATTCTTCCTGTTTCATGGGTTTTTTATTTTTGTATTTTTTAATCATACTGTCGTATGCATCCATAATGCTGAAATAAATGAGGAGAATTTGATTTTTTTTTATTTTTTTTTCTTATGTGTTTTGCTAGCACATTGAGAATTTCCTCTTCGACTGTCGGTTGCCCGTGGAATGCAGTAATGACACTGATAAAAGGGGTGTTGTAGAAATGATTAACGATGATTTCATTTGGCCTGTGTGCCATACCAACAAGCCCTACTTATTGGTGATTCTTGCAGTTCATCTAGCTGGCCCCACCATGGATGAGCAGGGCAATCGACCCATCCACCTGCAGACTTTTTATCGTGCATGTCATACTTTTGGGGGCTGACAATCAGATGGCCAGGATTGTCTTGCAGAGGCTTTCTTTTGCAGCATTTTCCATCCACTGTGGGGATCACCAGATGAATGGCCCAGATCACCAAAAGATTCATGATACTCGCATCAATGGGATAATCACCTAAACTTTCGTGACTAGTTGGGACCAACCACTGCATTTTTCCTCCAGAAAAAATGGGAAAAATTCATACCTTGTTGATGACTTACCTTGCTTTATTGTCGATCGGGTATAGAGTTATTATGGGGTGAGTTCAACTTGTGTAGGGGATGCTCAGATTGGCTCCAATGTGACCCCTCTCGACCCATCAACGGTTGCCAGTGAGGTTTGGTATGGGAAAGAAAGTGGAAAATATCCATTTGTTCAACGAGGGTCATCAACTGTCTACAGCCAAATGTACCCATTCAAGGGCCTTATGAATTACACTTCAGGCATCATTCACCATGTTCGACTCAAAGGTGAGAAGACCCATTTGTTCTCTGTGATGATGAATGAGTTTGTACTCTAATGCTTACTAATTCCCGTATGAATTTTGTGCTAATCATTCATGATATGAATGTCTAAATTTTTGTATTGGTTTTTCCCACAGGGCTTGAACCTGGGAAAAGATATTACTACAAGTGCGGGGATAGTTCATTGCCGGCTATGAGCAAAGAACATGTATTTGAAACTCTACCCTTGCCTAGTGCAAATGCATATCCTCGTCGAATAGCAGTTGTAGGAGATTTAGGCCTGACAAGCAATTCAACGACAACCATTGATCATCTCATTGAGAATAACCCTTCAATGGTATTAATGGTTGGAGACATGTGTTATGCGAACCAGTACCTTACTACGGGTGGCAAAGGCGCCCCATGCTTTTCATGTGCATTTCCAGATGCACCCATTAGAGAGACATATCAACCACGGTGGGACGGGTGGGGAAGGTAAATCTCATGTTCTTGAAAATTACACCGTCTTCAAAGTTCCAAAACCTGGGGACCAACTTGACTCAGTGTCTAGCCAAGTTGTGTCAACTCAATGACTCAACTAGGTATTTAAGTAGTATTTTCAACTTTCATATGCACATGTATGATTCACGAATTAACATATCGATGTAGCAATGGTCCAAATTCAACAAATATATGTCCATTAATCAGAGGCCAGGTTTATCTTTTCAGGCTGATTCTGGGAATATGATCAATCTACAGTGGGTCCCACTATTTGGCCGGTGCAGATTTTAGGTACATGACATGCATAGCATAGACCCAGCACTGTATTTGTTATATGATGCCTTGTGCCATATGATCCACCTATGCATAGATGTGCTTACAATAACCAAGGGTTGACATGCCACATGCTGCATTTGAAGCTTCAAATTACTAACTAGTTGTTTGGATGCCTGTAAACAGGGCAACTTGTAAATGATTTACAGGGAAATCATTTACACTCTGCATTCGGATTACCTTTTTTGCATGTAAATCATTTACAGGCTGTAAATGATTTACAACATTTAACACCATCTCATTTACAGGCAAAAAGGCGGGATTTCATTTACAGGCTCTCCATTTACAGCCTAATAGCTATATTTTCAAAGATTGTCACAGGACTCAATTTACAGATTACAGCCAAAAAGGACAGGCTGTAAGGGCCTGTTTGTTTTTTCAAAGCGATGGTAAATACACTGTAAATAGTAATTATTACGATTTCACCGGGTTTGAAAATTCATAGGAATTTGTGCCTTTGAAACTGGTTCAAAAGAGATAATTTTAATTTTTGAACTGCAAGGTAATGCATATGATATATCCGTTCCGTCCATCTGTTTTACTACAATATTTTGAAGCATGAGACAAAAAATGAAGCAGATCCAACACTCAAGTGGCCCACGCCAAAAGAAACAGTGGCCCCACAAAGTTTTTAACAGTAAGTATTCGATTCCCTTTTTCGTATGACATGTCCACTTGAGTTTTGGATGTGCCTCATTTTTTTACTCATTCTATAAATTCAACTGGAATAATGGATGAACGGTGTGGATAAGTGAAATGCATCACAGTGGGACCCACAGATATTTTGTAATATTCTTGGTTTTCGTGTCAAAAAGTAAGCAATCAAATCAGGTATGTTGTAAATGTATGGGGAAAATTTATTACTTTTTTACACGGTATTTACCTGTTCACTGGAAAATCAAACAAGCCCTAAATGGTTTACAGTTTTAAATCATTTACCACTTAAACCATTTACAGGCATCCAAACGACCCCAAGGTTGTCGATCTTTGTTTATGAAATTTGGTTCACTGAAAGAGTCTCTAAACTGTCAAAATACAAAGAAACTAAAGGCTTTTTTTTTCCCTACTGAAGCATGTCATCTCTTCCTTACGTAGGCTATGCAAATCTCATTATAAAAAACCGTTCATTCCCATTTATACAAACAGAGGTCGCTAACAGTTCCCCAAAACTGGTGCTCTTTTAAATTGGCTGAAAATTTTACTCTCAATTGGAAAAAAAAAAAAAAAAAAAAACCATTAAAACATTGTTGATTGTCTATTGATGATCATAAATCTTTGATAAGGCTTTCCAACATGTGGGTTTATCATATAGAATTCTTTCATACTTTCAGGAACTTTGATGTAACTAAAAACGACATGTAGTTTCATACATACAATGTGAATGAATTTGACTACACATATAAACAGGATTTACCCAAAATTGATTTTGCATTATTTCCAAGCGTAGTTTTTAAAAGATCAGATTTTTTTCTGGTCTAAACTTTTCTAGTATATACAATGTGATTTAGAGTTTCCGATCATTTGCCTATTTGTTTTCTATCATTAGGTTTATGGAACCCCTGACTTCAAGTGTCCCTATGATGGTGATCGAAGGCAATCATGAGATTGAACCTCAAGTTGATGGGATCACTTTCAAATCTTATCTGACACGATTCGCTGTTCCATCACAAGAGAGTGGCTCCAATAGTAATTTCTACTACTCGTTTGATGCAGCGGGAGTCCATTTCATCATGTTGGGAGCATATGTCGACTATAATAGTACTGGTGACTGATGCTATCCCTTTCATCTATGGATTTTGGATTATTGCTATAGAGAAAGATTGATGGTCCATGAGAGCCATAGTCCTTGTGTTTCCATTGGTAGAAGCATGGGACCGACCATAAAATGACAGAACGTTCCAAGCTTTTAGAAGCTAAGGGGCAGCCATGAAATTTGAGAAATGTAGTTCTCATGGACTACTGGACCCTGATACTAGTACTTATTATACAGTAGCTCGAATTCATGGTTGCTATTCAATGCTCAGAATATGAATTCGATCTTTGTATACAAAGGTGCATGTGAGCCCCGTTGATCTGTTATTATTTCTAACAATGCCACCATCTTTTACAGGTGCCCAGCATGCTTGGCTAAAGGATGATTTACTTCGAGTGGACCGCAAAGTGACCCCATGGCTGGTGGCTGCATGGCATCCTCCTTGGTACAATAGCTATTCATCACACTATCAGGAATTTGAATGCATGAGGCAGGAAATGGAAGCACTCTTGTATCAATATGGTGTCGATATTGTCTTCTCGGGTCATGTAAGTGCCTTTTCAGATTTGTTCTTGTGGACCAAAGAAAGCTTTTATCCTAATGAAACAAATGATATTGTTTTCTTCTTTCTTTCCTCTTCACTTGTACATGTGCATAAGTTTGCATGTGTGGATAATATTATAAAGGACTCTGGAGGCCTCTTGGGTGGGGAGAGGAAGGGTAGAAGGAGCAGATCAGTGTCTTAATGAAGATATTGAGTGGGAAAATTAGGGGCCTGGGTTGCCAGCAGAAATGGGAGCTGATTAAAGAGGGTTGTCGAAGTTCGAAGCCTCAGGTGATTTCATTTCAAGAAACCAAGCTCCAAGCTATGGACAAGGAGGTGATGGACTCTCTATGGGGAATTCAGTTCAAAGATTGGGTGGCCATTGACATTGTATGGTCTAAGAGGGGGGTTGTAGTGGAGTGAGACTCTAATGTTTGGGTGAAGGAGGATTGGTGGGGAGGGGAGTTGTCTCAGTGGAGTTAAGGATATGCTGACAGGATTCCAGTGGATGTTTACAGCAGCAGATGGGCCAAACCAAGTAGTGTAGAGACGAGATGTTTGGAGTGAGCTGAGCGCCATGCGGAACACAATGATCTTTCACGGTGCGTTGGGGGTGACTTTAATGTGGCAAGGTTTACATATGAGAAGTCCCGCGGCGAGAGGATCATGTGTAACATGAGAGACTTTTCAAACTGAGTGGTTTCTCACCAGCCAGTTGACTGTTGGGGGATGTTAAGGCCCCGTTTGGATACCACCAAATAAGTTACTTTTTTTTTACTTACAGCAGTAGATAAGTAACTTATTGTGTTAAATGAGTTTGGTTTAAGATCAATTATAAATAACTTTTTTACTTGAAGTTACTTAATCACTTCAGCTTAACAAGTGGGAACCAAGATAAGCTACTTCAGGCATAAGTAGCTTATCAACTTACGATCCAAATGCCCCCCTAAATATGCTTGTTTCAACGGGCAAGAGAGGGCGGTTTTGACGAAAATCGATAGGTTTTTTGTGTCAACAGGGTGGGTGTTTTCACTGATGCCATAATAGGGGCTGTCAAAGCCGATCTATGACCATTGTCCCATTCTCCTGGATGTGGAAGAAGAAAATCGGGGGTGAAGCTGTTTAGATTCAAGCTCTTGTGGCTGGACATGGAGGGCTTCTCGAAATTGGTTAGGGAGTGGTGGGAATCTTTTGAAGTTGAGAGCTGTGCCGGTTTCAGGTTATGTCAGAAACTCTGACTCTTGAAAGGAAAAATCAGTATTTGAAAGGAGGTGTTGGGGAATAGAGAGGCTGAGATTGGAACAATCCTCGAGGGTATCCAAGACATTAACATTGAGGCAGAAAGGGTGGAGCTGGCAGTGGAAGATAAAGCATTAAGGGATAAGCTTACTCGCGATTACATTGATCGCTTAAAAGAGGAAGAAATCAAGTGGCAGCAACAGTCAAGAGTTACATGGTTAAAGGAGGGTAACGAAAACAAGAAATTCTTTCACACAGTACAAGCGCTCGGGCTAGAAGGAACAAGATTAGCACCATGGTGGTGGAGGGAAGAAGAAAAGAAGGGAAAGATCAAGTGTGCAATGTAGTGGCCCATTTTTTTAAAGGTTGCTAGCCGGCAAAGTGTGGTAGAGGCCAAGCCTGGACAACTTGGAGTTTAATCGCCTATTTTCTATGGAGGCTAATTCGCTCGAATGGCCATTTTCCGAGGAAGAAGTCAAGGCTGCAGTAGACTCTTTTGGGAGGGACAAGGCTCCAAACCCTAACAACTTTCCATTGCGGTTCTTCTAGGTATTTTGGGATGTAGTGAAAGGCAACGTGTTGAGATTTATGGCGAAATTCTTTGAGAGGGGAAGGCCTTTGGCAGAGCTTGGGATGTCTTTCATTGCAATTATTTCCAAGGTAGCAGGTGTAGAGATTTCAAGGGGCTTTAGACCGATTAGTCTATTGGGGGACCTTATAAAATCCTAGCCAAACCCTTAGCAACCAAGTTCCATGCAGCTTTGGCAAGCATCATCCTCAAAAGTCAGGGTTTGTTTATCGTAGGAAGACAGATTTTGGACAGTGCCATTACCCATGAGTGTATTGATTCCAGATATAAAGAAGGTTTGAAAGGCATCATCTACTAGCTAGGCATAGAAAAGGCTTATGACCATGTAGATTGGAACTTTTTGGATTTTATGATCAGGCAGCTTGAAGTGGAGAAGGAGGATGAGGGAGTGCATTTGTTCTACTAAGTTCTCAGTTCTAGTCAACAGATCCCCCAAAGGTTTCTTCAAAAGTTCGAGAGGTATTTGATAGGGCAATCCGCTCTCCCCATTCCTATTTATAGTGTTGGTTTTAGCCTTGGACATAAATGTTGGATAGAGGTCAGGAGATTGGCCTCATTCGAGTATTTAGGGTTGAGAGGACTAGTCCCCTGATATCCCATCTCCAATTTGTCGACGACACTATCATATTCTGTAAGGCAGATGCAAGTATGATGGAAAAGTTGATAATGATTATATGATGCTTTGAAGTGGTTTTGGATCTAAAAGTTAACATAGCCAAGAGAGATGTTAGGGGTTCGAATGTCGAAGAAAGAGGTTAAGCAGATGGGAGAAATATTTTGTTATGGTGTGGGCTCTTTTCCATCCGCTTACCGTAGTCTCCCTCGTTGCATTGGAAAACCTGGAAAGCATCTTTAAGACAGAGCTGTGGAAAAGATCGAAATGAAGCTATCAAGATGGAAGAGTCGGTATCTCTCGTTGGGTGGCCAGCTAATTCTCATCAAAGATGCACTATCAAATATGCCTCTTTAATTTGTCTCTTTTCAGGTGTCCAAAATCAGAACTGGTCAAATTGGATAGATTAAGCCGTGATTTTCTATGGTAGGGTTTGAATGATCAAAAGAATTTTTTTTTCTTTTGGGTTGGGGGGAGGTTTGTAAGTCGTATGTAGAGGAAGGGTTGGCATCAGGGATATGGAGAAGGTTAATCTTGCGTTGTTAGGAAAGTGCTTGTAGAGGTTTGGGGTGGAGGATTCTTTATTGAGACACCATCGCAAATAAGTATAGGTGTGAAATGGGAGGTTGGTGGGTGAGGGATTTCTCTTTATACCGGGCGTCAGAGATTTGGAAGGAGATTTCAAGCTTATAGTCCAGGTTTAAGGAGGGGATACGGTTCTCCCTCGGCAATAGGGAGAAAATCCAATTATGGGAAAATGTGTGGGCAAGTGAGACCTCTCTTCAATCGGCATTTCCAAGATTAGTGCACCTCTCGTCAAAAAGCCAGATCATGGTTTCTAGATGCTTTTTTATTTCTAGAAATGTGGTGGCATGGATGCCACATTGTCATAGAAACTTGACTGATGGGGAAATCAAAGAGTTTGTGTCGCTCCTGGGCAACCTTCAAAACTACTTTTCGACGATGGGGGTTCATGACAGGATAATATGGTTAAAAGACAAGTCCGATAGTTTCTCGATCCGCTCTTTCTATAAGATGCTTCCGTCCCCTCGGGGGGGAGGGAGAAAGCCTACCTCCAAAAGTTGTTGTTTTTGCTTTGCTAGTCGGAAGAAAGAAGGTTTTGACTATTCACAACTGTCAGAGAAGGTTAATGGTGATTCCCAACACTTGAGTGATGTGCATGGGGGACGCCGAATAAGGTGATCATCTTTTTATGCATTGTCCGTTCACTTGCACGGTGCGGGCTAGCCCTTTTAGGATGTCCAACCTGTTGTGGGCGATGCCTTTTTTTATGGGTGCCCTATTATGGGTTTGGCACGGTGTCAAGCTAGGGAAGCAAGAAAGAATTATTTAAAGGATGTTCTTGTTGGCTATCCTTTGGGCGATTTGGGGGGCAAAGGAATGGAAGATGCTATATGTAATGGAATGGACCTCATGCATAAAACCCCTTGAGGGTTTCAATTTCTCCCTTTTGTTTGCTTTGTAGCCTGGTGTGCCATCTCGGCACCTCTTTTATAAAGTATTGTTTCCTTATATATATATATATATATATATATTATATATATATATATATATATATATATATATATATATATATATATAAATGGTACTATGAGGTCAAGCTATGTGGGCCCCACCGTGATGTGTGTCGAACATCAACACTGTGCATTTGATGAGTCCCCTTTAGTTTATGGGATATTCCAAAAATCAGCCGTATACAGAACTCAGGGGGGCCATACCATCTAAAACCATGTGAAGACATGCCTAAAACATGTAAAAGCACTTGGTGGGGCCCACCTGAGTTTTGGATGCGGCTGAAACTTGGTCTGACCCCTCATCCAAATGCGATACACACAATGGATGGGCTGGATTTGTGAACCACATCTCAGTGGGTCCAATAAATTATTATGAATGTTTTAATGGGAGGGTAACCCCTCTCAACTGTTGTATGTGGTGTGACCCACCCAAGTCATGGATTGTCTTGATTTTTAAGCCCATGGCCCACCATGGAATGGTGCATCTGACTGATGGGGTAGATGTTCGACACACATCACACTGGGGCCCACACAACTCAACCTCATGAGAAGTTCCCATGAGGTCGACCTCATAGTACTATTTCCCATATGTGTGTGTGTGTGTGTGTATAAAATCAAGTCTATGATAAATCTTAAATAAATGTAGCTTATCCACATTTAGAATTCGAGCTAAACATGTTTTTTTTTAATAATGAACTTATAAACCACAAGGTATCAGGTGATGCTCAATCAAAATAAATTAGCATTTTTGTTTGGCCTGTCAATGGTACAGGTGGGGATGAAGGTCATTCATCTGGTGGCCCCCATCGTGGGATGAACCAGTTCCCAGTGTTCCCCCATCAGATGATCCTAAGTATCTAATTGATTTCTTGCAAATTCCACACTTAACAGGAGTCCAATGAGAAAGTTAGGATCATCCGATGCAGACTTTTGGGTCCATGATTGACAGGACCCTCCATGAATGGTTTGGATCACTAAACTTTGAGCCCCACAGGTACAGCTAGCTGGGCTGAGCAATTTGCTCAATCAAACATGGTATACTTTCTCTATAAACCAGGCAATAAACAATACTACAAAGAATCCATGATTACCAGGTGCATGCTTATGAACGGATGAACCGAGTGTATAACTACACATTAGATCCATGCGGGCCTCTTTACATAACTGTTGGAGATGGTGGAAATATAGAGCAAATCGATGTCGATCATGCAGATGACCCTGGAAAGTGTCCTTCAAGCAGCGACAACATACCAGAATTTGGAGGAGTGTGCCATTTAAATTTCTCTTCGGGCCCAGCTAAAGGCAAGTTCTGCTGGGACAAACAACCAGAGTGGAGTGCATATAGAGAGAGCAGCTTTGGACATGGAATATTAGAGGTATTACTGTGTAACCATGCAACATTATCATTGTGTAATATAAAAAGGGGTGGCTCCAATGATACCGGTACCACCATAATCTACGGTGGTACTGGTCATATGTGGGCCTATGTGATGCATGCATGGCATCTAACACATCTATCAGATGCTCCAGTACATGTTACCTCCAGGTCCCAAAATTCAGGCTGATCCATGAATCAGGTAGGCCACACCACAGTGAAGAAGTTGAGAGGGGACACACCATTGATTTACTTGGGGGACCCACCATGTTGACTCTTCATCTGGCATGGATGAAGGTTAATACCAAAAATCAGGCTGGTTTACAACTCAGGTGGACCCTGGTGCATACCAAGGGTGGGCTTTCCCTTCCAACTTGTTCCCTGTGCTGTCACCCAACTGAGCTTTGGATCAATCTGATATCAGGGAACTGGGAGTAATGCGAGGTCACACATCTGATCGATGGGTTGGGTGTACTGTATGCATCATGTGAGCCCCATATCTGTGCGGTACCACAGCAAGCTTATGGTGGTTCCAGTACCACTCAAGTGCACCCTATACAAAAACAGCTCTACGTGCTGCATCATGGGGTGTAAATCAGTTCACATCCCTCTTTCTTCATTCATTTGTATTTTCTGTTGCAGATTATCAATTCCACATATGCCTTATGGACTTGGCACAGAAATCAGGATACATATAAAGATCAAAGTGGCAGTGATCAAATATACATAGTACGACAACCTGAATTGTGCTTGTCAAACATCAAATCGGCCACTACTTCAACCAATGCATCTGCCAATCTAAGTAACCAGAAGAGGTATGACTAAAAGCACCAAGGTAAAAATGAAATACTGAAAGATTGTATATCTATAAAAGAAAATTCGACTTTTGCATGTCCAACACTTTATATCTGATGCATGATGCCAACCTACTTCAAAATAGGTAGTGTACATGTAATTCATGTCTGATGCTTCAATTTTGTCTGTAAACTCCATCCTCTATATACATGCAGACACTCCACTTCCTATGCAAATCTAGACCGTTGCCTCAATCAGTTATTGGAAGAACATCTTGTTTATATCCTTAATAATTGTTGTCGTCGGAAATTTGGCTAAGAATCAAACCTATTAATCCTATCTTAACCTACCTCATTCCCAAGCCTAACCCAAGTCCAAACCAGCTGCGATAATTGAGCTTCAATCTGTAGTGTGGGGCCCAACCATCTTTGATCTGGGGCCCACACATGTTTTTCTTTTAGCTTTCTCTAGCTGGTGAGAATCCCATTTCCACCAGCCAGAGAAGACTTTTTCTAAGAAAGCTCTCTGGATCATGGAAATGGTTTTTCTGCCAGATAGAGACTTCAGAAAAATGGTGATCCCTGGTTGGTGAAAATACTATTTCCGCCACCCAGGCAACATTCACTGAAAACTGTCATTTTCAGGCTCTAATTACCCTAGCCTCTTGTGTCCAATTTCCTTGATCTTGGGGCCTATTTTAAAGTTCATCAGACGAGCTTCACTATGAACTATCGATTATTTTTAACCTGAGGTCCAAGCAGGAAGTTGTGGCCCACTCAAAAGGAAGGTTTGAGTGGGCTGGGTTTCAATCTTAAGGCTGGCTTACTGATCAAAAAATAGAAAATCTTTAAGGCTGGACTTCTCTCCAATTTTTGAACCCTTTCCTACCAAATTACCGTTACAACGTTTTCTTCATGCCTAACCTACCTTCTAATTGTAAAGTTACCGTCTAACTACCTTGCCTGTGAAATCCCCAATCTATCCTTCCAAGTTCCCTCCATCCTAACCCTTAACCAACAGCCCTCCTAGAGCTACGTGTCATTTCACCTCCCCTTAGCAAGCCATTAGGTTCCCTCAATTTACACTCGCCATTCATAATTCCTGTAAATCCCCTCCTCTCTCAGAAGAGGGGTCTTGCTTCTCTAGAATTCTCATCCTAGCCCTAAACAGGACCATCTCGGAGAATTATCTTCCTCAAATTCATGCACAGCAAAAGCAGAGAACCGTCAAGAAGCATAGGTATCTTGGGTTCCATTTGGAGAACTTGAAAGTCTTCGAAGCTATGAAGGGTAAGTGGCATGCCTCAACCACTTGGCTTTGAAATACAGCTTCCATATCCTTCATTATCTGGAGAATTTCCTTGAATTCTAGATCCTCCCTTTTTTCGTCTTCTTCTTTTTTTCTAGATTAGATCAAGATGATTCGGATCAGAATAAATAAAATGACAATTCAAGTCATTAATGAACTTTTCTAGATCCTCCCTACCTTTCTTCTTCTTCTTCTTCTCCTTTTCTAGCTTAGATCAAGATGATCGCAATCAGAAATTATTTTATTTTTTTTTAAAGGACAATTCCAGATATTAATGAACTTTTTTTTTCCTCAAATCAGATTTTTTTTTTTTTTTTAAGGATGATTCCAGATATTAATGAAACAATTGGAAGAGGTTGCTGAGCATAGGTTTTTGTGTGGGGACCACCTAAACTGGGATGCATTTATTTTTTCTATGTATGGTGAACATAGTATGCCTAATTTGACGGACAGATTGGATTACACACAGCCATAATGGTGGACCCCATAGGGCTCAGGTGTTGTACATGTTGTGCTACACACCTCCAAGACGCCTGTCCCACTGCGTGCATGTGCAACGCACATTGCGTGGATCCCTTCTTGTTCATTTTATTTTCAATTTTTCAAAAACTGTGTAGAACTTCATTTCAAATAGAATTACTCTTTTTCAAAGAGTAGAGACTGCACTTGAGGGTGAAGGATGCCTAACACCTTTTCTCATCACCGAGGGATGTTCTTAGAATCCCTAATTCATTGATCTATTTGTGGAGTTACTTTGTTTACATTGGGTTTTTAGCTTACCTTGATCAATTTTTTGCTCAAAACAAGCTAGTAGTGACTCTCTCTTTCTTTCTTCTTCTTTTTTTTTTCATTCATGGCTATTTAGCCACATCATTTGAGCCTGTCAGAAAAGGACAATCTTACAGATTGGCGACTCCACTGGGGTGACTCGGAATATGTGAAGCGAAAATCCTTTTTTTTTAAACCATATATTTCCATGTTTCTATTTTCAGTATATTTCGCTCTTTCTTTATTTTTAATATAGAATACTTGCTCTTTGTTTCGTAGGTACCTACTCCATCCTCTATTCTTGTACACTTCCGTTCTCTTGTATTTCCTTCTCTTCTTTTGGTTGCAACTGTAAGCTGGGGGAGAGAGAAATCCTTTGTATATTCATTGTGCATTTAGTGAGTTTTGAGCAATCTTTAGGGACCTACGCCCATATAAAGAGTACCACTCCGCTCCATCATCGGCATAGTAATGTCGGCTCCTGAAGGGTATCCTCTTCAACTCAGGAGGTGTATTGTCGTGTGAATAGGAACCTTAGAAATGAATTTGCGAGTATGCAAGCAGGTCATATGCCAACACCAAACATGACCCTGGTTTTGGATTTGTAAGTTTGTGGATTGAGTATATGAACTTGTATTGTGTTGGTGAGTATTTGTCATTAACAAATTGTAATTTTTTTCAAGTGGTTGAACTGTAAGTTGAGGAGGTTGTAATTTTCAGAGTTCTGTGAGGATATTGTAATTGTGGGTTTACAGCACAAGATGATTGCACCGAGCAAGAGGCATGCATGGCAGAAGGGTCCAATTTGAAGCCCTATTGTAACAGAACCCAAGCAATAAAAATGGCTAATTCACAAGGTTTTGGGGCTGCTAACCTGCCAAGTCAGCCTTTGGTTGAGAACTATCCAAATTCTACATCTCCCTCGAATGCAAATCGATGATGGAACAAGTTTCACAGGCCATAAAACAAACACATTGAACATCGCTCTTACTCAAAGATCTCTAGCCAATGTTCACAATTCTCAAAATAGCCATGGTAATGGAGATTCTATTCCATTGCTGGCTCAAGCACAACCCTTTACAAGTCGCATCAATCAAGTTCCTCGAGTTCCTGATAACTCCTCATAATGACATTAGTCACTAAGAGGAGGTAGCAGATCGCTTGATGGCCCAAAACATCGAAGAGTGAGATCCTAGCACATGGAGGAGAAGAAGTGGAAACTCGAAGCGATGGACACACATGCTTGACTTATTCGATGATGTGCGTTTGTTTCCAGGGGCCAAGTTGCCTGAAAATTTCAAGGCCCCAGAATTTCGAGTAGCATTAAGGCCAAGGATGCCTGATTGCACACTGCAAGCTGTAGTTCAGCTAAGTAATGGTTTTTGGGACGACGACATTCTCTTAATACACCTTGTTCAGGTGATCCTGGCTGGGCTGGTGGATTAGAACTGTTTGTATCTTTTGATCCTGCAGCTTTCTGGACAATTTCGTTGATCAATATTCTTCCAATTCTGACAAAGAATGAAGAAAGTTGATTCAATGGCTTTGAGCCAAAGGAACAGCCACGAGAGTTTTAGTGCATGTGTAGGAAGTAGAGGCCATCGCCGCCACCCAGACAAACAATAAACCAGACTACGAAGAGCAGATGCAGTTGATAATACAATCAGCCTATCCCATCCTTTACAGATTCCTCATGTATCACTCACATCCTAATTTTCAATCTTTGATTTGGCTAGGGTCACAAAGTTTTTGTGACTGATGAGCTGATCTACCCTACGTAATGAATGTCTCAGAGCTTTGAGAAGGTATTTTGTCTACACAGATCTCTAACATGTGTTCTGCTCCCTCATTGAGGTGCTCTGGACGACTCCTTTTCGAGACCATTCTCGGAATTGTCTATAACACATGTTGTAGGAAGCATGTACATCATGTGAGCTCTGTGGGGCCACCTTGATGTTTGTATGGCATCTACTCCATCCATCAGTTGCACCACTTCATGTTCGCCATACACAAAAATATCAGCTTGATCCAGAACTCAGGTAGGTAACACCAGTAGGGCAATATAAAATCATGACTAAAACCTCTAAATTCGGTCAGTGTGGCCCATGAATTTTCTATCAGACTTTGTGGATGTCTCTTCATCTAGGTGGGCCTAACCTCATGAACAGGCTAGGTATATGTGCAATAAAGGTTTCTACGTTGGTGTCCCATCCCATTGTTTCCTGTAATGTAGTGCACCCAAGTTTTGGATTGCCCTGATTATTAGGTTCCATTTCAATGAATCAAATATGTAATGGGGCAATGGAAGTGTCGGAGTAGCCTTGCTACCACGATCCACTGAAATTCAGCCCCGCATCAATCAATTCATCCCTTAAAAAAATAAAAATAAAAATAAAAATAAAAAAAGATTTCACAACTTGCATATAAGGTGCAAAATAGCCTGACTTCTAACTTCTCACACTTTTCCATTGTAATGGACTAATTAATTAATTAAACAATCTTAAGTTTTGATCTATGCCACTTCTTTTTTATTTTTGCTGAAGTGCGCTAATTGTTTAATTTGTCTAAGTACACAATCGTAACCTTTGAATTAAACTTTGTTGTTGTTGTTGTTGAAAATGACTTAATCTCTAATTGTATGCTTTTTTTGTTGAAATGGGCTAATTGCTTTTTTCGTTATGTATGCTTATGAAAGGCCCTTTGCGGTTATATTGCAATCACGGTATTTCTAGTCTGGACTCAAAAGGAAACATACCTGTAATTTGGGGGCTACTTGTGCAGTAAATTCCATTTTTGGAATTCTAATTTGACAATGCAACCACGGTTGCTGATGTGAACCTGCAGCTTGGATATGAACTCTCTATGTTCTCTCTATGTTTGCATGTAACGTACTCTCCTTAGTTCAGGTTTTTTTTTTCTGGTATTTCTTGTTTACAAGACCATCTATTTATAAATCCAAAGGGAAACTTGTCTTCCCTTCCAATTAGTTGCTGTGGCTTTTCGATGCCGTAATCCTAATAGCTTCCCCATTATAAATGCCATGGAATGTCATTAAATCTTGGCAATTCATCTTGATTACATTGAATGTTGCAATTCAGTTCCCATGTACATCCAAACGCTATCTTGATGTTTTTGAGTAGGTGAGAATGTTGTAGAGTATCCAAAAGCATTTACATCGAATAACCAGATTCAAGTATCAAAAATCGCAATGTGCCAAAGTGCGCACACAGCTTTTTTAACCTCTCTTTTTCTTTTTAAAATGAGTGTTCCCAATACCATTAATGTTTTCATACCATTTTCATCACCATCTAAGCCACATCCCAACTAATTGGGGTCAACTACAAGATTCATATTCCACCGTTTCACTTTATCAAGGACCACATCCTCAGTTAGCTTGAAATTTCATTCGTTCTTGTGGAGAATTTGATTATTATTGGGTTGGGGAAAATGAAGAAAGAAGAAAAGATAGGCCAAACAAAAAATCCTTTTTTTCTTTGAACTCCCCCAATCTAAAATCCTTCAATTCTCAAACGAGAATAGTTGTTGGAATCCTTTCATTTCAAGTAATTGGTTGGTCTTACAGTAGCAGCAGATGGTAATCGATGAAAGAAACAAAACAAACAATAGTTGTAACAATCATGATAAAAGTTATGTTCCAAGTTTAACATTTGTTTCCAACCTCATGCAAAACTCCTTTATCCAAGATTGGGATCAACACTGAACAAAACTCCCACTGGCATTATTATCTCTATTGGTTTGATGGTCTGATCATATTAAGAAAAATTCTTCCATTTGTTATAAGTAGTCATTAGAAGCCTTGTGGATGCATGCCGGCATTTTTCTTCTGTGATAGATTTTAGACAAGAAGGTACCAGCTTACACATTTTAATTCTAGTGCATGGCCATTGCTTCCTACAAATGATTTAAATTTCAAATTATGATCTCTTCATAATAGGTTTTGGGTCATTGAAAAGACAATTAAGGGTGGGTTTTTTTTTTTTCAATTTTGTTTGCAAGCAAATGAGAAGGTTTTAGGACATATTGATGTAAAACAAAGTGTGTAGGGCCATTGGATCCTTACTCTTGCTCGGGTGGTAGACTCTCAGGAGTTTCAACTCCCGGTCAAGGGTTCGAGTATCCATAGGTGGTGAAATCCCACCATGGCGTGAGTGTGTGGGGGTGTGTGTGTGTGTGTGTAAATAAATAATATTAAAAAAAGTGTGTAGGGCCACATTTGTTAGGATTTTCCAAATGCAAAGGAAAATAGATGTATTCAAAAATCAGATTTTAGATTTTACGGCCCTATAAAATAACAATTTTTTATGTTCAACTATTCTCGAGTTTTTAGAAAGGAATAACACAAATTTAATGGTTAGGATTTACCTGATCAAATCTGACGATAAACCAAAATTGATGTCATTTCTGTAACTAGAAGGTCTATCCTTGATTTATTATCCTAGATGAATGAGAAGGTTGACAAGCAACACATCACCCCTTAAAGCAGGAACAAAGGAGATGCACAAAGCTATCCATGCAAGTGGATCTCACACGTGTGAAACATGGGATAAAGGAGAAGGAAGGAAAGATTGAACCTATTTTTCTGCTTCTCTCTCTTTTCTCTCTCTGCGGGTGATGCCTAGGGTTGAGGATGTCCGAAGCTCTCCCTACTATCATCTCTTCCTTTGGTATAAGATTTATATATAAGGAGTTAAGACTTTAAGGAGATATCAATTATAGTACTCTACCATCTTACACTCTTACATTGGAAATATGTGATCTTGCCTTAACCATGTATTCCATATATGATTGAACCATCCACCATTGATCCAATGCCCAAGCAAATTAACTGGTAGCAAATTATTACCGAGCGAGATCAAAACATTTTTAATGGTTTAAAACATTTACAAAACCTTTTAGAACCTTTTAAATATTAGGCCCAACCGAAACACCACTTGATGAATATCTAATCTCGGTATCTCAGTCATAATCAAGTTCTTAGGAAACCAATGGATCCCTTCTTAACTCATGTAAGCTTTAACTAGACCTCAATGGATATGCTTAGATGCACCTACTTTTTGTTGGCTATATGATGATCTCGTAAAGCAAATCAAAGCACATGTATTTAAATTCTTGAACTCTTCGCATGCCCTCAAGTCTAAGGATTAGTTAAATCTAATGTCTTCTTAAGTCAATCATGGTCCAGGTATAATAGATCTTTTCATCTAAAGACTTGAACTCAATCTACTAATGCAAGTATCCAACAAGTCCAACAACAAGAGGCTATTCTTATGGCACACTCATGCTCCTATCTGGAGTAGGACAAAGGTACACCGATGTGGTTGTGCCCAATAGTAGAGACCTTTCATCCTAACTTATCATTGTTACCCTCACGCAGGATTACCACATGATAATGATAGTAACTATAGGTCTGTCCTACAACCTGCCAAGTAGTCATGGCAAAATAGAATACTGAGATCTATGGCCCATAACTCTTCCTTGGCCAATGACTGTTGTGTCCAATCTTAAGTATCAAGGACAATTAGAGGAATCGCTCTCCTTCAACTCGTATTCATATACATTTAAAGTAGTCTCACATATTAACTATGGCATCATATCATGTCCATTTAGGACCTTGGTTATCATAATATATAGATAAGATAATACCACATCTATGTCATCCATGAATAAATTCACATTGGTTTTCTAGGGAAACTCCAACACCATCCCATTCGGTGCCCAAAATGCTTATCTAATTAGGGTTGTACATGAGCCAAGCTAGCTTGAAAAGCTCGCTCGGCTTGGCTCGATCTAGCTCGACTTGACTCGACTCGAACGAAGACTCGAGGTAAGCCAAGTTTCATATGACCCAACTCGTTTTGAAAACAAGCTAATTTCAAATATAGTAGAGCTTGACTCGACTCAACTCGAACTCGACTCGGCTCGAAAGCTCGAGCTCGACTTGACTCGACTCGAACGAAGACTCAGGGATAGCCAAGCTTCATATGACCCGGCTCATTTTGAAAACAAGCCAAGTTCAAACATAGTAGAGCTTGACTCGACTCGACTCGAACCCGGCTCAGCTCGAAGCTCAAGCTCGACTCGACTCTAGTATATATTATATTATATTATATTATATTATATTATTATATTTAAAAATTAAAAAAATTAAAACTTAAACCATACCCTGCCTGTCCGTCCCTTTCTTACCATTTTCCTTCCGTACCTAACTTGTCGCGCATGAGCTCTTCTCTCTCTCTCTCTCCTCTCTCTCTCTCTCTCTCTCTCTCTCTCTCTCTCTCTCTCTCTCTCTCTCTCTCTCTCTCGGCCACTCGCCCGAGCTTGACTCAATGTCTGCCCGACTTATCTCAGCCATACGGCCTATACTCGCTCGAGGTCTCCTCTCTCTCTCTCAGCACCAACAACAAGGTACCCTCTATGGCTCTATCTAATACACACACACACACACACACACACACATTATTAATTGAATATTTGATTTGGGGGTTGGGTCAGTTGGGTTGAGTTAGGTGCGGGTTGGGTGCTAGGTTGGGTCGGGTTGCTAGGTTGAGTCAGGTGCGGGTTAGGTGCTGGGTTGGGTCGGGTTGTTAGGTTGAGTCAGGTGCTGGTTGGGTGCTGGGTTGGGTTGGGTTGGGTCGGTTGGGAGCATACTTGACTCGACTCGAGGTAAGCTCACCTCAAACTCGACTCAAAAGGTTTGGTAAACAAGCCAAGCTCCAATGGTAAGCTCGAGGCCAAGGCCGAACTCAAGCTCGAGCTCTAACTTGATGAGAGCACGGACGAGCCAAGCCAAGCTTGACCCACCTGGACTCGACTCGGCTCGACATACAACCCTAAATCTAATGAAGAAGGAAGAGGATAGGAGTAATTTCGTCACATTCATACGAGGAGTTTCAACACAAGGTCTTGGGTTCAAGACCCATAGGCGGTGAAATCCCACTACGGCATGCGTTGGTGTGTGTGTAAAAAGAAAAAAAAAAAAAAAAAAAGTAGAGTTTTGTTGATTTTATTTTTTTATTAATAATGTCAAGTTGTGCCAAGTTGAGTTTGGTTGAAACTCCTCGGATGATTGTGATGAAATTACTCCTATCCTCTTCCTTCTTCGTTAGATTAGCATTTTGGGCACCGACACATGTATATAATAGAGTTGCATGAGCCATGTATATAATATGGGCTAGGGTAAGGGTTATTAATGAGGACCGACACATGTATATAATAGAGTTGCAAGACCCATGTATATAAAATGGGCTAGGGTTATTAATGAGGATACCTTACTAACAATCTTCGAATCTTGCATGAGCTATTGCTTAGAACCCAATGCTTGTCCATGGAATGCAGTTATCCCATTATTGTATTTAAATAATTTTGTAAACAAGTTAAACAAAATCATGAATTTATAAAAATATTTAATATTTAAAATATAAACTTTTGAAAGACAGTTTTCAATCTGCATCGAATAAAGCACTCGATGTTAATTCAAGGTGTAAGCTTCACTAATTTGTGATTATAGAGGGACCTTTCTTTAACATATGTATGAACTTGGCTTTGGATTGGCTGCTTTCAATTGTCCTTTTAACTTGGTTGAATTGATTTGCATGACTTTTACAATATACGCTAAAGTATATATCATAACCATATCTTAGCTTTGTACATGATGAAAAGTACTATGGGCATCTTGGTTTTCTACAATACCTTTGAAGTGAAAAGTATACTTGAAGAATTCTATCTTGTATTCCTCAAAAGGGGCATGAAATCCATTTTCTAATTCATGGATATAAAATGACCATTTTGATTGTTGACTTTCTTCACATTTTACATGAATCCATGAAAATTTGAATTGCAAGCCAGGCACATAATTTTCACTTTTGTTGATGCTCAAACTTGGTCGATCCTGCCTCAACTTTTGCGAGCTGTTGAGTACCTGCAATTTAATGGAGAACAAGAGAAGATACTGGGGCATCATTTAAGGTCGGGACCCTCTGATACCTAAGTTAGACGTATGGACTCACAGTAGGCGTAATATAATCGAAATCGGATTGCCTACTGAGTTACTCGGTATGCTCTTATCGTACTGAGTAAACTCATTTGGGTCCACCTTGAATGTATGTGATCTATCCACGCCATCCATCCATTTTTCCATCTAATTGAAGGGGTAGAACCCAAAATTGATGCATATCTAAAGATCAAGTGGATCATACCACAGGAAACAGTGGGGATAATGATTTCTACCGTTGAAACCTTGCTAGGCCCACAGTGATGTTTATTTGTCATCTAACCTATTCATAAGATCATGCAGACATGGATGAAGGGAAAACATAAATATAAGCTTGATCCAAAACTTTTGTGGCCCCCAAGAAATTTTCAATGGTAAAATTTCAATTCAATTGTTTCTCGTGGTGTGGTCCATTTGAACATTACATATGCTTCATTTTTGGACTCAATCCTTAAAATTATCTGGTAAAATGGATGGACGAAGCAAATAAAATATATAAATCATGGTGGACCTTACAGAGTTTACATAGTACGCTAAGCGTAGTGAGTTACTACGCAATCCGCTTCTAGTAGAATCGGGATAGTTGTTTGTACCTTTTACCCATGGTACGGGGTATATTTATAGGCTTTATAGGCAGTCTACGTATATGAGTTGATTTGTGGGATATGCTGAAGGGGCCCGTATTGGATTCAGAATCTAATTTCAAGAATATATTCGACTTTACCTCGATCAGCGTGATTTTCGGTGGAAATCTCAGGAGGTAATTCCACCCGTATATAGAGAGAATTCTTTTTTCTATTCCGAGGTCAAAGTTAGGTGAGGGGCCAAAATGACAACTGAGGCCAAGGTAGAAAGTAGTTGACGCCAAAGGTCGGGATGATTTTCTAGCCCTCAAGCAATATGTAAAGTCACCGAGTCTCACTGCTCGGCTCATCTGTTTCATACGTTTGTTTAACTCCATTTTACCCATAAAAACTTTCATGTGAATTCCATGTTTGTCTTCCATGCCAGCAAAATGGTAAAAATGAAAAGAAACACACACACCAAGGGCATTGCAGTCACTTACACATTAGCAAAGGTCATGATCAATTGTCATTATTAGTAAATAGTGACGTGAATTCAAGTTTGGATTGGTGGAGCCAAAACATGGATATATAAAACCAAACACCACATCTACATAAGGGAAATATGTAAAAAAAGAATTCAAGTTAACCTGGTTGTTTTAGCATGCATGATTTCCATGAAAATGGTAAAACAATATCAACAATAAAGAAAAGAAAAGAAAAAAACAACTGTTGTCTGTAATAATCATGGAAATCTAAATTTAACAAGTTTTTTTTTTTAAAAAAAAAAAATTACTTTTTTTCCTAAGAAAAATAGTGAATGGAAATTGATTTCCACACTGTGAATGCCCTCCTGTGCGTGTAAATGACGGCAGCAAAATGATGCCCACACTTTCTTGGTTTTTTTCGTCTATCGATTTTGGCTTTGGTTTGATTGAATGTGAGGTTGACTCAGAAGTAAAAATGTGTTTGACTTATAATCACCACTAGTTATATAACAATGCTTCAAAATCTACGGTTGACTAGGACTCGTAGAATTGTTTGGAGAGCGAGAAATTTTCGACTTAAGTAACTCGCATGTCGATCTTGCACCATAAATTTTGAATAAGGTCATTGGTTATGGAGAATGAAGGAGTTGGGCACCATTTTTCTACCTGTGCAATACACAGTCTATACTTTACGAAATTGTACTGTCTTTTGAAGGATTTAAAGTAACTTCCAATATAATAAAGTTAAGTCATACTACGCTAAATCATAAGGCTAGGGTAGACAAGATAAAGTAAAAAAGGAAGTGATAGTAACATATGCACATTATTAAGTCATACAACGTGGGTTTTGTAAGACTCAAGTAGGTGAAATAAGGAAAATAAAATAGTAAAGTAAAGAGAGTGCATGATATTAAGCCATACTACGCAAGTTTTTTAGGACTTTGGTAAGCAAAATATTACATAAAATGAAAGTAAAAAAGGAAAAAAAAAAAAAAAAAAATGTGAGTAGGTGGAGATGTCGTTGGTGTGTTGGGTATGTGTAAAGTGAAATACGGTTTGATTTTAAGATGTGAGAGGGAAAATATGAAATCAGACACCCTTTTGACTTCTCAACCAACATAATGGTAATGTTACTTTTGACCTCTCAGCTAACCGAATGGACGTCAAAAAATGTTGCCTAGGTGAGAAAGGATTGCATGCATTTGATTATCTTATGGCTCTGTAGAAAGAGAAAGCTGTCATTCCCGAATACTTCTCAAGAGAATATTTTGACAGGGCTTCGCTGGCTCCTTCTCTTTCTGATCTCTTTCGATCGTTGTCTCGTCGGTCATCACCTTTTGCTCTCCTCTACGTTCTGTCTCGATGAGCTGTTTAAATATACGGACGCATCCCATGCATCGCAACTGTAAAAGAGTTTGTTGATGCAACACCCGGCTAGCTCAGCATCATTTGATTGGTCATTGTCGTGATTATTGTCATGATTAGACATGTACCATTCATAAGGTTCGGATGAAAGGAAAGCATAAATATTAATTTGATTTAAAACTTCCGCTAGGTTTTCAATGCTAGGCATTCTATCCTTAGGGCCGTTTGGCCGGGTGGATTGGAAGGGAGTTAATGGTATTTGGGTGGATGGCGTGGATTTCTAGGTAATGATGGTGTTGTCAGCGGATTGTCTTGAGATCCATGGGATTGATATATCCCTGGATTCATACATCCAGTCCGTTTGGCACGCCCGGCCAATCCGGCGATTAAAGCTCCCCTTCCAGTCACACGAACCAAACACGTCGCAGGCTAATTTGAACGGATTAGGATGGATTGGATGAGATTTAAAGGTAATGATGGTGTTGTCAGTGGATAGCCTGAAGATCCATCGGATTTGGATCAGTTCACCCACACTGTTTGGCACGCCCGGCCATTCCCGGGATTTATCATCCAATCCCTTCCACTAGCATCTAATCCCTTCCAATCCAACCGGCCAAACGGGCCCTTATTGTTTTCTACAATGTGGTCCATTTCAATCTTTGATATGTCTCATTTTTGGCCTCATGACTTAAAATGATGGGTCAAAATGGATGAACAATGTAGATAAAACACATAAATCAAGGTGGGTCCCACGTTGCCTCTACCAAGACCGTCCATCTCTACCTATGTCATGGTGGGGATTGTACCAAATCCGCGTCCACACATTTGTTTGGAAATTGCATGACAAGCTGTCAGGTGTGCAAGCTAAGCTCATGACAAGCTGTACCGAAGAGGCAGCCGATTAGCTGTTACTCGAGTAACACCCGGCAACACCTTTTAATGCCTTACCATGTGGGGCTCACCTTAATAAATGTGTTGTATATCCACTCCGGCCAGCAGTTTCTTCCGATCATTTTTTACGTCATTCCAAAAATTAAGGGGATTCAAATCTCATGTGGACCACACCATTGGAAAAAGTAGTAAATGATCATTAAAAACTGTTTGTAGGCCACAAAAGTTTTGGATCAAGCTGATATTTGTATTTTTATCTTCCAACGGATACCTTTGACACTATCAACGGGTTGGATGGAAAATAAACATTACGGATCTGCTTACAGTTGGACCTGGTTAGTTTTTAATGGTGGGAATTCAACCATCACTGTTTATTATGGTGTGGTCCACCTGAGATTTGGATCGTATTAATTTTTGGGACCACGTCCTAAAATGAGCTTGAAAAACGGATGGACGGCGTGGAATATAACACATCATCAAGGTGGACCCCACGGTAAGGGTAACACCCACGGACCACGGTTAACACCTAATCCGCTCCCGAGCTCTTCCACGAATCGTATGATCCTCGACCGAGTACCACTGGGGGAAGACATGGACTGACCGCTCCTTCGAATCTCGGAGATTCTTCTGCCACGATCCATACAAGGTATGCTTCAATAGGAAATTAGGAATAGGATTGGGTAGTGAGTTACTCAGTACGCTTTTATCGTACTGAGTAAACTCAGTTGGGCCTACTATGAATGTATGTGAGTTATCCACGCTGTTCATCCTTTTTTCCATATAATTTTAATGGTTGATTCTAAAATAGAAGTATTCCCAAAGCTTAAGTGGACCACACTAAAGGAAACAATGTGAAAAATAATGACCTCCACTGTTGAAACCTTGCTAGGGTCCACAGTGATGTTTATTTGTCATCTAACATGTTCATAAGATTACATAGACATGGATGAAGGGAAAACACAAATATCAACTTGATCTAAAACTTCCATGGGCCCCAAGAAATTTTCAACTGTTCAATTCGCACTATTTCCCGTGGTGAGGTCTACTTGAGATTTGGATATATCTCATTTTTGGGATCAAGCCATATAATTATCTGTTAAAATGGATGAATGGAGTAGATAAAATATGTAAATCACAATGGACCCCACAGAGTTTACTCAGTACACTTACCATACTGAGTTACTCATTACCCAATCCACTTCCGCTTTAATAGGAATCTGATTGTGTACTTAGTTACTCAGTACGCTATTATGGTACTGAGTAAACTTTGTTGGGCCCACCGTGAATGAATGTAGTTTATCCACGCCGTCCATCCGTTTTTCCAGATCATTTTAGGGGTTGAGACCAAAATTTAAATATATCAAAAGCTCAAGTGGATCATACCATAGGAAAAAGTTGAAGTATTGATTTCCACTATTGAAACATTCCTAAGGCCCACAGTGGTGGTGTTTATTTGTCATCCAACCAGTTAATAATATCATACAGACATGGATGAAGGGAAAAAACAAATACAAGCTTGATTTAAAACTTGCATGGCCCCCAAGAACTTTTCAACGGTAGATATTCAATTCACACTGTTTCATGTGGTGTGTTCCACTTGAGTTTTTCATATCATCCATTTTGTGATGAACCTCTAAAATTATCTGGTAAAATGGATGGACGGAACGGATGAAATGTATGAATGACAGTAGCCCCCACAGGGTTTACTCAGTACGCTAGGGCCCGTTTGGCCAGGCAGATTGGAAGGGATTGGATGGTATTGGAAGGGATTGGAAGTTAAATCCCGGGATTGGCCGGGCGTGTCAAATGGACTGGGTGATCTGATCCCGGATATAGCAATCCCATGAATTTTGAGACAATCCACTGACAACACCATCATTACCTTTAAATCCCATCTAATCCACCGTAATCCGTTCAAATTTGCCTGGGACGTGTTTCGAGGCATTGGAAGGGATGGGAAGGTTTAATCCCGAGATTGGTCGGGCGTGCCAAACAGACTCGATATAGCAATCCCGGGATATAGCAATCCCATGGATCTTAAGACAATCCACTGACAACACCATCATTACCTTGAAATCCATGCCATCCACCCTAATACCATTCAATCTCTTCCAATCCACCCATCCAAACGGGCCCTAAGCGCACTGAGTTACTCAGTACGCAATCCGCTTCCGCTTCAATAGGAGTTCAAGGGTAAGGGATTCTGGATCACTGAACAACGTGCCTCACTTGTACAAACTAAAAACCCAAGTAAACTATGGATTTTTCTGGGTTGAGGATCATATAATCCTAATGTGGGACTTTGGCCTTTCGATATGGGCCATCATTCAATGATCTGAACCGTTTATTTAACGGGCCTCACCTTCGATGGGGAATTACTAGAAAATAAAACTCTTAGATTTGAAGATTTCAGCCGTTTGATCATTTGACCATCTTCCATTGCATATGGACGGTTTGGGTTTGAAAATATTTCAATCTTGGACCATTATATGAACGATTTCACTCATTAAAAAGATCCTAATCAAACGCTAAAGCCCCAAATGTATCCACAGCCATGCGTTGAAATCGTACCATAGTAAACCTCGTCCCAAAATTCCTACACAAGTTAGAAATTTCCAAAGCTACTCACGATGCGGAGAGTAGATTCCCTATACCGTGTGCGCAGTCTTTTAGTAAATCATGCGACATTTTCAATGATCATGAGATTATCAAAAACAAACAATCGGTTAAATTGCAGACAACTAATTTTATATACGAGACAGATGTACTTTCGGCAAGTCAAACAGGGTCCGATCGAAGTGATTCTAGTATTGTTAGAAAGTTTATTTGATTATCTTTCCAACGGAATTAAGATTACCGAAAACGGACAAACAATGAAAAAGATGCAAGCATTTAAACAATTTAAAAAAAAAAAACTAATACTTACATTATATATATATATATATATATAAAATAAAATTAATCATTAATTTTTAACTTATATATAATATTATATATTATATCATTCGTTTTAAATTACGGGTGCTCACAGTGTATCCCGATGAATTACGGTCATTGGCAACAAAATTCGGCTGCTAATGCTTATATAAGAGATTCGAGAGACGAATAAAAAAACACACATAAAGACATGTACAGAGAGAGGGGAATGAGAAAAGTGAGCCAGAGATAGAGAAAATGAAAGAAACAGAGAGTAAGAGAGAAAAAACAAAGAGCAAAATGAGAGATAGAAAATACACAGAGAGTCTGAGGGTTGGAGTTCACCTGGATATGTTGCTTGAGGTTGTCTTAAAGATTTTCAATATGCCAACATGTTACCTGATATAGGAAACAAAAACGGCCATTAAAGAAGTTATTGAAGCTAAGAATTTGCATATCTCTATTTAATTCGCATTACATTCCGCACATTCCAAGTGCATCAACTATGTTCATATTTCCTTATATTTCATTTTGCATTATTCTTCCTCTTCCATATTCTCTTATTTTATTTGACCACACAGGATCTTAAATCCAACGAAAAAATGCTAGTTAAGATTTTATTTTATTTACTGCATTTTTACTTTATTTGCCTACTTAGGGCCACTTGGCTCTATGATGTAAGGCTAGATAATTATTTTTCTATTTTCACGTGACTGACCCTTATATGTTATATAAAACACGATCAAATATAAAAATGTCAAAACTCTGTTGAATCTAAAAAAATTACAAAATCTTGTGAAATAGAGACCACATATTGTGCGGACGGAAAATAGTGTTTAATCCCTCCTTTTATGTTACTATGCCTTTATTCAGAATCTACGATCGTAGACTAATCGCGAAAGTCACTTGAGTTAGGGAATTGTGAGATTTCCCAACCCCTAAGTGATTTTACAGTTTCTAGTCGGCCATATATTTTATGCTTCATTTGGCTAATGGGCACTCTGAATCAAATACAATTTTTATACACCCGAATCAATAACACACTATGACTACAGTAACAAATCAATATCAACGTTAAGGAAGTGAGGATCGCCGTCGCGCTCGCGCGTGAGGGGGGGGGGACATTCACGGGCTCGTTGGAACTCAATGCTCATTTCATGGCATAACGACAACGTGGCATGCTTGTGCAGGTTTGGGTCATTGTAGGATAGGGCTAACATGGGGTGTGGATTGCTTACTACTCCCATTGGGACCTAGAAAGAGACAGAGGGTTCTATCAAGTTTCTATGGGCCCTATTGTGATGTATGTGTTTTACCTATGTTATCTATAAGTTTTAACAAATCATCTTAGGGCATGATCCAAAAAAAAGGAGGTAGATCAATTGTCTCCAATGGAGCTAGGGGTGCACACGGGTCGGTTCAGTTCGGTCCGTTCTTGGGTGAAACCGGAACCGAACCGTTCCTAACGGTTATACGATTTTCGGAACCGGACCGTTAGTACCCTAGAACCGAACTAGAACAGGACCGTGAAAAATGGTTCGGTTTCGGATCGGTTCCACAGTTCTAGCCTAAAAATTAAGTTGTTTCAACAAGCTTGAACTTGCCAACATCAATGCATAAGGAGTCAACGCATTGTCCAGAATGTATTGACATTGTGAGATGTAATCAGTGTTCATAGAAAAGCATTTCAAAGTGCTCTTTGCATGAGCTCTTTCAATTGAATCTTGCGAGTTGTAAAGCCTTTCACACAAGGCTTCTAGTTGTGCTAAGTTGTCCATTGATGTAAGAATAAGAAGAATTTTCAAATTTTCAGATGTTTAGGAATCCGCCATTAAAGAAGTTAATAGCTTCCCCTTTGCACGTATATCGAACATACATCTACAAATTTCCCATGAAATGTTGTTATGTATTTAATTAAAAAGAGATGGCGAGAGAGAGAGAGGGCGCCGCAGAGCTTGGGTAGGGGCTTGGGTAGCTGGAGCAGCAGATAGAGAGACGGAGAGAGAGAGAGAGAGAGAGGAGAGAGAGAGAGAGAGAGAGAGAGAGAGAGAGAGAGAGAGAGAGAGAGAGTTTCAAGGCGGGGCAAGGGCGATCAAGAGAGATATAGAGAGAGAGAGAGAGAGATAGAGAGATAGAGAGAGAGAGAGAGATCCGTTAGGGGCAACGGGCAAATGGCGAGAGATATTAGGGTTTTATAAATAAATAAACTCATATCAACGGTTCGATTCGGTTCTACATGGCCCTAAACCGAACTGATCCGTATCTAACGGTTCTTGAAAATGTGGGACCGGGACCGGAACCGGTGCAGTCTAGAACCATATGAAATTGAACCGTTGGATCGGTTTCGATCCGGATCCATGGTTCTACCAGTTCCATGTGCACCCCTAAGTGGAGTACACATAATAGGGATTGAAAGCCTACGGTTAAAGACTTCATAGGGCCACAAAAGTTTTGGATTAAGCTAATATTTATGTTTTTCCTTCATTTAGGTCTATGTAACCTTAAGAGCAAGTTGGATGGCAAATAAACATTACAGTATGAAGTTTTTAATGTAAGAGTTCAATCTCCATTGCTTCTTTTGTATGGCCCACTTGAGCCTTCGGTGTGCTTCCTTTTGGGTTTCATATATTAAAATGATTTGTCAAAATAGATGGATGACATGGATAAATTATATACATCATGGTAGCCCAAAATAGATGGATGACATAGATAAATTATAAACATTATGATAGGCCACAATAGATGGATGACATGAATAAATTATATAAAACATATAATAGCCCAAAATAGATGGAAGACATGATAAATTATTACATCATGATAGCCCAACAAAGGTCTTTGCAAGTTGGTCCGTCTCTAACTAGATCCTGGTAGTGGTGGGATGGTATCGATTCCACACTCACCGACATGACGCAGTGAATTTTAACATCCCACGATGATCTGGCAGAAGAACGATACGACGCAACATGATTTGGTTGGCGGATTTGGTAGTATCCCACCACCACGATGTACTAGAAGAAAGATGCAACGCAACATGATTTGGTTGGCTTGCAGACCTCCGTGAGACCTAGGGCGACTAAATCCCACCATGTCGCATCGGTCTGTTGCTGTGTCCTCGTGGGCAGTACTCGATCTGCGTCCTTCACGATAATACATCTGGATGTATTGCAACTTGATACGTTGGGGGTTTTAGCCCTGGTTAGGATCTTTTCCAAGGACATGGATTGGGTAACACGCCCACCAAGGCACGGGCATGTGACGAACACAGCGTGGTTGGATTTAGTTGGTCACAGGCCTCAGTTAGAGATGGGGCCCACACAAAGTATATTGGAAAGTTGTTAAGTAGAGTACTTCACCGGTCCCCTCTCTGATTGAGGTCTGTAGGCTAATCAAATCTTGCTGCGGCCTGTCTGTCTCCCCTACACCTTGGTGGGGTTGGTTCCTGGTCTACATCCTATGGCGTGCCTATTGGGGTGGGGGGATACCTGGTCCCTGGTCTACATCGTATAGCGTACCTCTTTTGAAAGCCGACTGCGTACTGAGTAAAAGGGTCTTTTTGGGCGGTGGGATTAGAAGGGATTACGTGGGATGGGATTCATCGTCCAGTGCCAGTTCCACTCCATGTCCTGGGAAGAACGGAAAAGCTTGGAATTACATTGCGTCCACGCCAATTTCACTCAATGCTAGCAAGTTGTGTAGGTCCCACCATGATGTGTGGGCTATATCCACACCGTCCACCCATTTATCAAGATTATTTTTGAGCATGGGCCAAAAAATCAGCCAAATCTAAAGCTCAAGTGAACCCCACCATAGAAAGCAACTGGGATTGAATTCTTATTGTTGAAAACTCCTTTGGGGCCACATAAATTTTGGATCTACCTCATTTTTAGGCCCATTCCATAAAATGAGGTTACAAAACAAATGAACAAGGTAGACCAGGGAATACCTGATCCTAGTCAATCGTATAGCGTAACTCTTTTGAAAGCCGACTGGGTACTGAGTAAAAGGGAATGTTTGGGCGGTGGGATTAGAAGGGACCACGTGAGATGGGATTCATCGTCCAGTGCCAGTTCCACTCCATGTCCGGGAAGAATGGAAAAGCTTGGAATTACATTGGGTCCATGCCAATTTCACTCCATGCTAGCAAGTTGTGTAGGTCCCACCATGATGTGTGGACTATATCCACACCGTCCACCCATTTATCAAGATTATTTTTGAGCATGGGTCAAAAAATCAGGTAAATCTAAAGCTCAAGTGAACCCCACCATAGAAAGCAATGGGGATTGAATACTTACTGTTGAAAACTTCTTTAGGGCCACATAAATTTTGGATCTACCTCATTTTTAGGCCCATTCCATAAAATGAGGTTACAAAACAAATGAACAATTTAGATATAACATATGTATGTTATTCTCAGTAATTTCAAATGATGGTGGGTATATCCATTCAATGTACTACCGTATTATCAACAAAGCATGACATTAATCTTATGCAATGGCAACAGGGACGTTCCCTACCATGAGTAATAATTATGTTTTTTGAATCCATCCCATCTAATCCCTTCTAATCCCACCGCCCAAACAGGCCCTAAGCTTACTGACTAAATGCTGTGAGGCGCACTGTGATTTATGTTTTTTGTCTCTTACTTACATTCATTTTAACGTATAATTTCAAGACTTAAGCTAAAAAAAATGAAGCACATTCAAAGCTCAGGTGGACCACAACATTGGAAATAATGTGAATTGATTTCTACCATTGAAAAATTATCAGGATCTACAAAAGTTTTGGATCAAGCTTATATTTGTGTGTTCCCTTCATACATGTCTAGGTGATCTTATGAACTAGTTGGATGATAAATAAATATCATTGTGGACCTTAGGAAGGTTTCAATTATGGAAATCATTATTTCTACCGTTTCCCATGGTATAATCCACTTGAGCATTGGATATGATTCAATTTTGGGCTCAACACTAAAATGAGATGGAAACAGATGGATCGCATGGATAGGCCACATACAATCACAGTGGGCCCAACAAAGTTTACTCATTACGATAAAATGAGTAACTCAGTACGCCATACAATTTGGCCTCTTTGAGGGCTTCCTATGAACATTATCATAGTAAAACAAAAATCCAAGCTACGCAGACTTTACAATCTTCATAGGACGACTGACCATGATGTTTATCTGCCATTTGTCATCCCCCCTGTTGGCAAGGTCTAATAAATCTAGGGAAAACAAATCAAATATCCGCATAAGCCAAAAAGCACATAAAAAGCTTTTAATGGTCAATCATCATTATTTCCCATGGTATAGTCCATTTGAGATTTGGATTTTTTTTTTAAAAGCTTGTTAGTACATCCACTATCAGATCACACTTCACTGTTACCTTGAGATTTGGATCTATTTCATGTTTGAGCTCATGCCTTAAAATGATTTGGGAAATGGACATACAACATGGATATAGAATAAATACATCAAGATGGTCCCAAAGTAAGGCCTGCACAATCTCCCGATAGGGTAGGGCCAACATGAATATTCTCACATCCAAAATCATGCAATCACGCATCAGGTGAGCTGTATGATGTGAGAAAAATGAATGGTTGAGAATAATAATAATAATAATAATAATAATAATAATAATAATAATGGTGGCACCCTCTTGATGAGTGGCCCAAATCTTACAAATGTGCACAATGTTAAGCGTGTGTGCATTCACTCTCCTTCCAATATTACATCACATATGATATCAGTTGAGAGAGGCTTGCTAATTCCACACACGAAGGGCCTGGTTTGCACCACCCAGCCCAACACTTAAGCCCCAGAGCCCAAACCTGGCTCACGGGTCTACATTCAAAATGCATGATTTGCAACTCGAGGATTGGAATGATATATTTGTGCGATACAAGGCATTGTACATGGAAAGAGTCCGGTAGGCTTCAGCTAAAATGACCTAGGACCAATATGGAATAAAAATTCAGGCCATGCATACCAGGTCTATGCTAAATAGTCCAAGGCCAGTCCAAAGCTAGCTCGGGCTGGTCAGGCCTGGTGAGCTTGGGCATACGTGCAAATATGAAACTAGTATTTCAGATATTAGCTTTTCATGATGCTGGAAACAATGCTTAAATTTCTTCCCACGTTGTTCTTGTTAGTTATGGGCATGGTCTGCAGGACAAACAGGGATCTGATTAGCCTGTAGGCCTGCATAATGATTTGGAAAATGGTCATGGTCTGCAGGACAAACAGGGATCTGATTGGGCACTACCTCACCTGCATAATACGGATGTGATCTGGTAAGATCTGATTAGCCTGTAGGCCTGGTGCTTGGGCATGCTTGAACAACTTTTCAACATGCACCCCATCTTAGACAGGCTTACATGCCAATCGAATCTAACCATATTGCGTCCGTGTCCTGGTGCAGCGGGTAGAGGGTAATACTCAATCTGGAACCGCGTGAGACTAGGGGGTGGTCGGATGCAGATTAGGTATTACCCCAACTTATCTTAAGCCCAGCACATGCAGGTGCTATGAGAGACGACTGTGCTATATGAGTTTTATCCACACCGTTCATCTATTTTTTCATATCATTTTAGGGTATAAGACAAAAAATGTGGTAGATCTAAGGTTCAGGTGAACCACACCACAGGAAGCAGCAATGGTGATGATGCCACTGATGAAACCTTCCTAGGGCCCACTATGTTGTTTTTTGACCATCCAATTTGTTCATAATGTCACCAGACATGGATAAAGGGAAAACACAAATATCAGCTTTATTCAAAACTTCTGTGAGTTACACCTTGATCTATAACTCAAGTGGTAGACTGTATGAAAGATACTTGGTTTCAACACTGAGGTCTTGGTATCAATCCTTAGTGGGGGTGGCTAACAATGAAGTGTGAACTGACAGTGAAAAAAAGGAAAGAAAGAAGGGTGGGTATTCAATCCTCACTGTGTGGTTCACTTGAGCCTTGCATCTGGCTCGTTTTTGGGCTTGTACCCTAATACGGTTAAATGGATTAACGATGTGGATATACCAATACACCCAGGTGTTCCTTCATAGCTACTGCCTATTCGGAGCTCGGGAGAGGCGGGGTAGGTGCCCAAACGGCGTCTTGGCTAGTCAGGGTAGTGCGGTTTTATACCGAACCTAGCAGCGGAAAATGAAAGAAAAAGGCGGAGCGCGTGTTTATCGCTTCTGCGGCCTGCCGTTACACAACTTACAAACTCCTCCGCCTTTTGCTATCTTTCCACTCGCCATATAATAATCGAATAAAATAAAACTAAAAAAGAAAAGGAGAAGGTCGCGAATCTTACCAAAAACCCCTCACTGTCCTCTCTCTGTCAAGAAAATGCGATTCTAGGGTTTGAAAACAGAAGAGCTCCTGAAGTTTATCTCCATGGCGACAGAAAGAGGAGAGAAAGATGTTTCCGATCTGGATCTGAAAAAGACCAGAGAAAGCGATGGAGAATCCAGTAGCAGTTCTTCAGATTCGTCGTCGTCGTCGGAGGATCGGAAGAAGTCTGGCAGCGGCGGGGATACGCCTACTGTCGCGTTGGAAGCGGGAATTCCGGAGGCTGGCGTCGGTTCCAGTGTCGAACTGGAGAGTAGCGCTGTGCCTGGAGCGGAAACAGAAGCAAGGATTTTATCTGAATTAGCCGAGGCAGTGAGCGATGGCAAGAACTCTGGCGAGATTGTAGTGTCTGGCCCTGAAACAGAGGCAAGAATTTTACCTGAATCGGCCGGTGCAGCAACTGATGGGATGGATTCTGGTGAGATTGCTCCTCATCGACATGACGGAATTGCTTCAGGTACGTTGTGGTTTGGAAATCATTTCGGCAGTGAAAATTATTAGTATCTGTAATTTCCATGCTGAACATATTTTCTTTTCCTTTTTCCTGTTTTGGTTTTGGATTGTTTGTTCATGCACAAAGGTAGGGTACATCTCATGACAACACACTTAAATATAAAAGCATCAAAATGTAAAATTTATAACATCTCAACACTCAACCTCAAGCTAGAGCATAGATGTGGACCATCACTGGCTTGCCTATCATTTTGCATAACCTGTTTTTACCAATTGCTCTGGTAAGAGTATCGGCCATGCGAATTTCTTACTGAACATGTGGCATGGAAATGAGCTTTGTGTCAACCTTTTCCCTAATGAAGTGATAGTCCACTTCTCTGTGTTTAATTCTCTCATGATAATCTGGATTATTTACATATGAATCACATCTTCATTATCATAGCATAGAGAAACAGAACTAACTTCGATTTCCCAATTCAGTTAGAAGCATACTTAGTCACGTCAATATGCAGGCGTAGTGTACGATGGCCTAATATTCTGCTTTAGCACTTGATCTTGTCACTATGTATTGCTTCTTGCTCTTCCAAAAGTTTCGTATCAACAAAGGTGCAATACCTTGTAGTTGATCGGTTATCAGACTTTTGACCTTGCCTAGCATGCATTAGGGTATCCTTCCATGTTAATATGTCTGTTAATATGCCCATGATTTGAATACAAAATACCTTTTCTAGGAGATGACTTTAGGTATCTTAGAATAATGCTAACAACTGCCATATGAGATGAACTAGGAGCATGCATGAATTGATTAACAACACTAACCGCATAAGAAATATCTGGTCTAGTTGTTTTCTGGTTTAAGAATCGAAAATTGGACTTTTGTCATCAAGAATAGGGGCTGGGAGCCTATCTATTATGTGTGAAACTGTTAGGACAATTGCATCCCAATATATTTTGAAACATTAATTTCGAGAGGTAAATTTCTGTTTCCTTCAAGGAGAAGATAACTCATTTTCCCCAAAACCTCAATCTTCTTTATTCTTTGTTGGAGTATATTATGCATTTGTTTCATATTTCAGTGCTACCTGCACCAAATAATTTTGTATAGGGTTGTTTAATAAAATAAGATAACTCAGTTTCCCCAAAATCTCAATCTTCTTTCTCCTCCCTATGGTATCAGAGCTAGGTTTTATCAACCCCAGTTCCTACCTTCCTCTCCCTTTTTCCCTTTTCTCATTTCTTCCCCATCATCTTCCTTTGCTTTAGCTGCTGGTGCAAGTGCAAGCAACACTACCACCAACCAACGTCAGTGTTGCCGCTAGTGGAGGGTGGTATCTTTTCCTTGAGAAAGTGAGCCTTACGACTACCACTAATCACTTTCCTCATTTTCAGGTCCTGTAACATAGTGAGAAGGAAAGATAGTATGCTACAATTTTATTGTTGAGTGAAACTACTGATCTGAAAGAAGATCCGATGAAAGTGATGGAACGTAAAGAATTGACGGCGAAGATAATACAAGAGTGACTTGGAGGGTCCCTTTGCCTGAGGTAGGAGTTGTGAATCGTCAGCAATGTGAACTATCTCAAATCTAGAACTTGCAGAAAAGAATGCAAATCTATGTTCTTTACAGTCATGTGATCTGATGTACCTAAATTGATTGTTTAGGAGGTACTTGGTTTAGAGATTGAGGCATGATGAGCAACACATGTTATCAGGATGGCAATTAAAGAAGGAGAGGGCAAGTTGAGTGAGCTGCTTCCTAAAGTTCTCAATGATTGTATCTCTAGGATCATCACGAGTACTCCGTAAAGGTGTCAGGTAGTGGTTATTAGCAGTGTCATTAATCACAATGTTGTCCACCATGACTTGAGGATTTGGATGAAACTCTATGGTTAGAACTCTAGATGAACGAGCCAACACATGTTGCTGGTGTGTTTCTTTTTGCCGCAGTGCTTGCTTTTCAGTTTTGTGATTCTTCTGTTCCACCTGGTGTTCCCCTGAGATACTTCAAGAATTTGCTGCCGAAGCCGAGTGCTCAGGGACAAGATTGGTGACTTGCTGCACGCTAGATCTTTTGCCAGCTTCCCCACAAAGGTAGTCTATGCATCGAGTCAACAAACGGAAGCGGATTATTTCTAACAATTTGAATCTATCGTTGCATCTCATATGCTGGATTCAAACCAGCCAAGAAATTGAAGATTCTTTATTTTTCTGTTTTCTTCATGTTTTCTACTGTAAGAATGGGAGGCTGGTAGTGATTTAACTCATCCCATTTGTTACATAGATAACTATAGTACTCTTCCATAATTATCTCCCCTCGTACATGGTTGCAATTTCTTGGTGCAACTGCTATGTCCTTCCAATATCATCTTTTCGTGAATATGCTTTTGCAACCTCGTCTCATATTTCTTTTGTTGTCATCAAGAAAAGAAAACTACTACTACTGTTTGGTTGCATAAGGGGGCAGCACCGAAGACATTATCATTGAGTTTTAAGCTTCCTACTTAGTCATATCATATGAAGGATCTGCAGAACTGGGTTCAACAAATTTTCCAGTAATGTAGCACATTTTCATTTGCAATCGTGTGGATTGGGACCATTCAAGGTAGTTTGCCCCATTCAATTTTACTCTCATGATTTGTAACCTCGGATCCTCCATCTGAGGGATTCCCAAACTAGTTTGCATAATTGGACTACTTAATGTAGTCAAGGATGATGCATCCATGGAAATATTCCAAACTCAAGTGATATTCATCTCTAATTGGATCTATGGAAAATTACTGAGAAAAACTGGGCTTACCAGCTGTACTGGCTGATCCGATTGGGCTGGCTGGTGAATTTGGTTGGCTCTGCTGGTTAGTCTGGCAGAACCGGCCAGCAACAAGAATTATGAGAAAAATTAAGGGAAATGAGAAGAAAAGAGTCGAAGAAAATGGACAAAAAAAAGAAAGGAAAAAAGGACAAAAAAAAAAGAAAGAAAGAAAGGGAAAGGAGAAGAGAATGGGAAAAGGACGGTCCTAGATTGAAAGCTTTGATACCATTATTAAATCATGGTGAGATGAGAGAGAAGAGAAGACAGGAGATGAAGAGGAAAAAAGAGATTAAGCAAACCCTCATACAAAAACGTATGGTCTATAGTAGGACCATAGAGATAAACACTCATAAAAATATAAAAATGTAGAATATCTCAACACAAACAAGCCCATGAATGAGCAATCATGATGCTAATTTGTCGTAGGTTGGATGAGAGAGAAGAAAGAATAGGAGAAGAACAGATTTTTGCACAGCACTCACAATTCGAAGTTGATTTTTTAGGGTATTCTCCCTCTGCAAGAGAATATTTTATGCAAATGCTCACTTCTTTTTTGTCCCAATCATTCATCATTATCCCATCTCGTGTTTTCATGGAAACAAATATTTTTAAAAAGACATTGCATTTCCTATTATTTTCCACACACAAAACTTTTTATATTATAGCCGTGGATTATGGAATTCCTTCCAAAAAATAAAAATTTATGAAATATGGAATCTCATGATTTTTCTAAATTAAGCAAACTGAGAAAATATGGTAGCTATGTTAATTTCTTGTAGGATAACTAGATGAGAAAATGTATTTCCCACCATACGAGAAATCGAAGAAGGGAAGATATCTAGTCTTATTGGGTAGTGATGGGATTGATCTCGAGCAGTTTTTCCCAAAGAAGAGAGCATGCGCAAGTTCTTTTTTCTAAGGGGACTTGGTTTACAAGCTTGGTCTTTCGAGTTATAGTGACAATGGAACTAGCTAGGTTTCTCTCTTCTATAAATACTTTCCTAGGGTCACACTTCTAACACAAATTATCAATTGGATTTTCTCCCACTGTAGAGAATATGGGAGGGACAACAGTGTGTTGACGTGGAGTCCTCATAGGAACTGCAGCCCGATAACTGCAGCTGTCTAACACAACTGTCAAATTCCTCTAGAATTCAAGATAACCCTAAACTAGTCTGGTGGTTTTGATTGTTCCATAAAACGATTGAAAACCGATTGATCCAAGATTTCACCGCGCAATTCATAAATAAAATATCCAAAGGTACCTTCATCAGTATTCACATCGAGTGAACAGGCTCCAATTGAAAGGAACATAATTGTGATTTGAGGGTAGTTGCTCATCACAAGTTATGTGAAACATTATTACAATTTTATCAATTTCTCATGATTAAACTAATTTGTTGCAATTCAATTCATAATGCATGGAGAAGAGACGCAACTTTAGATAGGTAATAGGTTCAATCTAAAGTTGGGCACTGCTAGAAGCGAAAAAAAAAAATCTTCTCCTTGAGTGTTTTATATTTATGACTCTTCCAATTCCCTTTCAAAATATGCTGTATTTATATACTGGGTGGTTGGCAATCACCATCTCTATTATCTGCAATGCACGCAAAGGAGGTCACTTCTAAAACGTGGATAACTATTCTTAATGGATCAAAAAGGTGTGTAAAACTGGCATATTGCAAATTGATGGTATTCTTTGCAGTCATAATATCATTAAATAAGTTTCCTGACATGGTTGAGATTTGCCACTTCTTATCTTTTTATTCAGGAACGGTTGATAGGAGCTTGCCCAGAGCGAATACTCTTCCTGGAGAGAAAGCAAATGCTGACAAAGCAGAGTCATCAGTGAGTCAGTTTGATTTGGAAAGATCCAAAACTGAGAGGCGGAGGCATAATAATATCCGCAGTGATGCAGCAGCACAAATTTTTGATGACAAGATTTCTGCTCGAAAGAAGGTCTAAACCATTGGAAATGTTTTCTGTAATTATTTCTCATGTGATACTCTTTTCCCTCAAATTGACAAATAAGGGGATTTATTATTACTTTTTTTCTTTGTATTCTTTTGTTTCTATGGTTGAACTTCTCGTTTAATGCTTGGTAATGTTATACTAAACTATCCAAATTCTGCAGCTTAAAATGTTGAATCGGATTGCTACGGTGAAAGGTGATGGAACTGTAGAATTTGACCTTCCGGGCAGTGTAGAACCGGGAACTCTTAATTTTGGATCTGAAGATGTTTGTAATGAGGTTGTTGATGAAGAACCTCTAGACTCGACAGACATTCAGTATATACCACCGCTGCAAATTGTGGTGATTATTGTTGGAACTCGAGGAGATGTCCAGCCATTTATTGCCATTGGTAAACGCTTACAGGTTGTCAAGCTATTCACATTTTTATTGAGCTTATTGGCTTTATTTAATTTGTATATATTTACTTTGTTAATTTTTTATCCCAACTATCATTCTAGTTGCCAAGTCAAGTCTAGAACTGATGTAGGGCCACGACCCTCCATGGATCCCACTGTCTGATGAATTTTTGACTATTTGTTGCTATTGGGTGCTAAATGTCAGACTAATATTTATTATTTTTAGAAGATAGGGGGCTGATTTTGAAGATATGGTTGTGGATTCTCTGAAGATTTTGGGGATTATTTACTAGATCATCATCATCATCATTTAAGCCTTTTCCCAACTAATTGGGTCAACTACACGAATCCTGTTTTGCCATTTCACTATCACGGATCACATCCTCAGTCAAAGCATCGGTCCTATCCTTGAGTCTTTTCTTACTACCTCCACCCATGTCCTCTTGGGTCTTCCCGTTGTGCTTATAAAGCCTTCAACTTGAATCAACTCACTCCTAACCATTGTTCCGAGTATCCCCGATATATTAATAATATTCCCGATATTATTCGTATCTCTAGTTCGGCGATAGTGATAACATTTGTAGCAATACCGATAATACTAGTAGCATCAGAAATTCCAGGTATCGGTGATATATCGCTAAGTATCGTCAATGTATTGATATCGCCAATATTTTTGGCTGTGTAAATTTCAGGTGTCGCTTGTATCACTAGTGTTTTGGAGATATTTTGATAATATCGCCAATGTTTTGCCAATGTATTGACACTGCCAAAATCTGTTTATTAAAAAAATTTCCACTTTAAAATTTTTAAATTTTTTATGGGTGCATGGTTGTATGATCAAATGCATGTTTGCAGGTGCATATATGTATGCGTGCATGGTTAGATTGTTGGTTGGATGGATGGATATGTATAATATGTGTGTGTGTGTGTGCACGCATGGATGGATGAATCATGCATGTGTGTTTGTATATATGTATGTGCATTGATTGATGGTTGGGGATGGATCTACAATTTTCCCCATGTTTCCCTGAGTCAACAATACATGCTTAGAGGTAGGGGTGTTCACCAAGTTGAGTTGGCCTCAGCTCGACTCGGCTCGGCCACTAGCTAACCCCAGCTCGAACTCGGCTCAGCTCGGTCCTCAAGCCTGACTGGCCAGCTCGGCTCGGTTCGGTCTGCAGCTCGGGCCAGTTCGAGCCAAGATCGAGCCGAGTTCACCTGTGCAGCATTTTCACCAACACATGGATTGCACCTTCAAAATCCCATTGTATGTAAAATAGCAGCAGTGGCTTTACAAGTATTTTATCAAACACCTTCTAAGCAAACATAAAAATCAAGAAAAAAAATGGTATTTGTTTCATATACATACCTTCCTTGCCACCAGCCACACTTTGTTGAGTCATTTCATCAAACACTTGGTGAGCAACATCAATATCAAAGTAACCGAGTCACTGAACTGGTTCGATCTGAGTTCGATTCGAGTTGGGTTCGATCTGAGTCGAGTCGAGCCGGGGCCAACTCGAACTCATTTTCGAGCTAAAAAAATCAGCTTGACTCAGCTCAAACTCAACTTCGAACCGAGTCGAATCAAGCTTTTTCAAGTTGAGTCGAGCGAGCTAACCGAGCTAGCTCGGTTCGTGTACACCCCTACTTAGAGGCTCCATTAAAGAGAAACTTATTATTTGATTCCTAAATATGCAAATATGCGTCTTTTTCGCTATTATTTAATTCTTAAATATGCAAATATGCTATTTTAGTATCTCCTGAAATATCATTCAAAAAATTCCACCATTTCCCTTGTGTTTCTCTAGTATTTCCCTGAGTCAGCGTTACGTGCATTTTTTTTTTTTTTTTTTGAATGATACGCCATTAAAGAGAAACTTATTATGTATGCATCTCTTTTGCAATTATTTGTTTCCTAAATATGCAAATATGTGTATTTTAGCATCTCCTAAAGTTTTATTGAGAAATTCCACCATTCCCAATGTTTCCCTCAATTAGTGATACATTTTCGGTTATCGGTGATAACGATATTGTTTCCGTATCCCCTACCAGCGAAACTTGTAGCGATACCGATAACTCGAACACTGCTCCTAACCAGTGTAGTTCTTGGTCTTTGTTGCACATGGCCAAACCATCTAAATCTACTGCCTGTCTGCCCCCCATCTTATTACCTATTGATGCTACTCCTAAGTTCCCTCGAATGCATTCATTTCTAAATCTATCCTTCCTTTTCTTGCCTCCTATCCATCACAACAGCCTCATTTCATCTATGTTCAACCTATGATCATGCGATTCCTTAACTGCCCGGCATTCTGTCCCATAAAGCATGCTGGTCTTATAGCCATCCTATAAAATTTCCCATTCAATTTGATTGATATGGGACAATGACATAAAACTCCAGGGGCATATCTCCACGTCTTCCAACATTCTGTCCCATAAAGCATAGTAGATCTTATAGCTCAGTTGATTGGTATGCGATGATCACATAAAACTCTAGAGGAACATCTCCACCTTTTCCATGCAGCTTGAATTCTATGAGCAGCATCATTCTCAATCTCTCCTCCCTCAGTAATTATTGCCTCACAATATCTAAAATGGTAAATTTTGGGGGTACTTCTTGGTCAACAATCTTAACTAACTAATTCCTTGTTTCTAGTCCTATTGGAAGCAAATTTCAACCACTAGGATCATACTTAGCTTAGAAGCAAATTTCCTAAGCTATACTGCATCCTCGGTAGCCTACATCCACGTATTCTGCTTCCATTTTGGAATCTGCAATGCACTTTTGTTTCATGATTCACCAATTGACAGCACAACCCATCATGAAGATGTATCCACTTGTTGATTTCTTGGCATCTCGATTGGATTGAATATCCAAGTTGGTATATCCTATCTTTGATTGGTTGCCATTCACGTAGAAGAACACCAGATCCGTAGTCCTCAAGTATTTCATTATATGTTTGACGATGTCCAGTGCTCCATTCCAGGGGTTGCTTTGGTGTGGGCTTACCACTCCCACCGCAAAGCAGATGTTTGACCTTGTGCCTAATATTGCATATGTTAAACTCTCAACTTTAGAGACATAGGGGATCCTTTACATGGCTTTCTTGTCCTAAGGGGTCCTAAGGGATCCTTTCCATGGCTTTCTTCTCCTTTTGCATGCTTTGATCTGTTGATCTGGACTTCAATCTATGTATTTTGCACTCGAACAATCTTGGGAGTTAAAAAATTGATTTTCCATTAGTTTCCACATGCAAAACACGAGAACAAGAGGTATTTCATAATCAAAATACTATTTGCCTTTTCTTTTGTTTTAAAGGTGTCATGTGTTTGAATTTTTTTAATATAGCATTTTGGTTGGGTTTAGTCACTAAAACGGCCCATGTTTGGCTCCAAAGATGCCAAGACATGCCCCCCCTTGGTTTTGTGCCTATGCTCGAGCTTGATATGCAGCCTATGTTTTGTCTACAAGCATTTGTAAGAATACTTAATTGTTCAGGAGTGTCCTACCTTGCTAAAATATTAACTAAAAATGAGAATATATCTTGCATAATATGATGTTTACACATCCTCAATTTTAAGCCTCTTTCACGTTTTTTTTTTTCCTTATAAAAATAACACTATCCTTTTCCACTAGTAATGTTTATATTCCCTACGTTATTCTCCTAAACTTTTAGATTTTCCGAAGCACTTAGAATGGTATTCACTCTTCCCAAAAGTGAAGACAATTACAGTGTTACCTTGTTCTTGTTTCATTCTTTGCTACATTGAAGCTAAAATTCTGTAGTTTAGCAAAAGCAAGAAAATTATATTTGTTGCTATTGCCAATTTACTTATATAAGTGTGTGCTTTATTCACTACTGTGTACTTTATTACTGATATTGATTATATGGCTTCTCCATAGTTCATTATAAATTTTGTATTGTTTGGACTTCTTCTTGTTGGATTCTATCTGCTTACTGGCACTGCCAAATTTGTTAACTTCAAAATGGCATATACATTCCAGAGTATGTAGGGCATTTTAAAGTTGATTTATTGCTCCATCTGTTTGTTACCACCAATGTTGCTATTGACATGGATTCATGGGATTCATTTTAGAGTTTTGGTTCATTTTGTGAATGTGAAGAAAGCATTTTCATTCTGTGTTCATACCACTGAAAATATTACTCTGGTGAACTTGAGCTCACATGGGTGTTCATCTGCAGGACTATGGACATCGTGTTAGGTTAGCAACTCATTCGAATTTCAAAGAGTTTGTGTTGACTGCCGGGTTGGAGTTCTTTCCTATTGGTGGAGATCCGAAAATTCTTGCCGAGTGTATGTGACCTAAACATATTTTATGTTCTTGTTTGGTACACTTTCCGAATGTCCTGGATTGGGCTTTTTTCTTGTTTTTCAGAGATTGTAAATGATTGAGGCTGTAAACAAAGCATACCGTTAACTTCCCCTTTCTCAGAACAACTGAATAATACCTTCTCTGCTATTTGCCTATTTATTAATGCCTGGATTAACCTTTTTTCAAGACACCAATTTGCTTAGTATATGGAACAATAACTGAAACCATTAAGCGTCCTTGTTCATTCCTTTTACGTTATATCGAATATCTTTCTTTTCCTTTGACCACCTATTGCAACTCTTCAGTATGTCGAAGATTGTTTGCCTTCAATAGCTTTGAACACAACATCTCGCATTTGTTTGACTTGCCGACGGGGTTTTTGTATATCAGTACCTTATTAATTGGGTTTTTGCATCGTGGTTCCTACATAAATTGGATTTACGTTTACATGCCTGGTTGATTCAAGTATGTTGCATTGTTGGCCAAACCACTTAAATAGTGGGTAGTACTACAAATGGATAGGTTGATTTGCTCAATGGCTGTTAGGTTGAGTTGCAAAAATTCTTAAAATGACATTAGTACCGTTGTTTGTAAGGTACCTTCCAACCTTCTGACAGGGTGTGATTCTCCATACCTGGGCAACACAAATTGTACGTGGTGTATGGTTATTAAATTAAACCACAAATAATAAGGTATTACGTAACAGTATTGGTGGCTGTATGGGCCGTATCAATTGCCGGCTCCCATATTGGCTGACACGGCTGCGGTGGTTGAAAGATCTTGAAATTTTTGGTAAGATTCTAAAAACTGTGAGGATCCTAATCATGCAATTCTTTCTTCTTTTTTTTTTTTGACATGTGTTTGATGGTGTAACAGCTATTCTTTGGTAAGAATGTTGTCTGTTGGGCAGTATCGACTTGCTAAAAATCAACCAAAAAGGCCCTAATTGAACAAAAATCAAGCATGATTGGGTGGATTAAAGCCAGTTATATATACAGCAAAAGGAAGTTGGAAAAATGAAAAGAAGTGATGGTTTACCCCTTCTTTTGATATTTCTAAAATGGTCCACTCCACTTCGATTCATTGAATACCACATTTTGTGTTATGATCTTCAAAATAGGCCTAGATCTAATCTAAAATTAGTTTCTAAGTTCATGTTTGGATGAAGAAAAAAGTGGACAATAAGAAAAACCTTGAAAATAATTTATTTCAAATGGGCCCTTATGGCTGCATTAGGCATTGGCTCTATAATGGTTGCTGATACGTCTTTTTCATGATGGACCGATTCACCCTTGTACGTATAGTAGGGTTGACTTTCTGTTACGTATCAACCAATAATCATTTTTGAAAACCATGCCAAATAGTGGCATCCGATATATAGATGGGACATTATCTGAAAATCAAATTGAGCAGACAATCCTAAACACCTGATTGATTAACATACATTTATGTGTTGAATTTGGAAGTTGGAACCGTCCATTGGATACCCATCAATCAACTAGCTAGAGTTGCAACTTTGTTGAAAAAGAAATTGGGTTATGATCCATTTGTACTACTACCCACTATTTAAGCGGTTTGTATGACCCTCAAAAGAAAATCAGAACATGTATGCCATGCTTATGCCAGGTATGCCACAACTATGGTTCTACTGCATACGTGGCATCTACCACAAAACCAAACTTCCCAAATATCAGGATCCACTGTAGATCGGTTCTATTCCCAAGACTAAATTAATCAGACAAACCCACTATTTAAGCAGTTTGTATGACCCTCAAAAGAAAATCTGAACATGTATGCCATGCTTATGCCACGTATGCCACAACCATAGTGCCACTGCATACATGGCATCTACCACAAAACCAAACTGCCCAAATATCAGGATCCACTGCAGATCGGTTGTATTCCCAAGACTAAATTAATCAGACAAACCCACTATTTAAGCGGTTTGTATGACCCTCAAAAGAAAATCAGAACATGTATGCCATCCTTATGCCACAACTACAGTGCTACCGCATACGTGGCATCTACCACAAAAGCAAACTGCCCAAATATCAGGATACGCTGTAGATCTGTTGTATTCCCAATGGCCAAGACCAAATTAATCATACAATTCATGGGCTTTGATTAATCGATAATTTGTGGTTTCTTATTGGCTGTATGCCTAAGACCAATCGATATTGGAAATTATTATTATTTTGGGTGCTTGTAGTCATGAGGGTAGTTTCATCATTTTAACAATATAGTCACTTAACCTACAGATCAGGGTCAGGGATTTGGAAAGCGTGAATCTTTCTTTGCTTGACAAATGGTTGTGGAGGTTTGCAACAGATGAGAGGAGTTTATGGAGAGAAGTAGTTGCAGGTAAGTATAGAGTTCAAGAAGGGGATTGTGGCGGGTTTAGGAATCTCCTTAGACTAATTGGTAATTTCAGGGAGGGGATTTGCTTCTATGTGGGGGATGGGAAGAGAATACGGTTTTGGGAAGATGTGTGGCTTGGGAAAATGCACTTGAATCTGAGGTCCAAGATTAACTCGTCTTTCTCCAGAAAGAAATGTCCTGATTGCCTGTTGTTTCTCTCGATGTGGAGATGCTACTGTTTGGTCACCTCCTTGCCAAAGGAACCTATTGGATGAGGAAATAGAGGAGTTTGTCAAGCTTTAGGATTGGCTTCAAGGCTACCATCCATCTATGGGGGAGAGGGATTCCATGGTGTGGAGTAAGGATAAATCGGGTCGCTTCTCCGTCCGCTTTGTCTATAAGGTGTTACCTAATTTCTTAACGGGAGAGAGTAGAGTCTACACATCCAAGATTTGGTTTTATGGTGCTTTCTCCAAGGTAGCAAATTTTGTTTGGCTATTGGGAAGGAAGGTGCTAACAGTAGACAATCTTAAAAAAGATTGTTGGTGCTCCTTCCCCATCATTTGCGTCATGTGCATGGAAAATGCAGAGTCTATTGATCATGTTTTCATTCATTGCCCTTTCGATCAAAGGGCGTGGGAGGAGTTCTTTACTATCTTCAATGTGTTGTGGGTTATGCCATGGACTTGAAGACCTTCTCTTGGCCTGACATGTAGAAGGAATTGGGAAACAATGTAGGATAGTGTGGCCATTGGTCTTCATGGCTGTTCTATGGTTATTTGGGGGAAATTGTTTTCGAAATAGGAGCGGGTTGGATTGGAAGTGACTAGGAGGGCTAAGCTTGAGGTGTGGGTTGGATCTTTAGCATGAAGGTTGGTGATTTTGTAATCTATATATCTTGTTGGGTTGTAGCGCTTGTGCCTAATTTTGGTGTTCTCTAATAGTAACATTTCGTTCCCTCGTCCATCCCCCCCCCCCCCCCCCCCCCAAAAAAAAAAAAAAAAAAAAAACACTAAAGGAAAGAAGGGATGACAATGCAACATACTTGAATGCAGGAGCTACCTAAATGTAAACACAATTTGAGTAGCAAGATGTAAATACCCAATTAATAAGGTATTGATATGCTAAAACACCTTCAGTAGTCTCCAACATGCAGTACTCAAAGAGGCCTATTGCAAATGTTTGCGATATCGATAATATCGTAATATTGGCCAATATTATTGATATCGAATCTCAACAATATAAAACCTGCAGAAAGTTGGACTTTTGGATATAGACAATATTATCACAATGTATCTCATTGTATCGATGATGTATCGTCGATATATCGATACCAACAACAACAGTTGGATTTAAAAAAAAAAAAATTGAAAAAAAGCTTACGAAATCCCTTTTTTGTCAAATCTTCCACTTCTAATTCATTTCTTAGATTTATAATGATATGAATTGATTTTGAATATGGTTGCTTCAATTTTGTCAGACACCGCATTGTTTAGGACCTTATACAAAAGAAACTTATTATGCACACTTTTTTTGTGATCTTTTAATTTCTAATCATATAACAATGCCTTTTTTAACATCCCCTTGAGTTTCATTGAAAATTTCGACCAATTTCCCAATGTTTCCTAGAAACAGCGAAACATTATGCGATACATCAATCGATACTGATATTGGAAACATTGGCTGCACCACACTTGCTTTTCGACCTGTCACTTTTCGACCTTTTTACCCAATTAGATGAAAAAGTTTTCACCAAATATTTTTGGATTTGCATTTTTACGTCAATTTATTGTTCTTGATGCCTATAATTGACGCTCAATAATCTCCCATTGTTAATGTAGGGTAAGTGAAACTAGCCTAGGATGAATGATGCGAGATCAAACTGCGTATCAATTTAAGCGTTCAACAAGTAAAATCAAGCACATAACATTATAAGTTATGAAAATTCAGATTAACCACTCAATGGACTTAGGCTATCACATACACAGTGCATGAAAGTATAAAATATCACAAGAGTGGCCCACTTGGAAGTTGGGACTTCCAATCTACAATAGGTAGGGCAACATTCACATGAAGAAACAATGACACTATAAAAATCAGATTTGGGGAAAATGGGTTTGTTTGAAAATCAGATTTTTTGAAGGGGTTTTTGGGAATCGAGGTTCGGGGATTTTGGGAATTGGGGACTTAGGGATTTAGGGCAAAATTGCCATTCGCTTAAGCATTATGGCTCAAAATCCAAAATAAGCACACTAAAACACCTAAGTGCAATCTCAATTGTATAATAAATCCTAAAATAACAAAAAAAAAAAAACATAAATAAAGCAAGATCAGGGTCCAAGGGGCCCTGATCTAGTGGCCAGATGGCTTGATCGACAAGATCTAATGGTTGGATCAACACGAAATAAAAACATATGACTAAAAATGTCTCCTAAGCAGCCCACTTGCATCATCCCAATGTGGGGTATTCAAAGTGGTCCGACGGGCCCCATCTGAAACTCGTCTCCCATCCATAGAGAGGGCTACGCTGATGTCGGTGGTCCCCTCCGCCTATGGTATACTTGAGTATGTCCTCTGATGACCCCTTCAATTGTCCTATGTATAAGGCCCTAGTATGCATTTAAAAGTCTTAATCATTTTTTAAATGAATAAATTTATTGAAAAATTAGAAAAATAAATGCAAAATAGAAGATTAGCAATTGGAAGAAACAAGAAAACATAGTCCCAAACAGCTAGGATTAGCCTGGTAAACAAGAAAACAGTCCCAAACAGTCAGGCTTAGCCTGCTAAACCCTTCCAATGATTGCAAGCTAGGATCTAGAGACTCCTTCCCCTAGATGTCTGCATGCGAGTTGGGCGAGTGGTGAATGTGCACCAATATGAACTGCCTTGTTGAGCACAAATCAGTAGCCTCTTCTATCAAATTTGCCACTTCCCATGGAAATCACCCACTCTCTGGCTAGCCATCAAACCACAACACTCGATTCTCCTTTAATAATGAAGCTTAATTTCAATGGGTGTTCATTGGGAAACTAGAGGCTAGCTGGGATCAATGGCTTAGTTGCAGGATCCTTCAAGTACATGTCGCTTTTGCTTCAATCACGCTTCAAACTCTTGCTCCTGTTGGGTTTTTGATGAATCACAGCGGAATAAAATTTTCTAAATCATATTTTAGTTCACTTAATCTACAAATCCCCGTCATGACTAAGCCATATTTTTAGAATCAAAATAACCATCCCTCATGTGTCCATATCTGTCTAATGAATTGATCTGATTGTCATTGCGGATCTCCCAACCGAGGGAGTCTCTCTCATATCTATTTGAGGTTTAGGAAGATGTGAAACCGCATCATGATCTCTAGTAGGGGCTGAGATTTTACACGAGCCATTTGATAAGTGGACCCTACACCCAAGGGCCGTGCACACTTTTGATTGTGGATAAGAGTTGGTGTGGTTCATCTTCTCTCTTGGGGGGATCCTATATGCCTTACTGTGAAGGGAACTTGTTTACCTTTTTAATTCATGTACCCCAACTGCCCAAATCCTTTTATGAGCTGTGGTCACCAACCTAAGGCCATCCCACGCTTCCTAATGCAGGGGCATTTTCACACCGGGCTCAAGTGGGGTGGCCTGTGGGATGCAGGGGCACACTCGGGGTGGGCGGCCCGTGTGAGGCGGGCCCATCCGTGTGAAGCGGGTGGCTCATGTAAAGTGGGGCCCACGAGTGGGGTTTGACCGATGTCCTAACCCATGAGATGTGGGGCTTGGGCTATGAGATAAAATGATTGATTCACCATGTTCTATCATTTCGAGCTTGTAGAACAAATGATTAATTGTCCTGCATCAAAGTGATATCAAAGCGGGAGGTTTCGTGTTCGAGACTTCTCATTAGAGGTGATTAATGCAGGGTCATTTTCACACTGGGCTGGTATGCGGTGGCTTGTGGGATGTAGGGGCACACTCGAGGTGGGCGGCCTGTGTGAGGCGGGTGGCTCGTGTAAAGCGGAACCCATGTGAAGTGGGGCCCACGAGGGGGGTTCGGTCGAGGTCCTAACCCATGAAATGCGGGGCCTAGGATATGAGATAAAGGGATTGATTCGCCATGTTCTATCAATTCGAGCTTTTAGAGCAAGTGATTAATTGCCCCGCATCACTTCCTCAAAGTGTTTGGTTCATCAAGTCTTAGCCATTAGATATCCATCAAGTACGGTTTAAAATAAAGCAACAATTACAACTCAAAGTTAACAATTGAAAATTCATGATTAACCAATAGGAAATCATAGAAGTGCTAGCCAACCTTTAAAACACTTGATGGACGATCCATACCCCCAGATCAAGCCACATGCTAATGTCTTAGGCGAACCTAGTGAATCCCTCACCAGGTCGTGAATTTTGATGACTTGATGAAACCTCTTAGCTACACCTACTTTTAGTGGCTTTTAGGTATCCTTGTAAAGGGAGTTAGAGAAGTATCAATCAGGATCCTTCCATCCATACAGCTTTATGACTAAGGATTTGACAAAGCTAGTACAACTGCTGGTACACTCTAGCTTGGGCATGATGGGGCTTCTTGATTAGTACTTGCAAGTGATCTTGCCAATGTAAATGATCAAAGGTCCCAAGCCAAGACACCATCCATGACACATTCACACACTCACGTGGGGTAGGGCGAAGGAATGTTGACACCAAGTCAGTCTCAATGGTGGAGACTGTTCATCCTGACACCAAGTCAGTCCCCTCACATGAGATGACCAATCTAATAGCATAAGTGTGTCCAAGCACTTACATGGTCATGGCCAAGGCACTGATATCCATGGATCACATCTCTTGCCAGTCATAGACTGATGTATACAATCCTTTAAAAAAAAAAGGACCGATGTATACCATTTCAGAGTGCCTATGGACAACAAACCCATAATCATAAACATGTTCCACACAATTAATTAGGCTAATCAATGAATGATCATATGAATAGGTCAAGGAGCAACATAAACATTGGTTTTCAAGGGCACTACCCCAACAGCTCCAACTTCCTACTTGTTTATAGTTTGAAAGACACTTCCCCACTCCTACACCCAAATTTATTGCCACTTTGCTTCGTGCTTTGTGCAACTAAAATCTGTCGCCTGATAAGAGACCAGGGCATAATCTTATTCATTCTCTCCTTCAATGGGACCTCTTGTTGAGTGTCCTGAAATTTTACTGCTCATGAAAATGTCTTTTTATTTGTACTTTGAGTTCTTATTGGCCTTTTTGTTGCATTTTCCTCCAATTCTGCTCCTGTACTAAGACTCCCATCTTGACTCTTGATAGGTATGTGGCCTTGTCACTTTTTAGCTCAGACATACTTTCTTATCTGGCTCATTGAATATGTGCTCACTAATAATAGGAAAATAGCTTCTTTATGTATTCATCTCAATTGACCTTACAATGATATGACTGTTTTCTTTTTTTTTTTTAAAAAAAACTGAAGTTGTTTAGTTGCTGTTTTCGGCCCATTGGAAATACAGAATTAGAAAGATGGTTTTATTCACAATTTTCAGTTTGATTAACTAAAAATGAACACATAAATTGTCGTTAAGTTTTACTTTCTAATATCGGGTATGCTTTGTGCAGATATGGTCAAGAATAAAGGCTTCTTGCCATCTGGGCCTTCAGAAATACCTACTCAACGAAAGCAAATGAAGGAAATTATTTATTCTTTACTCTCAGCGTGCAAAGATCCTGATATTGAGTCTGGCATTCCTTTTAAAGCGGAAGCCATAATTGCCAATCCCCCAGCTTATGGTTAGATTCTCTTTTTTTTTTTTTTTTTTTTTTTTGTTTTTTTTTTGTTTTTTGTTTTTTTTCTTTTTCTTCTGCGCGTCTTCCTAAGAACGTTCTTTTATTTTTCTTCACCATTTTTTTTTTTTCATCTAAACATTGTTCCATTTTTTGCCTCCCACTTCTTTGGTGCCTTCTTGTAACTAAGATATATATATATATATATATATATATACCAATCTCTCCCTTCATTGCTCTTTCCTAATACATTATCTATTGATTCATTTTTTTTTTTAAAAATTCTGATTGTTTATCAGACTGGAATTATCTTTGTTCTGGTTTCAAGTAGTTTGAATAATATAACTAGGTTCTGCATGTACTTCTTTCAAACTTTCTTCCACGAAGTCACCTTCACATTCCATGCTACATGCTATTTTTTTTATTTCTGGACTTTTGTTATTTGATTGACTACAATCATCAGGATCTTGGACTCCATCCTTTTCCATAACAATAGCATTGATGTCCTGTTTAGATTTTGATATATTTCTACTTTTCTTGGATCCAGGGATTAGTAATATTTCTGTTTTATGCACAATTGGAAGTCTTGAGTTCAACTGCTGACCCGGACGAATGCTTGTTCAGGACATACACATGTGGCAGAGGCACTAAAAGTACCGATTCACATTTTTTTCACAATGCCATGGACGTAAGTCTTGTTCTGAATAAGTGTTTTCATTATCTTAATATTATAAGAATCACCAGTTCACCATATGGTTCAGTTGCACTCTCTAGTGCATTGATTATTCTTTCTTTGATATGGTCATTTATTGAAGATCATGCTGAAGCAAGATAAATATATACATACTGCCGACAATATCTTCTTTTAATTTTGCATTTGTGAAACATAATTCTGAAAGTTCAGTGTGATTGGATGTCTCATTCTGTTGACAGGCCAACTAGTGAATTTCCACATCCTCTTTCCCGTGTCAAACAATCAGCTGGATATAGAGTGAGCAAATTTTATACTTTTATCTGTCTTACTAGTTTCGAGGCCCTTTTTAGGTTCGACTTGGTACTATGTCAGTGTTGTTGTTTTACTTAATCTTTACCTGAATTTATTTTGCAGCTATCCTATCAAATTGTTGACTCGTTGATTTGGCTTGGAATACGGGACATGATAAATGATTTCAGGAAAAAGAAGCTGAAGTTACGACCTGTCACATATTTAAGTGGTGCCCAGGGTTCTGCTTCTGACATTCCTACTGGATATATCTGGAGCCCTCACCTTGTCCCCAAACCAAAAGGTCTTTAGGTTTTCATCTTGTATCTTTGTAAAGCATGTCAATAACAATTCAGCTTGAATGATTAATTCTTAAAACAAAAATGGAAATTACATCTGGATGTTAAAAGGCAAGATAACACAAGATTAGGTTCTTGAAGGTGGCTTCATTAACAAAAAGAGATGCATTTGTCCTAAAAGTATATATTTTTAATTCTTTTATCTAATAGAACCTTTAAAAATGGTGATGATTCTTCCTTTGTTAATTTGAAAAAACAGAGTTTATCTGCCTAAAAATATTTCTTGTTTAGTATGTGGTTTTGTGTTGATTTTTGCAAATGAGCAATATCATTATTTTACAGTAGGCCTGTTGCTGCTTCTGAGGAATCTTTTTCCCCATTTTTCTTAGTGCAATTTTTAATTGTGTGACTTGCAGACTGGGGGCCAAGGGTTGATGTGGTTGGGTTTTGCTTTCTCGACCTTGCATCAAATTATGAACCTCCTGAATCACTCATTAAATGGCTTGAAGCTGGTAAAAAGCCTATTTATATTGGATTTGGTAGCCTTGTGAGTTTCTTTTCACTGCTCTCTCTCTCTCTCTCTCTCTCTCTCTCTCTCTCTCTCTCTTCCACTATTGATTATGTAATCCTCTTGTTTGTGATTTGTTTTCTTTCCGAAGATTTATCTATACCATATATAACGCGACTAGCTTTTGGACATTTTCTCCCCTGTAAATAGTTTTCCTAGGGCAGAGAATTCCAAACATTTAAAGGCCACGGGAAGACATTTTAAATAAAGTTGGGGGTATTTTAGGAATTGGAAAATGTGGCTATTGTCTAACGGACTTTCAGACTTCACTTGCAATAAGCTTTTAAACGGCTTAGATTTTACCCACAAAGAAACTCTCATCTTCTTTGCATATAGTAGCTTGTGCCAACAGTGCTACTAGAGAGCAGTGTAACAAAGGCTGTGTGAGGCCAACCATGATGACTGTATGAAATACACGCTGTACATCTACTTTGCCACATTATGCTAGGATATCAGTTCGAAAACAAGGCATATCTAAAACTCGAGTGGGTCACAACACAAGAAAAAGTGGGAATGAGTCACCCACCATTGAAACATGCCTCTCTCTCTCTCTCTCTCTCTCTCTCTCTCTCTTTGTGTGTGTGTGTGTGTGTGTGTGTGTGGCATGTAGCTACAACCTTACCTCCATCTCTCTTCTTTTTTCTCTCCCCTATTCTCCCTCCACATGTTGCACATGCCATACCCCTAGTCTATTATATGTCAACAATGTAAATTTCACGTAATGTTAACTTTTGTTTAAAGGGTATCAACTTTCACACAAAAACCTTGCGATCAAATTATTCATTTTGCTTTTTTGTTAGTCATTAGAGAAATAATGACAACTTTGTATTAATGATTCATTGACATACATCCTATTGTTTCCTTCTCTTCCACGTGACAAGATTCCCACAAAAAGGTGAGGCCAAAGGCTGTGTCAGGCCAACCATGATGACTGTATGAAATACACGCTGTACATCTACTTTGCCACATTATGCTAGGATATCGGTTCGAAAACAAGGCATATCTAAAACTCGAGTGGGCCACAACACAAGAAAAAGTGGGAATGAGTCACCCACCATTGAAACATGCTTCTCTCTCTCTCTCTATGTAGCATGTAGCTACAACCTTTACCTCATCTCTCTTCCTTTTTCTCCCCTATTCTCCCTCCACATGTTGCACATGCCATACCCCTAGTCTATTTTATGTCAACAATGTAAATTTCACGTAATGTTAACTTCTGTTTAAAGGGTATCGACTTTCACACAAAAACTTTGCTATCAAATTATTCATTTTGCTTTTTTGTTAGTCATTAGAGAAATAATGACAACTTTGTATTAATGATTCATTGACGTACATCCTATTGTTTCCTTCTCTTCCACGTGACAAGATTCCCACAAAAAGGTACAATAGCTAGACGTAGAACAACGATCATAGACACTAACAGCGCAATCAACATCAGAGTACCCATGAAGGTGAAGATGGCCATGGAACCGAAAGTGGAGCTCAAGACCAAGAGCCGATTTAAGATACCTGAGAATGCAGTAGACATCAATAAGATGCGAGGAATGAAGAGCATGCATAAATTGGCTAAAAACACCAACCGGATAGGATAGATCTGACCGGGTAATAGTTAAGTAGATAAGCCAGCCACAAGGTGCCGATACATCCCTGGATCAGATACAAGGGCACCATCATCCGATCGAAGTTTTTGAGAAGGATCCATGGGAGTAACTGTAGGTTTGCACCCCAACATACTGGTTTCCGCGAGAAGATCAAGGGCATATTTACATTGAGACAGAACCACCTTGATTTGGAGTGAGCTACTTCAATGCCCAAGAAATAGTGAAGAGGGCCAAGATCCTTGATTTCAAAATGAGTCTTTAGGAAGGCTTTGACATCATCCATACTAACCATGTCACTCTCAGATAAGACAAATATCATCCACATACACAATGAGCACAATAATTCCCGTTGATCGGCGACATATGAAGAGGGAATGATCGGCGTGACTATGCACAAAGCCAAACTCAAGGAGAGCATGACTAAATTTCTCAAACCATGCATGCAGAGACTATTTAAGGCCGTAAATCACTTTCTTCAATCGGCATACAAGGTGAGGCTTGTCGGAGGCCACAAAACCAGGTGGTTGATGCATATAAACTTCTTCTGTGAGATCCCCATGAAGAAATGTATTCTTCACATAAAGCTGAAAAATGGGCCAAGATAAGTTGGTAGCCAAAGAGATCCCCATGAAGAAATGCATTCTTCACATAAAGCTGAAAAATGGGCCAAGATAAGTTGGCAGCCAAAGAAATGAGCACCTGAATGGAGTTAAGCTTGGCTACGGGAGAGAACGTCTCAAAAAAGTCCACGTTGTGTGTCTGAGTATAGCCTTTAGCAACAAGCAGAGCTTTGTGACAATCAATGGAACCATCGTAAAGAAATTTGATGGTATAAACCCAACGATATCCAACAGGCTTGTGTCCCTCAGGAAGAGGGACCAACTTCCAGGTATGATTTTTTTCAAGGGCAAACATTTCCATCTTTGCCTTTGTCCAGTCAGGGCTCTTGAGAGCATGGGAAATAGAATGAGGATGTCCACTGAAGAAACTGAAGCTGCAAAAGACTGAAAAAAGGGTGAAAGATGACCATATGAAACAAAACTGCTAATAGGGTGTTTAGCGCAAGATCGAGTCCGTTTGCTCAAGGCAATAGGGAGATCTTGATTGGGAAGGGATTGATCACCTGAACAATCATCCGAAGTGAGTGGAGTGGTGGATGGAAGAATAGTCGAAGGTTTAGCCTGTCGATGATAACACTTGGAGAGGCTTGAGAGTACCTGACTCACTAGCAGATGGAAGAACAGAGGAGACAATAGACTCCCTTGAATCAATAGAAATAGGAAGAGGAGGACAGGATGAATGCTCCCCTTGAGTCACAAGAGGGTCATCAAGAGACCTACCATGATTCGAGAAATAAGGAATGTCCTAAAAAAAGGTGACATCAGCCGATATATACATCTTGCAAGTCAAGGGGTCATAACACTTGTACCCTTTTTTACTGTGAGAGTACCCAATAAAAACACATTTAGTGGCCTGGGGAGTAAGTTTATCATTACTACCATCCAAAATTTGAACAAAACATATGCAACCAAACACTTTTAAGGGAGAGGTGAAATGGATTGTCATGGGGATACAAAATACCAAAGGAAGATTTATAAGATATAGTGTGAGATTTTATGCAGTTAATGAGAAATGTGGCAGTAAGAAGATCATCACCCTAGAAATGTTTCGGTAGGTGCATACCAAGAAGGAGAGTTCGAGCTACTTCAAAAATTGACACGATGGTGCTTAAACAGTTCACATATCTTACAACACAGTTTTAAAACCAGGCAGATGGGAACAAGAAGCTCAATCCAACTAAAGATGGATGCCCTAAACGGCAATGCGATCATGACATGAACTTGCAAATCGTGATCAGGGGAAAGAGTACCGGAAGGTGCAATAGGTGTATCATCAAGAAGGTCAACGCCTCCTCACTCATGAACCCCAACCAATCACCCTCTTCGTCTGAAGGTCCTGGAAAACACAATGAGAGGGAAAGAAAGTTACAAAACAATTGAAGGTTTTAGTGAGAGAACTGACAGACAATAAATTGAGTGGAAAACAAGGTACATGTAAGACAAGATAAGGTAGGAGAGAGAAATAGACCCAACTCCTGAGACAGGAGTTTGATTTCCATTGGCAACAATAACAAATTAAGGGTAAGAGGAGAGGAGTAAGAAGAAAAGAGTTGAGACTTACCATTCATGTGAGATGATGCCCTAGAGTCGATGACCCATGAGATAGGGGATGAAGACGCAAGAAGAGCAATACCTGATTGAGCGGAAGCTTGCATGGGAAGGCTAAAAAATATCACGAACATGAAGTCGCATCAAGGCATCATAGGTAACCTGAGAAATAACAAGAGCTACAGAATATGTCTGCTCAATAACAGGGAAAGAAGGTTGTCCCTCGGTAGTATCTGTAGCAGTCAGTGTTTCAAATAGCGCCCGTAGTGTCATAAATAGCGTAAATCCCATGTAGTGTATGATATAGGGGTCATAGCGTATGTTACAACTACATAACGCGTAGCGTACGCTATAATGTATTTTTTATTACTATTTTTTATTTTTATTTTTATTTTTATTTTTATTTTTTCATGTTTTCGTTGTATCTAATGTTGAGGAATGTTACACTTATATTATACTTGATATTTTAAACCTATGATATTTTTATTTCTTTTCATAATTGTGACTTGTGGTTTCAATTATACATTATTAATTAAAGTAGTTTGGTTAGAAAGTTGTTGATGTGATAATTATTTGATTTGGTTATGTATGTGGATCGTCTTTTGATAAATGATAACTAACAACTTGTTTGAACATATGCTTATAATTGATAAAATGAATAATCTTTTAGGCATATATATATATATAATATATATATATATATATATATATATATATATTCTTTTTTCCACAATTTATTATTTTGTCTTATTTTTAAATTAAAAATATAAATATCGTGTATCTTATGCTACATACTATGTATTTACGCTACACGCTATAGAGGGTTGACGGTTGAGTGCTACACATCACGATACCCTGTTTAAACATTGGTAGCAATAATAGAGGCGGCGACATAAGGAGGACAGCCATGCAACTGCCAATAGTAATCAACAGTGTGACCGGTTCCACCGCAGTGCTTCGGCCACATCCTTCGCAACCATAGGGGGAACAACCACTGCGACCACGGTCGCCATCTCGACCCTTGCTACAACCACCTAATCTAAAGTCACCCCCCAAACTAGGAGATGGTAATCGGGGTCCATGAAGAGCAGGAGGGCGATCCACAACAACATGAGTTGACCGATCTGGAGGCATGAGGGAATAAGAGGAAAGCGCAAAAGTGGAAGCCTGGTGATACATGACATAGACAATCATCGACGGTGGGAGATGATTCATCACAACAGTCTGACTCCGGACTCTGTGATAGTCGGAGTTTAGGCCAGGTAAGAATTGCATGATGCGAGTGTTGTCGCATTACTTTCGGGCATGTTCATGATTGTCTTTACACTTGGAGGGAAGAGGTTAATAGATATCAAGTTCATCCCACATGCCCCGTAAAGTCGAATAATCATCATTCAACGTTCTAGACTCTTGTTGAAATCGGCCAATATCTAAGATAAGTTGGAACACTCTTGAGAAGTTTTGAGCCTCAAGAGAACATATCATGAAGAGTGTCCCAAATGCTCTTAACTGTAGATCGAAACATAATAGAGTTATTCACGGAAGGCTCCATACTATTTAGCAACCAAGTGATAACTTGATAATTTTCCTTTGTCCATGTCTTGTAACTGGCATTTGAAGCGCTTGGAGGGCCATCCAATATGTAAGATAACTTTTCACGGCCCTCCAAGAATACTTTGACAGATTGAGCCCCTTGAAGATAGTTGTTGCCATTCAACTTAACTGACGTAATCATCAGAGGGCTAGATTCAAGAGATGCGACAGAGGAAGACGATGCCCTTATGTCTTCCAGAGATGACCCATAATAGAAACTCATGAAAAGAGAAGAAAAATGGTCCACACAGACCAAAAGAGGAAAATGGCAGCCCGAAGCTATTAGGCAACGACCAAATAACCAATAAGGGAAGAACAACAGCTAGAGATAAGATTGAACAGTCAAAAGGACCATACACAACAACTAGGTGTATGTTCGGAATGGTAAATTCTCGAAAAAAAATAATCACAACCGGCCATGTTATTTTTTATTTTATTTTTTTCTTATAAAACCCTCTGTAGAAAGATTGAGGGAGGTATTTTGACCATTCACGTTGAGGGGATTTGAGAAAAAGCTTATTTGATTAAGAGAAATCAAGAAAATGGAGGATTGGGGCCTGTTTTCTAAAAAACCCTATTTTAGGAAAAATTCAAGGAAAGAGGGATAAAAAAATCCCGAAAAATCACCAAAAATCTTCTCATGTCATGTTCTCCCAGAATCTAAAAGAAATCTCTTCAAATCACGTGTACATCCGTACGCTGCTGACGTCAGCAATCTACTGTTCATGGAGACAAGATTTGATGCCGGAAATCCGCTCTGATACCAAGTAGGAGATTAAAAGGAAGAAATAATGGTGAAGGGAAGAGAAGAAGAGTGGAAGAGTAGAGGAGGAGAGAATTTGGGAGCAACACTCTTATTATTATAAAGATACAGAGTTCTGCAGGAACATGAAGGAAGGTGCACATGCACTAATACAACAGGCAAACAAAACAGACACACACATACAACAGGCAAACAAAACAGACACACACACACACACACACACACACACACACCAAATGCTAATATATAATCTCTACATTTTATGTATTGAATTTTGTTTGCTTTATGCAAGCCTGGTTTTTCTGAGGAGAATGCTATGCCTTGATTTTGTTTTGCACTCTTTTTTTTTTTTCCTGCAAGCTTGGTTGTTTTGATTAGTTTGATTTGGACTGCGTCATGCACCCTATCACTGAGATAATCTTCATAATCTTCTTTTTCTTTTTTTGGTTGCTAGACTTGGTCAATAGTAGGGCTAAATCACACTTTTTAATGAATTTTCTTGCCTATGACGTGTGCTGATAGTGCTTTGGTTTTTATTTTCTCCATTAACATGATAGCCTGTTCAAGAACCGGAAAAGATGACCCAGATAATTGTTGAAGCACTGGAAATTACTGGACAGAGAGGCATCATTAACAAAGGATGGGGTGGTCTTGGGAACTGTAAGTTTGTAGCTCCTGTTTTCTCCCATCTTGTCCCATATGGCACAATGGTCTGGGGATGTAGGCAATTCCTTGTATTTATTTACCTGAAACTTTGTTTTTTCCAGTGGCAGAACCAAAGGACTTTGTCTATCTACTGGATAACTGCCCCCACGACTGGCTATTCTTGCAATGCATGGCTGTGGTAAGACTCAATTACACATCTCCATTTCTGAAGTTGTGCTGGATTGAAAAACCCACATTCTATAGTACTATGTGCATGTTCCAATAAAAAACACAATCCATTGCATTTCAGTATTACACGACTCTGGTGTAACACTCAATTATGTGTCGTCATTGGCATAGATTTATGTGATATGGAAGTAGTTGTATGGCAAAATCAGTATATCATTGTTCTATTATGTATATGCAGAACAATGTCTCCTTTTCTTGCAGCCATGTGGTTCACCATTATGTTTTGAGCACTCAATTTCTTGGAAATTGATGAATTTGTCAAACTCATGGAAAGTTTGAACAATTGCAAGTTGTAGCCTGAGATTGGGAAGGAGAGAGAGAGAGATGAATGCTGCTGGAATCTAGATAGTATTAGCATTTATTGTGAAACTATTCCTTGCACATAAATGGGTTTTGGCTATGGATCAGGCAGTCAATCATGTGCAGGCCGTGGAATTCAGTCAAACCATCCAAATAAACATGTAAACAAACAAATGGTAGAGAGTTGCCCTTAGCCATAGGTGCAACGGATTTATCTCGCCTCTTTGTTTCACCCCGTGCTTGTCACCTGGGAGTGTTGAACGACCATGATATAAACTCCTTCACAATCAATATCTGGGATTTCCCTTGGCACACATTCTCTCCTATTTCTCTCTTAATCTGAAGGGGAAAAGATGGGAAAACACCATACATCTTCTAGTATAGAAACAGGTCAGATCCTCTTATTTATAGGGTTGGGTTCCATAACCCATCATGCAATTCAACTTCCACAAGCACCAATTTCCCAGTGTTAGCTCATACATGGATTCTTAATACAATTGGGATTTGTCAGACAGCTTCGGAACTCAAGTTTCACCAAAACACAAAACGATACACGTATTTGTGGGTGAGCGAGCTGCTTAATGTGGTGCATAATTTCTCCTAGTGGTGCATGGCTGGGATCTCCCTTGGCACACATTCTCTCCTATTTCTCTCTTAATGTGTAGGGAAAAAGATGAGAAAAACAACACATGTTTTTAGTATAGAGAGAGGGCGGGGTCCTCTTATTTATAGGATTGGGTTCCCTAACCCATCATGGAATTCAACTCCCACAAGGACACTAATTTCCTATTGTTAGCAGATACACAGACTCCTAATACAATCGGTATTTGAGAGAACTTAGGAACTGAAGTTTCACCAAAACACAAACGTTACATGTGTGAGTGAGTGAGTGAGTAATTTAGGGGCATTTTCACACCGAGCTTGAGTGGGTTGGCCATGGGATGCAAGGGCACACTCGGGGTGGGTGGCCCATGTGAGACGGGCAGTTCGCGTGAAGCGGAACCCATGTAAAGTAGGGCCCATTTGGGGGGTTCGGCCGAGATCCTAACCCATGAGATGTGGGGCCTAGGCTATGAGATAAAGAGATTAATTCGCCATGCTCTATTAGTTCGAGCTTTTAGAGCAAGTGGTTAATTGCCCTACATCAAAGTAATATTAGAGTGTGAGGTCTTATGTTCGAGACTCCTCACCGAGGGTGATTAAAGCAGGGACATTTTCACACCGGACTCGAGTAGGGTGGCCTGTGGGATGTAGGGGTACACTCAGAGTGAGCGGCCCGTGTGAAGCAGGTGGCTCGTGTGAAGCGGAACCCATGTGAAGTAGTGCCCACGAGGAGGGTTCGGCTGGGGTCCGAACCCATGGGATGTGGGGCCTAGGCTATGAGATAAATGGATTAATTCACTATGCTCTATCAGTTCGAGCTTTTAGAGCAAGTGGTTAATTGTCCTACATCAAAGTGGCATCAGAGCAGGAGGTCCCGTGTTCGAGACTCCTCACCGGAGGTGATTAATGCAGGGGGGGCATTTGCACACCGGGCTCGAGTGGGGTGGCCCCTGGGATGTAGGGGCACACTCGGGGTGGGTGGCCTGTGTGAAGAGGGTGGCTCATGTGAGGCGGACCCCATCCATGTGAAGTGGAACCCATGTGAAGCGGGGCCCACAAAAGGGGTTCGGCCGAGGTCCTAACCCATGAGATGTGGGGCCTGGGCTATGAGATAAAGGAATTGATGACAAAAGCTTTGTATTTATATAATCAGTGGACACTTAAATGATTCAAAACTATCTCTGATGACAAAAACTTAATTTCCATGTGTTTTGCATCAGTGGACCCTCTCTCTCTCTTCAATGTTTTTCAACGTGAACTGGGGCATGTGTATGTACATTTCCTAAATCTTTTCACACACACACACAGCCTGCTGCTCCTCTCTCCAGTGCTGCCAAAACTTAAGTACGGGCCTGGGGCCAGGCCTATGGCCAAGTCAGATTTCCAAATCAGGCTCATAATTGACCCTCGGGCCTCTATTACAGGCCTGAGCTAGACCCGAAACCTGACAGACTAGAACGGCTTGTTGCCACCCCTGGTAATTCCATGTGTCAGTACACTTGTGTTCTTTTTGGGTTCCTTTCGAATCTGAATCATGAGATGGTGGTCTTCTGCAAATTTTCTTTCAGGTGCATCATGGGGGTGCTGGAACAACAGCTGCTGGCCTTAAAGCTGCGGTAATTGCCTCTGCATGTTTGCTTATTCGGGTTCCTATTTCATTGCATTGCTCTCCTAACTGCCCATTGACCCTCATTTTCTTATTGTGACGTCTAGTGCCCGACAACTGTTGTACCTTTCTTCGGAGATCAGCCCTTTTGGGGAGAGCGAGTGCATGCCAGAGGAGTAGGTCCCCCTCCTATCCCAGTCGATCAGTTCTCATTACAAAAGCTGGTCTATGCAATAAATTTCATGTTGGACCCAAAGGTAAACTTTTTCAAATTTACATACCTTCTATGCAGTGCTCCCATGCTTGTTGCTTAGATCATGGTAGACACCTTTGTATCATGTTCCAAAGTTCATATTTAGTGAGGGATTTATTTGTCATTTTGCCTTGTTATCTTTTTGACATGTCTTATTTTTTTCTCTGAACTTCATTTTTTTTTTTTTTTTTAAAGAAATTGATTAGTAGGCATACAACATCTGCAATTTTGTACAGTAAAAATGTACAAAAATACAAACGGAAATGACCAAAACAAACAGCTGGAAACTCATCTTACATTTCCACCCACTCCTTTACATTGTGAACTGCCCTTCTAAAAACATGTACAGCTCCTCTCTTTTTATCCCTAAAGCATTGATCATTTCTTTCCCACCATAGAGCCCATGGAATCGCTAACAAGCTTAATCTCCATATCTTTTTCCCCGCTTTCCCTATCCCCCCACCATGCCAAGATAGCAGGAATTCATCAACCGATTTGGAGAAGAACCATAGAACCCCGAACAACTGAAGCAGAACACCCCACACCTCCCTTGCAAAAGAACTGTGAATAAACAGGTGATCCACCATTTCCGCATCTTTGAAGCACATCAGACATGTTTGGATGGACCATCTTCCTTTTGCATAGGTTGTCAATAGTAAGAACTTTTTTCCTCCCAACTAAGCACCCAAAAGGTGCCACCTTCAGATGAGCTCCATAGCGCCAAAGAGAGGTCGTTGTGTAAAACCCTTTGCTTGTTTTCAGTCAAAAGCCGATAGAGAGATCTAACTGAGAAAGAACCGGACTTATCTTTTAACCACTTTATGGAATCGGAATTTGATTAGACTGGGGACACCTTTTCCAAAAGTTGAAGTAATTGTACCAATTCTTCAATCTTTCTTCAATCTCCTCATGGCCAAGATTTCTTCTAAAGGTAGGAGCCCAAATCATTTCCTCACCCCTGAGTTCAAAATAATTGCTCACCTTCACCCCCTCTACCCTTTCTAACCCTCCTAAAGATGGAAACCTATCCCTCAACTTGGTATCTCCAACCCATATCACAAATGTCTGCCTTCCCCTCAACTCTCTCTCCATCCACCAATAACAATGAGATCCTATTTGTTCGCATTCTAGCACTGGCCATAGCATGTAAAAACTTGGTGTTTCAAATTTGTATACTTTGGCTTCGGCCTGTTAATGAAATATCATCATAGTTTCAAAAAAAATGTATAATAAAAATGTTAAACCCTAACCCAATGCTTTACATTGTTAAATCTAACTATAGTTTCTAATTTAGCTAAACCCCTAACCAAACCCAAGTACTAACCAGCCCAAATGCGTACAGTCTGGTATCATACGGTGTGTAGGATCTAGTTTTGTTGGTTTTGAATCTGCCGAATTTTATTCAGCTTCTAACCAAACAGTTGCAAGAAAGTGTTGATCCTGCTTTGAAGGTTTTATGGCTGTATCCCTTTTGTTGAGAAGATAGTAATTTCGACAGGGACTCATCCGTGGGGTAGGCACAACGCCAAACCATGTAAATCCGCTGTGTTTTGCATGTTAGTTATCTTTATCGCATCGGTTCGTTTTTTACAGATCCCCAGCAAGATTGTTCCTGATAGCTCAATTGTAGACAATGTGTTTCAGCATTGAGGTCTCGGGTTCGAGCCCAACTCACCTACCCAGTTAAAAACGGAATCATTTTGACTTCTCTGACTGCTATAACTGGGTATTAAAATAAGGGACTCTGCATGGATAGTGCCATCATGTTCTGGGCGTGATTTAGGTTAGAGGTCGGCTTGGGCAGAGGTCTGCTACAGTCTGGTCTTTTTCTTTAATTGGGCATGAACAGTTCAACTCATTTATTTGTTAGGCTTGATAATCAGGCCTGAGCCTGGCCTTTGGGTCAAAAATAGAACCAAACCTGGCCCATGACAGTCCAAGCCCAGAAGCCCATCAACCTGGCCTGGATCCTTGACAGTCCTACTTTTGGTGATTAAATTAAAAACATCCTCTCTTTTTTTTTCCCCCCAAACCACGCAAGATCCCTTGTTGTAAAAGATTACTGGTTCCAACCAGCAGAGCCCAGATAGCCATATGGATCTGATTTTTTATTACAAAAACACAGGTAAAGGAACGGGCAGTTGAACTGGCCAGGGCCATGGAATCAGAGGACGGGGTGACTGGAGCAGTGAAAGCATTTTTTAAACATCTTCCGCGTAGATTCCCTCAGCCTTCTCCTTCGCCAATGCCATCAGGATTATATGAACCATGCTTCAGCTCTATAAGGAAATGTTTCGGCTGTACCTGATTTCTTGTTTCTCACCTCCACATTTTCTATGCCTGCGGTCCTTGGCCAACTTCTGTTTGTAGCTATTTTTTATTTAAATATTTATATGTTACTGTAGATCCAATCGGCTTTTGAAAAGTTTGTTTGGCTTTGCACATGAGGTGCTGCTGCTGCTGGTGAAAACTTTCACCGATGGTGTCCCCTTTTGACTTGTTGAGCATGGATTTTCTAGAAGCAAGTGTTTCTCTTTCCCCAACCTTCATGGAGAAAATTCTTTGGATGTGACATGTTGGAGGCCCCAGTCATCAATTTGGACTGTAAACTTGTTCTATACCACTCTTGGCTGGTCTTGTTAGGAACAGTTTATCCCGTTGATAGTCATTATGCGGTTGCCGTCGCTATTGATTGAATGGTTAAGAGTTGTCCAATGGAAGTGCTGATTTAGAATTGGAAGCAAAATCCAAGGGCTTTATTCAATAGATGTTTCCGAATGTTGATTAAGACTTTTTTTTTTTTAATTATAAAGTTAAAGAGTTGTCCAATGGAAGTGCTGATTTAGAATTGGAAGCAAAATCTGAGGGCTTTATTCAATAGATGTTTCCGAATGTTGATTAAGACTTAAAAAAAAAAACCTTGCTGCTCATGCTTGAGTGTCTATTTTTCATGCTGTTGATCAGACGGTTTGGATTATTCAATTGCTGCTATTTTTGCAAAACAGCTTGCCCCCAGCAGAAATAAATGGATGCTGCTGGCTAACATGTCTGATGCATTGGGCATCTTTGAGCTAACCATGCGAAAGCTTGGTCACATTAACGGGGACACTAGCTCGAATCTGTAATTATTGGATAATTCTGTGGTACGATTGTAGAAAACACTTGTAGCCGGTGGGAAGTATGCTCCTTCCTCTGCCATTAGCAGAGGTGTAGCTCTCGTTTCAGAAGCAACGAGTCTTCAAGCGGAAATCGGATTGCGTACTGAGCCTGCTCAGTACGCCCTTATCGTACTGAGGGCCCACCTTGAATGTACGTGGTCTATCCGTTTTTCCATCTAATTTAAGGAGTTGAGCTCAAAATTGAAGCATACCCAAAGATCAAGTGGATCATACTACCACAGGAAACAGTGGGGATAATGATTTCCACTGTTGAAACCTTGCGTGATGTTTATTTGCCAACCTGTTTATAAGATCATATGGGACAAGAATTTTTCAACCTAAACGTTCAATTCAACTGTTTCCTATGGTGTAGTACATTTGAACATTGTATATGCTTCATTTTTGGTCTCAACCTCTAAAATTATCTGGTAAAATGGATGGATGGAGCGGATAAAATACATAAATCATGGTGGACCTCACAGAGCTTACTCAGTACACTAAGAGTAGTGAGTTACTACGCTTCCCTTCAAGTTGGCGGATCATGGACTGGGTAGAGACCTCGACACCTAGCCTATAGGGTTTAAAAGTTCAGGCCAGTTTACTAACGGTTGTATTATAGGATTCATGTGGACAATAGTATCAGCAACAGACGTTGAAGATGGTTTCAGTTTTCTTTAGCTGTTGACGAACAGGAATGGTTAACATGTGATTACAGCCATCTTCATGAAAACCCTATTGGTAAACGTATCTTCTTGCTTGTTGCCTTTTCTTTTCTTTTTTCTTTTTTGATTAAGGATGGATCTTGCCATCAATGTTTTCTACAGTAACGGGTGTTCTTCAAGGTAGAGTGGAACTTGTAAGTTGGAGAAGGTTGCTTGCCTTGAACCTTGATTGAAAAAAATAATAATAAATAAATTGTAGGAGAAGCTTTATGATGGCTATGGAATGCTGCTATATGCATTACTGCCCATCCCAGTGGCTAGTTTTGAAAATAATAGGATAGGAAAAAGATGATGCCTAATTAAGAAACATGTTGAATATAGAATCCTTGTTTATATATATATATATTCATTTTTGTTCCTAATTGTTCAAAAAATAAGAAGAAGAAGAAGAAGAAGGAAAGATTTGAGTAGTGATCTGCTCCGTTGGCCTGTATGTGTGACTGCACATTTTTGAGCTCCCAAGTGTCCATCTAGTACGCCACGTCTGGGTTGGCCAAAGGACAAAATCATACTAAAGGATTATCCCAGCCATCTAGTGAATGGCCATGGGTGGATGGTTAAAATAATAAAGAAAAGGTCATAGGTGCATGTTAAAAATCTGCTGATTGAATGGTTAATGTTTTCCCATTGCAGCCCCATCAATGGTGGTGGTCTGACCGCCCCATTGTGTAGTCTTGTGCATGGTGGATTTGGCCACCCAGTGGGATGGGATTATGTAAGAATCAACTACGTTAATAGAAGAGTAACACTAGTGTGATTAGTGGGGAGCAATCAAATGGCTAAACAACAATCTATTCTCAACTATTTAGTATTAAAATGAGAATGCAGCTTCCATTGTCATTCGGATTGAAGTAGAATGAATTCAAATATTAAAATAATAATAATAATAATTTTTATTTTTTTTTAAAAGTAGTGAGCTTTAGACCGTAATTTAATAACCAAGGTAAAAGGAAAGTGTGAGTGTATGGTGTTAATGGCTTTAAAATAATTAAAGTGATTATTAGCATGTTTGCACCTTAGTATTAAATAATACTAATAAGAACAATGTCAACGATTGTGAGAATAGACGATGATGATTTGTGTTTTGATTAAGATGAGCAGAAACAACAGTTTCGTTTTGACTAAGATGAGTCGGAAACAACAGTGAGGTCAGTGGACAGCCCAACTACTTTTCTATTTTATGATTTTGACTTCCCAAAAGCAAAAATAAAAGATTAAATAAATAAATAAATAAAATTGGTGGTATTTCACTCTTCCTCAGCATGTATGCACAGATATCTAGACCATCCAAATTTGGGGTCTCATTGTGGATGGAGAATTTCCCTAAAATCACACTGATCAAGCAATCCTAACCATTCCATTAATGGCTGTCAAATGGATGGTTAAAACTAAAATCGTGGGTGTTCCAAATTGAAGGGGGAATTTACATTTGGATAGTCTGAAATACCGTACGACTATGCCATAAACACTTGAATAGTCACCAAAAGCTTTTATGCTGTGTTAAACTAGTATTGCAGTCTAGCAAGGGAAGGGGATCTTTGGTCTCCTTCTCTTTTCACTTTCACTTTCCCTCTTGGCCGGGGACTATTTCTCTTTTCGCTTTCTCTTTCCCACTTGTCCGGGGTCTTGTATGAGAGGTAGAAAAGTCTTTTCGCTTTCTCTTTCCCACTTGTTGGGGACTTGTATGAGAGGTACAAAACGTCCATTTCAAATTCAAATCTCTTGCATTTACAATTAGATGAGACCTTCCTATATGCCTGTATATGGACCACTAATCCACCATCCAACCAGTGGATAATTTTGCATCCTATCATTTATCTGCAACATCCAGTCCATACAAAAGGTTGCTATGAGGATCAGTATTACATAAAAATTTTTTTACATGAAATAATAATTTCACCTCTATATATATATATTATATATATAAATTTATATATATATATATATGTATATATATATATATATATGCCTAACACATATATAATTGATTTTCATTGATGCCAGATGGCATCAGTGTGACGCTTGACAAATCCGAATCCAAAACTAAGACAGGATGTTTGGCGTCTCATTTTTTCTTTTTTACTTCTTTTCTTAGGACTGGTCTGAGAGAAACAAAGGGTCCATTTCAATATTCAAACCTCTTGAGTAGGTTATACTACAGTGGTGATAGATAATCAACTGGCTGACAAAGTGATAAAACAAAAGAGGAAGTAAGCGTTATCAAAATGCAAAAACTCTTCCACCACACATGAAATTCTACACGTCGAGGTTCCCTCGAAGTAGCATTAAGAAAAGAAGAAATTTTTTTTTTTACCACAGGTGGAAACAACGTCCATGAATAGACAAAAACGAGTAGTCGTCTCTGTTTAAAAGAAGAGATTCGTTTTAATTGGAGGATGAGGATCATCCGATGAGGGTATTTTTAAGGTACCTATTCGTGATGGGTCCACCTAATAAACAGCCAAAAGTTGTTGTATGAACCGTGTTCATTCTCAGATGGTAAGGATGGTCCACCTACTATGAGAAGCCCATTTCAAGGATGGTCCACCTACTAGAGTTGGCCCACTCACCCACAAATTATCAGCATGATGGGACTGTTCATTTAGGGCATGTTTGGATACCACAAAATAAGTTACTTTTTCTACTTACAGCAGTAGACAAGTGAGTTATTTCAGGTAAGTAGTTTGTTTTATGATTAGTCATAAGTCACTTTTATTACTTAAAAGTACATAATTATTTCAGTTAATTTTTTTAGCTTTTCTATTTTTCATAAGTTGATGAAGAAAGGCATAAGGAGAGATGAAAGAGAGGACAAGCTCATAAGCACTCTGTTTACCAAACATAATAAGTAGAAACTAAGATAAGCTACTTATAGAATAAGTAGAAACCAAGATAAGATACTTGTGGTATAAGTTATCTTAAGTAAGTAGAATTTCTTTACCGGAAGAAAAGAAAAACTATACAGCGATAACAGCCAGACACTTTGGGCGGCCCGCAACATTAATACAAAAACAGTGGAGATTTAACGCCTATCATTTTAAAAAAAAAAAAAAAAAAAAAATGGTAGCTACAGAAGTTTTGGATCAAGCTGATATTTGTGTTTTCCCTTCATCCATGTTTGTGTGACCTTATCAACAGATTGGATGGAAAATGGACACTACAGTAGGTTCTAGGAAGTTTTTAACAGTGGACACTCAGTCAACGCTGTTTTCCTGTTGTGTGGTCCACCTGAGATTTGGATTTACCTCATGATACGCATATGCCCTAAAATGGGCTGGATAAATGGATGAACGGCATGGATAGAACAGATTCATCATGGTGGGGCCCACAAAGACCTAGCAGGCTGGTGTTGCGGTCACTAGCCAAACCTCGTCCTCCAAAAAAATCCTTTATATTCAGACCGTGACCCACGTGGTATTTGAATCGATAGTGCTCGAAGGCACCCACTTTCTTCGTCCGGAAATGCCCAGAGAAAAAACAAAAGCGTGTGAGTGCGCCATTGCTAGGATACATACCAGGCTCCCTATCTACACGTGCCATATACCTCAACCCTTCAGATCGGTGCTGGAAAACGTATGTGGGACCCATCATGATGTAATTTCTTTCATCCACACCGTTCATCCATTTTATCAGCTCATTTTAGTAAATGAGCCAAAAATTAGGCAGATCCAGATCTTAGGTGGACCACACTGTAGGAAACAGTGGTACCCACTATTAGAAACTTCTCAAGGCCACCAAAGTTTTGGATCAAACTGATATTTATGTTTTCCTTTAATCCAGATCTACGTGACCTATATATTCAACAGATTCGAATAAACATTACAGTATGCCCTGGGAAGTTTTTTATGGTGGGCATTCAATCACCACTGTTTCTTGTTGTGTGGTCCATCTGAGATTTGGATCTGCCTCTTTTTTGAATCATGCTTAAAAAATGAGCTGGCAGAATGGATGGACGGCGTGGATAAGACGTATACATATTGGTGGGTCACACAGATCTTTTTCCAGCACGTACGAGTACCGACCTCGGTACGGTCCAAGTGAAAAAGCACCCAAAGAGTGGGACCGGCTGCAGGGAGGTCATGTATCCTCAGTCCGCCTGAATTGAAAGTCCCGACATCTGGTCATTGAACATTTTTTGCTGTATTTGGACCGTTCAATTCTTTCACTTTTTGGTTCAATTCAATGTCCATCAATGCATGGGTCCTACTATTTGGACGTTTTGGATTTAAAGACAGTGCCACGTGTATACAGGAGAGCCTTACATATATCCTAACTACAGTGCTTCATGCGCTCAGTCAAAACAAGTAGGTTACGCAGCCTCTCACAAGTGAAAACAGGTAACACGTGTGTAAGATCGGATCCACTAGCTCGTTAGATGTAGGCCACTTATTTGGACTTGGATTTTAGAAATAGGCTGAAGTGATTGTCATCTTGACCACACGTGTACAGAATAAATGAACCTTAAGAGAAGTGAGAAACCGATCAACGGTCCAAGTTCTTTGTAAATCCTTAGCTCAGGCTGCTGATGAGATGACATTGGCCTGATTACAGCCATGAGCCTAGACTTGAAGTAGATCTAAAGTTCAAGTGGATCACACCATTAGGAAACAATGGAGATAATGATATCCACCGTTGAAACCTTTCTAGGACCCATATAGATATTTATTGGTCATCTAACCTGTTCATAAGGTCACATAGACATTGATGAAGGAAAGACACAAATTTAAGTTTGATACAGACAGTCTTCTTCTTTTTTTTTTTTTTTTTTTTTTCCTTATGGGTTAGCTTGTTAGCACACGAGCCATAGTGCATGAGTACACACACTGCTGTTAGCCACCCTTAGGGAATCGATACTAAGACCTCAGCTTTGAAATGAGGTATCTTCACTTAGTCTACCACTTGAGCTATGGATCAAGGTGTCTCTCTCTTTATAGTCCTTAGAAACTTGAGATTGGACATGATGGTCATTCACTTGGGAAAGTCGTGGTTTATTAACATCAGTATCCTATTAGACCATGATTGTCACAGATGCGTAATGCACACCTATGGGCATCAGTTCATGAGATGTATGGTTATCTTATATGAGGGAATTGACTTAGGTTAGGATAGACAATCTCCTCCATAAGAGCCGACTTAGTGTCGATTTATGCACTGTCCTTACTCTACACAAGAGTGAGTATGCCATGAACAAATTATCTATGTACAAATATTTGGTTACTCATATTGGTAGATCGAGATGAAGTCAACAATCTGGGAGTCCATTAGCTTGGACTGTGATCGTGAGATCAGGACTTGATGATGCTCGAAAAATGGTTTAATTCTTAGACATGAGGACATGTGGGGGTTATGATCTTAACTAATCAACTTTGACTCTTCCTACGAGGTCCATGCAGGGGCCAATAAAGTGGCGTACTTAGGTACTTCTATTAAGAGTCATTGATTCTTGCACAGGCCAACGAGGGATCCACTAGTTTGCCTAGAAACATGTTTATAGCTTTGATCCAAATAAATCAGGGGCTCATCAAGTGATTTTTCCGCTGGGCGCAATATTCTTATTGTTTTAATCGGGTTTTCAAAGGTTTTTAACCGCTGAAGTTCTGTTTTAATCATTAAAATTGTTTTGAAGGCACTTGATGATAACTTTATGGCCTGGATCCGATAATCAACTTTTGATTGGCATGAAATATGATTATCAGTGGATATGTCATGACAATGGAGGGATTGAATTATGAATATATGCACGGATGTGGCGAATTGATGGATTTCCTTCATAGTAGGTTATACCAAAGTCCGTAGAGTAATGAAGCATCATACTGGGTGCACTCCTAAAACCCTAACTCATTATTTATATGATCATTTCCTAAAGAAGAGGAAAGATGGTCATTGACATCCCAATCCCATGGGACGTGTGAGTATTAGAAAGTATGCGAGAGAGCAGAGATCTACTCCATTCTCTTTTATTGTCCTTACTTGTGATATACTTGTGTGGATGGCATGTATCTTCCTCGACACCTACAAGAGGATTAGATGTGAGGTTATCTTAATTCTCCGGTATTGGGATAAATTAAGGAAAGACACATTAGTTTAGGAGATCGACATCGATAAATTGGCATCATAGACATCTCTTTCATGCACATCGCATGCAGGGAAGATCTCCATTGTTTATGTCTTATTGCATTGTGGAAACTTGATGTTATTGCAAATAGAATTTCTTAGAATGAGTCTCATGATCAAATTGTATTGTACCATATTCTGCTGCATTTATGTGCTAAATACTCAACACTTGTAACCTAAAATGGGCTGCCAAAACAGATGGATGGCATAGATAAAACACATACATCACCGTGGGCTTCACAAAATTCTTGCACCAATTGGCTGCGTGGTGTTGGGGTCACCATGCAATCCAGCGGTACATGGCACCTAGGGGTGTCAATAGGCTGGGCCCAGGCTGAAAAAATCAAATTTTTGAATAGTGCCAGCCTAATGGCCTGGCCCGAAACAATTCAAAATCTCTGTCTAGACTAGATCTATACACAAGTCGAACTGAGACGAGCTTGGCACAGCTCAACTCGACTCAGCCACTGACTGACCCTAGCTCGAACTCGGCTCAAATTGGTTAGCAACTCGGGCCAATTCAAGCCAAGATCGAGCCTGTGCGGCCTTTTCTCAGATACATGGAGTGCACCTTTGATTTCTCACAACATGTAAAGCAACAACAAAAGTTTACGAGTATTTCATCAAATACTCAATAGGCAACATCAAAATCAAGATACAAGGATATTTGTTTCATATTTGTACCTTCCTCGCCACCGGCCAACACTTCGTTGAGTCATTTCATCAAACACTTGTGAGCAACATCAATATCAAAATAATCCAGTCACTGACCTGTTCTATTCGAGTTGGGTTCGATCTGAGTTGATTCGAGTTCCAACAAGCTTGAACTTGGCTCAAATTTTTTTCCAAATAGAATCGAGCTTTTTCGAGTAGAGTCTAGCGAATTAACCGTGCTAACTCAGTTCGCGTACAGCTCTAGTTTATACTTATCCAGGCGTAGCCTGTTAACAGCCCTGATATCGCCTGTTCTCAGCTATGTACTCCTCTACACCTACTGATGATCATATACCCTCGTAAAACTCCCCGACGTTTGGAGAGGTTTGCTAATTCCACACGCGTGTGGGAGCTTTACAAATCCACTTGCAGTATCACGTGTGACACGTGTGCGAGATCCAAGCTTTCAATCAGTAAACCGAATAAAAAAATGAATGGCCAGATTAAAACAAATTTTAACCGTCAATTACTTTCATTTTACCCCATCTGCATAGTTAAATTGTCTGACATTTAAAAGCAGGCCTATGCATTATTTTCAACCATGGGAAAGCTCAAATTCATTCGTATTTGCATGTGTGCCACGTGTGGATCTGTACGGATTTTAAGGAAAAAATTATTACTGTAGATGCTGTCTTTTAGGGTAATTATTTTTCTAACCGGCAGAAAACTTTGCCGGGAAAGAGGATTTTTAGGGTACAGACGGACGAAAATACCCATCGGATCCCTAGGTGAAAATGAGGGTTAATGCCGTTTAAAATAGGTTATCCGTGCAAACAGAAGTCTACTTTGGTTATCTATGTTTGTGGTCGGTCGCCGCTGGTAAGGTAAGTAAAAGTTAGTGTCTACAGTAACAAATTGCCCTCTATAAGCACGTGGAATTAACAAACCTCTTTTTCTGTGGTGGGCCATCCCCACAATAAATTAATTTAATATCACGTGACCCGAAGAGCCACGTGTCAAATTTTAAACTAATAGATCAAATACTACAGTACTTGATATGAGTAAAAGGGTCGTGGAATTAACAAACCTCAGCCAGTGATAACAACACTCCTGTGGTTCCACATGCCTGTGTAGATCCATACCAATCAACTAGCAGGCACACGTGCAAATATGAAACTCGTGTGAGATCTGAATTTCCCTTATAAAGAATATGGGTAAGATCATCTCTGTAAAATTAGCCAAAGTAAATGACTGATAAAATATTTTATCCAGCCATTCATTCGTTTTGACATGTGGCCCACCTTTGGCATTTGTTTTACCATGTGATCAAAAGACTGTAACTCTCCTCATGGAAAATTCAAATTAATCTCACACACGTGTCAAAACGTGACACGTGACTGGCCCTAACTCTCCCGCACACGTGTGAAATTTGCAAACCTTGCTCTATCATATACGCAAAGAGTATTACGCTCCACACGCATGCACACAAATTATACGCGTGTGATATTTTATCAAACTGAATCATCCAAACAGTGAGCCAGAGTGTAGATGGCGCATGATTGGCTTGGGTTGTTTATGACCGTTCATTGTATACTTACCGATCCACCTGGTGGAATCACAAGTGAACTTTGTGTTATGATTGTTGAGAATTTTATACAGATTGGTGTAATTTCTGTATAATATGGAAACCGAAAAATCACTTTAATTAGAAATAAGAACAGGCTGAAGCACGTCTGAAAACATTGTCCTTAAAGCGTTATTTGCCCCTATTCAATTGAATTGAGTAAGCTGATAGGTTACAGACAAATAGCTTCTAGGATACGACGAGCCTGGTGTGGGTCTGCGTTCAACAAACACGAAGGCCCACCTATTGGAACTCAATTACACAATTTTTGGCAAAAATACAACAAAGAAAAATCCCAGAAGAAAGAAAAAAAAAGAAGAAAATTGTGATTTAGACCACTGCTTTGGTCAAGTCTTCAGCCACTGGTTCTGTTGAACTGTTCTAGACCACACCGTTGGTCTGTTTTTCTTACAATGGTTAAACCCTTGCTGTCTTGTTGCTGGAATTACTGGAGTATTAGTGGGCTTTCTCAATTTGTATGGTAGTGCTGGATTGGTTTTGTGAGATGGTTTGGAAACCAATCCAGGCCCTCCTTTTATAGGCTATGGTGGTTAGGGGGTTATGGTCCAGAGACTTAAATTCCATTAAGCCATTTCTGGCTGTTGGAAAACTAGCCGTTTTATGGCCGTTTTCTGCCTATTGTGCATGGACCATTAATCTGCTGCATGCTAACTATTGTGAGACAACAACTAACCGTTTTCTGACTATTGGGCTAGCCATGCAACAGCTGGGCCCTACACTAATGGCTCGGCTGTTACAGTTTCTGCTGCAACAGCTCTTTTCAGTCAGTCTATATATACCGAGAGAAGTGCAAAGTGCGCCACTAGCGCCTCTACAGCTACACTGCCTCACATGCCCACGCCCTCGCACCGAGCCCGAGCCCGAGACCAAGACCAAAACCGAGACCGAGTCCGAGTCCGAGTCCGAGACTGTGCCCGTGCCCGAGTGAGAGCGCGCGCGCGGGTGTTCCAGTGCGAAGGTAAATACTATAATACTCCACTGTTTTCATTTAAACCAATTTCCTTCTCTTCCCTTTCCCATGTGGGACTATTCTTAAAACCTTGAAAAACATGTTTTTTAAACAATTTTTTTCAAATACTTTATTATAATATATTATTAAAATATATATAAAATCAATATATTTGTAACAATCCCCCACTTGATTTAATAAAAATATTTTATCAGTTAAACAATACTGCCAGAATGATCAGCTTATATGCATAAAGAAAGATATCTTTCGATTTTAATCTTCCCTTAGTGTATTACTGGTAGCCGCAGCTTTGAACCAGTTATTCCTAAATAATAAAGTTGGAGAAACCACACACATATTCGTTATGTGTTTGTTAGAGTTCCCATAATCTTGCTCAGCACATTTAATGGCCATGTGCTTATCCTAATTCGTAAACGATCCCGAGAGAAAACTCCTAACTCTCATGAGAGACGGCACCATCTCTACGTTCATATAGGTGAAATCCTTCCAGTGTCTTCGTTACTATAAGACACTTGTCCTATAGACTGAATTTCATTAAGAGTTCTTAGACTCAACCCTCTTTCGTAACGCTCAGCACTTATCTATTATGGATGAGGTTTTATAATTTAGTGCTGAAAAACTTTCCACATATCAGTGACTTGTTTTACCCATTAAACTCAAAATTAGAGATTTTCTAACTTCAGGTTGGGTTACTATCATTGGTGGAACTTTGGTTGAAGAGTTTTAACCCCATCTCTCTAGATGTAGCCTTTACTACCTCTCTCGGTAGAGGTTTAGTAAAAGGATCTGCCAGGTTGTTGCTTGATTTCACATAGAAAATAATAATGATTACATATCGAATCAATTGTCTGACATAATCATGTCGAAGACTTATATGTCTAGATTTACCATTATACGTGCCGCTATAGGCTCTAATTAATGTGGCTTCACTATCACAATGTAGTGATACAGCCGATATCGGCTTTACACAGAAATGAATTTCTAATAGAAGTCCCTTAGCCACTCAGCCTCTTTGCCTGTTGCAGACAGGGCTGTGAATTCATACTCCATAGTCGAGTGCGTTATGCAAGTCTGTTTCTTGGATCCCCAAGATACAGCTACACCTCCTAGGGTGAATACCCACCCTGTAGTAGACTTGTTGTCCCCTGCACTCGATATCCAGCTCGCATCGGTATATCCTTCCAATACGGCCGGAAACTCTGAATAAAATAGTCCTAAGTCTTTGGTTGCTTTTAAGTAACCAAGGATTCTACTAATTGCATTCCAGTGTTCAGTACTTGGGTTACTAGTAAACCTACTAAGTTTACTCACAGTATATGCGATATCAGGTCTAGTGCATTGCATAGCATACATAAGACTCCCTATGGCACTCGCATATTCTAATTGTGCAACAGTTTTTTCAGTATTTTCTTTTAGCTTGATACTTGGATCAAATGGGGTCTTTGCTTCTTTTATATCTAGATGGTTAAACTTGTTTAGTATCTTCTCAATATAATGAGACTGACACAAAGCATAACCCCCACAATATTTTTTAACTTTGATACCTAGGATGGTATCAACTTGTCCAAGATCCTTCATTTTGAATACTGAAGATAGAAACCTCTTTGTTTCAGTTACACCTTCTATTTTATTACTTATTATTAACATGTCATCAACATACAGACAAATAATAACGATACAACTACCATCTACTTTAGAATATATGCATTTGTCAGCTATATTATGCATGAAACCATGAGAAAGTATTTTGGAATCAAACTTCTCATGCCATTGTTTTGGTGCTTGTTTTAATCCATACAATGATTTGACTAATTTACATACTTTGTTTTCATTTCCTGGTAGAATGAATCCTTTAGGTTGTTCCATGTATACCTCTTCATTGAGGTCACCATTCAGGAAAGCGATCTTTACATCCATTTGATGGATGTGAAGATGATGTATGGAAGCTAGCGCAAATAATATCCTAATGGATGTTATTCTAGCTACAGGTGAGTATATGTCAAAATAATTTATCCCTTCTTTTCGTCTAAAACCCTTAGCTACTAGTCGAGCTTTAAAGGTTTGGATAGTCCCATCAGTGTGATATTTCTTCCTAAATACCCACTTGCAACCTATGGGTCTAGAACCTGGAGGTAAGTTTACTAGTTCCCATGTTTGATTTGATAGTATGGATTCCATTTCATCGTTTATAGCTTCTTTCCAGAAAGCTGAGTCTCTAGATGATATAGCCTCTTTATATGATTTAGGATCATCTTTTATATTCATCACTATAGGTATTTGTCTTATAACATTTTCTCTATTTGCTTCTACAAGATGGAAAATGATGCGTTGTGAGTCTATGTAGTCATCTCCTAGACACTTCTCTATTCTTGTTCTTTGACTCCTACGAGGTTCAATAAGAGCTTCCATTATTTGTGGAGTTATGCTATCTGGTTCTCTATTAGGAGTTTGGATTTCATTATCCTTAGACTTCAAGGATAGTGAGTTCTCAGGAACTCAATGTCTCTTGATTCTATTATTGTATTAAACTCCATGTCTAGAAGTCTATAAGCTTTACTATTTTGTGTATACCCTACGAAGGCGCACTTAATAGCTTTTGGTCCTAACTTAATTCTTTTTAGGTCAGGGGTTCTGCAGTATGCAAGACACCCCCACACTTTTAGATATCCTAGGTTAGGTTTTCTACCTCTCCATGTTTCATATGAAGATATTTTATAATTTTTAAACGGTATTTTATTTAGAATATGGCATGCTGCAAGCAATGCCTCACCCTATAGACTTAGTGGTAACTTTGCTCTTATCAGCATTGAGTTGACCATTTCTACTAATGTCATATTCTTCCTTTCAGCTATTCCGTTTTGTTGAGGTGTGTATGGAGCAGTACATTAATGTATCAGTCCATGTTGTTCACAGAAGTTATCGAATTCATTTAAGAAGTATTCTCCTCCTCTATCGCTACGGAGAATTTTTATCTTCTTATTTAGTTGATTTTCTACTTCTGCTTTATATACTTTAAACATATTCAATGCTTCATCTTTGCTCTTTAATAGGTACACATACATATATCTAGAGCAATCATCTATAAAGGTTATGAAGTACCGTTTACCTCCACGAGTAAGAATGCCGTTTAACTCACAGATATCACTGTGCACAAGATCCAACACTTGGGACGATCTTTCAACACTTGGAAAAGGTTTCTTCTTCATTTTGGATCGTATGCACACTTCACACATTTTTTTTTTTCATTCATTATATGTATATGAGATTAAACCATTTTTAACCATGAACTTCAAGGTACTATACCCTATATGGGCTAGTCTATCATGCCACAGTCCAGCGGATTCAACCATATACGTAGAAGTGCTACTTTCATTCAGAGAAAACTTGACCATCCCGTTACAAGCATATCCCTTTCCGACAAAATTCTCATTCTTAAACAGAATCAGTTTACCTGACTCGTACACCACCCTTATTCCTGGTTTTCCCAGAAGATTCCTAGAAACTAAGTTTTGCCTCATGTCTGGGATGTGCAGTACATTAGTCAGAATCACTTTCTTCCCAGAGGTGAATATCAGTTCGACAGTTCCTTTGCCGACGACCTTCGATCGGACTTCATTACCCATTTGGACTTCTTAACCATCAGTCAATTCCTCATAGGTTTTGAAGGCTGATTTGTCGTAGCACACATGTACTATAGCGGCAGTATCATACCACCATCCTAGAACTTTGCCTTGGATGGTATTCACTTTAGTGATCATGGCCACTATATCGCCTTCTTCTACTGCACTTGCCTCTTGTTTAGACTTGCGATATCGGCATACTCGAGCATAGTGCCCAGTTTTTCCACAGACATGGCACGGGCCTTTGAACTTTCTGTTCTTCTTTTGGGCGTTTTTCTTGAATTTTTCTTTATTGGGCTTCAGGAAATTGTCCTTCTCGGGATGTTTGTTACTAGAGTTCTCTACTGCATGTACTTTGAACGAGGTATTCCCATTATCATTCTTTCTGTCGCGGTTACGGGATTCTTCCTCAATTCTGAGGTGTTTCTGGATTTGTTCGAGTGTGTAGTCCTCAGTTTTATGCAGCAACTTCTTTCTATAGTCTTTCCACATCGGTGACAATTTGGCGATTATAGCCCCGACTTGGAATGATTCAGGAAGATCTATTTTTATCGCTTTGATTTTGTTTACTATTAGCTGCAATTCTTGGATTTGGGGTAGCAGCGGTTTGTTATCTACCATGTTGAAGTCAAAATACCTGGCGATGAGAAACTTGTTGGTACCTTCTTCTTCAGCCTTGTATTTGAACTCCAGAGCGGCCCAGATCTCCTTTGCTGATGACGTCTGTTGGTACAGATCGTAGAGACGGTTGGAGAGTGCGTTCAGAATGTGTCCTCGACACAAGAGTTCGTCTTCGGCTCGTTTGGTGCGGGTGGCCACCTGTTCAGGTGTGTCGTCGTCGGTTGCTTCAGGTAGCGCTTACAAATTTGGATCTAATATATAGTAGATCTTTAGCGCCGTTAGGAGAAATTTTAGCTTGTCTTGCCATATCGTAAAATTGGTTTCATCGAACCGATCAAGACGTATCAAGTCCTGATTCATCAACTTGATGGATGAAACACTGTTGGCTTCCATTACGAATAACGCTTTAAGATTGTTGAGAATTTTATACAGATTGGTGTAATTTCTGTATAATATGGAAACCGAAAAATCACTTTAATCAGAAATAAGGACAGGCTGAAGCACGTCTGAAAACGTTGTCCTTAAAGCGTTATTTGCCCCTACTCAATTGAATTGAGTAAGCTGATAGGTTACAGGCAAATAGCTTCTAGGATACGACGAGCCTGGTGTGGGTCTGCGTTCAGCAAACACAAAGGCCCACCTATTGGAACTCAATTACACAATTTCTGGCAGAAATACAATAAAGAAAAATCCCAGAAGAAAGAAAAAAAGAAGAAATTTGTGATTTAGACCACTGCTTTGGTCAAGTCTTCAGCCACTGGTTCTGTTGAACTGTTCTAGACCACACTGTTAGTCTGTTCTTCTTACAATGGTTAAACTCTTACTGTCTTGTTGCTGGAATTACTGGAGTATTAGTGGGCTTTCTCAATTCGTATGGTAGTGCTGGATTGGTTTTGTGAGATGGTTTGGAACCCATCCAGGCCCTCCTTTTATAGGCTATGGTGGCTAGGGGATTATGGTCCAGAGACTTAAATTCCATTAAATTATTTCTGACTGTTGGAAAACTAGCCGTTTTATGGCCGTTTTCTGACTGTTGTGCACGGACCATTAATCTGCTGCATGCTGACTGTTGTGAGACAGCAGCTAGCCGTTTTCTAACTGTTGGGCTAGCCATGCAGCAGTTACAGCTGGGCCCTACACTAATGACTCAGCTGTTACAATTTCTGTTGCAACAGCTCTTTTCAGTCAGTCTATATATACTGAGAGATCTCTCTCTCAGTTCTCTAGTCTCTCTGCCAACCAGTCACCCGCCTAAGCCACGTAGTCGCACCGCAACTTGCACACGTCTCGCTCCGGTTCACGAAGGGTCGCACGTGCGAAGTGCAAAGTGCACCACTAGCGGCTCTACAGCCTCATATGCCCACGCCCTCGCACCGAGCCCAAGACTAAAACCAAGTCCGAGCCCGAGCCCGAGCACGAGCCTGAGCGCGGGTGTTCTAGTGCGAAGCACTGGAATACGTAAGGTCCATAGTCCACGGACTACGAAGGTAAATATTATAATACTCCACTGTTTTCATTTAAATCAATTTTCCTTCTCTTCCCTTTCCCATGTGGGACTATTCCCAAAACCTGGAAAAAACATGTTTTTTAAATAATTTTTTTCAAATACTTTATTATAATATATTATTAAAAAATATATAAAATCAATATATTTGTAACAACGATCCATCTAACGTGTAGGCGGTTTGGATTTAAGTGCATGGGCACCACCCTTGCATGTAGCAGATACAGTACTTCCTAACCATTAATAAATAACAAAATATAAGTGTGGTCCACTTGATGAATAGATGTGGTTGATTTTTTGCCATTGTGATCCTCGTGGTGTAGCCAACAGATATCTGCAGGTTTAGATAACTCATGATCTAACGGGTTTAAGAGAATATCTGCCGTTTGTTACAAATCAGTATATTAGATTCGTTTAAATCCTCTAAAGTTGGTTACCACTGGATAATGAGAACCGGATCTAGTGAGGTCAGGAAACAGCGAGTTTGGTGAGGCCTGACGTGGCAAGATTTGGTTCGTCCAGCCCCTGCGTAAAGGACGCGGATTTCCTGTAAAACCCTTTGGCAGAAAGTTCCTGCGCTCGGAAGCCAGGTGGGGCCCACCGTGATATTTGCGATAAATCCACCTTATCCATTAGTTTTACCATATTGTGTTAGGACTTAGGTTAAAAATGGAGGCAGATTTAGAAATTAATTGGGCCACACGACAGGAAAAAGTGGGTAGGAAAGCAGCTACCGTTGAAACATCCTTAGGTCTTCCATGATGTTTATACGCCATCTAAACCGTTCATAAGGCCATTTCTATGGGATGAACTGAAAAAAAAAAAAAAAAAAAAAAAAAAAAAAGTAAAATTAACCTGGTTAACTTCTGTCTCCCATGACTGTTTCAACAATGGACGTACTACTCTATGGTGTGGAAACGACAGATTAGATCCGGGTAAATCTTTTAAATTGGGGACCTCCCTACCAACTTTAGAAGATTTTACATAAAAATTCTGTACTGTTCTCTGACAATGTCAGATAGCTTCCGCTGCACGATAATGAATTGATATTCAATCCTTTTTTCCTATTAACGAGAGCAGATTAGTTTGAACACCGGTCAAGTTTCGAGTACCATGAAAATTCTACCACGGCGTCGGCGTATGAGTGTATTTGGTACTCAACCGTAGTATTCAACATCAATGTTGTCCGTTACTTTTTCTGAATCATTTTATGATATGAGCTATAAAAAAAATTAAAAGATTTAGATCCAAATCTCGAGTGAGCCATATTAGTGATTGAACACCTCACCGTTAAAAACTTGCCAATCCACTCACTAATGTTTACCCAATGCTTTTTTTTCCCTCTAATATGTTGATTAGGTCATGTAAACTAGGGCGGAAAGTTGGGTGGGTTGGTGCTCAACCCTAGCCCAATCCAAGGTTCCTATACCTCAACTCTAACTCAACCCAACCCAACCTCGGGGCGGGAATTCTCAACCCAAGCCCAACCCAAGTGGGTTCAGTCGGGTTGGCCAGGTTGGTCGGGTAGATATATGTTAATATTTTTATTATTACATTAGTCTATTATATTTTCGATATAAGTTTTATTCTTTACAACTATAATTTTATTAATTATATATGTAGTTATTTATCGTAAAGAACATTTTTTATAAACAAACAAGCAAAAATATAGGACAACTACTCCTTTAAAATTTGTATTGTGGATCAAGCAATTTATTTGGGAGAAAGAAATCCGGTGTATCTTGTTAGCTTGAGTCATCAGAAATGATGTGGACCAATGAAACCTGACGGCATTGGAATTTCCAATGCCTTCAATACAGACGATCCACACGCACTTATAATTAATTTATAAGGAACTTATATATTGATCAAGTTTGAGGTGGGTCGGCCAACTCGAGACCTCAACTCGAGCTCAACCCAAGTTTCATCGGGTTGGCGTTTGTCTAGCCCAAGTTCGAGACCAAACCTGATATATCTTGCCCAAGCCCAACCCAATGTCGGGTCAGCCATGGGTCAGTTGGGTTGAACCCGCCCAACTTTCAACCCTAATATAAACTTAGATGGATGAATAAATAAATAAATAAATAAAATTAAAATTAAAAATTAAAAACTAATATAAACTTGATTCACAACGTTTGGTATATGAAAAGTTATTGATGGTCAATCATCACTATTTTTATGGTACAGTCAGCCTCATGTTTAAATATGTTTCAATTTTGAACCCATATTTTAAAATGAATTAGCAAAATGAATGGACAGCTTAAATAAAAAATAAACATATCAAGGTATGGTAAGGGCTGCCCGGCTTAGCATAGGCGTGGTCGCAACAAATCATATCCGCAATAAATATGACGAGATTCCACCGAGTATAATTATAAAAATAAAGTGCATGGCTGGTCAGAAAATGGGGCGCGGATTAGGTACTTCCTCCGCGTGTTCGGAGCTTGGGACAGGTGGAGGCTCTGAGGTCCACTGAGGGTCTCCCGTAATGTTTTAATTTTATTTAAACCGTCCGTCCATTTTTTTCGCATTATTGGATAAAAAATAAGACAGATCCAACGCTCAAATAGACCACACTAAAGCAAGCAGTGGTGCTAAGGATGACCACCGTTGAAACCTTATGGTCTAACATGTTTTTTATTTGCCATCCAACCTGTTTATACAGTCATATACACCTGGGTGAATTGAAAAAACAAATATCATATCGATCCAAAACTTCCGTGGTCCCAAGAATTTTTCAACGGTAGGAATTTAATCCCCACCTTGTGGTCCATTTAAGAATTTGATCTTCTCCATTTTTATTTTACTAATTTAAAATGATATGGAAAAATGTATGAACGGTTTGGATAAAATTAAAACATCACGGTGGACCCTCAGTTGTCCTCAGAGCCTCCGCCTGTCCCGAGCTCCGAACAGGCGGGGGGAAATACCTAATCCGCGCCCCAGAAAATGGTAGTAGTTTCTGGTCGGAAAATGATATTCTCTTTTATACAACGAAGATGCTTGGATGACTGCTATTCGCTGACGTGGATGAATGGCTTCAATTGGAAGATATCTAAACCATGCCCCGCCCCATGTTTGGCGTTCATCTAGAACATCGCAGTTATGGAAGAACCAGATTCAGTTGGGTCTTATATTATAATAAAGAGAGTGAAATTTGCCAAAAGACTACTAAATTTAGGTTGTGTGGTTCACCCGAGTTTCAGGTAAGAGAGTTCCTTCATATTCATCTTGGTGAGAACAATCATATGAACGGATGGGATGACATATATAAACTACGGTGGGCCTCATACACGACTGATGGTGGGATCCTATCCCATCCCAACCCTTCCTTGCCGGTCTGCTTGCGTTATGAACCGACGATTTTATGTTTCCAAAGAAGGTGAACATGACGCAATGCACCTGACGTATGGTGTGGATTTCAAGAACGTTGCCGCCCATGTGGTGCTCGGTTGTTGCTGACCCTGTAAGTAGACAGTAGCTACAGAACGGAGCTTCGTGAGCCCCACCTTGATGTATGTATTTTATCCACTATGTTCATCCGTTTTTTCAGACAATTTTAGGGCATGAATCCAAAAATGAGAAAGATTAATATCTCATGAGGACCACACCACAGGAAACGGTGGTAATTGAAGGCCCGCTATTAAAACTTGGGGACCAAGAGTTGCTTTTCCCTTCATCTAGGTCCGTGTGACTTAATCAACAGTTTGGATAGCAAATAAACATTTCGGTGGGTCTTAGGGAATGTTTAACGGTCAACATTCAATCAGAACTTTTTTGTTATGGTGCGGTCCACTTGAGATTTGGGTCTACCTCATTTTGGGCTCATGTACTAAAAATGATTTTAAAAAATAAATGGACGGCGTGGATAAATAACATAAATCATTAAAGGGCCCATAGAGCACCGTCCGGTAGCCACCTCGCTACAGTCAGCGTTAGTAGTAGGGGTACACATCGAATCGGTAGAACCGTGTAACTGGACCGGAACCGTTAGATCGATCCGGTTTGGTCCGATTCTAGATAGGACCGGTTCCAATTCTGGTTCTAAAAGTTTGAGAACCGTTGGATACGGATCGGTTCCGGTTTAAGGCCCTGTAGAACTGAACCGAACCGTGAACCGAACCGTGAATCCGAATCGTTGATCCGAACCGTGACCCGAACCGTCAATCCGAACCTTTACTTTAAAACAAAAAAAAAAAAAACCTAAATATCTAAAACCCAACTGCTATGCTGCTGCCCTGCCCTCACCCTGCCCCTGCCCTCTCTCTCGCTGAATGCCACCCCTGCCTCTGCCCTCTCTCTCGTCGCAGCTAGGGTTTGTGAGAGAGAGAAATGACTGAGAAGGGATTGTCACAGACAGAGGCGGATATACAGATGATGCTCGTGGCAGACGTGCATCTGGGCACCAAGAACTGCGATTTCCAGTTGGTGTTCAAGATTACAATTTCCGAGTGCTTGCGTATCAATCGGCATACTCTGCCAAAGCATTTCTCCCTCTTCAAAATTCCAAAATACCAACGAGGCAACAACCGCAAGACCGTCGCAATAAGAAAAAATCAATCCGTGGGTAGTTTCGATCATTCCAAGAAAATCATCTATCAGTTGCCTTTCATCTCTCTCTGCATAGAAGAAACGCAAAGCATCTCAATTTCTCTCGCTCGCAATGATACCGCTGCAGTCGCCCTCCAGATTTCTCCTGCAGATCTTGCTCAATCGCTTCCAAAGGTCTCTCTCTCTCTCTCTCTCTGGAACCGTGGAACTGATCCGGAACCGAACAGTTTTTCACAGTCCAGTTTCGTTCGGTTCTAAGGTGCTAATAACGGTCCGGTTCCAGTTCCGGTTCCGAAAATAGTAGAACCGTTAGGAATGGTTCGGTTCCGTGTGCACCCCTGGGCAATCCGCCTCCATGTTCTTTGTGTAAATGAGCTTTGTCAAGTTAACACGTGCGTACAACAAAAATCACGTACATGCTACTATGGAAGGCACGTTTAATTAATATCTAATCTATCCATTAGCTACATCTGACTGAGCAGATGTTCTGAAACAAAATCGAACCTGGTCCAGCTGACAGATGGGCCACGATATAAGAAACGTTAGAACATATTTGAAAAATTCGGGAAAGTCTCTCCGAACCTTACATTGCTTCTTAATTTGTGGCCCAATTGACTTGTGAACGGGCCTGATTCTTCCAAAATGGCATCTACGCGGTTGTACCCCTCCGATGGATGGATTGGACGCCGTGTATATAAGCCATGCGGCACGTGTGGGTCATGTGCATGAGCCTTATTGTACACGCATGTGCTTTTCATTTCTATGTTTCTAAAGCTTCGCCGTACGGCTCTCTGTGGCAGCTCATTCACACGCCACACATCTGCCACCACCGCACATGCGTGTGAGATCCAATCCACCCATCAGAGAGTGACCAACTGTGCTGAAGAGCCCAGCTTCATTTTGGGCTAGACATTCTATACGAGTAGGTCCACTTGATAAGATCGACTTGGACATCGAACCTATATGCGACGCTGTCACGTATATGGCCCTTTCCCAGCGTGTGGGCTTAACGAAGTGCCCTCTCTCTCTCTCTCTCTCTCTCTCTCTCTCTCTCTCTCTCTCAGTCATTTGGCAGCATGGAAACAACGTCCATTGGTAGTAGTAGGTGGTAAAAGCAGAAACTATGTCCATTTTGGGATGACACGGAGGAGTGATAATTACTTCATGCATTTTAAATTTCAAGTTCATTATCATAATTACTTCGGTATTATATTTATCATGAAAATTACAGTTGATTTGACTTCAAGGAACTAGAGTGCAACCATAATATTTCAAGTAAAATATATCTAATCATCAAGCACGTCACCCCATTTAAGTCATTATACCTAAAAGTCATTTTAATCCATGATTTAGGTAGGCCATATATAAAGGCAAGCAGCTGGGAGAGGTATACCCACCCTTACCTTTTAGGATCCATCACAATGATTAAATGAAATTCGCTACAGCTGTTAGATGCAATGTTAAAATATAAGCCTTTGTAAGAAATAAAGCTTAACCTTATTCAAATAAGCCACGTGCAAGGAAACAATCTAAGAGTGATCGTTACACCTTAATCATGCATAGACTAAGCTTATTTTTGAGCCCTACGGCTAAATTAAGGTCACACCATGCGAACAAAGTGGATTTTACAACATTAAGCTGAGCCATGCATGTCTTAGAATTTTTTAGTCATGGACTCGTTATGTATTGACTGATGATAGTGGAGTAAAGTTGACTTCAAGAATTGGTAATTACACCATGATGTTTGAGTAAAATTGACCTTGATCATCCAATGTGACACTCCATTCAAGAATTGGTAATTACACCATGATGTTTGAGTATAAAGCTTAAAAATCAGCCTGGTGTGTAATTCAAGTTAGCCATACGAAGAGAAATAGCTGAGAGAAGAACACCTCATATATTATTTCCAATCGTACAATCCACTTGAATTATAAACCATGATAATTTTTGGGCCATATTATTAAAATGAAGTGACGCACTTAGTATTAAGTGGGACAGATTTTACATAAACATCATGGTGGGCCATGTGTTAAAATTTTTAAGTCTAGACAAAGTAAAAACTTTCCCGTGAAAATGGTTAAATTTTAATTCCAAGAATTAGTGCGCTCAATCACTATATTTAAGTGAAATCTCACTAGCTCTATCATTCTATTTTAATAGTAGGATCCAAAAATCAACTTAGCTTGTGATATGGAGTCATTCAAAGATAAGTTATTGGAAGAAAGATGACTCTTATATTGTTTTCAATCATGTCGTCTACCTGATTTTCACTGACAAAAGCTACATTTTAGTACATATAATTTAGATAGATTTAACATGCTAGAATTGATAAAATATGAATTATAAATGGTAGATTGTTAGATGCAAATTTTGAATTCACATGAAATTCGTTTACATGCTACTTAAATGCTAGTGAGAATTTTAATTCACATGAATTTAATAGAAATTGTTATTTGAATACTAATCGGTATGAACATGCTGACAAATAATCCTTGTCCTTCCACACCGAGAGAGGCGAGGACAAAGCTGCATGGAATGAGGAAAAATGATCGTGCAGGGCCACGTAGCACGTGTACCTCGTGGAGAGGAAGCGGAGGACGTAATAAGAGAAAGTAACGATACTCTTGCAGACCAGCACAACTCATGCACATTCAAATATAACTTTACACATAGTGCATATACGGACGTAAATCACGTAATCAAAACATTTTGCATGGAACTCATTATACGTGTTCCTATCCATTAATCAACCTAAAATAATAGTGGCAAATTATAAGCCGACAACTGTCCAAATTCCAGGCGTCCAACAGAATACCCACATCTCCTATAAGACCCAGGATACAGACGGTTTGGATTAAGTTTATGATCATCTATTACATAGCGGCAGTATGAAAGCGTATGGATGTACATAATCCCGCAGTGTATCGGATAAAAAATGGACAAACCAAGGGCTTGGGACGGTCACATCACATGGTAGGGGAGATGGTCATGCGTTTGGGAGCTTATGGCCCTTCAATGGCATAGCCCCAAACGACGTAGGCCCACGCGCAGCCCCACATGCCAGTTCTCATCGACTGTCGACACGTTACGTCCTCCCCTCCTCTTCGACACGTGGGAATCACACCTCGTTGGGGTGTGGAATCTTCACTTCCTCCCTCCCGCATATAAACCAAAACGAGTAGGAACCCATCTCAATCCCTCCCTCTCTCTCTCTCTCTCCCCCTCTCTCTCAAAGAACCATGCCTCAGGCCTTGCTTCGCCTCCCTAACAACCCACCGTGTGTGTGTGTGTATATATATATATATATATGCATGTGTGAAAAAAAAAAAAAAAAAAAAAAAAACAAGAGCCTATTTGTTGTAGGCCCAGCCACCCGGCCCACCTTGATGTATCTATTCAACATCAATGTTGTCCGTTACTTTTTCTGAATCATTTTATTATATGAGCTATAAAAAAAAAATAAAAGAATTAGATCCAAATCTCAAGGGAGCCATATTAGTGAGTGAACACCTCACCATATTAAAAACTTGCCAATGCACACACTAACGTTTACCTAATGTTTATTTTCCCTTTAATATGTTGATGAGGTCATACAAACTTACGTGGATGAATAATAAAAAAGAAAAACTAAAAACTAATATAAACTTGATTCACAACGTGTGGTATGTGAAAAGTTACTAATGGTCAATCATCACTATTTTTTATGTTATAGTCAGCATGATATTTAAATATGTTTTAATTTTGAACTCATATTTTAAAACGATTTAGCAAAATAAATGAACAGCATTATATATATATATATATATATATATATATATATATATAATATATATATATATATATATAAAGTTAGCCTGTCTTAGTGGAGGCTCGGTCGCAACAAATCATCTCCGCAATTAATATGACGAGATTCCACCTAGTATAATTATAAAAATAAAGTGCATGGCTGGTCAGTAAATGGTAGTAGTCTTTGGTCAGAAAATGATAGTCACTTTTATACAACTAAACCCTTAGATCTATGGTCGTTTTCCTGTTTTAATTTCATTTTTACTATAAATAGTAAGTTTTAGTTTGATTATAACTCTTCATCCGTTAGGCTTTATGAGTTGCGCCCAACGTGAAAAGAGCATAGAATAATTAGGAGAACAGTTTGGTGAAGTCAAATGGGACACTTACTATTTGGCCGAAAACCTTGCGCACTAGTAGACGTCACGACCGTCTATAAATAGTAAGTTTACTATTTATAGCAAGTCGCGATTTCTAGGAGTTTTAGTTGTAGTTTGATTCTGATTTCTTTCTCATTGCTTGGTACCCCTATTTAAAGGGTTGTAAACTCATTTTTAATTATTCATTAATCAATTTCGAATTTATTAGAATTTATTTCTATTTTCTACTTTCATTCCTCGTGGATTTGAGAAGTCTCTGTGAGGAGTCCAGAGAAGTTTCTGTGGATTCGGAATAGTTATCCTCTTGATGAAGACGGTGCTTGACCTCACGTCCTCCCCTACGTCATCATCTTGGTGAGAATAATCATATGAACGGATAGGATGTTGTGGGGAGCGTTGGTACTCTTCGTGAAAAAGAAGCAGTTGGACGAGTTGCCGAGTTAGGCTTTATCCGTTCGAGCAGTTCACCGTGGGGAGCGCCGGTACTCTTCATGAAAAAGAAGGATGACTCGTTGAAGCTCTGTGTGGATTACCGCGAGCTCAACAAGGTCACGATCAAGAACAAGTATCCGCTCCCGAGCATTAATGATTTGTTTGATCAGCCGCAGGGTGCACAGTTCTTTTCGAAGATTGACCTGCGTTCCGATTATCATCAGATTCGGGTCTGAGAGGAGGACATTCCGAAGACAGCATTCAGGACGCATTATGGTCATTTTGAGTTTCAGGTCATGTCCTTCGGACTGACCAATGCACCCGCGGTCTTCATGCAATTGGCGAACGAGGTCTTCCGTCCGTATCTCGATTAGTTTGTTATGGTATTCATCGATGACATCCTGATTTATTTGAGGACCCGTGAGGAGCACGAGCAGCATTTGGAGATTGCATTGCAGACCCTCCGCACCCACCAGCTGTATGCGAAGCTAGAGAAGTGCGAGTTTTGGCAGGAGGAGGTGAAGTTCTTCGATCACGTGGTGATGAGGGAGGGTGTCGCAGTGGACCCCTCGAAGGTCGAGGCAGTGCGTCAGTGGGACCAGCCCACGACTGCGTCCGAGATCCGCAGTTTCCTTAGTTTGGCGGGCTACTACCGGCGTTTCATTGAGAGCTTCTCTCGTATTGCAACCCCGCTGACTAAGTTGACTCAGAAGGGTGCAGAGTTTATTTGGAGCGACGTCTGTGAGCGAGCATTTATGGAGTTGAAGAATCGCCTCACGTTCCCTCCTGTCCTCACTCTTCCCTCTGGGAGTGATGGATTTATTGTATTTACCGATGTCTCGCATATTGGTTTGGGTGTTGTCCTGATGCGGCACGGGAGGCCAGTGGCCTTCGGGTCTCGTCAATTCAGGGTCCATGAGCTGAACTACCCCACCCATGATTTGGAGTTGGCTGCAGTTGTCTTCGCACTGAAGGTATAGAGGCATTATCTCTATGGGGTTAGGTTCAAGCTCTTCTCTGACCCCAAGAGCTTGATGTACCTCTTCTCGCAGTCTGAGTTGAACATGAGTCAGAGGCGCTGGATGAAGCTCTTGAAGGACTATGATTTCAATCTTCAATACCACCCGGGTAAGTAAAACGTGGTGGCGGACGCTCTCAGCCGTCAGCCATGAGGCCTGGTGACGCATATGATGATTCAGGAGTAGAGGATGCTTGAGGATATAGCAGAGTATGATTTTGAGTTTGGCCTGCAGTCTTCTATCGTGCAGTTATCGAGCCCGTTGATTCAACCCTCTCTTGTCGCAAGGGTAATCGAGGCTCAGCAGGTGATGAGTTGTTGCAGAGTTATAGGGTTGAGGCGGCATCTTAGAGTCAAACAGGTTGGCAGATTAGTTCAGATGGTGGACTTCGCTTCAGAGGCCGATTATGTGTCCTGGATATTCTTGAGTTACGCAGGGATCTTATGACCGAGGCACATCGATCGCGATTTTCTATCCACCCTCGCTCGACAAAGATGTACCGTAACATGAGACGACAATATTTTTGGGCGAGGATGAAGTGTCAGATTTCCGGTTTTGTAGCCGAGTGTGACACATGCCAGAGTGTCCCAATGTGGAAGTGGGATCATGTGTCAACAGATTTATTATGGGCTTGCCGAGGACTCGGCGCAGTCATGATGCCATCTGGTTATTGTGGATCGTTTGATGAAGTCAGCACATTTCCTTGCGATTTAGTCTGTGGACCGGCTTGCGAGGTTATTTATCGAGGAGATTGTGAGACTGCAAGGCGTTCCAGTCTCAATCATTTCTGACCGAGACTCGAAGTTCACGTCTCAATTTTGGGGGAGCTTCCAGAGAGCGATGGGGACTGATTTGCGGCTCAGCACCGCCTACCATCTGCAGACCGATGGCCAGACCGAGAGGGTCAACTAGATCCTCGAGGATATGTTCGGGCCTGCGCGATTGATTTTAAAGGTAGCTGGGATAAGCATCTGTGATTGGCTCAGTTCGCATACACAACAGCTATCTGGCGACCATGGTATGGCTCCTTTTGAGGAACTATATGACAGACCGTACAGATCACCGAGTTGTTAGACCGAGGTTGGAAAGCGCCGTCTCCTAGGTCCCGAACTTGTGCAGCAGACATCAGAGGCTATCGATATCATCAGGCAGAGGATGCGCACGGCTCAGAGCCGACCAAAGAGTTTTGCTGACCGCCGGCGTCGTCCCTTGGAGTTTGATGTAGGAGACCATGTGTATCTCAAGGTCTCGCCGATGAAGGGCGTAGTTCGATTTGAAGAGAAGGGCAAGCTTGCCCCGAGATTTATAGGACCTTTCGAGATCACTAAGTGCGTTGGTGCCATGGCCCATCGGCCTGCCTTACCATCTCAGTTGTCTAGCATCCACAACATTTTCCATGTCTCTATGTTGAGAAAGTGTGGGTCAGACATCGTTCCTGTTATTAATTGACAACCATTAGAGGTTCGTAAGGACGCTTCCTATATCAAGCAGCCTGTTCGCATCCTTGATCGGAATGAGCAGGTCCTCCGGACCAAGGTCATTCCGTTGGTGAAAGTTCAGTGGGGTCACCATTCTGTTAAGGAGGCTTCTTGGGAGCGCGAGGCCGAGATTCGAGAGCGTTATCCCCATCTTTTTTATGATTGATTATGTGTTGTACTTTGTATGTTGTCCCTGATTTTATATGATGATGATTATATTTTTTATTCCTCATACGTTATCTCTAATTGCGATGATTGTGTAAATTTCGAGGACAAAATTTTTATTAGGTGGGGAGAGCTGTAAGACCCGTGTCTTGGTCCGTACCATTCCGTAGGCTTCCGCGGTATTTTCGGTCGAATTTCGGTAACCTTCGACCTTTATCCGAAGCTTGCGCACGATCCTAAGCCAAGTCCTGTCAACCCGAGTCGACTCAACCTGTGACCTGTACCCTAACGATGTCGTGTCTCGCGCGCCGAGGTGATACCCAGGCTAAGAGATGTGGGCCTGTGTTCAATTTGAGGAAAACATCGCGCGTTGCAACCCTCTCTCTACAACCCTCTTTCTTTCTCATTTCTCAAGCTCATTTCCAAGCAACCAAAAACATCACACCTCCAAGCTTCACAAACCTCCATGAGAGAGTTTTGTATGTGGCCCACTTCCTACCCTCTCATCTCCCATCTCAACCATCAAAACTCCATCATCTTCCGTTGGAATCGAAACTAAGGAGCAAAGAAGCCTGGGGAGAAAAAAGGAGGCGGTGGGTGATCTTGGATCTGCATTTCTTTATCTTTTTGTGATGTAAGGGCCTACTTATGATGGAACCCACCTTGATGTAGACTTTGTATCAAAGAGGGGCCCATAGTGGCGGGGCCCCTCCATCCTCGCTAATCTTTCTCTCTCTCTCTCATGTATTGTGGACCCCACTATGATGTATGATCCACGCCGTCCCATCCGTAGGGCCCACCTTGTTGACCGTCTTTGGGTGGGCCTGGATGTAGGAGAAACACAAATATCAGATTGATCCAAATTTGGTGGGCCATGTCCAAGTGGGACCCACCATGATGCATGCGTTGCATCCATGGTCCAGCGTCCAGGGACGCTGGACGTGCACCACAATGAAGTGTGGACTGACAGTGGGTGTACTAACAGTGGGGTGTGGGCTGACAGCGGGGTCCATGGGACCCATCCATGCCCTCCAGCTCTTTTTATGGGCCACACCATGGCGTATGGGTTTTATCCAGATCGTCCACCGCCCCTAGACGGTGGGACCCACGTCCGTGTAGGGCCCTCCTTGATACGTCTGTCCACACCCAGATCCATAACTCTAGTGGTAGGCTGAGTGAAAGACACCTCGTTTCAACGCTGGGACCCAGACCCTAGCTCCAGTGGTAGGCGGAGTGAAAGATACCTCCTTTTAATGCTGAGGTCTTGGCATTGATTGCCTAGTGGGGGTAGCTAACAGTGAAGTGTGACCTGACCGTGGGGTCCGTGGGACCCATCCACGACGTGCATCCATTTAGATGGGCCCCACCACGATGCATGCCACGTGTCCACCGTCCTTGGATAGTGGGACACACCCCACGTGTGGGGCCCTCCTTGATGTATGTGACCGTCTAGGCCATCCAAGGGCCTGGACGTTACCTGGATATATATATATATATATATATATATATATATACACATATACATGGTGGTGGGCCCTACGTGGGACCCACCTCTGCTTTTCTTAAAAGCAGCTCAGCTGCAAGTGTAGTAGATACACACCTACCCTTTTTGGCGTCAGTAGGTCTGCACCTACTGTACGTGTGGGTGTAACCCACACCGTCCAGTTATGTGGACCCCACCGCTGTCCGCTGTACTGACTGCAGCATGCTCCGTGGGTCCCACCTGTTCCATCCACGCCGTCTATCTATGGGACCCACCATGATACATGTGTTGTATACAAACCGTCCAACTATTTGAGATATCATTTTATGGCATGAGCAAGAGAATGGGCCAGATCTAAAGTTCAAGCAGACCCCACCATCAAAATTAACGGGGACATTGACATCCACCGTTCAAACTTCTAAGGGCCATGGTAGTTTCCAATTAAGCTGATATTGTTTTCACTTCATTTATCTTTATATTACTTATGAATAGGTTGGATCTCAAATATACATAAGGGTGGGCCCGATTTGATATACGTGAGGCCCATCGATGCTGCCTATTTAATATACATGAAGTTCGTTGGTGTGGCCCATATAATGTGGCCCATGTGATGTGGCCCACTTGACATAAGAGGCCCATATGATACATTTGAGGCCCAGGTGCAAGGCCCACCCGTTGTGTATTCGAGGCCCGATGAGATGTATGTTGGCCCATATGATGAGGCCTATGTGACGTAAATGAGGCCCATTATGATTGTACATGAGGCCATGGGCCCACTATATGTTTGGTCCTATGTAGGCCACTCCTTGGGAGCAATGTTGGTTAGATGTCCACATTGAGAGGCAATAATGGTTGGATGTCCACATTGTGACCTTCCCTTAGGCCTTGTTAGGCTCATTCTCATTGTTCCCTTTGTGGGTTAACTCAAATAAGTGGACCCCATTCACCGTAGACGAATAATTCCATGCTATCGAATTTGATATAACCACGGCCGAGTGTCGATCCTTATACGATGGATGATCGACTGTCCATCTATGGACCCCGCCTTGTTTATATGCTAAGTATCGAGGCCGACGTCGATTATCGACCTTGATTATCGGTGTCGATCATCGATGCTGATTATTTGTGTCGATTATCAACCCTAATTATCAATGATGATTATTGATGCTGATTATCGAGGCAGACGCCGATTATCGATACCGATTATGAGTATGTGACAACATAACATCATAATACATGCCCATACGCATCATCTGCATGCTTGTGATGAGATGAGTGATTGATCATAATACATGTCATTGGGCAGATTATTATGGGACTCCCTAAAAACGGGAGATGCCCACATGAGCGCACGGTACGCGCATGATTGTTATATGACTGGATTGCATGATTCATGCATCTCGCATTTGCGTGCCATGTATACTGTACGCCCTAGCAACATAAGGGTCATAGCCTATATAGGCATATCGTGGTTGGCAGGATTGGATACCGGAAATCTTGTTCTATATGGGGTGTTATAGATATCCCTGGGTGAAAGTTCCTAAACCCTTATGATACCAGGAAGTTACTCCAATGTCTAGATCGAATAGGTGCATGAGTGTCGAGTGCCGATTACCAGAAGGCCACACTTTCCACTGTATCGTAGTTAGTTGGGAGGGGGTGCGGCCTTACCCGCCCGAGAGGAGGGGGCAAAGCTAGGCTGAGTTTGACCAGCTCGAGGAATGGGTCCGCTATCGACGAGTCGGACCCGATATTGGCAGGCGGATAGTGAGGTCTCTTCCACTTACCTTATTGCGCGCGATCGGGTAGCAATCTGGTTTGGAGTGTACTAGACCCCGGTTATATTCCAGAGTTGAGTTGTATTGATATGTGAACTTAGATGAATATTTGTATGCTTGAGTTGCATCTCGCATCGCATGGCCTTGGTACGGCCTACATCATTCATGCCTTGCATCGCATAGCCTTGGTACGACTAATAATATTCATGGATTCATCAGCATGTTCCACATTACTCTGATACTTCATAATTGTATTACTACCTTGCGCACACAAATTTTTACCTCCCTCTAAGCTTTTCATAAGCTTATGCACGACTGTTGCTTGCAGGTGACGTTGGACCGTAGCAGCGCTGAGGCAAGAGTGCATAACCGATCATCTTGGAGCTTTTTATCCATTATCATTGTATTTCCCTTTATACTTATTGTACTTATAAAGTTTTTAATCATAGTAAAAATGTGATGGGGTTTTTTTCTGTTGTTTGTGGGTTATGCCTTTGGTTATGCTTATTACGAATCAAATTGATGTTGAAAATCCTCCTCGTAGCATCCCAGGATCAGAGAACCGGGCGAATGGGCGCTAGGAGCCGAGAATTGGGTACTGTGGAGGCTGTGGGCGCCGGATTCGGCAATCAGAAATTTTGTGAGCCCGGTTTCTGAGTTTGGGGCGTGACAAGCTAAGATCCAGGGACCAACAGCCAAAGAGCGACGTTGTTTCTTCTTGTCATTTCGCTCGTCTGAAAGCCTCTTCCACTACGAGGTTTGTATTTTATTTTGTTTCAACTGTAGGTAAGCATTTGCCAAAGTAAAGGACAGAGTCGAGAAGCCAAGGGTTCTTTGGTGGTCACGCGAAACAAGTCAATCCGCATTCATGCATTTATTTGCTCTTTCATTCAAAATAATGTAGCAGATATTCGAAGAAACCATACATCCCCTATAATGTTCTTCTTTTATTCGTAATCCCTTCTATTTCCTCAAAGACGTTCACGATCTTCCTAAAGCTCAACAGCCTCCACAGGAAGTTCTGAAGACAATTTCTGAAGTTTGGCAAATCGACAATTTCAACTGGCACCCAGCCAGCGGAAAAACGTTAACTACTTCCATTTCCTTCTGCCCTGTCCTTCGCAGCTCTTGTGTTTCTTCAGAATCATCGTCGTTGAGCTGAAATACTTCCCATACAACATGACAACCGCGACCACTGTAACATTATTATAACTATTCCAAGAATCGATCACGACCGCTGTAACATGACATCCATGACCATAATCACAACACAATAGGAAGAACAGTCTCTTCAACCATCGCTGGTTGCCGGCTGAAGGGAGTTCTTCTTCCTACTGTAAATGTCATTATGGTCGTAGTTGTCATGTTAAATTGGTCGTAGCTATCTTACTGGAAAGGAGACCAAGATGCATTTATGGTGTTTATCATGTTAAATGGGTCATGGCTTGCATGCTGCATGTGGCACTTATTCTGGACGGTCTCTCTGAATCCGAAGGAAATGGTCGTAGTTTTTATTAACCACCGAAGATGAGAGTGAGGAGGATGATAATATCCCCATTTGTAAACTTAGGTAGAAGAAACTTGTAGAGTCTTGGCTTGCATGCCAAGCTTCTCTTCTGAAAATCACTGTATTATATGGGTCGTGGTTGTCATGTTGTATGGATTGTAGTTGTCATGGATCATTTGTTTAACTTTACAATGGATCGTGATGTTCAGGTTATATGGGTCAAGCATAGCTTGCCCCAGTTTAGCCGCCCGCATATTGTCCTCCTCCGCCTGTTCAAGATGAGACTTTGTGGTTGTCTGTAACACCCTGGTTCCCAAAACTCGAGTACACTACTCGTTTTTCGAGAACCCGTGTGTTAACCTTTAACTATAACTCGAATTTCACGTACATTTTTTTTTTTGTTTATCAGAGTTAGTAATATAGCAGAATGGAAACAATTCAAGTATAAGAGGGAGTCCAAATATACATAACCAAGGTTTCAAGTGGTTACCCAAAAACTTATACAAACCAATGTCTTAACCTTTACAAACATAATATTATAAATTAAATACAAATAAAATCAGGAATGGAGAGTCGCAAGATCATCTGGCTCCTTCCATTCCTCCTGAACACCAGTGTACGTATCATCTGCGTCTCCTGCACACTGAGTACGACTCGATAGCGTCAATGGCTATCCAGTGAGGTATAACCCCCAAGATTTATCGTTTCATCAAGATAATTAAGCATAGTTATCAGAGACATAGTATAACAGATATTACACAATGATTATCATGAAAATTAGATAAGGTTCATCAGATACACATTCATTAAATAAATCACACAAGATAATCTTGTTTAAATGCATGGATGCATGCATATGCTCACAGACCTGGGGATACACATCCAGCTGGTAAAAAGTCACCCAAGGAGAACTAGCCACCCGGAAAAATTCCCAAAGGTATGCCCAAGGAGAACTAGTCACCCAAAAAATACTATGATATATAGATCGCCCAAGGAGGACTAGTCACCCGGAAAAGTATATAAAGGTACGCCCCAGGAATAACTAACCACCCGGAAAAGACCGTAATGATACATAGATCGCCCAAGGAGGACTAGTCACCTGGAAAAGTATATAAAGGTACGCCCCAGGGATAACTAACCACCCGGAAAAGACCGTAATGATACATAGATCGCCCATGGAGGATTAGTCACCCGGAAAAATACGTAAAGGTACGCCCAAGGAGAACTAACCACCCAGAAAAGACCGTAATAATACATAGATCGCCCAAGGAGACCTAGCCACCCAGAATAATACTCAAGGTACGCCCAAGGAGAACTAATTACCCGAAAAAGACCATGATAATATATGTCATGAAAATACATGATTAACCCAACCATTATTATTCCGATTTCAAACAATCATCTTAAGAAAGCTCAACGGTCACTATGGGGGGTTGGTCACCCAGCATAGGCCGACAGCTCAGGCATAGTATCCCATTCCACCATTCCTGGCTCATGAGATAAATAAATATGATGTTTTAAGGGTAACCCCTTCAACTAGTTGCCAATTGTAGTCCAACAAGTGGAACTTACCATCGCAAGGTTGTATAAAATAATCTATTAAAGCCATGTGGGGCAGTTATTCCATAAAAGCCGCAAGGGCCAAATACTTCACCTAATGGTGCGATAAAAAGGATTATTCCTCAAAAGCCATGTAGGCACAAATGACACGCAAGGTGATAAGTCTACGACAAGGAAATTCTATTTAATCTATTTGGCAAAAAGGCCACTAGTTCAAGGAGTTCCACAAATACCATAAAGTAACCGCAAGTGGCAAAACAAGCCAAGTACATTGACAAAAGTAAATACACATGTAAAGAAGAATATTTGAGATCTATCGCATGTTCAAATTTGGATATAAATCTAACCATAGGTCATTATCAAGAACTACTCAATTAGAACTAGCATTGATCAACAATTTCACTAAGTATTATTTTAGGCAAGAGATGAAATAAGCAAGCTACGCTAATTATCAAGATGTAGAAAAGCTTGAAGGGTGATCCTCACCTTAAATTAAGTGACTGCACATGAATGCTCCAATGTAAGAATCCAACTTGGACGGTTTATATCTAAGTTCCACACGCCATCTGCGATTAAGATCTAACCTCAGGCTTTGATCTCCAACATACGTCGACTTGGTTGAGTCAACTCGACCCATCATCACATCTTCTTCCTAGTTTCCCTCTTCTTCTTCCTTCTCCCTTTTCATTCTCTATTTCTCTCTTTTTCTTCCAGATGTAATGTCTAGTAATGAGTGCCCAACCTGATTTGGCTCAACCTAGTTCAATTGGAGAGGGAAATTCGACTTTAGGGAAAAACAAATTCCTGTAAACAAACAACCCCAAAACTGGGAATAAGCCAAATTTTAAATTCTAATTGATTTAGGAAAAATATGAAATAAAAAGGCAAACCCACCTAGTTGCTAACTCATTCTAACTCGGTGCCCAATCTCAAGCCCAAATCAAAATCTAAACGTAAATAAGGTCCATCCGAATTAGATTTCAAACCAATCACATCCTCCATGCATCGAGTCACTGACTCAGTGACTAGGTGATGATTAAGATGCAAAAGCGACCCACAACAACACAATTTCAACCGAGTTTAACTAACTCAGTGTCTGAACCACAATTACTTACTCAATTACAACTCCAACAAGCCAAACTCCATGAAAGTCCGGCCATCAACAAATCAGGAACCAGCTGAGCTATCAGACTCGACTTCAACAAACATTGAAGAAGATGATGGAACGATCACCTCTAATGGAGCTAGATGAGGAAAGATCGGACAACCCACACCAATGCAACACAGAACTCGTCGCCCGACTCGGTTGCGAGTATACCTCCAGCCTTTTGATCCTGAATCGGCAACGAACTTAAAGGTTGGCCGACCCCATCTCACCTAACCTTTTTTTTCTCTCTCTCTTGGATGCTAAACAGGGCCATCACTCGTCCCAGACACACCTCAAACTCAGGAAGGCAGTTGAGTCGACTCAGTGCAAGATCTCAAAATACCCAACTCTTCTCCGATTCGTTTTTCGATGGAGAAGAAGAGGGCCGACAATGGCGGATCTCCATTGAGGAGTTATTTCTTCAAAACGAAGACCCTGGACAACTCGGATGGATGTGAGGGAGTTTGTAAAAGAAAGGTTTCAAAGTTTAAATGAGGATTTTCCAATGGGTTCGGTGGTAGAAGAGCTTTGAAGAAAACCGCTTGATTTCAGAAAAACAAGAGGAATCGTTGCGGTTTTGGTTTCTCTCCTGGAAACTAGGGCTTTTCTATGGATAAAAGCTTCTAAATGGATGGCCTAGATTGATTTGGAGGGATTTTTAGCAGTGGATGGATGGTTGGGATCATGACAGCGTATGAACGCAAAAGGATTCTTTCCGCATTTCCTTTAGTTACGAAAACCCTAAACCAAGGGTTGTTTGGAGAGCTAAGATTGCTCTGAATAGACGGCTAGGATAGAGAGAGGAGGAAAAATCCACGCGGATTGCCAGCTCTCATTGCAGCGGATTTCTATTTACGAAAAACCATCGCACGTAGCTTGTTTTGTGGTTAAGATCGTGCGAGCGTACGGGGTCTGGCAAGTGAGTTTTTGTCTGGTCTTGGTAGGTTTCGGGCGCTCTATCAGATGCACGGATTGGATCTCCCATACGATCAAAGATGGTGGGCCCCGATCTAGACAAACGGACGGTCTCCGTTTAAAACACAAGTAGGCGGGAGAAAATGAAGGAAATGAGAGAATTTCTTCCATTTTCTCGGGTCAGCGCCCGGTCTGTGATGTTGACCGGCTCAGTGTGTCACGGGTACACGCACCCTGGTGCACACTCATGGTGAAAGTGGGGTCCACAGCGGTACTTAGTGAAATCCACACCATCCATTTGATTTGGATGTTCCCACCAGGGATTCTGACCAAATATGATGCCTATCCAAGGCTCAAGTGGGCCACCCAGCTTGATTTTGTGGATATAGTAATGGTACTGGCTATTTAACAGTCGGATAGTTTCCCGACCTGATTGTTGATGTTCCTAAGCGTCCCTAAGATAATATGGATGGACTTCAAGAGTTGCTTGTACGATTCAATGATTATGTGGTGTATGTAGGTGTCAAAACTACCCACAAGAAGTTTGAGGACTCGACATATGGCAGATGTCGTGGTTCACAGTCCTAAGTCTAAGATGGTAATTTAGATTTGTCTGTAAGGGAAATTGAAATTCTAAAAGTAGATTTCCCTAACGATGTGATGTTCCATCTTGAAAATTTATAAACGGGTGATTCGTACTATGGATGAAGAGGATTCTTGATGGTCAGGTTGATGCATGATTGGACGCATTCCTTGGCTAAGATGGAGATTGTTCAAGTCGATCATAGGATCAGAAGTGAGAGGTTGTTAAATCTTATACTTGGATCAACGTAAGGGATTTTAATGATTGTTTTCAAATCATGATGGTCTGATGGTTGTCAACAATCGATCAATCGCTAGATTAAGTATTATAGGCTTAATGGACAATGGATCTGATGGTGTGACGGTCCATCTTGGACATCAATTGATGGATGAATCGATTTGTGGGTGAAGACTACCTCCAACAGTCAGATTTATGCTAGAATAAAGGTGATAGTCTAAGCAAACTAGATTTGACTTACTAAGTGAGGTCTGCCAGGTAACGCCTGAGTACTGAGAAGTACAGGGTGTTACATTGTCAGTTCAAACTCAGCCGATCCAAACAAGACTGAATTGGCCTTCTCCCGGAGCATCATGTCCTTTAGTTAGCCTTCTCCTACCAAGCCCTTCAGCTTCTCCTATTCCTCGGCAGAAGTCTTCATGAGTTCTTCCTGCCTGGCCTTCTCCTTTCAATCTTAGTCATCGACTTTAGCCTCTCCCGAATCAACAAAAACATCGACTACGCCTGAGAAAGAAAAGAGTTAAAAAGTATAAATAGACAATCAGAGCCAACAAATTGAGTAAGCTTGAGAGCTTACTGTATAACAGACCGAGGCGTAGTCGTTGATGAACGACTCGGGAAGGCGAGTAAGAGTATTGGCGATTGATTTGCCGCCCAGTCGACTAGGAGAGACATATGATAGTCGGATGAGAGTATCTCCGATCCCAAGGGAAGTCGTGGTTTGTAATGTAATATGGGATGTATTTGTCATGTCATATGAATAACAACAATATTCTCGAACGGGCCCCAGCAAAGTTTAGTCGTGGTTTGCATGGCAGGTTGGTCATGAAGATGACATAGATCGTGGTTCACATGAACAATAGGTCGTGTTAGTCACGGCATATCAGTCGTGGTTGTAATTTAACATCAACGATCCACTATTCATAATAACCACGACACAACACAATGCATAATTACAACGCACTATTGATCAACATTTCATGGGTCGTTGTATCCTTTGATATGGGTCGTGGTTGTAATGTTGTATAGGTCTTGGCTGTGATGAAATTTTCATCCTTCATGTAATTATTAAAGGGTCGTGGTTGTTCTGTTATACGGACTATAATTTTCGTGTAACATGGTTCGTAGTTGATGTGAAGCATTGATCGTAGTTGTCATTTTGAAATGGGTTCGTGTTAATCGTTTTTCATGGTCGTTGTTGCCTTGTTTCATGTGTCGTTGACAACCACGACACTGTTTTTTTGCACTACCCATTTACATGACAACCACAATCATTATATCATGAAAACGATGACCTATTGTATCTACACGATTACCATCTATGTTCGTGGCTCAGATGCATAAAGGCTCGTTATTATCATCCACCTTGGGTCGTGGTTGTCATGAAACATGAGTCACGACTGATATTAGATAGGTATTGTACTCGGCTGATACATGGAACCGGCAATAGATTGATACGTAGGTTGTTGTTGTCGTTTTAAAATATACGTGAAGCATTGGTCATAGTTGACTTAGGTTGTGTTTGTCGTGTTAAAATGGTCGTGCTTCATAGTTGTAATGGTTCGTGGTTATAGCAAACACGACGATCTTACGAGAAACACGACCCAAGCAATATGAGATCCACGATCCACCTGTCATGGGTGCCATGACCAGTTGCTAAGCTCACCATTTCTTTTATGGGTCGTGGTTCAAATGCACAAGAATTCGAAGTTATCATCCACATTGCATCATGGTAAACACGTACCAAGGTTCATAAATCAATAAGTATATATATTACAGTTCAAATTACATCATCCCAAACATTAAAAAAATAAATCACAACACGATCATCGCGACAACCACGACCCATATAACATGACAACTACGAACCCATATCGAAAGATAACTACGACCAATGCGTCACGTCAACTACAAACCATATAAGACATCAACCACGAATTTTATTAGATGACAACCCCGACCCATATATCATTACATTCAGGATCCATATTTCATGACCACCACGACCCATACAACATTACAACCACAATCCATATACAATGACAGTGACGACCCATGTATCGCCTCTCGAGCACGATCATAAGGCTTGTCTCTATCTAAGCACGACCTTATAATCTAAATCCTTCTGTCCCAGCTTTTCTGAGTTTCATGCTGATTTAAAGGCCCCACAAAAGAACTTGAGATTTTGTCGATGAGCACCTACTCGAAGTTGGCGAACCTGGTGTGTAATAGCTTATTCAGGATTCTAGGCTGATGTAATCTGTCTTCTTCCAGGTTCTAGCCTGAAGTGAAAGCTCTACAAAAGAACTAGTTATCTTGTAGCGTGACAACAATGATCCATATAATACTAGAACAACTGTCCATAAAACATAAAAACCATGACCCATAGCAACCAACACCACGTCCTATGTAACATTGACAACCACGATCAATATATCATAACAACCACCATCCATTTTACATGAAAAAAAATGATTTAAAAAAAAAACTAAGAGTCAACAACGACCCTATGCTTGGGTCGTTTCTTGCCCACATGAAGGATCGTGGTTGTCATCTACCAAGGGTCGTGTTTGTCATTGTGCAAGGTAGAGATGACTTTGAGCAAGTTGTGACAACCAAAGCCCTCACCATATCCTATTTGAAGCCCAAGTCCTTGGCCCACAACTCTATATCGTGGTTATTATGTTATATGGGTCTCTATATCGTGGTTATTATGTTATACGTGTCGTTGTGTTAATGTTCGATGTGTCGTAGTTGACATGACGATATATATCGTGGTTTTCATTGTATATGGATCGCTGCAGGTATGGATCGTTGTATTCAAATTTTACGGACCAGTATGCCCTCGACAAGTAAACAGAGGTAATGATGAAAGGTGAGGTTGGCGTCGTATTTGTGCGGTGCTTGTATGTCTCATAAGATTTTGGTTATCTCTCGACTGTGGGACAGATCTTATGTAAGTTTTCAATCTACATCGATTGTTAGTTGTTGGAATATGTACTAATCTTTATCCAAAAATTTGAACCTTACAGGCATAGTTGATCGCACCGAAATAAACGGTTATAAGGCGTTGAGAACTACGTGGGTCGTACATCCGCCTGATCAAACTTATTTTTATGTTATGCCTTTATACACGTTCAGTACATACGATGGTCAGTTTAGATGACATATATATTACTGTGGACCCCATATGTCTTAGTTCGTACCGAATATGTCGCATGTACATACATTATGCATACTAAAGGCAGGAAGTTCACTTACGGTTCCAAACGCAAAAGATCAATCGTCGATCATCTGGTTCAAGTCTATGGGTCTATCATAAATCGAATCTAATCCGTTGGAATTGTTCATGGATGATGATTCCTTTCAAAAAAATTTAGTGACACGTATCGACCCATCAGTGGCCCACACTGCGTAAAGATGACAAATTATGGGCTTTTACAGAAACTATTGGTTGAACTGTTGTGGTCCATTGGATTCGAATATTTTTTTTCTATTGTTTGGGTTTCTTGATGTCACAAATTAAATAGACGATGCGGATCAGAGAATATCTGCAGTTCAATGTGACTTACAGAACACCAACTATATCTTGGACGCTTACGGACGCTTACATTTCCAAACACAAAACATCAACAAGCTATTCCCATACGGATCACCGAATATATCTTGGATCTTCTTCTCTAGGACCCCTTCACTTTTTATCCCTAATCCTTGTTTTCTGTTTTTACTGGTTTTGAATCTTCTTCGCTGGGCCCCTCCATCGCCACTCAGCGAGCACATATACAAGTTCAGTGCATCTCAGTGCAAAGCAAGGTAATGGTTGATAGGTTCGGTGTATGGTGTATGGTGCAATACAACTTTGAATTATTCACGGACAATTATAACCCATCTCATTCACCGACCCATTATAGATCATAATAAGAAGAATAAAAATCAAATACATCAATCCATTCATCATTTAACATCAAATCAGTGTTTGGCTCTCTTCGTTGGGCTACCTGACGTCTCTTCTCCTTGTTTTTTTGGGAAGGCAACTGCATCTGCTCTTGTCTGCCGCAGACGGTCATATGCAATAGTCTTTCTGAATTTTGTAATTCCCTCCTACAGAATCAGAACGAACTAATATTAAAACAAAGTACAAAGCAATCAAGATTGAATGTAAACAAATAAATATATATACTTACATGCGTAAAGTCAATTGCACTCATACTGCACAAGAAGTCTATATATTTCAGCATGTATACACCACAATCGTCCAAGTTAGGTTGCGTAGGCCTGTCAGCGGATGGCTTCACATTCCATGGCTTCTCCCATATAACTGATCCGTCATCAAGAATATGGAATAACCACCTCAGTCCGTCCGTTACCTATGTAACGACCAACTCATTTTTCTCTTCCAATTTGGTACTCAAGCTGTCGTACAAAGTGACCTCTTTCTTCTTCAGATAAATAGCAGCCATCAGCCAGTGCTGCCCCCTCGCATTAAGAGGGATGTACACCTATGAAGCACAAGAAATACGACAACAGTTAAAGCATCGCCCTTTCAAAAATGGACCTAATCATTTAAGTCCATGTACACATGCAAGAAACTAAGATCTTACCACATCATACTTCCATAGAGGTTTCAGGTTACAGTCGACTATTTTTGTAAGCACTTCACCCAACATTTCAGACTTCATGGTCCCACGATCCTTATGGTTCCCAGCGTCATAAGTTCGCAGCAGGTCAAGTTGTTGTTCCATGTGTTGTTATTGATACAATGAATATTGTTAGAAACAGAAATGAATAATGACGTTTTAAAGATAACTATGGTCCTCAAATTCACATTACCGTAAATAGCGACGAGACGAATGCGCAGTCCTGTCTACCTCGTGGTCGATTGTCCTGACGCGCTAATAAGTATCTTAGGTATAGGTTTATGGCCTACGTAACGAGGAAAATGTGTGATGTAACTATAATATTCATACATTGATATGAAACAACTCTCAACTCGTCCTCTTCGGCATCGGTTAGAGCTCGGTGGAGTTCACTGAGCCCCCGATGAGGCTCTGTTACAGTTAGAGTTCTGTCAAGATCCACTGTATCGTGACATGGCCTCCCTTCCTCACTCAATTGCGGGGTAACAATGTTGAGCTGTAATAAAATGACATATTATTTATGGAGTTCATAATATAATGTCCGATTCAAACCACGATCCAAATGTAATTTTGCGTATAATTGTCTTATTAACTTCATCCTTTAGCAGGTTTATCTCCTGCTTCATTTGCGCCTGTAGCGCAGCATTCTCATCTCTAAGACGGGTCATCCCAGTTTCAAAACTAGAGAGTTGGCGGATCCCAGCCTCAAAATTGGAGTTGTTGACCTGTTATAACAATCGTATTATTATTTTCTAGAAGACATTACATACATAATGACCTTGTTAACTATTAAACCAAAGACAAATAACATACATATTTTGTATGTATATCCTATCTCGTCCACATTGGGTCGTGCGTCTACTCGATCCATGGTGGATGATAACCACGACCAATCACACATGATAATAAGGATCTAGCATTGACATTAACCACGATCCAAGGTGAAACACAACAACAATCAAATTTTCATTTCATATGCAGTTATTGCTTCTACCTTCTCTCTAAGCTTCATTCAAGTAAGCATTCTCATGCCTAAGAGGACTCGTTGAATGGGCAAGGGCATGTAACAGCGACCCTCACTGGATCATGACCACGACCTAAAAAGGAACACAACAACGACTAAATATGACAAGGGAAAAATTCAATGTTATATACCTTTATTCCTTGTATTTCCTCCCAAGCTGCCTCATCTGCTCCAGCAAAAAAGCATTCTCTACAATCAGAGGGCTGGTCGAAGGAACATTGTCCTATAATGAAATCGTATATCAGAAATGGTTATTATGGCCACTAGAGCCTTGTTATCATCCATGGTGGATTGTGGTTCATGTCCATGGAGGTTCGTGGATGTCAACAACGATCCACTATATATGATAATCACAATCCACATTGGATAGGAATAACGATCGCGACGGATGATAATAACAATCCACACTAAATGATAATCACGATCCACGTCTCTTAAAAAACACGTCCATTGTCTAGATAGAAGATATCATGTTATATCGATTGTGACTCATCCACGATTCAATGTGCATGTCAACCACGACCCCTGGTATATGATAACAACGATTCAGGATAGATTCAACTTCATATACCTTCATTGCCTGGATCTCCTCTCTAAGTTACTTCACCAGCTCCTGCAGTGAAGAATTGATGTCCTCTCTGATTTGCTTCACCTGCTCCTGCAGTGAAGCATTGATATCCTCTCTGATTTACTTCACCTACTCCTGTAGTGAAGCATTGATCTCCTCCCTGAGTTACTTCACCTGATCCTGCAGTGAAGCACTGATCTCCTCTGTATGTTGTTTCACCTTCTCCTGCAGTGAAGCACTGATCTCCTCTCTATGTTGCTTCACCTGTTCATGCAGTGAAGCATTTTTTGCACTAAGAGGGCTGATCAAAGAGATAATGTCCTGTAATAAAATCACTATTATTATGCATTTCAATATGTCTTTCTATAAGGAACCCAACTATAATATCATGTATGTGAACACGACACACTGTGGATGACAACAACGATGAACTAAGTGTCGTGGTTATTACAAATAGTGGATCGTGTTTCTCAACCGTATTGGGTCGTGGTTAAAAGATAAGTGGGTGACAGCTACGATCAAGAATAGGGTCGTGGTTATTACGACCAATGGGACATGGTTGTCATCTATGTAAGGTTGTAGTTCAACCACACGAACCATCGTGGATGAAAACCACGATCCACTGTGTGTGATAAGAACGATCCATATTTTATTTAAACCACTAATCACGTTATACGGAAACCGCGACCCTAGGCCATCAATGTTGGGTCGTGGACCCTAGGTACCTGAAAACCACGACCCTTCCTATATGATAATAACGATCCTGTGTGGATGACAACCATGATCCATTTTTCATTTTCCTTTACAGTGAGCTATTAACAAATGGGTTAGATGAAGCAAGGAGATTTCACGTACGTGTTTTGTATTTATATCATCTCTCGTTGACGTCACTTCTCGTAAAGAAGCATAATCCTCCTTAAGGTGCTTTATTTCTACTCCAAACTCATTAATCCGCTTCAATTCACCATTTATTCCTTGCACCTTAGTGGCAAGGAAATCAATCCGTTTATTAGATTTCCTTACTGCGGATCTTGTTTTTTTTATTAAATTTCAATACATTCCCAAAATGACAAATTTCTCATCAAGTTCAATTATTTTTTTCATTTCGAAGAGGGAGGTTGTGAGATCGGCCTCAGCTTTATTTCTTTCGTCATCCTCCGTTGTCTTTGTCGTGGGTGCTGACCACAGAGCCTTGTCCTTCGTATGAATGTCATTGACAGTTATACTTCTGACAACCTCGGTTTTGACTTTTTCGACTGTTGGTCGAAGCTCTGGAGCTAGCACCACCTGCTGGAGCAAAATTGATTTATTAATTATAAACATACTGCATGATTCAAATTACAATACTAATTGAATAAATCTTACCGGCACAGCTGTGAATATGACGGATATGGTTTCATATCTGCCTGTTTTCTTTTAACCCCAATTTAGGATTCGAGGAATCCTTGTAGGCAGTCTTCTAACGACCCACCTACGATCACCAGTAAGTTGAGGGAACCGTTCGTAGGCCCAAATCTATATAAGAACAATTATTATGTATTACATATTGGTTGACATGTATGGAGGAAAAAAGGAACAATTCGAACTCAAAGTATGAATCAGGACAAAAATGACGTACTTGTAGGGCATACGCACATCCGCATATGTTGTATGATTTGGGGTACTGGCCAGTCGTCCTTTCCCCCCGAATAATGTTAGACGCAGTGTTAACCCCATTCTTCAAATAATCATACCACACACTACCCCAGGGGTAGTTATTAAAATATTTTAAGTCATCAACCATGTCGATAGACGTATCAACACAGTTATTCTTTTGCGGAGATCCTACCAATAGACTCTCAACGCAAATTATTAGAGTCAGCTTCACCGCGTCCATATGTTTGTCTTTATCGGAGAGTGACAAATGGGCTTCTTTCAGTTTTTATTTACTAACACCCCCTGCTCTCAGGTAGGTCTCCCTAATGCCTTTTCCTACCTCTGCTCTTTCGACCTCGGCACGACCGCCACCATTATGTTAAGTGGTGGTCCAAACTTAAGACCCATTATTAGTGTAAAATTGAGCTCTGTAAATCTTATCTTAATGCCCTGAACATCGAATTTCAGATCACCAACATGCCTTTGCATCAGGCAATGTATGATCTGAGACTGTGTCGTCCACTCGGCCAGTGGAAAGTCTAGCAGAAATCCAAAACAGGTGTCTCTAAATAGTTTCTTTCTATCGGGTTTCTTCTCCATATCTTCAACCAAGACTTTCAGAAAATGAACGGAGCACTTGGGAGAGACCTGTGCCTTTTTAAAGTCTAAGCATGTGGTCATGGTTGGCTTGTTTCGACCTGCATTCCAATATGGTCGTGGATTATTAATTAATATAAAGTAGGATGGTCTTGTAAAATCTAACATGGGTCGTAATTGTACTACACAGTGGATCGGGATTGAAATCCACGAAGGGTCGTGTTTATAATGAGTTTTAAAGGAATGTGGTTATCATGCTGCACGGTTCGTTGTTGTCATCTACGCTGGATCGTGGTTGACAGTCGTGCTACAGGGTTCGTTGATGTCATCTATGTGCCTGTCACCAACAATCCATTAGGCAAACTAACCACGATCACAACAATGATCGTGGTTGTCGTCTACATTGAATCGTGGTTCACAGGCACGACCCATAGAAGATGTGATCCACGATCCAGTTCAACTGTCATTGACGACCCACTATGCAACAAACAATGATCATAACTATAATTGTGGTTGTCAAGCCATACATATCGCTGATGTCATCTGCATTGAGTCGTGGTTCACAGCAACGACCCACATAACACGTGGGCCACGATACACTGACCCTGTCAACCACGATCCATTCGGCATATCAACACCGATCACAACAACGATCATGATTGTCATGTTATACATATCGTTATATTCATATACATTGGGTCGTGGTTCACAACCATGACCCACATAACATAATCACAACCATACACCGTCCCTATCAACCATTACCTTGCTTTGCCATTTATATTGAGCTGCACTGAACTTGTAAATGTGCTTGCTGAGTGGTGATGGAGGGGCTCAGTGAAGAAGATTCAAAACCAATATAAAAAAGAAAAGGGTTATGAATAAAAAGTGATGGGGTCCCAAAGAAGAAGCTCCAATATATAGTCGGTGTTCCGTATGGGGACAAGCAGTTGAAGTTCTGTGTTTAGAATCGTAAGCGTTCGTAAAAGCGTCCGTTGATGTTCTACGTCTGGAATCGTAAGCGTCCGTAAAAGCGTCTGTTGATGTTCTGCGTTTGGAATCATAAGCGTCCGTTGATGGTCTGCATTTGGAATGGAATCATAAGCATTGGTAAAAGCGTCCGTTGATGTCTATATTTGGAATGGAATCGTAAGCATCGATAAAAGCGTCTGTTGATGTTCTGCATTTGGAATCGTAAGCGTCCGTTAAAGCGTCCGTTGATGTTCTGCATTTGGAATGGAATCGTAAGCATCCATAAAAGTGTCCATTGATGTTCTGCGTTTGGAATGTAATCGTATGCGTCCGTAAAAGCGTCCATAAGTGTCCAAGTTATAGTCGGTGTTCCGTAAGTCACATCGAAGTGCCTTTTCTCTGATCCACACCGTCTATTTAATTTGTAACATCAAGAAACCTAAAGAATGGTCAAAATATTTGAATCCAATGGACCACAACAGTTCAACAAATAGTTTCAGTAAAAGCCCATAATTTGTCATCTTTATGCAGTGTGGACCACTGATGGCTCGATACGTGTCAGTAAAAAATTGTTCGAATGAATCCATCATCCATAAACGATTCCAACGGATTAGATTCGATTTATGATGGGCCCATAGACTTGAACCGGATGATCCACGATAGATGTTCTACGTTTAGAATCATAAGTGAACTTTCTACCTTTAGCACGACATATTAATTCCATACAAACAAAGATATATGGGGTCCACAATGATATATATATAAATGTCATCTAAACTGACCATCATATGTAATGTACGTATATAAAGGCATATCATAAAAATGATAAGTTTTATTAGGTGGATGTACGGCCCACGTAGTTCTCGACACCTTCTAACCGTTAATTTTGGTGTGATCAACTACGCGATATATATACAATAACAACCACGATATATATCGTCATATCAACTACGACCCATCGAACATTAACACCATAACCTATATAACATTATAACCATGATACAGAGTTGTGGGCCAGAGACTTGGGCTTCAAACTGGATATGGTGAGGGCTTTCCTTGTCACAACTTGATCAAAGTCATCCCTACCTTGCACAATGACAACCACGACACTTCGTAGATGACAACCACGATCCTTCACGTTGTCAATACATGATCGAGGCAAAGGATCGTTGTTGACTCTTTCTATTTTTTTTATCATGGTTTTCATGTAAAATGGATTATGGTTGTTATGATATATGGATCGTAGGTTGTCAAAGTTACATAAATCGTGGTATCGGTTGCTATGGGTCGTGGTCTTCATGTTTTATGGATCGTTGTTATCGTATTTTACGGATCGTTGTTGTCATGTTATATGGATCGTGGTTTTCATGTTTTATGGATCATTGTTGTCATGTTATATGGATCGCTATTGTCATGTTACAAAATATCGAGTTCGTTTGCCTGGGAACCAGAATAGGACATTTCGCATCGGACTAGAATATGGATCGTGGTTGTAATATTGTATAGGTCATGATTATTATAAAATATGGTTCGTGGTTGATGTGAAGCATTGATCGTAGTTGTCATTTGATATGGATTCGTGGTTGTCATGTTATACGGGTCGTGGTTGTCGTGTTGCATGGATCGTGGTTGACGATTCGAATGCGTCGTGGTTGTCATATTTGTATTGGATCATGGTTGTCATCCGTACCGGATCGTTGTTGGCAACCACGGCACTGAGTAAAGCACAACTGATTATCATGACAACCACGATCCATATATCACGAAAACCACGACTTATGTTATGTACACTATTCTGATCATTGAGTTCGTGGTTCATATGCATAAATGCTCTTGATTATCGTCCACATTGGGTCGTGTTTGTCATGATACATGGGTCCCCACTGTCATTGTATATGGGTAAGGGTTGTGAGGTTGTATAGGTCGTAGTTGTCATAATACATGGACCCTGACTGGAATGATATGTGGGTCGTTGTTGTCGTGTGTTATGGGTCGTGGTATACATGAATCATTGGTCGTATTTGATAAGGGACGTGGCTATAATGTTAAATGGGTAATGGTCACAGTTGTAATAGATCGTGGTTGTCGTCCTTGTTGATCCGGCGCTGACAACCACAACCTAATGAGAAAGACGACCCATATAACATTTCAATCACGATCGTGTTGTCATGACAACCACTTAAGTTCACGTTTTCCTATATAGGTCGTGGTTCAAATGTACAATGGATCGTGGCTAGCATACACATTGGAAAGTGGTTAACATGCACCATAGTTAATGGATCAATAAATAATAAGTGTATATATATATATATATATATAATATATATATATATATATATATTACAGTTCACATTACATTATCACAAGCAATAAAAAAAAATAAGTCATCACCAGCCTCGGCCACATCCTCAGCCAGCAAGGACGAAGGTGCATCGACGCCGATTGTGACCTATTCGTTTGCATCTCGAGCATCTGGGTGTTGGCCTCTCTTTTTGCTGGGATGTAATTCGAACCTTTTTAGGTCTCCCATTAGATCTTCTAATTTCTGGAGGCTTCATATTCTCACATAAAACCTTCACTTCGTCTAAAATGTCCCGTTGTGTCTTGTGAAGCACTATGTAAACTAACCACACGTACACTTCATTTCTCTTAGATTCACTACATCGGTCATTCCCTGTGCGGTGATGTACTTCCGAGTTGCATCACTGTACACAACTTTAATTATCAAATCGAATTCAACCGACGCAGTCTTCGTAATCTTGAGGTAATGAAGTACACTGGGTCGTAATCTCATGATAATGAACACAGTGAATCGTGGTTGTCATACACGCTAGGTCATGGTAATGAATCACACTGGGTCGTAGTTGTATCCAGTGTCATATCCCTGACGAGCACGACCCATAACAGCTGACAACCACGGACGTGACAAGTTGCATCCACGATCCAAATACCGTCACAAACATGATGTCGTGGTTGTCTACCATCCAATGGTAGAGGTTTGATCAAGGTGTGCCCTACAGATTGGTTTGTTTCGCGTGACCACCAAAGAACCCTCGACTTCTCGACTCTGTCCTTCCTTTACCTTGGCAAATGCCTACCAACAGTTGAAACAAAATAAAATACAAACTTCTTAGTGGAAGAGGCTTTCAGACGAGCGAAACGACAAGGAGAAACAACATCGCTCTCTGGCTGCTGGTCTCTGGATCTTGGCTTCTCTAGGAACACAAAAGAAGAGGAAGGAGAGGGTCTTTCAAATGTACATAAGTGCGACATTTGCTCCTTCCGAAGCTCGTGATGCAGGTGATCGATGGTCTGTGGGCCCCACCATGATTTATGTGCTTCGTCCAGGCCGTTCATCCAGTTTAAAATATCATTTTATGGCTTGAACCGAAAAATGAGAGTGATATAACTCTCCAATGGACCACACTGTGGAGAAATTATTATTATTGGATATCCACCATTAAACTCCTCTTAGGGCCCACCGTGATTGGATTATGCTCGTTTTCGGTCTCCTACCATAAAATTATCTGGAGAAATATATGGACGGCATGGATTAAACACATACGTGGTAGTGGGGCCCACAGAGCGCCGAGCACCGGCCATTAGCCGGTGTCCCGGGGAGTAGCCGATCCGTCCGTTTATCAAGGGTTGCGACAACGGGTGACTTCCGCTTCACTCCAATACCGTACAAGTCCTGAACCAAGGTCAGAGGCATTTTCGTCCAAAACAATCTCCAGAAGTTGTCAGAAGACCCTTTAGGGAATATATGGAGTGTCGTAGCGTTCGAGATAATTTGCCCAAACTTCGAGGCAAGTACGGTCAATTTCCATAAGTAAAATATACCTGATAATCATGCACATCACCCCATTTAAGTCATTATGCCTAAAAGTCATAATAATCCATGATTTAGGTAGGTCACTCGAAGGCAAGCAGTTGGGAGAGGTATACCCACCCTTACCTTTTAGGAACCATCGTAATGATTATATAAAATTCGCTACAACTGTTAGACGCAATGTTAAAATATAAGCCTTCATAAGAAACAAAGCTTAACCTTATTCAAATAAGCCACATGCAAGGAAACAATCTTAATAGTGATCGTTACACCTAAATCATAGACTAAGCTTATTTTTTATCCCTAAGGCTAAAACGAGATCACACCATGCCAGTAAAGTGGATTTTACAATATCATGCTGAGCCATGTCTTAGAATGTTTTAGGCATGGATTGGTTATGTAACGACTGAGATAGGGGAGTAAATTAAGTTGACTTCAAGAATTGGTAATTACACCGTAATGCTTGAGTGAAATTGGCCCTGATCACCCAATGTGTCACTCCATTTTATTCATAGAACCTAAAAATTAGCCTGGTCTGTAATTCATGTTAGCCATATGAAGAGAAATAGTTAAGAGAAGAACATCTCTTATACTATTTCCAATTGTATGATCCACTTGAATTGTAGACCAAGATGATTTTTGGACCATATTATTAAAATGAAATGACGCACTTAGTATTAAGCGGGACAGATTTTACATAAACGTTATGGCGGGCCATGTCTTAAAAATTTTTAGTCTAGATGAAGTAAAAACTTTCCCGTGAAGATGGTAAAATTTTAATTCCAAGAATTAGTGGGCTCAATCACTATATTTAAGTGAAATCTCACTAGCTGTATCATCCTATTTTAATCGTAGGGCTCAAAAATCAAATTAACTTGTGATCTGAAGCTAGAGCTGGGCATCAGTTCTGGTCGGACCGAATTTGGCTTAACCCAATCAGATCCGAAATTTTAATATACTAATCCGAAATCGATCAGATCTGAGGCCGAGTCCGAGTCACCTGACTCGGACAGATTCGATGCCACATTTACTTGACCCAATTCGAGTCTGACTCGGTCAGAAAAACCGAGTCGGATCGGGTTGGGCATTATTCGAATTATTTGATATGGTGTGGCCCAATTCAATCTTCAATATATCATAATTTTTTATTCAACGCCTAAAACAATATATCAAGATGGATGAATGGTTTAGATAACATATATACATCAAGGTGGGCCTCCATGAGATATCTCATTTGAGCAGTTCGTACACGCGTACGAAAATAGAGGCACATCTGCCGCTAGCGCCTGCAGTGCTACTGCTACCTATGTTGTCACATTGGCAGGCTATGAAGTAACATCATCAAATTCTGTGGGCCCCACTACACTCTATGTGTTATATCCACACCGCCCATCAATTTTGAGATATCATTTTAGGGCATGAGTCAAATAATAATGTAAATAAAAATTTGTAGTGGACATCACAGAAAATAGTGGGGAGAGTGATTCCCACCGTTAAAACTATCCTAAGGCCCACCATAACGTTTATTTGAAATCCAACCTGTTCAAAATTTGTAAAATACAAAAATAAGGGAAAATATAAATACCAGGTAGATCTAAAACTTTTGTAGTCCTTAAAAGCTTTTAATGGTGGGCGTCACTGTCCATAAAGATTTTTATGCTGGGGTCCACTGCAGCTTTGGATTTAATTTATTCTTTGAATATTGCCCCTGAAATGATATCTCCAAATGGATGGATGGTTGGATACAAAACATACATCATGGTGGGGCCCAAGGAACTTGGTTATATCACTTTAATAAATACTCTCCAACCTACCGTATTGACGTGCAAAGCACGTAATTCAAAAATCGGGCTGTTGCAGGCCAATTGACGTGCCGTGCAAGTTACTCGTAGCGAGTGAACGCTGCTAGGGCCTACCGTGAATGTATGTAGTGCATCCATTCATTCGTTTTTTCAGATTATATTAGCTGTTGAACTCAAAATTGACGAATATCCAAAGCCCAAGTGGACCACACCATAGGAAAAGGTAAAAATATTAATTTTCACTCCGGATCTGACCGGGTCGGTTCTGTCCGGATCTATTCGAATCGGGTTTCGGATCGGAACGGTCCGGATTAGCCATTACTCGATCTAGATTCGAAAACTAGTTGGATCTAAATGATCCTACCCGATCCTCACCGATCCAAGCCGTCGGTTCTGTTCGGAACGGGTCGGATCGGGTCTGGTCGAGTCGGATCCACCGGATCGGGTAAAAAATGCCCACCTATATCTGAAGCCATTTAAAGAAAGATGACTCTTATATTGTTTCCAATCATGTGGTCCACCTGAATCACTAAAATGAACTGATGCAAAACCTACATTTTAGTCGTAATACTAAAATGAACGGATGCACATATAATTTAGATAGATTTAACATGCTAGAATTGATAAAATATGAATTATAAATGGTAGATTGTTAGATGCGAATTTTGAATTCACATGAAATTCGTTTACATGCTACTTAAATGCTAGTGAGAATTTTAATTCATATGAATTTTATAGAAATTGTTATTTGAATAATAATCGGTATGAACATGCTGACAAATAATCCTTGTCCATCCACACCGAGAGAGGCGAGGACAAAGCTGAATGGAATGAGGAAAAATGATATCATGCAGGGCCACGTAGCACGTGTACCTCGTGGAGAGGAAACGGAGGACGTACTAAGAGAAAGTAACGTTACTCTTGCAGACCAGCACAACTCATGCACATTCAAATATAACTTTACACATAGTGCATATACGGACGTAAATCACGTAATCAAAACATTTTGCGTGGAACCCATTATACGTGTTCCTATCCATTAATCAACCTAAAATAATAGTGGCAAATTATAAGCCGACAACTGTCCAAATTCCAGGCGTCCAACAGAATACCCACATCTCCTATAAGACCCAGGATACAGACGGTTTGGATTAAGTTTATGATCATCTATTACATAGCGGCAGTATGAAAGCGTATGGATGTACATAATCCCGCAGTGTATCGGATAAAAAATGGACAAACCAAGGGCTTGGGACGGTCACATCACATGGTAGGGGAGATGGTCATGCGTTTGGGAGCTTATGGCCCTTCAATGGCATAGCCCCAAACGACGTAGGCCCACGCGCAGCCCCACATGCCAGTTCTCATCGACTGTCGACACGTTACGTCCTCCCCTCCTCTTCGACATGTGGGAATCACACCTCGTTGGGGTGTGGAATCTTCACTTCCTCCCTCCCGCATATAAACCAAAACGAGTAGGAACCCATCTCAATCCCTCCCTCTCTCTCTCTCTCTCTCTCTCTCTCTCTCTCTCTCTCAAAGAACCATGCCTCAGGCCTTGCTTCGTCTCCCTAACAACCCACCATGCAAATTCCAGGCACCTGAATGCAGAATTCAGGCACCCAAATGCAAAATTCTCGTAAACCCATTTGAGAAAACGATCCAAAGAGATGTATGGAAGCAGCTACATCTCCGTCGGTCTGACGCTCTGCCGTCTTCACCATATTTAACTCCATTGCCTCTATCGTCTCCTTCGACGCCATCCAATCCTCAAATGAACCTGCTCCAGAGACTCGCTGCGTCGGCCTTAGACGCGGTCGAAGACGCCCTGATCGTGAAATTGGAGAAGCAGCACCCGCTTCCGAAGACAGTGGACCCCACAATACAGATCGCCGGTAATTTTTCTCCGGTGCCAGAGTCGCCTGTCAAGCACAACCTCGAAGTCGTGAACCGTATACCACCAGGCTTGCGCGGCGTGTACGTGCGCAACGGTGCCAACCCCATGTTCACGCCCTCCGGTGGGCACCACCTCTTCGACGGTGATGGCATGATACACGCTGTCAGCTTGAACGGCGGCGATAAGACCAGCTACAGCTGCCGGTTCACACGCACGAACCGCCTCGTGCATGAAGAGGCAATGGGGCGGGCTGTCTTCCCGAAGCCGATCGGGGAGCTGCATGGCCACTCCGGAATTGTGCGGCTCGCACTGTTTTACGCACGTGCAGCGGCGGGTCTCGTCGATGTCCGCCACGGCACGGGTGTGGCGAATGCGGGCCTCGTCTACTTCAACGGCCGGCTCCTCGCCATGTCCGAGGACGACCTCCCTTACCATGTCCAGATCACTCCCAGTTGCGACCTCAAGACAGCTGGACGGTTCGATTTCTCTGGTCAGCTCAAATCACCAATGATCGCACACCCGAAGGTGGACCCGACAACGAACGAGCTATTCGCTTTGAGCTACGACGTGGTGAAGAGCCCTTATCTCAAGTACTTCTCTTTCGACAGCCGTGGAAGGAAATCCCCTGACGTCGCCATCTCTCTCGATCAACCGACGATGATCCACGACTTCGCCATTACAGAGAATTCAGTAGTCATACCCGACCATCAGATCGTATTCAAGCTCTCGGAGATGATCCGAGGCGGTTCACCGGTGATGTATGATCCGAAAAAGACGTCCCGGTTCGGCGTCTTGCCAAAGTACGATGTCAACGAATCGAGAATTCGGTGGGTCGACGTTCCGGACTGCTTTTGCTTCCACCTCTGGAATGCATGGGAGGAGTTCGCAAGCAATGGCGACGAAGTGGTAGTCGTGATCGGCTCGTGCATGTCGCCGCCCGACTCTATCTTCTCCGAATCGGACGAGCCGCTGAAGAGCGTCTTGTCTGAAATCCAACTCAACCTGACAACAGGCGAGTCGAGCAGGAGGGAGATTGTGTCGGAGATGAACTTGGAAGCTGGACAGGTGAACAAGAACCTCTTGGGTCGGAAGACTCGGTTCGCATTCCTCGCCATTGCCGAGCCATGGCCGAGGTGTTCTGGAATGGCTAAAGTCGATCTTAGCACAGGAGAAGTGACCAAGTTCATGTACGGAGATGGGCGTTACGGAGGTGAGCCGACCTTTGTGCCGGCCGTGTCGGGCGTGGAAGACGAAGGGTACGTGCTGAGTTTCATGCATGATGAAAACTCGGACAAGTCAGAACTCGTTATCCTGAATGGGAGGAGCATGGAGAAAGAAGCGGCCGTGAAGCTGCCTACTAGGGTGCCGTACGGTTTTCATGGGACGTTCGTGAGCTCTGAGAACTTAGGGAGGCAGAAGTTTGGACATTAGGCATGAAAATTGAGAAAATTACAGTTTTCTTTCGTTTCTTTTAGTTTCGTTTGTAGAAACAGGGAGAGATGGAAGGTCCCTTTGGTAATTTTTGTATAAATTCTGAAAATTTAAATAGATATACATAACGTATATTGAGAAGTTTGATTGAGTTCCGAGTCGGAAGACTCGTTAACCAGAGGTAGTTTCTAGTTTGAGAGGGCTGGTCCACCCAAAAGAAAAAGTACATGGGTTGCGTAGGACTATTCAACCAAAGTAACTCCAGGTCCTCGCAAGGTGGGACCCACCTGAGGAAAAGGGTACAGATTACCCAAAAAGCGCATTGGATGTGTTTGTCTTTTCTTGTCGCTTGCTTGGTTGGTCCTTTAATCTGCCACGTAAGAGAGGTAGTTGTGAAAAGTGCTCAGTGGGTGTCATCCTTACCGTGTGGAGTCCACCTTGATTTTTTTTTTTATCCACGCCGTCCATCAGTTTTTCTAAATCATTATAGGACGTGGTACCAAAATTCAAGCAGATCCAAATCTCAGGTAGACCACACAACTGTAAACGCTGTGAATGACCATTGAAAGCTTTTTGTAGGCCACAAAAGTTTTGGATCAAGCTTATCTTTTCATTTACCCCTCATCCTGGTCTGGTTGACCGGATGGAAAATACACATTACTGATATTCTTACGGTAGAACTTGGAAGTTTTTAATGGTGGGCGTTCAATCACCACTGTTTCCCATGGTAATGGTCCACAAGAGATTTGGATCTGCTTAATGTTTGTAACTAAAATGGGCTCTGAAAAATCAGATGGACGGCGTGGATGTACAACACATCATCAAGGTGGGCCCATGGCAAGGGTAACACTCACTAACGTGTTACGCGGGTAACACTTAATCCGCTCCCCTGGTGACTCTGCCACTAGGGATATCCCTGATGTTAGGCTACGTGGAATCCACACGCCGTCCATCCATTTTTAGCGCTCATTAATAGGCATTAATCCAAAATTTAAGAACAACCAACGCTCAAATGGACCACAGGAAACATTGGTATTTGAACGGCCACTGTTAAAGACTTATTGCAGGCCGCAAAAGTTTTGGATCATGATGATATTTGAGTTATCCACGCCGTCCATCCAATTTTTCCTTCGGTGTTGTCTGCTTGAGCTTTAGATCTGCTTCAACTTCAATTTCATTTTTCTTATGCTCTTAAAATAAGCTGGTAAAACGAAAGTTAGCAAGATAGCTTGCTATAAAACATATGCATCAAAGTGGACCCCACAGCGCGTGGTCGCTTGGGAATCGGAAGCGGATTGGCTAGTGTACCTCTAAACCATCTATATAGCTGATGTATTTACGTTAGCAAGTTCTTTGAGTCTGATCATGAGGTATGTGTTATATCCAAACCGTCCATCCATTTTGCGAGCTTGTCTTAAGGCTTGAGACAAAAAATAAGACTGATCTAACTATCAAGTGGACCACACTTCAAAAACGCAATGGGGGGAGTGAACGTCTGCAATGGGGGGGAGTGAACGTCTACTATGAAACCCTTCTTGTTTTTCCTCTTAATTTAGGTCTTTATGACCTCGTGAAGGCTACGAATGGTTTAAGGTTGAAAATCATTATCTCCGCTGCTATTTGTGGGGTGGTCCAGATGATCTTTGGATATGATTTATTTTTTGCATAATGCTCTGAAATGATCTCTAAAAATATACGAACGGTTTAGACATAATAAATACATCACTGTGGGGCCCATAAAACTTTGATCTCCTTTGAACCGTGCTCGTATTCGCACGACACGTACCTACAGCAGCTATATAGCTGCTGATGTGTGGTACACTAGCCAATCCGCTTCCTCGGGAATCCGCTTCGAATAACCGCCAGCCTGTCGTGAGCGGACTAGGTCCAGCCTCGGCCTTACCCAAGACGGTCCGTCCCTTACTGTGGATCCCACCTTGATATATGTATTCTATATCCACGCCGTCCATTCGTTTTTCTAGATACTTTTAGGTTACGAGTACAAAAATGAACAAGATCCAAGAGACAAGTGGACCTTACTTTGGTAAACAGTTGTTATTCAGCAGTCACCGTTAAAAACTTACTAGGACCTACCGTAATATTTCTTTAATGTTTGTTTTCCATCCAACCGGTCGATAATGTCACATTCAGCTTCATAGGATCTGATGCATGTTGTATCTCACACCATGTAGATAGTAGTGGTCACATCTCTTCTTCCTATGCAGAGTAAGGAGCCCAATTGGTGGAAGGATGGTTAAAGATAAATAATTATAAATTAATTAATTTAAATATATATATAAAAAAAAAAAAAAAGAATTATTAAGAAGCTTATTTTCATGATTTCACCACTATGAGTGTAACCTCCTGAGAGTATACCATCCGAATAAGGGCAAGCACCCCAATTGAATTATCTTTGTTGACTATTTGAACAAGTGTATAAAAGGTCTCATAAAATGTTCTAGATAAATTTTTAAGTATACCAATAATTGGTGAATAGTTGTCATTATATTATAGTTACATGTGATCTACTGTAATTTTCGCTATAATTTTATTTTATATTTTGGAGAGAAATTAACACTGAAAAATGATAATGATTAAATTAACTTCAAGAACTCCATAGGGGAGTGGCTGCCACACATGCATCACACATGCATGAGATTTGAACCACTCATCTTTAATCACAATGTCGGAATTTTCTCTATCTGTCCTATCATAATCATTGAACGTCTTCCATTCATAGGCTAGTATTATCTAACCATCGTAACGTTTGGGGTGTAGCTGTCCATTATTTGGCACCAGATGAACGCTTTGGATTTTGTAATTGTGTGCACACGGATATTCTTGTCAATACTAACTAGGAAATCTTTATAAATGTGATGTGTTCATGAAATCAATCATGGTTATCATGTTGATCATCAATGTTAAGTGGTTGTACACGAGGAAAAAAAATAATCATGATTTAGACATTCTAATTGCATGTTATTCATTAGCCTATATGTATCGATCACTATAGCATTGAATTATGCATTCACCCCTCTTTTGCATGCTGAGAGATACATATCAATGTTGTAAGTACAATTTAAAGCTATCCTAACCAACAAATAAAATTAAAGTTGCTTTTAATTCATTACAGATGTTCATTAAATTGTACTTTTTATTTTTACAAATTTTATTAGGTTATTTGAGAAGTTGGAGTAAACTGAAGACGGTTTACCTGTCCACCTTCGAACCCCATGCCAATCGGCCACGATCCCCCTCCGAACCCCCCATGCCAATCCCATGCAATCGGCCACGATCCCCCTCCGAACCCCCCATGCCAATCGGCCATGATACCATTGCCCTCCAAGAATCACCCACGCGCCACCAAGAACCAATGGACAGCTAAGAGCACCCATGGGCCACCAAGAGCTACCATGTGCACCCAACCACCCGCAATCTTTGTTCAGGTGATTTAAGATGCGGTTGGCACGTCAAGAACCTGCTGCATCTGCACCCTCCAAGGAACTGATATTGAAATGCTCTCTTTTTTTATATATATTTTTTTTTTTTTCCAAAGGAAGGCCTCTGGTATTTTGTTTGTGAGTAAATATAGGCGGGTGGGACCTTTGGAATTCAGATGGGCCCTACACATGGGCAGACATCATGTCAAAGAATGTTCTGTTTTTTGCCCCATCTGCAAAAATATGAAATCTTGGTTCAGTTGGTTTAAGATGTGGTCAGCACATCAAGAACCGAAACTCCAAGAACCGGATGTTTCACTTGTCCATGTTATTGTGGATGTTGGATGCTAGAACAGACAGTGGAAGGATTGTTAAAGAAAAAAAAAACAGCTAGAATTATTAGAAAGCTTATTTTCATCGTTCAAATCAATTATCTTTGTTGACTATTTGAGCAAGTGTATAAAAGGTCTCATAAAATGTTGGAGATAAATTTATAAATAGACCAATAATTGGTGATAGTTTTCATTATATTATCGTTACATGTGCTCGACTGTAATTCTCACTGATTAAATTAGCTTCTAGAACTCCACAGGGAGTGTCTGACACACATGCATGAGATTTGAACCTCTCATCTTTAATCACAATGTCAACCATTGATTGGAATTTTCTCTAGCTGTCCTATCATAACAGTTGAAAGTCTTCCATTCATAGGCTTGTATCATCTAATAATCATAATGTTTGGGGTGGGGCCGTCCATTATTTGGCACCAGATGAACGCTTTGGATTTTGTAATTGTGTGCCACATATGACATGGAAATTCTTGTCAGTACTAACGGGGAAATTTTTATATTGTGATGTGTTCATGAAATCAATGATGGTTATCGTGTTGATCATCAATGTTACGTGGTTGTTGCACGAAAGAAAAAAAAAAAATCCATAATTTAGACATTCTAATTGCATGTTTAAAAGAAATTTTATTCATTAGCCTATGTGTATCGATCACTACAGCATTGAAATATGCATTCACCCCTCTCTTTTGCATGCTGAAAAAAAAAAAAAAAAAAAAAACTTTTGTGGCCCATTAATGCTCAATCACTACTGTTTTCTAAGGTTGGCAGAAATGGATGTGCTTCATTTTTTGCCCTAAAATAATCTTACAAAACAGATGGACGGCATGGATATAGAATACATACATCAAACTGGCCCCACAGTAAGGACCGCACCTAATAGGCTCTCCAGAGCCTGTGAGGCCACTAGGTGGGCCATGTGCAGTTCGAGTGTGGACCCAGTTCTGCTTGCACGGTGGGCCAGTTCATTAAGCAGATTCGATCCTCCCACAGGAGCATATATTAGGAGTCCGGATCTAAGGGTGGGCGAGCTGCCTCATTGCTAGGACATATGTGTCATCAATCTACTTCATCTGACAACTACTGCACACGTAGCGTAAAAGCGTCTATATTTTAGGGTGAAAACCGCCCAGCCATGTTGAATTTTGGAGTGTTGGCTGCTTTATGAATGTTTCAGCCTGTTCACATGGGCTTATGTAGATTGTCGGTACGGTGTACTCACCCTGTAGAAGCACCGAAAACCATCAGGGCCCACCTACATGCTGTATGCATCTGCAAATAATGACCATCGCTTCAGCGGTGGGACCCACCTGTACCCTACTTGGAAACATGTGGGTCCCAATGCCCCAATTAATAATAAGAGCCTCCTGTGATTCCACCCACTTCAATGAAGCTACTAGGTCAGACTGCCGAAGCTATGAAAACTGAGCCACCGGCAGGCAAACCGGACCCACTAAGTAATACAAAGCTTTCATTAGGTGGACCCCACTTGAACGATTGGTTTGGATGTGACCATTGAATTATTTAGACCGAGTATACTGCTGTGCTTATAGTAGTTATGATGGTATATATTTGAATATATTATGTAAGGACAGTATTTCAAATAGTAATTGTGATGGGTTAAACTACTTTTGCCTTATTTTTTATAAATAAAATCTTAACTCTCACAAAATAAAAAATAAAAAAATTCCTCCCATCTTAGATTTTTAAAATAATAGTGTGTTTTATATATTCTCATCCTTTGACATGAAACATTGCTTTCCATTTAGGTATTTGAGTTAAATTAAATGTGAATCATATCCATAAGTCGTGCGTGGGATAATCATGTATTTTGTATTGTTATTTTATCTTTTTACTTTTTATTTACAATCAAAATATGATATTATTGTGTTTTTACTTTTTATTTACAGTCAAAATATGATATTATTGCAACGGAAGCCTTGGGTGAATGTATTAAATTAGATTTTCAACTTAGAAATTCAACATGTAATTTAGAGTAGGCGGTGGTTTCCCAATGGCTGCGCTCGAGGGACCCATGATCGTAATTTTACTTCATTGGGCCAACTGAAAATAGTGAAATAGAACAGCTATAAGATGGTAATAGGAAGGAAAGAAAAACATTGATACTCTAAAGATTGTGATGGATGATACGCAGGCACTTACAAATTGCACATGCTATAATTAATTCAACTTAAACTTTTCAAATTACAGTTGCTAATTTAGTTATATCGTGACCTAAAAATTACTGCTTATTTTGATTATCTGATTATCAGATGGGATGGTTAAGAATGAAAATATCCACTGGTTTTATTTCAACAAATGAGTGTCTATGAAACAGAGGCCGTCCAACGAAGAAATGAGGTTAAGGTTTTTCAATCAATCTGATCTTAGGACTTTGTCTTAGATAATATGAGGAATGAGGTTAAGGTTTTTCAATCAATCTGATTTTAGGACTTTGACTTAGAGAATATGAGTTGCACCAGCTTAGTATCATGGGCATTGCTGCCAGAGTATTAAATAACTACCCTTCAAAGAAATTCCAAGTTAGGCACATGCAATCCAAGGAAAAATGCAACAGAAAGCCTATGTTTCAACCCGAGCTTGAAAGATTGCTTTGCTTATGTTTGATCAATAAAAGTTGATTAAGCCAGCTTTTTAAATTGGGATTTTTACAATGAAATTCCTGAGGAATCTAAATATATGGGTGCTTTTGAGGGATGAAATTTAAATAATAATAATAATAATAATAATAATAATAATAATAATAATAAACCTCATTTATTTTTCTTTAAAAGGTAGTGAAAGTTGAGACTTGTTGAGCCCATATGTGTATAACATTCAGCCCATCCCACATATATACCCCCGATGGGTATAGCATGAACAAAACATTAGGGCCCATTGTATCAACGGATGGGCTACACTTCAATTGAGATATTTTCAGTGGTATATATTATTTTTTTATGTATGCCCACCTTAAGATTCGATCTGCCAAATTTTTTGTTTTCCTAATAATAATGTTGGTGTGCATATGTTGGTGAGGTTGTATCTAAGACACATGTTTCCATTCTCCACTTTGTTGTAAAGAAAAACTAAGGAAAGATAGCAATATAATTTTCTCTATGAAAAAGGATCTATTGAGACACTATTCCTGGTGGAATTTTGCAGTAAAAATCTGTTTTAAACATATGCCAATTGCGTTTTGCAGGAACTTCTTCAGTTCCTTTAAGGAGAAGTTAGGTGGAGTCTACCATCATGTTTGTGAGAACTTTACCATCGATCCATTTTGTCAGATCATGTTAGAACATGGATAAAAAATGATGCAGATTCAAAACTCAAGTGGGCTGCACCATAAGAAGAAGTGTGTAGGGAAATGCCTACTGTTGAAGCTTACCCGGTTTTACTGTGATGTATTTATGACATCCATACCATTCATAAGATCATTCCTACTGGGATGAACAGAAAACATGAAAATATTAGCCTAATCGAAAACTTCTATGGCTCTATCAATGAATCAATGGTGATCCTCACTGTTTCATGTCATGCGGCCCATTTGAGTTTTGGATCTGCCTCATTTTTTGACCTTTGTCCTAACATGATCCGGAAAAACGGATGGGCAAAGTTGATTTCTGCAGGTGTAGATCCCAGCCAGTCAGAAAGTGGGGCTCACATGAATATCCCTCATCTTGAAATCAACACCCACCCCGTTGGACATTGAAGAAATGGAAAAACTTCAATACTGTGGCAGAACCTGATGGACAAGACCCAGGCACTTTGAAATTGCATACTTTGAGGCAGAAGTAATTATAGTTTACCCGTTCAAATTCATGCATCATGAGCTAAAAATTGTGATTATTTGATTATCTAACTATAGGATCAGTGGATGTTTATAGGACAGTTATAAATGAAAAATATTAATGGTCTTACTTCAACAAACAAGCATTCACCGATCAAAGAATATTACTGTTGAGGCATTCTGATTTTTGGGAATTAAGGCGTTCTACAGCTTCATTGATTGAATTTTTACGGGCAAGTTGTGGATAATTATGGATACTCAAGCACTAAGTGTAAGGCTTCTATTAGGTGGGCAATACCTATTGTTAATTTTGATTTGACCGTTGGATTATTTAAAATGAGCGATTCGATAGGCCCTTCTATGGTCGTGATTGATATAAATAAGGTTGGGACAAGAAGTCTGAATCACGGTCCTATATACAGTCATTCAGATAGATATGGAAACTTATAATATGATAACTTTGGAGGAGAGAAGTGTGATGGGTAAGCTTTTCAATTCTTTTTTTATATGAATATAACGCTTGGTCTTCTCACCAACAGAGACCCTCCAAAAAAAAAAACTTTAATCACATTGAGAGATTTTTATAAGGGTGTAAGGTGTGAAAATTTTATCATCACCTCTCGGCAACATCACGGCATCAAGAATGCCTATACATTAAGATACGCATTTAAGATTTCAGTTATCAATTTCCATTATTGATGTATAAATGATCCGTTTATTCCATTATTCAGATTATACTTAAAATTTGTATCCACTATCATATGGAACATACATATTAAATTAATTTCGTTTAGGAAACACTCTAATGTGTTCAACACTGATTGGATTGTGGAAAAAGAAAAGAAAAAAAAAAAAAAGGAGGGGGGTTTCATTATTTGGTTCTTTGGATCTATTTGGGTGACAAATGAAATATTTGGATTGAAAATAGTAATCATTAGTTTATAGTTTAGTTCTTGGGCACAAATGATCAATAGAGAGAAATACGAGATTCTCACTTGTCAGCCAAACAAGACCTTCAAAATGAAGCATTTGTTTCAATAGTGCTCGTGGACTCTACAAGGAATCCATCATTCCTATGCTATATGATATGTGGCCCACATCTTTACACAAAATACATGGGATCTCCAATGTAAAAAGTGGGGCCCGTGGCTGGGTAATCCAAACCATCAATTGCCTCAAAATCTCCCTTGAGGCCTGTTCGTTACAATGTAAATACCTATAATCCTATGATAAAAGCATAATAATTACATCAATTTTCTGTTTGGAAAAAATGAACCACTCTAGCAAAACTCAACCTTAATTTATTATCAAAACTCTATGGGACCCTGTTGTGATGTGTGCATTATATCCTTGCGTCCATTCATTTTTTTCCAATCATTTTAGGGCATGAGTCTAAAAATGAGCAAATCCAAAGCTCTAAGCGGACCACAACAAAGAGAACAGTGGGTTTAGTGGTGACACCATTATTCCCACTGCTTCCTATGATGTGGTTCACTGGAGCTTTAGATTTGCCCCATTTTTAGGCTCATGCTTAAAATAACCTGGAAAAAAAAAAATGAATGAATGGCATGAATATAACACATACATCAAGGTGGGGCCCACATAGTATGCCTCATTTTCCAAGTCAAGACCTATCAGAAAGTGCAATACATTATACGCTGATAGTTATTGTGATCTAAGGGGGCCTTGAGGGATTGAATGGGAACATGGATTTTACTATAAATTTCTAGCTTTGGATTTCAAATCCTAAATATCAAATCTTGAATTTTTAATTGTGTTTAGCAGTTGGATTTTTAAAATCCTAGATTTTAAAAATTATGTTTAAAGTTAGAATTTTAATTATTAAAAATAAAATAAAATTATTTTATTTATATTCACAAAATGATGAATGTGATGAATTAAATAGCTTTGAATATTCTAACACCATATATATGCGCAACAAGTAAGATAATAACTATGTTGATCCCATTAGCCTAAAAATATGATAGTTTCAAGCTTTAAGTAGCCTATAGAACCAATGCACTAATTTTATCTGTGAAAAAAAAATAAAAAATAAAAATAAAAATAAAAATAAAAATAAAAATTCTCATAAGAATTTTTTAATGGTTGTCATTTTTCTATAGTAATTGCATAGGCTGTATATTGGTGGCATCTAATTTTTGTAATGTGAATCTAAGTCAAAATATGTAACCATGTAAGTTGAATAACTTAGATGAGAAAAATGTAGCCACAACAATTGAAAATGATATATGTTATGGGAAGATCCGAGCCTGCATAAGGTCCGAGGACAAAGTACCGAGCCGAGTCGACTAGCAGGATCAACATCTGAGGCCCGATCCGTCCGACCTGATATGAGCATTCCAGAGAGACGTAGCATCTAAAACACCTTCACCACAGGGCTGCAGGTCGGGGCAGTATCTGCAATCCGATCGGTCATAAAAACTGCATACTCAACACCTCACACGAGAACTATTCGCTCGTCAATTTCACCTACAACGAAACCTTCGCCTCGGAACCCCATTCGAGATATCGGCTCAGACCTACGTATCGTCCGAATTCAACAAAATATGCATCAAGACAACTGCACGGATAAATGACTTTTGGCTGAGCCGAGCCAAGTAGATATTAAAGTTTCGTTTGCCAAATGAGGAAACTGCCATAACCGGACATGGCCGAAAACTTCGTTTGTTTATACGCATTATGCGCTTAACGCGCTACACTATCTGCAGATTATGGGCAATATCTCCACGATTCAGGAATCCCCCTGATCGTGCCGAGATTGTCGGAGCTAGACCGCTCAACCATCAGGTATAAGTAGTCCATCACCCCATCGCCATAGGTACGCAATATCGAATGCTCTCCCACCACTCCATAACCAAGACCCAAATTCCTGTGTCCTGACTTAGGCATCGGAGGGTCTCCCGGCTTAGCCAGGGTCTCCTTTGCTCACTGTTGGTGTGCAAGTTTAAGGCTCGGTGACCTCTCGGAGTAGGCGAGACAAGGAGGAGAGATGACCAAATTTTAACGTCAACAATAAATAAATAAATAATATATATTATATATATATATATATATATATATTATATATATATATATATATATGTGGAAAGCAAGCCGATCCACACATACAGGTGTGTGGCCTACGTAATGAATAAATATATTGGGCCTGATTTTCTTTTTCGGTGAACATCCTGGTGTGGACCACCTTTTATATGGTTGGGATGTTCTATACGTGGTTGAACGAAAAACCGGTTGTATCGTAACTTTGGTGCAGCCGCTGGGTATGATCATTTATCTTGAACCGTATACTAATAGTGTATATTAAATATTTGCACTTTATTACTTATAAAAACTGTTTATTAGGTAAGTTAGATTGTCAACTGAAAGTATTCGTTTAAACTTCCAAATCATGTATGGATGTGGACACGTGTTGCAGTCTGGGAGAGTGAGTAATCCTACTCAGAAAGTGATATTCCCAATCCGAGGTGGCAGTGTGTTCGAGAATGTTGTATGGATGGACGTACATGTGTCACAAGGTCATTGGATTGAAATTAGCTGGCATAATAGAATAGATGTGTGCTTTCACTTTTTTTGGGGGGCCCACCAACCAACGGCTGTTGGGATTAGATGTTTTCTGGACGTTGGTAGTGCGCCTCCAAGTCAGCAGATTAGGTATGGGACCACCCGTTAGATTCGGTTATGATGTCTTCGACGACGTCATTCCGCGCGTCAGATAGGGGAATGGTTGCGCCACGTGGCATCCAAAAGGACTGCTCATCAACCAATGAGACTATGAGAGGTTGATTGTTTGTTTATTTGTTTAGGGACGTGGGGCCTAGCGTGATGTATGGGCCCACATAGCTTAGGAGTTGGGGAGGATCTCCGTCCATTTCAAAAGGTGAGAGAGCTCTCAACCCCATAGGTCTTGGTCGGGTTTACACTTGTAGTAAGCTACCAAATGTTTTCTTTAGATGGGATTTTAGATTCTTGCCAAAGATCTTAATTAAGGTGCGATATTTCCCACCAAACACGTCTAATCAAAGAGACTTGAAACAAAATTCATTGGTTTACGAAAGCAACTAGGGACAATTTAAGGAGATAAACACCATTGCACCTTCCATTTACCGAGTTATCCAATCCGTTGATCCAATGGCCCCAATCATGGGTGGACCATGCCCACCCACAGGGGAAGATCTTAACCGCGGATCCTCCTCTGAATACTGATTGTCAATCATTTCGCTTCCTATTAACCATGTATGAACATGCCAGCCAATGATTGAATGGTAAGAAAAAGCTCCTGGAGCATGGTACATCAAATAAAGATCAATGGTGGGACTGAATACACCTTCTTTTTCTTATTTTTTACAATAACTTTGTGCTCTGTAGCAGTATTGTAGAGAGCAAAAAGTGGTGAGAAGGGTGTCTATTCGTTGTTTGGGCGTAGATATCATACAATCATGGGATTATTGCATTTTGTCGATGATAATGTTTCTGCATTCATTCTTGTCAATAGCCCTTCATCACATTTATTAGTGTTCAGTATCATGTAGAACAAACCACCATTCATCATTAGGGACGCTAGCAGTATTTGCCCCCACGTGAGAGAGAACATTCCTTGAAGCAATCAACCAAAAAATAGCAGCCTGGTCCACTACATTTTTTCTCAGGTCTCCCCCCTAATGATCAGAACGGACTGAGATTTGAACCAGATCATGTTTGAGGAGCTGATTAGGTGCCGCCCAATATGGTGTGGCGCTTACTGTGGAGCCCACATTCATGTATATATTCTATATCTACAGCGTCCATCCATTTTTCCAAATTATTTTAGGGAATGGACCCAAAAATGAAAAAGATTCATAATCTCAGGTGGACCATACTATAGGAAACAGTAGTGATTGAATGCCCTACTATTAAAAACTTACTAGGGCCCACCATAAGGTCATCCAACCTGTTGGCAAGGTCATATAAACCTTCGAATCAGGTTAAATAAAAAATCTATAAAAAAAAAAAAAAAAAAGCAAATATCAGCTTGATCCAAAACTTATGTGACCCATCAATGGTCAATTACCACTATTTCCTATGGTATAGTCCTTCTGAGATTTGGATCTGCTTATTTTTGGGTTCGTGCCATAGAATGATTTGGCAAAACGGATGGATGATGTGGATATAAAATACATGCATCAAGGTGGGTCCCACGGTAAGGACTGCACCCAATCTGCTCCCTGTTTGGGTCAGTTTGGATACACGCGTTTGACACCTAAACGCTGCTTTTTAGTCTAAACACCTTTTGTGTTTTACATTTGAAACCTGTTTGCCGAAATTGGTTTTTGGAAAAGTTAATATGGACTTGCTTTTGCAGGAAAACCCTCTTTGCCTAAGATAAATCCAACGGCCCTTACCGTGGTCTCCCACCAGCTAAACGGCCTAAATCTCTCTAGCTGGGTGCCTTCGTCATAGTCATTGGGAACCGAAATAATGGTATTGCTGTTAAGTAGCAAATGGGCCAAGTTAAGCTGGGCTTTAGATGTCCAAGTACAGCCCCATGAGCTATGGAACTGAGTCGACCCCAGCCCAGCGCTTGAGCAGAGGAATTGTTTGCATTTGTCTGGGACCACAGGTCAAGCCAGGCCCACTTGTCAGGCCCTTGGACAGATGAGCTCCCAGCTCTGACCCAACTAATTTGGTCGGATCTGAGGCACCATAACCTAAAGAAGTGTGCATTTCAGTATTATTGAAATACACCAATTGGACAGGTGGCCTATCGACACCCCAAGCATATGTTATTCTGCAAATGCAGTGAAAGGGAAGGTGAATCATAAACGTCCATCTAGTGGCCCCCCATGATAATAACCAACAGTTTCATAAATTATTACACTGTTCTGGCCATCCATGCTCAGGGCCGAAAGATGGACAATTCCCAAATCACCACCTCCTTGTAAAAAGCAAGTTGGATGTTGTTCCAACCAATAACAAGCATGTCATGCTTGGCTGAGAAGCATAGCCAAGATAGCTCCATTGAACCATTTCCCTACACGTCCCTGATCACACACAACAATCCTACCCGTCGAATCATTTCACTACACGATCCTGATCACACCCAACAATTCTACCCATCCAACATGAAACCGCCCGTTTCATGCTGATTTGGGTCACCAGAAACAAAGGATAGATTTTTCCCATTTCTTTTTACTGAGCATTTTGCGCATTGAAGAGCAGTTGCAGCACACTGATCCAGTGATCTGGACCATCATGTGGTGGGTCCCGGTGGATGGGCCATGGCCAAATAACTTCACAGAGCATCCTGGCTGTTCAATTGATCATGTTTCCTTTTTCTGTCTTTTTTTCTAAGGAATGATGACAGTTGCCAATATTCATTTTCACTGTTCGTTCTGCGTCACCCATGGAACTTACATTCTTCCAGTGAGTTTGATCTTAACCATCCATCAAACAGTCTAAACCATATAAACATTGAGATTTCAGTAAGTTGTACTATGGTAATTCCCAAAAATGGCCCACGGGTTAAAGCAATCAGAAGGGGTACATGAAACTGGCAAGTCCCTGTGAAAGTATTATGTAAAAACATCATTATCATCATTTATAATACTCTTTTTGCCACATCTCCAGTGTGGCGCCCACTTGAATATATATCAAGTAATTGATATAGGAGATCAGGCCGGAAGAATAAATAAATCAAACGTCATTACCATCATCAATACATCCACCTGCCAGTATGCCCATATATCTTAAAACCAAATTCAAATCAAAATATCAGTTGCAAGTAACCCTTCAATGCATCACATTAAATAATGAACAGCTAAGACCAGATATTTCCATCATCAACACCCCAAATCATTTTTAAATATTAAAAAAAAAAACATATAATCAAGTTTTTATTATATCCACCCACTCTCAACTAAACAAACCACAGGAATGGTTGGATGAATAACGTCATTTTCCATAAACATCAACAGCCACCACTAGTTCATAAGTCTTTAACTTCTTCCCCATTTTTTCTTGATAATTCACCCATCACATGAAGGGGAAGCAGAAGAGCAGATTTAGCAGGCCAACTTACCTGTATGATTCAGCACGTTTGGGCTTGCTTTGGACGACCCCTTCAATCTTCTCCAGCACTTCAGGCGTCAGCAATGGAATGACGTCAATGGCCTTCATATTCTCTTGAATCTGCATTAAAACCATAACCTGTCTCAATACGGAAACATACACAGAAACCGGCTCCAGTGCTCCTCCCACAAGCTATGGGAGCCAGGTATGTAAAATCTGTGAAACCATGTCAACAAAGGTTTTCCTTTGATTTTCAGAGAAAAGACTTTACATTCCCAAAATCATGACACTGTTTTTTTTTTCTGGAAGAAACATTGACACAAATTTCATCCCACGAAAGAAACCTTGACATAAATCTTTACAATCTAAGGAATGAAAATCTTATAAGAGAGAGAAATGAAACTTACACATTTGAAAAAGGAAATGTTTCAAAAGGACAAAGGAAAAGGGCAAAACAGTTTCACGAGTTGAGTGAGGCTGAAGCTTGTGAAAGGCACCAAGCAAGCAAATGATGCAAGACAGGGGATCAGGGAATTTACTATGCTGCTCTAGCTAAGTAATGCCATAGACTGAGGATGTTTTAAACTAAGTTCTTGAGGGAAAATGCAACCAAGAAATTATAGTGTCACTCATTTTCAAGCTCTACATCTTACACAAACATTATCGTCTAAGCAGAGGTTTCAAAGTGCATGGGACATATTGGTTTGTTTAGACACAATTAGATTTTGGAAGTCTGATGTGGAGATTCTTCGTTCCACTCATCCTACCCATCCCTGGGCGATCTTTCTCCTGTGAAGGATATTTTCATGGCCACCTGCTTCTCCGGCCTAGATGCTGGACGTGTCTGGGTCTCTCCTTGCCGCCGGAGTTTAAGGGATTCTGAGATAGATGACTCGATCTGTTTGCTATCCAGTTTGCAGGCGTCAGTGCTCTCTCCTGGAGTTAACAATTCTGTGTGTTGGTGGCTGGACAAATTGGGTGTCTTCTCAGCACAATCCTCTTATCTAATCCTCTCTCAGTCCGACATTTATGGGTGTAGCCGTCACACGGGTCCTGTTTGGTTGTGCAGAGCCCCTCCGAAATTGCTACTTTTGCAAGGCTTGCTGGGAGAAATTGGATTCTCACTATTGATAACCTCCACAAATTTGATCCTGCCTAACGCTTGTCTTCTGTGCCTCAAAGACGGAGTCTGTCGATCATCTCTTCAGTCTTCATTCACAGTGCACCGTCGATAATCTGTCTACCCTTTATGAATGCATTCTGATTTTTAGAAATAAGCCTCCCCATGACTGACGATAGTCTGGTAGACAGGATTTTAGCCATAATTTTATAAGGGCCTCCAATGAGACTAATAGGCCTGAAGTCTGACAGAGATGAAGCACCAGAAACTTTGCGTATCAGCATAATGAAGGAGGCCCCGAGACTTTTCGAAAGTTTCCCCCTAGCATGAAACTCGAGCAGGAAGTCCATGATGTCTGATCTAATCGTGTCCCAGAAAACTTGAAAGAAAAGCATTGGAAATCCATCAGGACCTGGAGACTTGTCTCCCGTCAATGCAAAAATAGCAGCTTTAGTTTCTTCTTCAGAGAATGGAATCTCCAGCAGGTCAGCCTCCGATCTTTCAATGGCTGAGAATGCAATCCTGTCGAGATGAGGTCTGGCCCAACCTTCAGAAGAGAGAATGGTCCCAAAATGGTCAATCGGACAATCAGCAATCTCCTCTTTATCTTCGATCTGTCTTCCTTCAACAGTGATGCTCCGGATGGCATTGACACAAGCTTTCATATTCGCAATGTTATGGAAATATTTAGTATTTCTATCACCTTCTGCTAATCACTTCACTCTCGAAGTAACATTCCACGAGATTTCATCTTCCAAAGCTCTGGTTGATAAAGACTGAATGATTTGAATCCATCTGACGGAATCTCTTCGCCAACATTAGATACATCAATCTGCTGCAATTCTGCCAAAAGGGCCTCTGTTTCCTTCTCTCTTTTCAGAAGCTCTTTCTCCTTCCAACCTTTTATTTTATCTTTGAGGAGCTTGAGTTTGCACATCAGTCTATGTCCAACAAAACCTTCCACCTGGAACGAACCCCACCACTCCACGACTTGGAGCTGAAAACCTTCAATTTTCAGCCAAGCAGGATTAAATTTAAACGGCTTAGGACCCCAATTAACTTCTTCCATAGAGAACATGATCGGGCAATGATCTGATGTTGTTTTGGGGAGGGCAATCTAGCATACCGAGGGGAACGCCTCCAGCCACTCAGGAGATAGGAGAAACCTATCCAATCGCGACTGAATAGGCGATCTGCGACCGTTAGACCACGTGAAAGAAGCTCCAAACAGCGGCAGGTCAACCAGCTCCTGTGCTTGGATCCAATCAGAGAAGGCTTGCATAGCAAAAGATCTCCTTGGACTAGAGTGTTCTTCAGGGGAACGAACAACATTGAAGTCTCCAACGATACAACAAGGACCTGGAAATGACTGTCTAGACGTAGTCAGTTCATTCCAAAAGGAAGACCTGAAAGAGTTGTCATTAGGACCATAGACAGCAACAATTTTACAACAAAAGTTAGAAGACTTAGCTTGAAGAATGACTGAAACAGAGAAGGCCCCAATGAAAGAGAACTGCAAATCCCAATTAAAGGATTTCCAAGCGATGATTATTCCTCCCGAAGAACCCACAGCGTCCAAGGTAACACGGCTGACATCTTTATCTCGCCAAATCGACGCCAAGAGTCTATCAGAGAATTGAGGAACTTAGTTTCCTGAAGACAGACGATATCCGGGTTCTTTCTCCTGATGGAATCCTTAATTAGCCCCCGCTTTTGCTTGGACCCAATCCCCCTTACGTTCCAAGAGAGAATGTTCATTGGGGAGCATATCTGCCCCGGGCTCCCTTTCGTCCACAACAAGCCATGGATGTAGACGCTACTTCTGGACTTGGTTGGAGACTTAACAGCTCTCTGTTGCTGGAGGAATGCACAACTACTTTGGATGGAGTTCTGGGAGGAGAGAGGGATCCTCCTCGATTTTCGATGAAGTGGAATAGACCAGTATAATCTTTGGTTCTATTCCCGAACGATAATCTGAGGGATCTGCCCACGTATCCGACCGCATCCCTAATCCATCTCTTGTTTTGGATTTCATCGAAGATTTCCTCTCTGCTCTTCCCTTCGGAATTAACCTTAGATTTGCCTTTGCTGATGATGAGAAAGCGATGAGATATTATCCTGATGCTGATGAGGGAATTCAGAGCACACCTGCAAAGGTTTAGCAACTAACACTTCACTAGAAGAATTCTCCTCGAATAAAGTGATTGGGCCCATATCAGTCCAATCTTTGGCCAAGGAAGATGAATCGGCTGGGGATGTAGGGCTGGAAAGCGGGCTCTGAGATTCAAACAACAGGCTTGCTAAATCATCCCCTATAGATGAGACGTCTCCCAAGGTATCAGGGGGTGAAACCGAAGAGGAGGGGGGGCGGGGAGTTTGGGGAGGACTGGTATATGAGGGGGGGAATGTTTGGGAGATGGGTTAATGGGAACAGGCTCAAAAATGTTAAACGGGCCCCATTTACAAGGCGAGAGTTGGACCCAGGTCGATATCGGACCCGCTTCAAAGGATCCGAATTCGATTAGCGATGTAGGTCTCGGGGGGGACGCACGATCATCCAAGTGGACGGCTCTGATGGCATCAGCAGCTTTGTCAGACGGCACATGGCTGGATATAGAAGACGCCTCCCTCATTAATGCAGGAAGGAAACCATGACTTACGTGGCTGCTCCAGCGAGTTTTGGACTAACGGGCGTCTCTCCAAACGAGGAGAGGACACAGAAGGGTTGCCACGTGGAGAGCTCTCCAAGACACTTGGTCCCTTAGCGCCAAAGCGAAAGATTGCATCAGGCTTTCGAGACACAGGCTCGACGGAGAGACAGCCACGTGTAGCATATGGACAGCGTTCGAAGGGACAATGAAAGATGGCTACAAACGTTACCGCCCCTTGTTCATCCGGAAGTCGACGGGAGAAAGGAAGATGTGCTCCTTCATCTAACCTCATCTCCTGGACAGAGGTCTGGTTAGCTGGTTCTCTAGTACTCCAGACGTCTCCCCATCTTGGTTGAGCAGCATCAGGATTTTCCTTCTGGACCGGAAGCAGAATAGTCCTATCGTCAACCTTCACCGAAACGTGGGAAGGCAAGGGGATACCTTTCTTCCTCCTCACCCTGCCTCTAATGACCCCAACCTCGACCCCTAATTTAGTCTTGGGGTCCATTTCCAAAAGAAAACTCAGGGATGAAGCAGCCGATATTAAGAACTCATCAAACCAACATTCCAATGGAATATCCCAAATAAGAACCCAGATATTTTCTTTACCAAAGATGGATAACTCTTCCCATGGCAGAATCTTAGACATCAGACTTGAGGCACTCAAATGACCCTCCATCGATAACATCTCTGGGTTAAGGCCCGCACTCACCCTAACCCACAGGGTATTAAAACCTAGTGGTTTAAACTCAGATTTCCCGAGTTGGATCCCAATACAGTCGAAGACCCAGTCCCTAACCGACGCAATGGAAGCACCCTCTTTTGTAATAAGAACCACCGACTTGGCCAGATCGGCTCTGTTTTTGTCAAAAATTCCCCAATCGACGATGACGGAGGCTTCCGAGAAATCAACTTTCTCATCTCTATGCGCAAGGGGTACACGGAGCCCTAGCCATCTCCTCCAAGACAGAAGCGAATGGAGAATTGAGCGAGGGAGAGGTGACACCAATAAGAAGGGCATCTTTAAACAATTGTTGTACTGAAACTCTTGGTGGATCGCAAGCAGGGAGATGTTCTGACCTTGGTTGATGGGGATGAACGGCTGTAGGGATGAGAGATTTAAACTGACCCTTTCTTAGAGACCTGGACTTAGCAGAAAGCGTTTCTAGACCAAAATGCGCTCTTTGAACCAATATTTTGTTGCCTCCAAATCTTACACCATGGAGCATACCGACTGCTCTAGCCAACTCAGCTTCACTACCCATGCAAACAAGAGCGAAGCCACAATAAAACCCACTCGATTTATCTCTAGGCATCACAACATCCATCACGACCCCCGCCCTTCCAAAATACCTTCTCAATGTTAATCGAGAACCACCCTTGAGGATAACCTTTAACATATAAGGTAGGGTAGAAGGCGTATTTCCGACGTCCAATATCCACTAGGCCCCTCTTACTTCTTCTGGACTGAACCTGAATCCATTCCCCATCTTCTGCTCCACTAACTGCCCCTCGAGGATCATCCACTTTGTTTTTTCCTTTCTCTATTGCAGTGAACTTATCCTTTCCGGTTATCCTAACACTTTTATCGTTCACAAAATCAATCGTGGGCAACGATGAGTGCATATCGTCCGACGTCACAGAACACTCGCGGCAGTCGTCTTTGATAACGCAGTCAGCTCTCCATCATCTTCATCGTCGTCACAGTCGTCGTAGTCGCAGTCGTCGTCACAGTCGTAGTCATAGTCGCAATCATTCGGAGCACCTTGTCTTAAAAAAAATCGTTTGGTCTGCTATTTTATTCCACTTGAAGGTCTCTTGGGTTATGCCAAGATCCATTGAAAGCCTTTTCCTGTCTTAGCACATTAATGGTGGAAGGAAGTTTGGTAAATCCAAATGAAGGGTTGCGTTATTAGTAGTTCTTTCGGCTATTTGGGGTGAAAGAAATAACCAATCCTTCTGTAACAAAAGTGGTTCGGTTGTTGGGGTCATCAACCAGGTTATGTTGAACACCAGGGATTGGGTTTCTTAAGGGTTTTTGTGTTTGTTAGGGGGTGGATAGCCTTGGGACTGCGTTGTATGTTGTATTTTATTTCTGGTTCTTTTTCTTCTTTGTTTTGTTGTTTTGTTGTTTCTCTTTTCTTTCTTTCTTTTTTCTTTTTTTTCTTTTTTTGGTTGGCCTTTGGCCTTAATAAATTGCATCATATTTCAAAAAATAAAATTAAATAAGTCGTTCAACAAGATTGTGAGATCAAAGAAAATGGTAGATTGAGCGAAATAAAAGTAACATGGCACCTATTTGAAGAAAAAAGGAGATGTGCAAAGCCGCACTACTATCGCGGGATTGAACTTATGGGTCAGTTGAAGATCAACCATTGAAGCTATTTTCCTACTTGGACAACTGACAAAGAAATGTAGGGAGAGGAGGATCTCCACATTGTCTTTGTTGCATTAGAAAAAAGCATATGATGGGGTCCCTATAAAGATAATCTAGTGGGAAGGAAGGAGAATTAAGAGGACATATTGACATGACTAAGGATATTTACAATGGAGTGGTAACAAATGTGAGGACAACCATTGGAGAGAACAGTGAGTTTCCAATCACTACAAGCTTACAACAGGGGTTGGCATTAAGCCATTATCTTTTGGCACTAGCTATGAATGAGTTAACAAAGCGTTTTCAATAAAGAGAAGAGGAAGAGGGTAACGCAAATCTAGAACTATGAAAGGATGCTTTAGAATCTAAAGGTTTTAAAATCAATCACACTATAATAGAATAAATACTAAATAGGATGCAACTTGAGTAACAATAGGCATGGAAACAAGGAATTATTTCAGATTGTTGACCAAGAATTACCCCCACGATGACCATTTTCAATATCTTGGATCGATAATTCGTGAAGGCGGAGAGATTGAGAAGCGTGTTGTTCATAGATTTAGAGTTGGGTGGATGAAGAGAAGTGCCTCTAGAGTTTAATGTGTCCACTGCATAGCAATCAAACTGAAGGATATTTATAGGATAGATATAAGACTAGCCAGATTTATGGGACAGTGTTGACCAGTCAAAGTAACAAGATGTTCCAAGGATGATTGCAGCTGAAATGAGGATGTCGTGATGGATGAGTGGCAAGACTATGAAGGATGGAATTAGAAATGAACGCACTCAAGGGAATTTAGGAGTAGCACCAATAAGCAATAAAATGAGGGCAAGTAGACTTGGATGATTTGGCCATGTGCTATAGAGACCAAGAACTACCAATCAAACTGAAGGAGAGATTTTATAGGATGGCTGCAAGACCAGCCATGATTTATGGGACAATGTTGAGCAGTCAAGTTGAGGCTCTAAAAGGGCATGGGGTAAGCCCAAAACGACAAGGGAGGAGGTAATAAGAAAAGATTTGACGACCTATGGTTTAACTGGGGATATGGTACTTGATAGAGTGGAATGGTGGAATAGGATTGCAGCCAGCCCAATTAGTTGGGACAACAATAGATAATAATAAAATAAAAAAATAAAAATAAAAAACTCATCAAGCACAAATAACTGCAAACATCAACTGGATGTAAAGTACTTAATTGTATGGGATGCAAGCAAGTAGCATTTATGAAACTAGAACAACCAAACCAACAGAGTAACTAACAACACAAAGCAGTGGACAACTAAAAGACAGGCTTCTCATAACCCATGCCACTAAAAATAGCAACACAATTACAGAAGTCCCATGCGTTGAGCATATTATTGTTGGCAGAAATTGCAGATGAAAATTACGGGATAGAAAATATTCAGTTCCAGAACAATGGCGACCCAAATCAATGATCCTAGTAATCCACTATAACAGCCAGAGACAGCCAAGGTAGAGTGTATATACCTGACTCTCCTTTGTAGCACCAGTAATGACCGATGAGACATTTGGATTTGATGCACACCAAGCAATTGCAAGTTGAGATAAAGGCACGCCGAGCTCATCCGCAATGGGGGCAAGTCCCTTTACTTTTTTAAGCACATCGTCAACCAGTGATCTGCTTGCGAGATTCTACCAGACAAATAGAGTTAGAGATTCTGAAAGAAAAACATTAAGAAAATAATACCGAAAACTTATGAATCACAGTCGTCCCTGCTTAAGAATATTTCTATACACAGATTTCAGGTGGACAGCCAGTCCTAAACTCCCCAGCAATCATGAAAATGGCCAACCCTAGATGGCCAGGGAAGGCTATGATGATAATAATGACACAGACAATTAATTCTAAAACATCCAGTGCTTTCCTCAAGTAGAATTTGAAATGCATTACAAAATCCCAATTGTGGTTAGTTAAAGAAATAATAACATCAAAAAGATCAGAACAGCAGAAACAACAGTAAAAATCTGGCAAAATTATTTTCTTCTAAGGCTATATTCCAGATGTAAGGCCTAAGGCCTCTCTCCATGCAAAGGGAACCACATAAACACTTGTGACCTTGTGTATCTGCTTAAACATGGCACCCATTACCAGTTGACATGGCTGGTCAGGATAAATCTACAAAAGGGTCGCTGACTATGGCATAGCCACATCTATCAGTGTAAAAAAGTTAACAAGCGAACCCAAATCCATGCCAATATGGTCATATGACAATTTTGACAGTTAGTAGTTTGTCAAAAAGGTGCCAGGATGACACAAAACCTGCTTAAATGGTGCATAAATAACACCGAAAGAAGAAAAAATAAATCCATATCTTGCTCTAACGCCACACATGTTGTGAGCATACATGTCCCGCACATATCACACATAGGAGAAAATTGGAGTCATCCTTGTCGAGTAAGTGTGTCTACGCAATGAGGTGAAAATGAATTAGGTTATGTTAGCAACTGTGGATGCCAGTTTTTGTATTCAAAGCAAAATAATTATTAACAGTGAATGTAAGCATCATGGTGTGCCGTAAAGGCCATTACGGGGCCTTAAAGGCCGTTACGTAAAGGTAACGGTGGCAACCGTTACACGTTACGGAGTCGTAACAGCCGTAACAACTGTTATGGAAAAAAAAAAAAAAAATGACCCATAATTGTTGTTAACAGCACATTACATCCCCTATAAAGGCCATAATAGCCTCATAATGGTCTATTATAGGACATATATAGGTTTTTCATACTTTTTAATCAACATAATGGGGCAGATACAGGTTTTTCGGGGGTTTTTTCATTTTTTTTTTTTTTGAGAGAGAGAGAGAGAGAGAAACTGTAACGGCCATTATGGGGCTGTAACAACCATTATGCCCCGTATCGTAAAGGTAACGGTGGTGACCGTTACGGCCACCGTTACCGTTACGGAACACCTTGGTAAGCATAACAAGTTCAGGTAGCTCTCTCCGGTAAACAATATAGAAAAGAAGAATTGGCGATAGTGGTTTATTTACTGGGTTGTAAAGCTCAACCAGTGGAGAATTTTGAACTAGGATGCGACGAGCATCAAAATACTCAAGGAATGACCAGACGACTTCAAGAATAAACCTATAGAAGAATGGGCGAAAGAGCACGACATTATGATTGAATGTGAGACTTTAAATAGTTAATTTGTATGGCAAATAAATAATGTAATTCAATCAGATCTTGAATGAATAATAAGATTTATTTTTCCTGTTTACCTTGTGTGCGTGATCGAGTAATTGTTTATTTGTACCTCCGAGTCACTCCTGTGACTCAGTGATTGGCCCCATGAGTCGAGCACCAAGATCGAGGCATGACAGGAAGACTACCAAAAGACTCCAACATTTCATCAATCTAGTTCACAAGAATCCAAGAAAATTCTCCTGAAGTGATCGCCTATCTCAGCTATCCGAGTGGTAGCCTTTGATCACCTTAGGGCTTGAAAAATCACTCTTCAACTCAGAACCAAACTTAGAGATACCAATACAGATCAGGCAAGACAAAACAAATTGTACTCCAACTCACCCTGAATGATTCCCTCCATCCTGGCTGTACCTGGGCTTCAACACAAGCTACCATCTAAATTGAGCTACAAAATCCAATAGGAGGTGGATTTCAAACTATTTTTCTTCTAACATAATGACATATGCATCTCAATAATCCCCTCTAAGGAATCGTGCTTGAGACTGATTGTAGACCAAAGGCCACATCATTATCCTCCTCCCTAACTCTCTCCATAACCTCACCAACTCCCTCCCCTTCATTTCTTACTTGGGATTTTCTTTCAATGATCCTACTTAGGATTGCTAAGCAACAGGAAAGCACAGGACCAAGTGGATTGCACATATTTCACCTTGTTCCACATATGGTTCTGTTGGTATATTTCTCATTTATTAATAAGTAGCACTTGGTAACCCCTTTTTTTCTAATTGGCAATTTGATAACCAAATTTCCGCAGGGAATAGTCTCGTCTCAAAAGGGGTGGGGACACCCGTGTTGTCAAAAGAATAATAATAATAATAATAACCAAATTTCCGCAAGCCTCCTAAATGCTGAATAATCTTCAGACATGTGAATAACTGTTACGTTTAGGTCACTAGACCACAACTATGACTACAGACAAAAAACCAAGGTGACATTGCGGGAGGCTCAACATATATCGAATCGTAGAAAAGATATGTGCATTATGCATACCTATATCCGCCTTACACTTCAGGAAGCTAAATATGGGGATAGAAATTACAAAGGAGATTGGGCATTCAGAATCACCATAAATGCAAGTATTTTATATACATATGCAAAGTTTAACATCGTAGCATAATGCATATTGCAGATTCCCGATGCTTCGACTTAGGTGTGGTGGAGGTGGGTGGGTGTGGCAGCAGCATTTGGCAAGTTTGGGGCCTTTATGCAACAAAGTGAACATGAAAAGACAAAACATGGGAATGAGTATTGGATCCGCGTCAGTATTACCCAACATAAGTATGGGTACAACATTTGTGTTCATATGGCACTGTCACCCCCAAGTTCTTTATTTTTCTTAAAATTGGTGCACCTCTTTTATCAGTATCATCAACTAATTTATATTGAAGAATAACTTAAATTTAGACAAGTATATCAAAAAGTTAAAAATTGGATGAATTTTTTAGTGACAAAGGATGCTAAAATATTACATATATAGACGTGTCCTGACATGGTCCAAAACCCAGCCAACAGATGAATGAAAGTTCTCAATCGAAGTCCAGTTGATAGAACTTTCTGCAACTAAGCAACACCAAGCAAATTTCCAAGAGAGGGAATGGAAATGAATAAAACAAGGAATTAACGCAACACTCAGCAACCAAAATGCTTATCTAAGAATAGCACCAATACCAGGTTGTAAGAAGTCTGTCCTGAGCAAAGAAAACTCACCTTGTAGTTTTCTAGGGCAAATCGACTATCAAGAGGTACAACCCCTTTGTTGTATTTTCCAGTCAGTACACCTGAGGCAAGCGGACTCCACGTGGTAAGACCTATACCATAGTTGCTGTAAAGCGGTAGGAACTCAACTTCAACCTGCATCAGCATACAAAAGGTTAAGCTCTCCAAGTTATGCATAAATTCAGTAACTTTCTTTATCATAAAGGCTATCATCAACAACAAATAATGCCAAATAACAGGTGTGGATCCCGAATCCCTACGATAGGGTACAGTTGGGTGTATGTCATGAAGAGAGGGGCAGATGGTGCTTTTCTGCACGAAACAGCATTCAAAACATTTCAGATCCTAGTTGGATCTGAAACGTGTTGTGGATCTCGATCTGGGGCGGGAAAGGGAGAAAATTTTGGTCTTCGCAGCGAATTCCATGTCAATCCAAACACATCAGCTCCGACTCGATATCAGCCCCATGTGATTTGGGGTACATCCAAATGCAGCATTAACCTTGGAATAATAGTAATTAGGAAATTCTTTGTGCCTATGAAAGCAGATCTTTCCAACCCACTTGCATCCCTTGATCAGTCTCCCCACAGTCCCGGCAGGCCCAAACTACCAACTCAGCCAGCATCAAGGTTTAACTCAAGAACCCAATCGAGAGGCTCCATCCACTCTCAACAGTCTAAAACAGTGCCAAGCCTCCCTGGCCACAACTGGTTTTCCAAAATAAATCGACTCAGGACAGAATCATGGCAAGGCCTTCGCAATCAACAACAGAAACCCAATACAAGCCGAAATACCAACTTGACAGGGAAAACCCCATCTTCTTACTTCTCACCCAAATCCAACAGCAAATGGAAGATAACCCATTCAACGAAATGCAGTCCACCCATCAAAACCAATCCCCTCAGCATCTGAAATAAATATGCTTGTTCCAGAAGATACAAATATACATACATACATACATACATATACATACATACATATTTCAGTACAATAAATAAAAACCAGTTTTGATCAGAGACACATTACTATTTTGTCAGTTCACCCTTAAATAGTAGAAGCAAGTAAAAAAAAAAAGGCCCTTCCACACCAACAAAACAAAGATCGAATAGAAGCAGAGAATGACCTTGTGCCTGTTGAAGAGATTGTACTCAGGCTGCTCGACGATAGGCCCCACGAGATCGAGACGCTGGGCGGCGGCCCACGCCTCGGTGATCTGCTGGGCGGACCACTCGCTGGTCCCCCAATAGAAGGCCCAGCCATGGTCGATGACGTAATTCATGGCACGGACGGTCTCCTCAATGGGTGTGGCAGTATCAGGGCGGTGACAGTAGAGGATATCGACGTAGTCCATGTCGAGCCGCTTAAGGGAGGCCTTGGTACCCTCGACGATGTGCTTTCGGGAGAGGCCCTTGTCGTTGGGGCCTGACCCACCCCAGAAGAGCTTGGTGGAAATGACGAGATCGGAGCGCTTCCATCCGAGCTCTCGGATGGCCTGACCCATGATCTCCTCGGCGCGGCCATTAGCGTAGACCTCGGCATTGTCGAAGAAATTAACGCCGTTATCACGGCAGCATTGGAGGAGGATCTTGGCTTCCTTGACGTCGAGCTGGTTGCCGAAGCTCACCCACGCTCCGTACGATAGCTGGCTCACCTTCAGACCCGATCGGCCTAGATTCTTGTACTGCATTTTCTTCTCTCTTCTCCTCTCTCACTTTCTTTCTGGTCCTTTCTTCTTCTTCTTTTTTTTCTTTTACTTTTCTTCCTTTCTTGCTTCCTTTATAAAGAAGGACCGTGGAGGGAATGTGACTGTGGCGGTGGCGTTTGGGAAGCAGTGTATACAGCGTGTCACCTGTAACTCTATGGGGCCCACCGTGATGTATGTGTTGTATCCTCTCCGTCCGTCGGTTGGGCCAGCCCATGTTAGGACGTGATCGGAAAAATCAGGAAGCTTTAAAACTCCAATGCGCCACACTAACAGAAACAATGTGAGTTGGACGCTCACGATTAAAGCTTTTTTGGGGCCACAGAGGTTCTGAATCAGCCTTATATTTCCGCTTTCCTTTCACGCGTGTGGAAAACACTTTATGAACGGATTGGATGGCATATAAACATCATACTTGGCCCATGAAAGTTTCAACGGTGGCGTTTCCATCTCATCCAGTGGCGCACATGAGCTCTGGATCTACCTCGTGTTTCGGATCATTTCAAAATGTACGCGGCTTCGGTGGATCCCGGCTCCACCTAGGTCGGGGACGCGGATTGCGTCCTACCCCGCCCATCTCCAGCCAGGAACTGGCAACAGTTTTGAGTGGCCAACGTGATATATGGGTCTTATCGACACCGTCCAATTATTTTTTTACTATCATTTTAAGGTATAAGCCCAAAAAATGAGGCAAATCCAACGCTCAAATGAACTATATAATGGGGATTAAATTGTCACCGTTGAAAACTTTTTAAGGGCTACCAAATTGTTTGATGAAGCTGATATTTGTGTTTTCCGCTCATAAATGTCAATGTAATTTTATGAATTGGTTGGATGTCAAATAAATATCATTATCACCTTTGATTATTGTGGTGTGGTCCACTTGAGCCCTGGATCTGCCTAATTTTTGGCTTATCTTTATGACCTTCTCAACCGGATGGATGGCAATAAACATTTCCACGTGAAGTTTACTATTTCGTGTGATATGGGCCACCTAAGATTTGGATCTTCTTTATTTTTTAAATAATACTTTCAAATGAGCTTTCAAAATGGATAGATGGTGTGGATGTAAGGAACGTACGTCCCCACGGTTAGGGATCCAGCTAAAGCGCCCTTTCAAAATGTGCAGACAAAATCGGACGTCTACTGACAGGTTGAATAGGAAATTAGCTGACGTCAACAAGTTCTGTGGGCTCACTATTATGTATGTTTTGTATCCCTACCATCCATCCACTTGAAGAGATCATGTTAAGCCATGACCAAAAGAACGAGTCGGACTCAAAGCTCGAGTGGACCCACCACAGACAACAGCGGGAGAGTGACGCCCACCATTAAAAACTTGTAACAGCTACGAAAATTTTCGATATTTGTGTTTTTCCCTTCTTTCATGTGTGCGTTAACACATGTACAGGTTGGATTTCAAATAAACATAACGATGGACATTAGGAAGATTTCAAATAAACAGCTACGAAAGTTTTCCATCCAGTTGAAGATTTCAACGGTGGGCGTCACTTTTTCCACTGTTTTCTGTGGTGGGAATTACTCAAGCTTTGGATTTGACTAATTCTCTGGGTCATGACTTAATATTATCTCTCCGACTGGATGTACGGTGAGGATGCATAACATTCATCACGGTGATGCTCACAGAACTTGGTGACATCACTTCAGTAGAGTCTCGGTACTCAACCTGTCAGTATCTAATCCGCGTCCGACAAAACCGATGGACGGAGTAGATATAAGACAAATATCACGGCGGGCCCACAGGTTGCCGAGGGCCGAGGCGTCCGATGATTTTAGCCGTAAGTTCTGGACGTTACCATAGAAAAGTTATTGTTGTCTATTCATACTTCCATGATGTGCGTTAACCCTTGAATTTTATAGTTCAATGCTAGCCATTGAATAGTTCTTTTCATTTTCATTGTTATAAAATCATTATTAGTGATGGTCAAAATAATACGAAAGTGTAGTTTTCTCAGGGTGGTCCCCGAGGAAGAGGGTATGCAACGTGGACGGTTCCGATCGTCGGACCACACAGCATGTGAGACCCAACCCCAGTAGACGGTGCACGCGCTGGATCCATAGTCGCGACGGAGACAAAACGAACTCCTATTGGGCGTTGATTTGTGAAGAGCATTGAGAGTTTTCCTTATTCAACCGTGGAAATCATTCGAATTTCCTCATGCATGGTAGGAAGGTGCGGAGGCAATGTAACCGTTTGATCTAGGGTCATGTTGCAAAGATATAGGACCGTTTATATGATGGGCCTCACCGTCGATTGGCGGCAACTCAAAAAGTTCTTCAACTATAAACTTTAAGAGAGTACGTTGGCCATTGCTATTTTGTTTTTTTTGTTCGTCCGAACGGGAGAATAAAGAGGCGCGTGGGGGAAACGGACGCGGATTGTCTGCAGTTCCCTCATGAGGGGATTCCTGAAGCCCCAGGCTCTTCGGGGCCACCTTGATGTATGTGTTATATCCACACTGTCCATCCGCTTCACCAGTTATTTTTGGGGCATGATCCTAAATATTAGGCAGATCCAATGGACCACACCAGACGAAACAGTAGAGATAGGGACACCCACTGTTGAAACTATTATAGGGGTGTTTATTTACGCAGGGAGGGCGACTCAAACTTGATGAAGGGAAAACACAAATATCAGCTGGATCCAAAACTTGTGGTCCCAAGAAGTCTTTAACGGCGAATGTACATTCCCCACTGTTTTCCTTGGTGTGATCTACACAAGCTTTGGATCTGGCTCATGCTTTGGTTTGTGGTCCCAAATGAGCTGAAGAAAAGGATGAACGGAGTAGATATAACACATACATCACGGTGGTCCCCACTCATCGTAAAGCCACATGCAGTAAGGGGAAACGTTACAAGGAAGCGGATTGCGTTGAAAGTAAGTCACTACGGTAAGCATAGTGAGTAAACACCGTAGGGTCCACCTTGATTTCTATATTTTATCCACTCCTGTCCATTTTAAGTTTTACCCAGATAATTTTAGGGCATTAGTCTAAAAATGAAGCATATCCAAAGCTCAAATGGACCACACCATGGAACCAGTGTAAATTGAACATCTAATGTTGAAAAATTCTTGAGGTCTACGGAAGTTATGGATAAAGCTTATATTTGTTTTTCTCTTTAACCATATTTTTATTTTTTTTTAATCTTACGAACAGGTTAAACGAAAAATAAATATCACTATGGGCCAACCAAAGTTTCAGCGATCGGCTGTTTCTTGTAGTATGGTCAACTTCAACTTTGGATATACTTCAATTTTGATCTCAATCTCTTAAATTATCTTTAAAAATTGATGAATGATGTGGATAAACGACATATATTCACGGTGGATAAACCACATGTCACATAAATTAGTTTCCTTAGTAGGATGAGAGCGTAACTCGGCATGCAATCCGATTTCACGAGATATATGGAAAAAGCAGCGGAGAAACGCGAGTAGCCATATAAACGTACTCACAGCAAGATGCGGGGTATCCGGTGGACGCGGATTTCCTGCTAAAGCCTTTCGCAAGACGTTCCTACGCAAGGATGATGGGTGGGGCCCACCGACATGTTTTTGATAAATCCAATCTGTCCATCCGTTTTTTGAGATCATTTAAAGACTTGAGATAAAAAAATTAAGTGTATATAAAACTAAAGTGGGACACATGAGAGGAAACAGTGATCATTCAGTGAGCACCGTTGAAGCATTCTTATGCCCAAAAAATTATTTTATCAGTCTATATTTTTGATTTTTTTACTTCATCCCATTGACAATGATCTTATAAACAGTTTAGATAACATATAAACATCAAGGTGGAGCTTGGGAAGATTTCAACGGTAGAAATTTCTTTCCCTAATTTTCCCTCTCGTGTGACCCACTTGAGTTTTTTATCCGCCTCATTTTTTTGTTGCACGTGCTAAAATGAGATCTCAAAACGGATGGACGGAATGGATTTCTCACATACATTGTAGTGGGCCCCACCCAGATCCTTGCGCGGAACTTCCTGCGAAAGCCGGAGTAAAATGATCGGGGTTGGTATGGTTATCGCGGGACCCTCGAGAGGAGAAAATGACACGCGGTCCACATTTACTCCATATGTGGCCCATCCTATGAACAGCCCTGATCTCCCAATTCTATGAAAGGAAAGGCTTTTAATGGTTCACCGGACCATCTGGTTAACAAATTATCCCAGATCATTCTCGCCATCTAATATTTCGCATGCCGAAAATGGCCGAGCGTGTTTCATATCTAACGGTCAAGATTGCTTCGATCAGGTGGCGATGAGTGTCCGATGCCAGAGATTTTTAGGCAATTGCCTATTCAGGGACCATCCAACGAGTGAGCTGGCATGCTAAAGATGTGCGTCTCATGGGAGCGGATCAAGTGCGGCCCCACCTCAGTCTCACCCAAGACAGTGCGGCCCCACCTAGTCTCACCCGAGACAGTGGGGCCCACCTTTATATATGAATTCCATGTCCATGCCATTCATCCGTTTTTTTTTTTCGTATAAATAAGCCCAAAATGAAGTAAATCTAAATCTCATGTGGACCGTGACATAGAAAACAGTGGTGATCGGCCATTAATGGGCACAAAAGGTTTGGATCAAGCTGATATTTGTTTTTTCTTCTCATCCATGTTGACGTGGCCTTATCAATAAATTGAATGGCAAATCAGCATTACCGAAACGTTATACGTTATAGCATAATGCCCCGAGGAGTTTTCACTTGTAGGATGTGTTGTACTGTATTTTTTGCTATTATGAAAAAAGCTAATAAAAAGATAGATATGCTGCATTGCATAAGAGATGAGAGATGGATAAAAAGATCTTCAAGATATTTGGAATGCTTCTTATGAAATTATAGTTGGCATAAATCTAATGCTACATGTCATTGAATTGTCGACAAAGTGTCCGAGCTATTTAAATTTAATAAGCCAAGAGAAAAACATACTTGAGCAATTTAAGATATGGTAAGCAACCAAGAGACATGGATTCTAGCCAACATAAGAGGAATAATCACAAAAGAAAAACATGACCAAAAAAAAAAAAAAAAAAAAATCTAGAAGGATGCCCTTCGACTATTGTAATTGTTGGAGTAATAAAATAAACATCTCGAAGAATAAATTGTAACAAAACTCTACAAATAACAGGGAAATTCGCAAAGCAATAATCATCTATAAATCCAACATACAATTAAATCTAAATAAAATTATCTTTTATCTCAGTTTATCCTATGAGTAGCGATAATTTTTAACTACAGTTTTTAGTTGTAATCCAAATCTATGCTTATATGCTGGATTTGTTTTTTATCCAATATCACGCAGTTTTTTTAAGAGATGCATTCTTCTAGTCGCTCTTAATGACTAACTGTGAGTTTTTCCTTTTGTTTGATTGTACTAGTATTGTAAAAAACTCTTTTATTCCAGAAGGCAATGTGCAACCCATCTTCGGAAGAAAAATCATACCATTCAACAATCACCTGATCATTACAAAATTTTGCAAATGGCTAAGTAGGCGATCGATCTCCTCAGATTATGGTCGTCTACGCTCATATTGGACTAATTTGCTTATTACGACGCTTGGGGTCAAAGTTAATTGGTTTGGATTGAGCCGCTTTATCAATCATGGCATGCCTGCATACACAACATGTGAAAGAAAACAAACCGAGCGCCAACAATTTCAACAGTGTTGGCACGCCTGGTGGGTATTGAATTACAATCGGTGTAATAATTTCTCGTAATCATGAACTAAAGGAGTGTTGTAGTGCTTTAGCAATTGCCACTAATGTTGTTGACCAATGAGCCTCCTACTCATGAGAAATAGTTGCAAGCTCAACATGTGTTAAGCAATTAAATCAATCACCTGGTCTCGTGCCTGTTCCCCAAACCTAAATATACCATCGACATTCTGGGGCGAACCGTTCGAGATTATGTCAATCAGGATATTTGATGTGCATGGAGCAATTCAGCACATCGCATAATTATCTCAAGTCCAGGCTAAGCAGTCACAAGCTGACACTAAAGCCTTTAATAGGTGGATAGTCGGCTATATCGAGAGCATGAATCGATTGATAACTTTGTTTGTCGAAAGAGCAACTGTTGCACATCAGCAACAGGTCAATACTAATTCTGTTGAGAATCTAGTAAATTGTACCAACAATCCAACCAATGCGTACAATCCAACCAATGCCACATATATTTCATTTACGATGAAATACACCACATGTTCCTGTCTATGTTCCTGTAAGGCCCGTATCCTAGTCTGTACCGTTCCGTAGGCCTCCGCGGTCCTCCCGGTAGAATTTCGGCGACCCGCGATCTGTAATCGGTATTTGCGCGCAACCCTTAGTTGCATCCTGTCGATCTGAGTTGACTTGAACCGAGACTTGTACCAGTGCGACCGCACCATCGCCGTGATTCCGATGCCGCGTCTCGCGCGCCGAGGCAATACCCGAGCTAGGAGATGTGACTCACGTTCAATTCGAGGAAAACGTCGCACGTTGCAAATAATAAAAGAATCTATCACATTAAATGTCAAGTACACTCCCATCACTCACCATCACTCACACCCATCCCCAAGTACAACACCCATCCCTAAAGTCAACTCTCTCTCTCACTCACCCGTCTCTCTCTCTTACAACCTCTCTCTCTCATCTCTCTCTCCCTCATTCTCCAAACAACCGTCCATAACTTCCATGGAAGAGAAGCTAGTGTGGCCCACCTTCCTACCATCAAATCCCACCCTCCATGATCAATCTCAACCGTTGAAATTATTTCCTTAGAGCTCTAACCTAATTGGCGAAAGAAGGAAGATGAGATCCAAAGGTGGGTGTTCATAGTACCTTCTTTTGATTTGAGGGCCCACTTATGGTGGGACCCATCTTGATGTATGCATTGTATAAGGAGGGCCCATAGTGGTGGGGTCCCTCCCCTTCTCACCACCCTCTCCCTATCTCTCTCTTTCTTTCGTTCTTTTTTTTTTTTGGTAATGATGTGGCCCACCTGATCTGCAATCCATACCATCCAGCCGTCCATCTGGACGTGCTGGGTAGGGCCGACCGCTGATGTATGGGTTTTATCAACACTGTCCATTTGGACGGTGTTGTTTGAACCACTGTGATGTATGCGTTTTATTCCAACCGTCCTGATGGTTGGACGGTGGACCACCATGTTGTATGCGTTGATCCACACTGTCCATTTATGTGGACCCCACGCAGCATGCAGCTGTTGTTGTTTTAACGTTAGCAGTGGGGTCTGATCATCCACCGTCCATCCATTTGGGGACGTGGGGCCATCATGTTGTATGGGTTTTATCTACACCGTCCGTGCAGGGAATCCACCGTGATGTAAGATTATATCCACACCGTCCATTGATAAGGACGGTGGGTCCCAACAGCTGCAAAGCTGTTGTGGTATTGACGTCAGCAGTTCCGTAGGCCACCTTGATGATGTGCATCATCCAGCCGCCCGTGTGGACCCCACCATGATGTGTATATATGCATCGTCCAGCTGGGACGGTGCTGCACTTGTTGGGCATGCTACAGGTGATATGTGGGACCCACTTGCGTGGAAACGAATTAGATAGTGTACTGCACACAAACTGTATTGACGTCAGCTGTGTCCTTTGGCCTCCATCATGAGGTATTGTTATACCCAAACCGTCCATCTCAAGGGTCCACCGTGATGCATGCATTTCTCCTAGCCGTCCATCTGTTTCACCAGCATGGGACCCCCATGATGTATTTATTTCACCCACACCATCCAGATTATGCTGGACAGTGCTGGACAATGTTTGGGCAGTGCAGATTTACATAGACAATGTTTGGATGGTGCTGATTTACCTGGACAATGTTTGGACAGTGCTGATCATCATTAGGGAGCCATGTGCCCCATGGAATGATAATGTACAGTGATACACATGTTACACCTACAACTATTGAAATGATTTTTGGTGTGGTCCAAGCCCACTTGAAACCCATTGGTGCGGCCCATCCATGAGGCCCATCATGATGTATATTTGAGGCCCATGAGATAGGGCCCACCTGGCTTATATTTAAGGCCCATGTGATGGGCCCCACCTATTTTGTATTTGAGGCCCATGTGATGGGGCGCACCTGTTGTGTATTTGAAACCCATTGATACGACCCACTTAATGTATATGAGGCCCGTTGATGCGGCCCATTAATACGGCCCACTTGATGTATATTGAGGCCCATGGGTTATAGCCCATTATGATGTATATCGAGGCTCATGGGTCGTGGCCGATGGTGATGTATATTAGGCTCGTATGAGTGGCCCATTTGATGTATTTTCGGCCCATATGATGAGGCCCATTGTGATGTATTTTCGATCCATTTGATAAGGCCCAATGTGATGCATATGCAGCCCTTTTGACGAGGCCTGACGTAGTATATATGTGGCCCTTGAGTGAGGCCCATTGTGGTGTATATTAGGCCTCTGTATGGGTTCATGAGCTCACTTTATGTTTAACTCTATGTGGGCTACTCCTTGGGAGCAATGTTGGTTAAACGTCCACGTTGTTGGGCAATGACGGTTAAATGTCATCATTATGACCTTCCCTTAGACCATTTGTTAGGCAGATTCTGACTATCAAGGCGATTCCGATTGTCGAGGCCGATTGTTAAGGTCAATTCAGATTATCGAGGCCGATTCCGATTGTCAAGGTAGATTGTCAAGGCCGATTCCGATTGTCGAGGCCGATTGTTGAGGCCGATTCCGATTGTTGAGGCCGATTCCGATTATCGAGGCCGATTCCGATTGTCGGGGCTGATTTCGATTATCGAGGATGATTCCAATTATCGAGGTCGATTGTTGAGGCCGATTCCGATTGTCGAGGTTGATTATCGAGGTTGATTCCGATTGTCGGGACTGATTCCAATTATCGAGGCCGATTGTTCAGGCCAATTCTGATTGTCGAGCCCGATTCCGATTATTGAGGTCGATTCTGATTGTCGGGGCCAATTCCGATTATCGAAGTCAATTTCGATTGTCGAGGCCGATTCCGATTATTGAGGTCGATTCCGATTGTCGGGGCTGATTCCGATTATCAAGGTCGATTCTGATTGTCGAGGCCGATTCCGATTGTCGAGGCTGATTCCAATTATCGAGGCCGATTCCGATTATCAAGACCGATTGTTGAGGCCGATTCCGATTGTCGAGGTCGATTATCGATGCCGATTGTGAGTATGTGATAGCATAGCATCATGATACATGCCCGTACACATCATTTGCATGTTTGTTATGAGATGTGGTTGACCATTGCATATGTCATTGGGCATGTTGTTATGAGACTCCCCGAAAGGTAGAGATTATCTCACATGAGCACACCGTATGCGCAGAATTGATGCATGACTGGATTGAATGACTCATGCATCCTGCATTGTGTGTTGTGATTACTATACGCCCTAGCGACATTAGGGTCATAACCTCCACAGGCATATCGTGGATAATCAGATGAGACACTGAAAATCTGTTACTAGCATCGGGCTACCATAAATGGCCCTGGGTGAAAATCCATAAACTCTCTTGGTACTAGAGGACGCCCTAACGTCGAGACGAAGTGGATATATATAGCATGAGGGTCATATACCAGTAGGTCGCGTCTCCCACTGTGTCGTGGTCGGTTGGGAGGGGGTGTGACCTTACCCGCCTGAGTGAAGGGGCAATATCTAGGTTAAGTTTGACCAGCTTGAGGAATGAGTCCGCTATCGACGAGCCGAGTCCACTATCGACGAGTCAGGCCCGATATTGGGAGGCGGATAATGAGGTCTCTTCCACTTACCCAGCTGTGCGCTCGGATAGGGGCGACAAGCTGGCGTAGAGTGTATTAAACCCCAGTGATGATCCCAGAGATGTATGGTATTGATATGTGGACTTATTGAGTAAGAGTTGCATAATCTTTCATTCATTCGTTCATTATCCACTCGGGCTGGTAGTGCACAACTAATTGTTATGTGTACATTTTCAATGGCCAGGATTTCGGTTGGGGCGCACGACTAACCTAAGATCAGGAGTTTACCACATTGAGTCTAACTATCCAAATTTATGCATGGGACCGGTTTGGATAGAAGTCCCTTGTGGTGGACCCCATAGCCTGCGATACTACGTACTATCATCCCGACTTCACACTCCTGCATGGTCATTTCATTCGCACCGCATATTGCATTACATCCGCGGCATATAGCGTTTTTGGTTGCTATGTTTTATATGATATTGGCTTATTATGTTCTTGCATCGCATAGCCTGGATGATGCTGATGGTATTTATGGACTTACTAGCATGTTTCCGCATTACTTTGATATTGTACGACTTATGGATTGTCAGTATTTTTGCTTACTCTGATATCTATGTGCTCGGCATGTGCATCGCACACACTTTCATCACCCTCTAAGCTTTCTATAAGCTTATGCATGATAGATGCGTGCAAGTGGTGTTAAGTCACAACAGCGTTAAGCTTGAAGCGTGCAGCAGACTCCTGGAGATTTGATTTTGATATATGTATTTCCCTTTCAGCATTGTATTCAAATGATTATATTAGTGGATATGTGATGATGATACTACCTTTGTGATTTTAGTATATTTGTGGTTGTGCTTCTTACGAGATAAATATACAATGGAAAAATCCTCCTTGTAAGATCCCAGATCGAAATCTGGTGTGTGGGCGCTGGGAACTGAGAATGGGGTACCACGGAGGCTGTCGGCACCGGATTCGGCGATTGAGAATTATTTGAGCCCGGTTTTCGAGTTTGGGACGTGACAATTCCAGTACAGGACATACGAAATTCACCACCACCTGTGGCTCATAGACATCCCGAACGTGTTCCTGTCCAAGATGTACGAAATTCACCACCACCTATAGATTTCAGAAGTCTCGAACGTGTTCATGTCCGGGACGTATGAAATTCACCACCTCCGACAGATTTCAGGCATCCTGAACATAAGAATATAAACTTAATCCCTAAAGTCATCAATCAAGGGATACTTGAGGAAACCTTTGCTTAGGAGTCAACCTTATAGTTATGAGCAATATCAGGTTGGTCTTATAGCACCTCCAATTGCCACACAACAATATTGAGATCATAATTAGATTATTCAAATGATTTTGGAGGCCAAGTTCTCGGCTAAACTACTACTCCAATTTATCGCAAACCTTATCCTGACTGGATCAACTAGCAAAACCCATTGTCGAGATTTTTTTTACCAAACTTTACCCTATTTACAAGTGATACCAATTAATCAACCATGAAAACATGTAAGTCATTTTTACTATTCAGTGTGGTGAATAGGCCAACAATGATCACTATAAAAATTGTAATTGTTCGACCAGTCTCTAATTGGAGTAACAATTACTTGGTATTTTAATATATTGCCAAATTTCATACAAACTTGGTAGGATATAGAATAAAAGTTTCATGCTTAGTTCTTTTATATGGACAAAGGAATTTTTATGGTCAATCTTACCCATTTTCGGCAATTGTCAGGAGAATCGGTCGAGAATTTTATTACTTAGTTTAAGATGGAAAAAATTAATGTAAGGTAATTACGAATGAGGCAGAATTTATCCAATTGGTCCATAATGGTTTAGAGTTTATGCTTTGAAAAAAGTTTATCATGACATACAGTTGGAGGACCGAAGCACATCTGGAGGTAGTAGTAATTTGAAAAGTCATTTCTTATGGAAGGCAAAGCACAACCAATCTTCAGAGAAAGAAACCCACCATTCAACAATCGCCTTATCATTATAAAATTCTGCAAGTGGCTGAGTAGGTAACCGATCTCTTCATATTCTAGTCATATGTATTCATATTGGATGTATCTTATTATTTTGGCGCTTAAGGGTTAAAATTGATTAGTTTGAATCGAGCCGCTTTATCGATTATGCCACACCCGCACACACTACACATGAAAGAAAACAAACCGAGCAGCAATGGGATGTTCATCACCACTCTTTCTTAGATATTTAGATCATTTTCATTTTTTGATTCATGAACTAAAATGACCTGGCATGGTGGATGGGGGAGTAAACTAGTTGTTACCCGAGTAACACCTTAGTGGGTGTTACCCTAACCATGTGGGGCCCCACATTAATGTATTTCTTGTATATTCAAGTCATTCATCTATTTTTCATCTCATTTTGGGATGCGATCCCAAACCTTAAGAAGATCCGAATCTTAGGTAGACTATACCACTAGAAATAGAGATGGATAACCATATAACTAGAAACTGTTACAAATAATTATTAAAAACTTTATGGGCTATAAAAGTTTTGGATCAAACTTATCTTTATATTTTTCTCTTCATCTGATTCTTTTTTACATTATCAATAGGTTGGATGACCAATATACATTACAAAAACCTTATAACGGGCCCTTTGGAATTTTTAATGTTGAGGCACTCAATCACCACTGTTTTATGTGGTGTGGTCCACCTAGGATTTGGATCTACTTAATTTTTGGTGTCACATTCTAAAATGGGCTGGAGAAACATATGGACAACATAATATACAACACATCATCAAGGTGGGCCCCACAAACAAGGTAACACCCACTAAGCTATTACCCGAGTAACACCTAATCCACTTACAGCAGATGGAAAGTGTGGATATAGAATAAATACATCATGATAAGGGCCACACCTAATCAGTCTCGGCATCGCATGCCCTCACAGGCCACGTTGCTTATAATAAATAAGTTGGACTCTTTTTACCGAAGGTAAGCAAAATTCTATTATCACCGCTAGGGGTCACTTGACATCATAGATTTAAGGGGATTTCAAATCCCCTGGTATGTTTGGCACCATAAAGCAATGGGGGTTTTGAATCCAAGGGGTTTCAAATCCCCTCAAAGAGGGGGTTTCAAATTCAAGACGAAAGCTTGAATTACATCTAAAATCCTTCCAAGAGTTGCATGTGTAACATGTGTGTCACTAGGTTATTAATTTATTAGGCACACGGCCCACTAATGATATTCCAAACAATTGGATTATCAATTACATAACTATAATTACTTTAATACGATGATCCGCGCTATCGAGACATTGTCCATGTAAATCAATAGCTAAAAATTGTTGGTTAGTCACTCGAATGTGACCTTGTGCTTGTGGCCCATTCGAGACTTAGAATTCCATCATTTTTGGGCAAAGTATATATTTCAATGGGCTTATTACAATCATTGTGTCAAACATTACATACATACACTAGTTAGAGATATTAAAGTTAATTTAGTAATTAATTTCAAACCTTTACAAATATAGTATGAATAAGTACTTTTAGATTATAGGGGATTCTCAATCTACAGTGTCAAACACAACGTAGGGTTCCAAATCTAGGGGTTCTGAATCCAAGGTTCCAAATCCATGCTCCCAAATAGGCCCTTAGGGCATGTTTGGTCCGTGGAATAAAATGGTATTGATTTGTATTAAATGGGATTAACGTCATTATTGCATAATGATTGCATGTCTGGAAATACCATGGTATTTTAGCCATCTAATCTCATGTTTGAGATAAAATTCTTGCTACGAGAAAATATTGGATTAAGCAAAATCTTGTTTGGTGGACATGAAATTGTAATCAACTGACCAAATTCATAATAGATGTTGTTCACTTGTACACATATATAACCAGAATGTCACGTGTAAAAACTATATATGGATAGACGGCATAGATAAATGCATGTATCAATGTGGGGCCCACATGTGTAGTGGATTTGAAAATCGACGGAAATCCCGCATCGGACCAAATGCAATTCCATTTCACCTAATCTTAACCTCTCTCATCCTCTCCAAATGCTGGATGGAATTTGCACGGACCAAATGCAATTATACTATCCCACAGACAGGGATTTCCTGCCAAAGGCCCGCACAGAAAGTTCCTGCGAAAGAGGAAGTGTTCCAATTAAAACAAGCCCTATGGTAAGTGACGTGGCATGATTTAAAAGAAACTAACGAAGTCTTTGTTAGCCGTGACACTCGAGCATGTACGCGGGCGCCTTTTCGTTTTCTATTTTCTGTTTTCTTTTTTCTTTTTTCTGTTTTCTGTTTTCTCTTGTTCTCTGAGACCAAACTAAAAAAATAAATAATAACCCACCAAGATGATGGGGATTCTATTTCCCATTTCAAAATGCTGATGCCATTTGCAAATTTTCATGAATATAAGGTTCTATTTCCCATTAATTTATTAGTTGAAAAGCATCTCACAAATCAACCAAACGAAGCTAAAGAATGAACCAATTTCAGTGTATTGGAATTTTCATAGTTCCCATGAAATTTGGAAGTTTTTGTTGATACATATATTGATCCGAGAAAAAACCATTTTGCAAACCAATAAAAAAAAAAAAAAAAAAAAACTAAAGTGGTGAAAGCCCATTTCAGTTCACAGTGTTTAAGACAGAATAATTCCTAGATAGTTTTTTTTTTTTTTCTTTTTTATTTAAAGATTTGCAACGTGTTCATATGTTTAAAGTGATTATAATAAGCCTTCAGCGTTGCTGCGAAAAACCCATGTCAACAAAACATAAGAAATGTAAAAGGAATTGCAAATTTGCAGGTGCATTTCAATATGTTGAGTTTGATGCAAACCCCTGCATCTTATGTTTTGATTTGAACTGATTTGTTAATTATTAGTTAGGAAAAAAGAATCAATTTGAGTAGGCTGTGTTTGAATTTAGATTTCCTCCAAAATCATGTGGTCACATGCAGAAAACTGTAATCTCTAATTTTTGAACTATCTTGTTAGGTTCAAGATTGCTATAAGCTTTCTGCCGAGTACGAGGGGCAACACAATCCTCAAAAGCTAGAAGAACTTGGAAATGTGTTAACAAGTTTGGATGCTGGCGATTCTATTGTTGTTGCTAAATCATTCTCCTTGCCAAGGTGTCGTGTCCTGAAATAAAAGCTTGGTGGGTATTTTTTTTAGCTTCCGATTTAGAGAGGAAGAAAAGGAGGCGGAGGAAAGACAAAAGAAAAAAGAAAACACAAAATGAATAGGAACCCGCGCACATACTCGAGTCTCATGGCTAACACAGACTCCGTTAGATTCTTTTAAATCATGTCACGTCACTTACTATATGGCTAGTTTTAATTGAAACACTTCATCTTTTGTATCCCACCTAATTTCATCTAATACCCTGAGCCAAACGGCCCCTTTCAAGGAAATAGCCAAAGCCCGAGTAAAAAATCAATATCCTAGAGGGTATAGAGACAACAACGGCTGGGAGAATATAAAAAGAGGCATGCGATCCCCTGACAAGAGAGAAAACAACAGGAAACCACTTAGAAATAACCGACGATATCAATCAAGGACAGTAGCTTGACGGAGCTGCTCAGCAAGATGGGACTAGTATCAACAATCTCTTTCTGTACGGTTTGAGATGATTCCAATGCTATGGCACTGAAAACCTGATAGCATCGCGCCCGCTGCTTTAAATTACAACTGCAACTTGGGTTTGGTTGGACTAGAACCTGAGGGCCTGTTTGGCCTGGTGAATCCCATGGGATTAGGAGGGATGGGATGGATTTTAAGGTAATGATGGTGGTGTCAGTGGATAGGTTTAAGATCCATGGGATTGCTATATCCTAGGACAAGTTCAATGGGTCTGTTTGGGACGCCTGGCATATTTCAGGATTTTACCTTCCAATTCGTCCAACCAAGTGATAGGATCAATTTTAAGGTAATGATGGTGATGTCAGTGGATTGTTTTAGGATCCATGGGATTGCTTATATCCTGGGAAAAGTTCACTAGGTCTGTTTGGCTCGTCATGCATATCCCGGGATACCGTAATCCCATCCCTCCTAATACCATGGGATCCGTCCGGCCAAACAGGCCCTGATTGACCCAACCCGTGTTCCTGTGGGGTTGAATTGGGTTGGGTTCGAGTGGGAAAAGGCCAAGCCTAATTTTAATTCTGGTTGGGTTTAGTTGAGCAAACTTGGGCCGGGTCAGGGCGAGTGGGAAAGAATCACATGTATTTGCATTGGGTCAGATTGGGTGGTGCACAAAAGGATGTCAGGTTGGGTTCAGGTTAGCCACCTTGGATTGGAATTCAGGTTAGGTTGGATCCTGTTGAGGGCGGGTTGGGGTCAGGGTTGGGCTAAGACTCTCCAATGTGCTAGAGCTGAACATTTGCTAACTCCCAGCACCTACACTTTGCTAGATTTGGATTTGTGATGGCAGCTTTCAATTGGATGCTTTTTTGAGCTGATGCAGCTTGTGTGGTAAGCTTATGGGTGATGCGATGTGTTTGATTGTGCTGTCAGTCAAAACAAAGCAAAGCAAAATTGAAAGCTGTCACATCAAAGCAATGAGTCACCTCTAAGCAAGGTATGCAATCAAATGCAATCACCTCGGGTCATCTCAGACATTTGAGGTGGTATGGTCAGTGGTCACCTGAATTTTTAAGGACCTTACTTTGCTATCATAATATGTAATCATATTACTGCAGGACGGGATGAAAGTTGAAATGGGACGGTCCATCTACTGGGCGACCAACCCCTCTTTAACACGAGATTCACGGGAGTTTCTACAAGAGGATATGGGTCTGAGTACCCATTGTGGTGATAATCTATTATGGTGTGAGAGTGTGGGTGTGAGTGTCTGTTTAAAAAAAAAAAAAAAACTGTTGCTAACTCTGCCCCGCATCTACGCTTTGAAAGATTTGGATTATGGCAGCTTTCAATTGGATGCTTTTTTTGGAGCGGATGCGGCTTGTGTGGCGAGCCCTTTACTATATATATATATATCCATGACAACGTGGACTCAGTAGGCTCTTATCATACTGAGTAAACTCCGCTGGGCCCACCGTTAATGTATCTGGTCTATCCACGCTGTCCATCCGTTTTTTCATCTTATTTTAGGGGTTGAAACCAAAATTTAAGCATACCCAAAGATCAAGTGGACCATACCATTGGAAACAGTTGGAATAATGACTTCCACCATTGAAACATTTCTTGGGCCTACAGTGATGTTTATTTCTCATCTAACCTGTTCATAAGATCACACAGATATGGATGAAGGGAAAACACAAATACAAACTTGATCCAAAACTTCCGTGGCCCCCAATAAATTTTCAACAGTAGAAGTTCAATTCACACTTTCCCACTGTGTGTTTCACTTGAGGTTTAGATATATTTCATTTTTAGTCTTAAGCCGAAAAGTTATCTGTTAAAATGGATGGATGGAGTGGATAAAATAAATAAATCACAGTGGACCTCGCAGAGTTTACTCAGGACGCTTAGCCTACTGAGTTACTCAGTACGTAATCCGCTTCCGGCAATGTGTAGCGAGCCTATTGCTATATATATCCATGGTGACGCAATGTATTTGACTGGGCTGTCTCTCGATGCAAAGCAAAATTGAAAGTTGTCGGGTAAAAGCAATGAGCCACCTCTAATCAAGATATGCAATCACCTCAGGTCACCACAAACATTTGAGGTGGTATTGTCACCTGGATTTTCAAGACCATCGTTTCAAAATAACATGTAGAACATATACCGCAGGACATGATGAAAGTTGAATTGGGACGGTGCATCCACTGGGTGACCAGCCCCTTGTTTAACACCTACGAGAGGTAGATTCACAAGAGTTTCATCAAGAGGTCATGTATTTGAGTATCCATTGTGGTGAAAATCCACTGTGGTGTGAGTGTGTTGTAATAAAAAAAAAAAACTGTTTGAATAATTACTCTTATCAGGCAATCATATCCGTCAATTTCTTTTTATAGACATGAAGTTTATGCAACATAAGCTACATGGATCCCACCATGATGTTTGTGAGAAACCATCCTATCCATCCATTTTTCCATTCATGTTTGGTCATGAGCTTAGAAAATAAGGTAGATTCAAAATTCAAGTGAGCCACACAACAGAAAAAGTGAGAAGGAAATGCATATTTTGAAACCTTTTTGAGGTCCATTATGACTTTTATATGCCGTCCAAACTACTCATAAGGTCCTTCTCATTGTTATGGACTAAAAATGACAAAATATTAGCCCCAAGTAAAACGTCTATGGCTCCGTGAATGTTTCAACACATTTCCATCCCCACTTGAATTCATGTTGTTTCCATTGGTATAGTCCACTTGAGTTTTGGATTTCTCTTATGTTTGGGCTCAATGTCTTAACACAGCTGTCAGGATGGATGGACACGGTGGAATTCTTACAAACATCAGTGTGCCATATCTGGCTTCCTGATGCAGGAAATTCATGAGGTTGGGATCCACTAAGAAATGAAATGTCACAATATTTTTTTCACACATGTCCAAGTGATGGAAAAAAACGAATATCTTTTATATATCCCCATAGTTTGTCGACTTTTGGGGAAATGATACAAAGAAAGATGTCTTTGCGTACAACAGAAAAACTATTATCCCCGGAGGATCTGTATAATCATTGGGTTTCTACCAATGAACTAGGTGGGTGGGACCCCAATTGTTAGGCTCTCAGTGATGTATGTGCCTTAAATCCACACCATCCAACCATTTTGAAAACTCATTTTAAGTCATGACCCAAAAAATGAATCTCACTCAAATATTAGATGGACCACACCACATGAAAACTTAAATCGATGCTGTCCAACCATTTCGAAACAATCCTGATTGAATTCCCATCATTAAAAACTACATGAATTCCACCTGAATGTTTATTTGTCATCTAACTTGTTGATAAGGTCACAATCACCTCGATGAAGAGACCACATAAATATTATCTTGATCCAAAGCTTTTGTGGCCACAAGAAGTTTTTAATGGTCAATCACCGAGGTTTCCTGTACTATGGTCTATCTTGAATTTGGAACCGCTGCATTTTTTGCATCATGCCTTAAAATGAGCTTTCAGTATAGATGGATGGTGTGGATGCAGTCACATAAATCACGGTGGCCCCACTGTCAGGAGTCCCACTCACCTTGGTGAACCTGGGGTGTCGCCTAATCCGCTCCCGTCGTTGCAACCCGCGTTCAATTCTGACCGTTAACGATAATCTGTTTTATACTGTTTGCTACGATGAAAACTCAATGGATGGCTAGGATCACCACATGGTTTAAATCTTTTCCATTCGTAGCCGTAGCAACTTAGATGGACGGACCAGCAATACTTGGGTGAGACCCCGAAACAGCGACCATAAGGCTCATTTCGATGTATACATTGTATATCCACGCTGTTAATCTGTCTTTCATAAAAATGAAGGCGATGAAAATTTCAGGTCGACCACACCATAGGATACAGTGGGGTCATTGAACTCACACCATCAAAAGCCTCCTAGCGTCGATTACAATATTTACTGACCATCTAAACTATTGTTAAGGCCATAAGATCTAGATTGATCTAAATATTTTGTGGCCCATAAAAAGTTTTCAATTGTCATTAACCATTATTTCTTGCGGTGTGGTCCACCTGTAGATTGTATCTGCTTCATTTTTGGTACCATTGCCTACAATAAGTTAGAAAAAAAAAAAAAGATGAACGGCGTGGATATACAATGCATACATCGAGGTGGGGCCCTACGGTCAGTGTCTCACCAAGTTTCTCTCCACTCCAGGACGATAAGTTTCCGTGCCACGTGTACGATAGGTAAGGGACGCGGATTGCATCCTACCCTGCGGGCGGGGATCTGTAGGGCCCACCATGATGTAAATGTTTTATCCACGCATATCATCTCTTTTCTCGGATCATTTTAAGGCATGATCCCAAAATCAAGGTAAGTCCGCAGCTCCAATGGGCCACAAAATGGGTATTGAACGCGTCCACTGTTAAAAAGTTCTTGGGAGTTGGAGAAGCTTCGGATCAAGCTTATATTTGTGTTTTCACTTCATACACCTCTACATGAACTTATTAATAAGTTAGACAGTAAAAAAAACATTACAGTAACCCTTAGAAAGGCTTCAATGGTGGGTGTCATTACAGATGCATCTTCCTTTGGTATGGGCTACTGAAGCTTTTTACCTGCCTCATTTTTAAGTTGATAACTTAAAATGGTCTGCGATGAACAGCGTGAATAAAATACTTATATCCAGTGGCCCCATAGAGCCTTGTCGGTATGGATTTCTTACCCACTATGATGAAAGTGTTTTATCCACGCCGTTGATTATTTTTCTCATATAATTGTAAGTTATGAGACAAAACGTGAGCCATGTCCAGGGATTAAACGGACCACAAAGTGGGGATTTAAGATATACCATTAAAAACTTCTTGGTGGCAGAAAAAGTTTCGTGTCAAGCTGATATTTGTGTTTTCACTTCATCCACGCCTACATGACCTTATGAATGGGTTTTATGTTAAAAAAACATCACAATGGCCCTTAGAAATGTTTCAACAGTGGGTGTCATTATAACTGCATCTTCCTCTGGTGTGGTCTATTAGAGCTGTGGACCTACTTTATTTTTAGGATCATACCTTAAAATAATCTGAGAAAAATAATGAGCCGCGTGGACAAAACACTTACATCATGGTGAGCCCCTGTCCGGGCAGTGTAGTATGCGATCCGCATCCTTCTATTATTTCCTTAAAAATGGGTTCTTGAGGTTTCAGCCAACAATTTCATTCACCTCACGTAAGCCTTAATCGGGAAACTAAACCTAGGGTTACATCGGATAAACTCAAAAAGACTAAAATACCTCTCCTTCTACATCTGCTTACCGTAACCGTCCATAAATATTTTGGTTAAAATAGCAGCTTTCAAACCCTAAAAAGCCGCCTTTGGCCAGATAAGTTTTGGGCCAGCGAAAATAATAAAGGTATTGTTCGGACTCTTCGGTTAGTCTAATTATTTCCCTGAAACTAAAAATGCAACCGTGACAGATGGACAGGCAACATATGCACTTTCTGATTTCTACTGACAGCTGACTTGATCTCAGGCACCTGTAAATCACGTGGATTGGCCGCACAAAGGATCGAGTGAGGTAATATTGTGGAGCAGGAATAATCATAATAGGGTAGAGCCATCTATACACGTGGGACCTAAAAGGTCGATGTACAAATCAGGTCCGCTCGTATGCAGGGACCTAGCACGAATAGTTGATAGTTATGACTAAAAAGTTACTCTTAATAAACGAACATACCTATCTGATTTGTGACCACTAGCCAACGGTGAGATATACAGCGAGGAAAAAGGCAATGGATATAACTATTTTTAAAATGAAAATCATCTGTATGATGCCGGTATATTGGTAGAACCAAGCAAATGATCACTCTACCACGTGTCATGTGGAGAAATGGCTCTACCGTTTTACGGTTCATCTAACCCTACTGTATCATTCATTTACTAATAAAGCATTTTTAATAGGTGCGGCATCATGTGTCAGATCCATATGCCACTGCATTAGCCAGACTGGCACGTGGGTAGGTATATAACCAATGCACGCGCATTACTGTTACAGGTACCACGGGAATCGCGGATTGCCTGTGCCCTGTAGTCGGAGGCTGGGGTCCACGGATGCCCGTAACAAATCCACTCCATCCATCAATTTTGCAAGACTCCAATACAACATGAATTTAAGAATCAGGCTGATAGAAAACTCACGTGGACCACACCAGTGAGAACGGAAACGTTTGCCTCAGAGAAATCCACATGGCAGCATCGGTTGGGCCACGTTTGCCTCAGAGAAATCCACATGGCAGCATCGGTTGGGGCCGAAAGTTAGATCCTATACCTCGACCCTAGACCAACACACGGTTCCTATACCTCGACCCTGACGCAACCCAACCCAACCCTAAGTTGGGAATTCTCAACCCGAGCGGGATATGTCCAGTTGGTCAGATTGGTGTCGTGAACACATGCTAATATTTTCGTTATTATATTAGTCTATTACCTTTCCATTAGACGTCTTATTTTTTCACCTATAATTTTATTAATTATATAAGTAGTTAATTAAGTTAAAATTTTCATTTTTTTCTAAACAAATGAGCTAAAATATAGAAGAACTATTACGATTCGATCCATTTCCAGGAAAAATGTGTATGATATTTTTTTGGAGTTGATATTTAATAGAATTTCGTAATAATTTTGTTTATTTGTGTATTAGTTTACTTTTAAACTATTAATTTAACTTAATAGAACTGATACTTGATAGACTTTTTTTTTTTTAATTGATTAGTCCTAACCTTGGCATGAGCAGATGTAGATCCGTTGACAATATCTGGATAAGTAGCTAGCATATCTAATCTGGCTCCGACCTGTTGACAAATCCCACCGGATGGGTCTGGTTCTTAAACTGTCAATCCGTTTATAATCAAAGTGGTCTAGATCCACTCTGATCCGATCCGGCTCTGACCCATTGACAGGCATAGCTCTAGGGCTGTCAATGGGCCAGGTCCATTGGGCTTGGTCTAAAGAGTTCAAAATCCGGTCGAAGCCAACCTCGAGCCTGGCCCATTGATAGCCTTAACATGCTCTCGCGAGGAGTTATATCTTTCCGGAGCATGAATTCCATCTTAACGCACCCGGACATCCTACACGCGGCATACATTTATCAAAGCGGAAGTACTGAAATACAGAGAACCACTTAGATAGTCATATGCCAGAAATCCTGAGCTCTGATTACCGGACATTAATCTGTTGAAATAAGGCCGTCGACTTTTCTGAAGGTCGTAATTATTCTTCCAGCGTGAATTTGTGTCATTGAAAGCTGGGTTCATCAGTCCCGTCGTCTACACGGTTTGGGTCATTGAAAGACGACCCAAGATCCTATGGATAAATTCCAAACGAATTTTATTACGTACATTGGGATGCATCCTAAGAAGCCCCATCTCTCCGATGCATCTTTGCAATATGATACTTGGGGACTTTAGCTATTGGATTTTCGTTATCTTCCAATGATCCAAACCGCTCATTGAACATGAACGATCATCGTAATCTTTTTATAATCAAGGTATTGAAATGTTCATTACAATAGTTTTTTTGGGCATCCCTCGTTCAAGGGAATACCTATCAAATAAAAGATATGGGACATTAAAAATACTCAAATCCAATGGCTGAGAAATCCTAACGTATCATATTACAACACATCAGCATGTATTCGTGCAAACCTCCACATGGGTAATGAACTATTGATACGTACATCCTTATATCTTACTTAACTGTACTATTTTTTGCCAAAGTCACGGTAGAAAGGGAGTATTATAAAAGAAAAGAAAAGGACTTAAAACTGTTGAAGTCAAAACTTTAGCTGTTGGATTTAGGATCATGTTCTAGTAAAGCAGGGTAGTCAAGTTGGACCGAGTTAGGGCTGACCCAACTCGATCCAATTTTGAAATAGGCTTGACTCGAACTCGACTCAACTCGGTATTGAGTCCAGCATGCTTGAACCCATTTGAATCCAGGTATGGGCTGGACTAATCCAGAACAAGTCCGACCCGAGTTGGTTCAAGTTGGCACCAATTCAAATCAAGAGATGAGAGAGGGAGAGAGTGGAGAGGAGAGAGAGGAGGACAGTGGTGAATCCGGTGATGGTGGTGGGTGGTTACGGGGCTTGGAAGAGGAGAGAGAGAGAGAGAGAGAGAGAGAGAGAGGAGAGAGAGAGAGAGAGAGAGAGGAGGGTGGTGATGGTGGTGGATGGTTGTCAGGCTTGGAAGAGGAGGATGAGGGAGGAAACGAGAGTTTGGGATCGGGTTGGGGTAGGGTCAGGTGCGACATATAGGGTTAGAGATGCTTAAAAACTAGGGTTTGTTATTATATATATACCCGAATCCGAGTTGAGTTGGTTTCGGATTGAATCAAGTCTGATCGAATCGAGTTTCGAGTTGAGTCGGGTCGAGTTACTAGGTAACTCAAACTCGACTCGGTTTGAGTTCAAATTAGGTGAAGCCTACTCGGTTTGGACCGGCTCACCCACTTGGTTTGGGTCAAGTTGGGTCCAAACGAGTCGGACGAGTCGGTTCGTGCCCAACTCTATGTTCTAGTAATCCAAATCGTTCATGTGATGGGCCTCCTTGTTGATGGGGATATGAAAAGGAACTCCCATATAGGAATATTTTAGCACTTTGATCATTTAACTCTTCTTTGAATACGATGTGCCCAATATAGCCCATCATATAAATGATTCAGCTCATTTGCCAATGTTTAATCTATCATCATATATGTGCTGCATGTGTGATGGTTGTACACATTGTACACTTGACATACTTAGACCAAAAAGCAAGAATTGCCATGGCTCATTCTTTTAAATGGCCAGTTAGCAGATATTTAATGGAGAGCCAAATAAAAGAGTCAGTGGCGTAGATTCAATAATAATAATAATAAATCCACTAACCAGAGGCTAGACTCGTTTAATCAATCTAAAGTGAGTCTTGAAAGAGTGGCTCCAAATTTTAGTAAAAATCATTTTATGATGTTGTATCTATTTGTCAAAAGGCCTTAAAGAGATTGTTATTATGAGAAATATGTCGTTTGTTGGTGTCATAAGGATTAGTGTGCTACTCAAGGAAACACAACAACATTCTTTTGAAAATCAAAAAGAAAAATCCATGTGAGAGGCGCATGAGAGAGATTTTGTTCCGTCGTAGAATTGTTTGGCTCTTGCATTCCAAATAATTTCCATGACACATTACAACCTAAAGATTGACGTATGGATGGACGTGATGAGGTTGATCATCATCTTCCTTGGGGTATAATTACTCCAAATCCATGGAGCTTCTTTAAACTTATCACAGAGATTCTTTGAATCTACAATGAAAATAAGAAATTAAAAATAAATTGTAATAAATTTGAAAAAATTTTTGATTGGTGATAAAAATGAAATTACAATCCTTTAAATAGTGATATTAAACCCAAGAAGAAGTTTTATGATCAAACCCCAACTCAAACTCCCTAAAAAATGTGACTTAAGGTAAATAGTCTATTTATAGACGGTCATGATTTCTACTAGCTTTCATGGATTTCGGCCAAAAATAATAAGTGTCCAATTTGACCTAACCACGTTATTCTCCTCATTTTTCTAAGCCCTTTTCATGTTGGACACAACTCATAAAACTCAACAAAGAAAAAGTTATAATCAAATTAAAACTTATTATTTATAGTAAAAATGGAAATAAAATGGACTTTCGACTATCAATCTGACAGAATCTTACAAATTTGGCGCGGGCAACCTGGCATAGTAGGGTTGGTTGACTAAAGCAGCTCCTCCTACCCCAAAATCATATATGGTAAGTCAAAAAACTCATTCTAGTTTGTGAGTTACGTTGTTTTAAGGTTCTGATGGTCTTGATCACTTTCACCTTCAATCAATACTTCTCTGGTCCATCTTGGCCGTGATAGTGTCCATGACCCGCTCTACGTCAAAGGTGCATCAAGGGAGCGATCTAATTGAGCAAGTTGCCTGTATTTGAAAATGAGTGTATCATGGCATGTGTTAGCTGGGTTAGGAAGTGGGGTATTTAAGGAGTCATGTTATTCACTAGCGTTAGCGGGGAGAGAGAGAGAGAGAGAGAGAAGAGAGAGAGAGAGAGAGAGGAGAGAGAGAGAGAGAGATATGTGGTGTTTTAAGTGTGATACTACTGGAAACATCCTTTTGTCTATTGGCAAGGGAGATCAAAGTTGCTTATCAGTGTGCAGATACCTAGCCAGAATGAGAATTATATGGTTCGATGATCAAACCAGCCACAAGCCCAAGTTAGATCGATGGTCAATTTCTCTCATCCATTAATGGAATATGTTTGGAACATACTTCTAAAACTTTGTGATTTGAATTGAAATTAGGCTAAGTCACCTCGGCGAGATTTCAAACTAAGATATTAGAAAACTCAGTCATCACTGTTACTCGCATTTAAGTCAAGAAGAATCATTGAGCTCAACATGCTAACTTGGTGGGTTTAACATAGTTGCAATGAACCGGAGAAGTATAAGAATGTAAAATTAAAATTGAGTGATTGGTCTCAGACCCATGACTTTTATTAATGATATAATCTCTCTGTGAAGACCGTACCAGCAACCTTTGGCTCCTTGGGTGTGTTGCAGAGGCTCATCCCCACACAGTACTGATCCTGGCTCAAGCCACGCGCATGCAATGGCTAGGTTGGCCTGCGGTTCAACTGGCCTGACCTGCTTTTGAGGCATTTGGGGTTGAGCTAAATGAGCAGTGGGTGAATTCATGTCAGAAAATGTGGCTCATTAGGTAAATGGGTTGGGCCTGAGTCGAGCCCTACCCTACCTGCCTGTATAGTTATTAATGGATTGGGCCAGATGACTTGACCCAGCCTAGAGAACGAAAATGTGGCATGATCTCCTTATGTCTGCAGTCTATACGCATCTCCTACTAGGAATACCTTGGCCTAACTTTAGCCCGTATCCTATTCTTAAGCCCAGGTGTGACTGACATGACCCGTCTTGAGCTCAACCCATTGCAAACCCCTACTTCTCAATTCAAATGTTGTTCGTTTTTTTTTTTTTTTGAAAAAAAGTAGGTAATCCGAGCAATTTTAAATATTTGTAACAAATTTAGTATCTATAATTTTTTTAAATATATTAATCATTAAATACATAGACCAGTGTTAGGTGATGATGTGACGAGTTTCCAAGTTGGTTCTACGGTAGCTGGATTGCCTGAGATATGGTGCACAGAGATATTCATGTGCCAGGGTTTGTGTGGGGCCATCGAGATGCCCGTGACAAATTTACTCCATTCATTTGTTTTAAATGACCACAATATGAGTAGATTTTAAAAACTAGGTAAATCCAAAAATCATGGGAGATACACCATACGAAATAGTGGGGGATTGAACGCCCTGGAGTGATAGAAGTTTTATGACAGGATGATATTTGTTCCTAAAGCTTATCTGAATGGTAATAACCCTATGAAAGGTTTGGATGCCACATAAACAACATGGTCAACTCTAGGAAGGTTTTAATGGTGCACGTTTCTGTTCCCACAGTTATGTTGGTATGGCCCACTTGATTTTTGGATCTGCTTGATTTTAGAATTATGTCATACCGTGGTATTTCAAAGCAAATGGGTGGAGTGGATTTGGCATGGACATCTATGTGAGCCCCACACAACTATGCCTTGGGTCACCGGTAATCTGCTTCTTCGTTCAACCAAATTAGAGATCACGGTGGCGAGTTTCTACCTTTGTTCTCCACGCAGGGCTTTGAAAGGTAAAGTCATGGTCAAATGTGGATCATGCCAACCAACTCGTCTAGCTTATCATACTCTATTTTTGGTCATTCAAGATTAACTAACCAGAGAATCATATATGTTATTGTACAAAGGAGAATATATGTAACGCCGCGTTAAAAAAGGAACAGTATCCTGAGGCGTTCATGTGCGAATTGACGCAGGACCTAATGATTCGACCGCACGTGTGAGTCTGTTACTAATAAATTAATTAAAATTTAGCCACTGATGCGATTAAATTAGATCATGCCCGGGCCGAGCACGGGCTATAGAGCTAGAGGCCCAAGCTACACTTGGCGACTATCCGTACGGGTCGCGTATCACCCGAGGAAGGACTAGAAACTCTGACACTTTAGTAGGCCAAGGACCTCATTGGGCTTGTGATCCCATGCGGATGTCAGGCTCAGATGATGCCTCGGGATGGACAAATTGCATCGTCCAGCCGGCACTTGAAAGCCGCGAGTCGCCAAACCTAAAGAAGAAAATTCCGAATTTTAAATCAATTGGCTCTGTTTCTTAAAATAGCAAATCTGGGCATTTCAGCCGTCGGATCTCTTCTAAATTCACACCGAAGGTTGGAAATAATTTTCAGCCCTTGCTTACAAAATCTGGCTGTTAATCGTGGGACGGTGACCGTTGATCGCAAATCAAGTTGCTGCAGCAAAACCCTGCATCCGTTTGCGATCAAACTTTGCCCAACCCTTCATCGGGCCATGGGTCACCTATCCCATAAATTAGATGTGTCAGGGGTCCATCAGAGCAACTCCAATAACTTAATATGGGCCCCACTTTGCTATTTGGAGAATTATCCAAAACGTTAGGGTTAGTTGAAATAATTTGGACATATAAAAGAGTTGCCCTCTCTCTCAAACCCCATTTCTCAGCAACTGAGAGAGAGAGAGACAGAGAGAGAGAGAGCCCCACCTGGATGTGCATGTGAGCTTGGTGCTCGAATTTGATGTCCCGACACCCTCACCTCTCCTTTACCGAAAAACTTCATCGTTTTCTGCCATTGGAAGAGAAATTCTAACCCATCTAAGGTAAGTTAGGATCTTAAACCTCATTTCCTTGAATTTTTGCAACATAAATATGAATTTTGCCCATTTTATGCAATGCAGGGACCCGACACCTTGAGCTTGTGGACCTGGCGTCGCTATAGAACCATCTCAGCAACCTCCGGCCAAGAATAGGTGCGGACCATTACCTTTAGGTGGCTAGTTATCGCGCCTAACATGGATTTAATAAATGTGAATGGTGAATTGTTAATGCATGTAGCTGAATTTTCAATTGGACTGCAAATCTAAGTTAATAAACTAAGAATTAACAAAATGTCGGGAAAGGGTTTAGCCCCAATGTCCCAATTTGTGACTCATGTCTTTACATGTCAATGTAGGTTGCATTTACCTAAATTTTCTCAATTTGTTGCTAGTTGATTGCTAAGTTCCCTGTTTGGGTGTTAACTACGCTTAACACGATGTTTTGGATTGGTGCAAAATGATAAATAGTAATTGAATTCTTGCATATGTGAATAACTATGCTTGGGTGGAAACATGAAATGTTGAAACTTGATGAAAGTTGTGATACTTATCTAATAATTATGTGTATGGCTGAGGTGTATGTTTCATGTTGATTTTAGGAGAGATAGACTTTGGTGTCTCGACACTTATGCTTGTTCATGGAATAAAAAGGACTGGAACATGTCACTTATAACTTGTAAACGTGGGTAGAACGTCGTATGTTACTATCCATGTATTGGTCCCACTAAAACCCTATCTGCCATATATAATATGTATGCATAGATTTCATGTTGACGTGTATTGTGCATATTCACCCTGGGGACTGGCCGATTACCCCGAATTCCTTCGGCGGTCCTCGTTGGACTTGTTCATAAGCGAATCTGGCCCGAATAGTTGAACCGTAGGTTGTTGGCCGCAGTTGGACTACACGAGACAGTATTCTCAGGCTGATTAGTTATGGTTCAGCCCGTCGGGGCACATTGACTTTAGTCGACCATCCTTATACGTTGACCATGTTTGTTACATGAACCTGAAGTACCCTAAGACCATTGTACCCACTTTTAATTGTAGTTACGGCCCACAAGACTCGTGAGCCGAGAATGATGGTATGAGACATTATGCCCGTGTTGTCAGCCTACGCTGGGGTGACGAGTCTCCCCGTAATGTCCATTAAGCACTTAGACTCGTGAGTCGGGGACGATGGTATGGAATACTGTACCCGTGTTGTCAGCATGTGTCAGGGTGACGACCTCCTCATAGTGACCGCGAGTAGGACATTCAAGTCTCAATCACTTCCGTTTGTGATTATAATTCTTTATCGGATTAACGAGCTCTTCATAGGGCTAAGGGTCGCGAGAGTCATATGACCACGGCCCCTGAGCCGCGCGATTGGGTTAGGGCAATAACTCCATTAAGGTATTTCGATTTTCCAACCTGCTGGATGAATGAATTTAATTAATTAACCAAGCTAGCATGCTCCATGACATTGCATTATTATTGTTGGCGATTATGCAGTGGAGGTCGCAATTGAGGGAGTGTTGTTCATTGTGAACGTGAGATGTCGTCGCCTAAGGGAGTGTTGGTGGGTGAGGAGCATGTGAGGCCCGTATCCTATACTATACCGTTTCATAGGCTTCCGCGGTCCTCCCAATCGAATTCTAGCAACCCGCGATTCGTAACCGGCATTTGCGCGCGATCTTGAGTCGTATCTCGTATTCCAAAGTCGGCTCAACCAAAGACTTGTACCCTTCATACTGCGCCATCGTCGCGGTTCCAAAGCCGCATCTTACGCGCTGAGGCGATACCCGGGCCAGAAGATGTGGGCCCGCGTTCAGTTCGAGGAAAACGTCGTGCATTGCAAATCCCAAGAGAATCCATCACATCAAATGTCAAGTACACTCACCATTACTCACACCCATCCCAAGTACAACACTCATCCCTAAAGTCAACTCTCTCTCTCTCACTCGCCCATCACTCACCTATCACTCACCCATCTCTCTCTCTCTCTTACAGCCTCTCTCTCTCATCTCTCTCTTCCTCATTCTCCAAGCAATCGTCCATGGCTTCCATGGGAGAGAAGTTATTGTGGCCCACCTTCCTACCATCCAATCCCACCTTCCATGATCAATTTCAACCGTTGAAATTCTTTCCTTGGAGCTCTAGCATGCATTGACGGAAGATGGAAGAGGAGATCCAAAGGTGGGTGATTTTATTTGTTGATTTTGATGATTTGAGGGCCCACTTGTAGTGGGACCCATCTTGATGTATGATTTGTATCAAGAGGGACCCATAGTGGCGAGGCCTCTCCGCTACTCCGATTCTCTCTCTCTCTCTCTCTCTCTCTCTCTCTCTCTCTCCCCCCCCCCCTCTCTTTTTCCTTGATTGCATGGCCCATCTTAAATGTGTGTTTCGCATCTGCACCGTCCATCTGGATGGTGCCATGAGCGACTCCACCTTGATGTATTTATTTTACCCCACACCGTCCATCTGGATGATGCAGGCGTGGGGTGCACTATGATGTATGGGTTATACCCACACCGTTCATCTGATGGTGGAAGCCCACCATGATGTATATGTTTCAGATCTGCACCGTCCATCATTTGGGCGGTGGGTCTGATCGTGTGGCATGTGCAATATCTGGACCGTCCATCTGATGGATGGTCAGCAACTTGCCTGCTGTTGTTGACATCAGCGGATTTGTGGGTCCCCTTTTTTATGCACCACCGTCCGTGCTAATGCACGTGGGGCCCACCTCCTTGTGGGACCACCGTGATGTGTGTGACTCATCCCCATCGTCCATTGTTAGGGACGGTGGGACCCACCAGACGCTGGACATACCCCCTCCCCCCCCACCCCGATATAATTATATATATATATATGCATGTATATTATATGTTATTTAATAATATAATATTATATTATGTGGGCCCCACGTGGGATCCACCATGATATATACCTTCGTCCACACCATCCACTACCTGGGATAGTGGGACCCACCTCACCTAAATTGAGGCAGATTCAAATCTTAGATGGGCCACCATGTGGACTCCAACATGATGTATGTATTTGATTCACCGTCCGTCCAGGACATGGCCCATCCCACACATGTGGGTGGGATCGACATTGATGTATTTATTATATCTGCATCGTCCAGATCTCCTGGACGGTGGCCACACCATGATGTATAGTTTCATCCACACCGTCCAGATATTGCTGGACAGTGCTGGACAATGTTTGGATAGTGTCGATCATCATTAGTAGGCCATGTGCCCCATGGAATGACTGTGTACAGTGATACACATGTTGCACCTGCAACTATTGAAATGATTTTAGATGTGATTCAAGCTCCCACTTGTGAGGCCCACTTTGATGTATTTTGTGGTCCATTCGAGAGGCGCACTTTAATATACTTGTGGCCCATTAAAAATCCATCTGTGAGACCCACCTTGATATATTTGTAGCCCATGTGTTACGGCCCATTTGATGTATTTGAGGCTCATGTGCAGGGCCCACCTGTTGCGTATTTATGGCCCATTAGTGCAACCGATTGATGCAACCCACTTGATATGTATGAGGCCCATTGTGCGGCCCATTGATGCAGCCCACTTGATGTGTATGAGGCCCATTAGTGTGGCCCATTGATGCAGCCCACTTGATGTGTAAGAGGCCCATTAGTGCGGCCCATTGATGCAGCCCACTTGATGTGTATGAGGCCCATTAGTGTCGTTCGTTGATGCAGCCCACTTGATGTGTATGAGACCCATGTGCAGGGCCCACCTGTGATGTTTAGGCCCATGTGTAGGGCTCACCTATTGTGTATTTAAAGCCCATGGGTTGTGGCCCATTATGATGTATTCGAAGCCCATGGGCAAGGCCTTATGTAATGTAATTATGGCACATACGATGAGGCCTATTGAGATGTATTTATGGCCCATAGTGATATGTATTAGGCCCATGTGATGCGGCCCATACTGATGTGTATTAGTCCCATGTGATGCGGCTCACTTGATGTATGAGACCCTTGTGTGAGGCCATGAGCCTACTATATGTTTGGCTCTACGCGAGCCACTCATTGGGAGCAATGTTGGTTAAATGTCCACATTGATGGGCAATGATGGTTAAATGTCCTCATTGTGACCTTCTCTTAGGCCATTTGATAGGCCGATTATCGATGCCAATTATCAATGTCAATTATTGATACTGATTATGAGTATGTGATAGCATAGTATCATGATACATGCCCATATGCATCATCTGTATGTTTGTTATGAGATATGGTTGACCATTACATTTGTCATTGGGCAGGTTGTTATGAGACTCCCTGATAGGCGGAGATTGTCTCACACAAGCGCACGGTATGCGCAGAATTGATGCATAACTGGATTGTATGACTCATGCATCTCACATTGTGTGTTGTGATTACTGTACGCCTTAGTGACATCAGGGTCATAACCTCCACAGTCATGTCATGGATGGCCAGATGGGACACCGAAAATCTGTTACTAGCATCGGGCCGTCATAGATGGCCCTGAGTGAAAATTTCTAAACCATTTTGGTACTAGAAGACGCCCTAACGTTGAGACCGAGTGAATATATATGAGCGCATGAGGGTCGTATACCAGTAGGTCGCGTCTCCCACTGTGTCGTGGTCGGTTGGGAGAGGGTGTGGCCTTACTCGCCTAAGGGAGTAGGCATAGCTATGCTGAGTCTGACCAGCTTGAGGAATGAGTCCGCTATCGACGAGCTGAGCCCGATATTGGCAGCGGATAGTGGGGTCTCTTCCACTTACCCAGTTGTGTGCTTGATGTGGCAGCAGCTGACGTAGAGTGTACTAGACCCCAGTAATGATCTCAGAGAAGTACAGTACCGATATGTGGACTTATTGAGCAGGCGTTACATATTTATTCATTCATTCACTATCCACTCGGGCTGGTGGTGCGAAACTACTTGTTACGTATACCTTCGCAATGGCCAGGATTTCAGTTGGGGCACGCGACTAACCTGATGTCAAGAGTTTACCACATTGAATCTGACTATCCAAATTTAGGTACGACACTAGTTTGGATAGAAGTCCCTTGTGGTAGACCCCATAGCCTGCGATACTACGTACTATCATCCCGACTTCACACTCCACTTGGTCATTTCATTCGCATCGTATGTTACTTTGCAACCTCAACACATAGTACTTAGTTTTACTATGTTTCTGTATTACATGGCCTAGATGAGGTTGACAGTATTCGTGGCGCATAATGAATTGTATATTACATTGCATCCTCGGCATTTGATATTTGGATCTTTATGACTTATCATTTGCATAGTTGATCTGTATTGCGTACTCTGATATCATGTATGACTCATGGACTTGTCAGTATTTCTGCTTACTCTGATATTGTACGATTTATGGATTGTCAGCATTTCCGCTTATTCTGATATCTATATGCTTGGCACGTGCATCGCACACACTTTCACCACCCTCTAAGCTTTCTATAAGCTTATGCACGATAGATGTGTGCAGGTGGCGTTAGGTTGCAGCAGCGTGAAGCTTAGAGCATGTAGCTGACTTCTGGAGCTCTGATTTTAATATATATATATATATATATATATATATATATATATAAAACTTTTCAGCATTGTATTCAAATGTTTATATTAATAGATATGTGATGATGATGTTGTCTTTGTGACTTGGGTATACTTGTGGTTATGCTTCTTATGAGACAAATGTACGTTGGAAAATCCTCTGTGTAAGATCACAGGATCGGAATCTAGCGTATGGGCGCTTGGAGCCGAGAATGGGGTACTACGGAGGCTGTCGGCCCCGGATTCGGCAAATCGGGAATTTTGTGAGCCTGATTTCTAAGTTTGGGGCGTGACAGAGCATGCATCATATCGTAACCATGCATTTGCACTAACAACAGTATATAGGGTTTTATGCTGCTTGCTGCTTATTAAATGTATTCTATGCATGATAATTTATGTGCCTATTGCTAATGGTACCACCGAGTTTATCACTCACTCCCACTTTGGGACAGTGTTCTAAAACACCAACCAAACTCCGATATAGATGCAGGTACCCTGTAGCAACACACATTGGACGATATCGGTGCCGGCGACAACGAGGAGCGAGCGTACTACCAGGAGTTTGGCGGACCTTATTAGAAAAGTGGATGACGGCGGGATTGGGCCAGAGCTCAGATCATTTTGGGGTGTGATATGGATATGAGATTGAATCCCTGGATGATGATACTTGAATTTCGGGTCTGTTTATGATTACTATGGATTCATGACAGAACTTTATCTAGTTTAGTGGCACTTGAATTTCATTTTCATAATTAATATTAAACACGCTTAGCTTAATTCATCATTGTTTGATAATACCTGCTAACTGTATGCATTCGTGACTCATCATTGCACACGTGACATTCGGGAATTCGGAAGCTGAGTTGCTACTCGGTCTTCGAATTTCGGGGCGTTATAATATAGCATGCGGAAATATATTTAAAGATGGTTATAACATTTTTTTTTTACGAAAGTATAATTGTCATTGAGCTAGATAATACACGTCATCTGATGGCGGGTGTAACTGAGAAGTCCAAAAAGTGAAAAGCAGTCCGGAGAAGTGGAACAGTTAGAAGAATACAAAGAGCTAGAAGAATCTGAAAAATCGAAGTGGTAATGATTCAACTATCATAACGATTAAAGTAAATATGAGAAATAAATATAGAATATCTGTATAGCAGATAAGCCTATAAATAATAGATGAAATCCACAAAGTAATATGTAATAGCCCAGATTTTTTCCAACCTGGAATTAGACGTCCTTAGGCGATGGGTCAATCCTAACACCGGTTTAACTTCTCAAACACTCGATTAAAGCCTCAAATTCCTTTTCAAACCATTTTCTTCACAAATCTCACCTTTCGTTACCTCGTTCTTTGAATCCTTCTAAGTACTTTCACATTAGACACTACCTTAAAGTTTAGGTGATGAAGAACAATACTTAAACTAAACATTGCTACAAATGTCTAAGTACCACCTCAGACCGAAATCACTTAGGACTAAATCCTTTAGAAATTAGGCGAGATTTAGCTAGTGTTAAACTAGAGTGCCTGTGAAATTAGCACCAATCACTTTAAATACGATCTGCAAGACTCAAAACTTGTAGAATCATTGACGCTAGGTTACCCTAAAATCTATGATCAATCTCATTACCCGGCTGCTCTCGGGAGCATCTTGAAACTCCGTATCAGATCTGAACCGTACGTCGGAAGTCCGATTAACACGAAGTTAAGGAATTAGGACCGCCTTGCTGGGCTTGATAACCATCTCGGAAATCAAATCCAGATAATGTCTCAGCGCTATTCGCTTGAGTTCGGAGTGAAGAGTGTGAGAAATGTGAAATTAATTCAAAATAAAATATCTTGAATAGTAATCTGGCACCTCTCGCTTGCGGATCAGTTTTAAGCAACCAGACCGTCAAAATCAGACCAAATTACACCCTCGAATCAGGAAAAATTTCATACACATTTACATGTACTCGGAATCTCCGATCGAGATCCACTGACCGTTGAACTGAAACTGGTCCACCACGCGTGATCTGAAATCCCGACCGAAATGAAAACTTAATAGAACCTAGATCCATAGTTTGTGAGCTTAAGTCTGACCTTCGGTTCAAGGAGGCCTGCCAGAAGTCCTCCGTTGGGCTGGAAAAGTCCCGCTTTGGTTATATCCTATGTATACTTTGACCTGGAGTCTATTTCGATTAGTTTTTAGGCTATATAAGGATCTTAAACCCTCTCTCATGGCAGCCATACGAATTTGAGAGAAACCCTAGAGAGAGAAGAGAGAAAAGAGAGAGAAAGTGTGGGAGCAGTGGGAGAATCTCCCTGCCACTCTTCCCTGTTGCTATACGTGTTTAACTGCCTAGTTCTAATCACTTTCCTGGCGCTTCCGGCTCCGTTTCTAGGTAAGAAACCCTAACCCTAATCTGTTTTGGGGTTTTGATAGTTATAGGTTATGAAATAGCTAACCTATTTTGTTCTATAGGTTGTCAAACGGCCGAATACGAAAGCTTAGCAAATCTATTGGATTCGTTATGATTTTACGATAAAATGTGCGGACTTTAGGTGTATAGGTTATGGTTTTCAACGCTTTCAATGTCAGATAATGATAGATTCATGATCTGCATGCAATTGCACATGTACAAAATGTTGTCTGTTTTCCGTTTCGATTAAAGATGAAAAATATGGAATTCTACATACTCTAGGTATTTGTAGAAAGTACCGTATATGTACAAATTTTGGAAATGTGTTTGACATGATTATTTGTTGTATGAATAGATGATATATGGATAAAATACTTATTTGGCGAAAGGATTTGCCCAAATATATGTTTTGCTTATATACACTATGTATGTTGAAATTGTGTATTCTATAAAGTATCGTATACATATAAATTTTGGAGATGTATTTGTCATGATTATTTGTTGTATCAATATATTATATATGCGTAAAATACTTGCTTGGCGAAAGGATAACCCTAATACATGTTTTGCTAACATACACCATGTATGTTGTAATAGTGTATTCTAAGTGTTTGTGTAAATGACTGAATGAGTATAGAATTCTCATTCGTGCTCGCCATGACTAATTGTCATGGATAATTGATTGCTGTATTGGCGATACCCCTTTGACGAGAGGATTTGCTCAAAATTACGCCACGACCTATATACACTACTTATATTAAAATGTGTGGCCCAAGTGTTTGTGAAAATGTTCAAATGAATATGGAACTTAGATTCCTACTCTCCATGACTATCCGTCGTGGGTGTACGCGTGTTATGTTTGGGGCAACTCCCTAGTGAAAGGATTTGGCCTAATACCTATGTGATCAACATATGTCATGTATGCTGATGTATGTAGTCTAAGTGTTTGTTGAAATGTCTGAATGAGTAGTAGTTAGTAAATTGTAATGTTTAAGGGTATTGAGATATGATTCTTAACTCCTTTAACTATGTGTATGATTTCCTTGGATAGCTGTGTGATTAGGAATTTAATATATACAAACTCATGTTTGTGTTATGCTTCATAATATGCTCAACTGATTGTATGATTTTATCTATGTAATGCATATGCTTAAATTCATATTTACGTTGTATGATCCGTCATGGGTGATGGGGTAGTGGAGCAACGAGTGCGTGCAACAGCCCTGGCAGCCCTAAACGGATAATACCGGATTTTGATTGTATGATTTGAATCTTGATCCATTACTACTTTACCTATCTGCAATTGAATGTGATTGGGGCTATTGTATAGTCCAGGCAGTCGGTAACAGGATCGAATTCGTGGCTGAGTTTCAGTTGCCACGTGAGATGTGTTCGACGAACCCGAGTCGTACTTCGGTTGGCGATAGTGGTTGGCCACACGAAGTGCTTATGCGCTTCATATTGTTCAACTTTTTGTGTGCTCGAGCTAGCCGAGCTCGTCAAGTAACCCGATCTGTCTAATGTATGTTCACCATTTTTGGACGCTACTGCTTGAACCTAGGGTACCAAACTTACCAGTGAAACCCCTTTTAACCATGGTACCTCGATCCGCTAAGACTCATGAGCCAGACATGGTGGTATGGGACACCGTGGTCGAGCTGTCGGCCTACGCTGGGGCCATGTGCCTTCTTGTAGTGACCAGTGAGCAACTAGACTCGTGAGCCGATTATGGTGGTATGAGACACTATATTCGAGCTGTCGACACCTACGGCGAGAGCCGAATACGGTGAGACCTGTATTCGTGCTGACGGACGACGAGTCCTCCGTAGTGTCTTCGAGTATGCTCTAAGGTCTGTGATTGGCGACGAGCCCTTCACAGCAACTAGAGCATGAGTTGAGTCGAGTATGGTGAGATCTGTATTCGAGCTGATGGCCAACGATTGAGCCGAGTACGGTGAGACCTGTATTCGAGCTGACGGCCAGCAATTGAGCCGCATACGGTGAGATCTGTATCCGTGCTGACGGGTGACGAGCCCTTTGTGATGCCTTCGCTATGCCTCTCAAACCATAATATAGTATGAGATTAACTAGGACTGACGACCCTATAATGGATCATGTTTGGGAGTGATACAAGGGGGGTACCTTAGTTTCCCAATACTGCTGTTTGAAATAGACTAATAACAACTCGGTAATCATGCTCATCATGCATTGCATGTGCCTGGAAGATGTGGAGCACTGAGGGATGAAAGTATGCCGCGAACGAAGAGGGTGTCGCATGAGGGTGGTTTTGCAAGGGCATACATCATGACCGCATTCATACTTACATTAATAAGAGTAGTTAAGAGTGTTTGATTTTACTGCTTTATCATTACTGCTTGACTGAATTGATAACATGTTAACCTATGCTTTATTGTTCCACTGAGTTGATCGCTCACTCCCACGTTACGGGACAGTGTTTTTAAACACCAACCAGACCCTGTTGTAGCTGCAGGTGTTGGCGATGCTTGTGAGGCGGAGCCAGACCTCTGCGACGATGAGGACACTTTCTTTCATATGTTATTTTCTGGCGGCTTCATGTGAGCCGTGCCTTGATTGACGGGGCTATGATACTTGGGATAGAAGACATTACACTTACATATTTGGTATATTTTAGAAATGTACTTAAAATTTATTCACCTGGTAATGTTATCACACTCTGGAGACTCACCACAGTTTTTATATATTTTATATATCTATCACAGTCTTCCGCTTGCAATTTAACTGTCTCTGGAGTATGATATGCTGTTTTGGCTTAATCTCACTCATATTCAATACACTAATGCAGACAACATTTAATCATCATTATCTATGTTGCATAAGTGATGTTCTGGAACTCGGGTGTTGAGTTATGCTCGACCCCCGATTTTTGGGGATGTTACATAATAACTCTCACACCAACCCTACAAATTAAGTCAAATTTATTTTATCTTATCTTACCATAATCTTTTAGCATTAGCTCTATCTTATTTAATAGTGGTATTCTCTTAGCTTTAATTGATTAGCTATAATCAAAGTCTACACTCACACGATGGACTTTATCTAGTACTTTATACAAGCAATTATTTATTCAGAAATCCTCACTGCAATCGCATCTCGATTGACGGAGCCTCATTGCAATATCGATCGACGGTAGGCATTTCTTTATTGCTTGACGACAACCGGGTATAAGAAGTCCTTTAGTTATGAAAGGTAAAGCCGAACCCACCTTCGGAAGAAGAACCCCACCATCTGACTATTACCCGATCATTTCTTAGACCAATTTGCGAGTGGTTAAATAAGTGGCTAATATGCCTGCATCTTAGTCATATATGATTACAATCATTGTATCCACCTATATTGACGTGTGGGGTCAAGTTGTTCAGTTAGAATCAAGTAACACAGTTAGTTCCAATAGACCTGCTCGCTGAGGCTTTATACCAATCAAGTTAGCTCGCCTGGCTTGACTTGTAAAAGCTCGAATCGACTCGGTTCGAAACTAAGTTCAAGCTTGAAAAAATTTCAAATTGAGTTCAAGCTTGACCGAGCTTGACTTGACTCGGATTGAACCCCAACTTGAATTGAACCAATTCAGTGATTAGATTACTTTAATATTGATGTTGCTCACCAAGTATTTGATAAAATAACTTAACAAAGTGTCGACTAGTGGCAAGGAAGGTATGTATATGAAATAAATGCTTTTATTTATTTATTTTTATGTTGATGTTACTTACAAGGTATTTGTTTAAATACCTGTAAACACTACTATAGTGTTTTACATGCAATAAGAAATTGAAAGTGCACTCCATATGTTTAAGAAAATGCTGCATAGGCTTGATCTTGGCTCGAATTTGATTCAAACTAGCTCGAGGTGTTGGCTGAAGCAAGGTGAGCTGGCCAGTCAGGCTCGAGGATTGAGCCAAGTTGAGTTTGAGTTGGGGTTACCTAGTGGCCCAGCTGGTCCAGCTCTCGGTTTGACTCGTGTACACCTCTACTGCTCGTGCTGCACGTCACCACAAAATCCAAACCAAAAAAAAGGTGCTGAACACAGCCCTAACTTGAGTAACGTCTCCGGCCAATCGGGGTCAAATCATGCATGTTTTCAATGCTGATTCGCAGTGCCGGACCAGATCAGGCTCGATCAACTTTGGTAGAGTCACATCCAAGTGGGATGAGTAGGCAAGCCTCGAATACTTCACACCTTTTTTCGACGTGAATTAGTGCGTGGTCAGATGGGCCACTCATGATGAACAAAGACCATTGGATCGATTAAGCATGTTTGGTTAAGGTCATGCAAGATGACCGGCTTGAGTAAAAGTGGTCCTACCGTCCATTTTTCGCGCACTTATTTGAATGGATGCGATCGTGTGATCAGGATGAAAATGGGCCGTGTGCAGTCCATAGTCCAATCATCAGTCTAGAATGATCAGACGTGGACCCAATTCGGTTCGCATATAAGGCTGCAGTATAAGAAGGCGGAAAGAGTTATATCTATCTACTCATCCGTCTATCCGCTGGCGACAGATTATAAGGCTAAGATTGTCTGATCAAGGAGATTTGTGGGGCATGGCCCATCTACGGTGAGACGTAGCATGCCAATGGTATAGATCACCTGTAAGTAAAAAGAACCGAGAGTGTATGCGTATCACGTACTGAGTAAACTCTGTAGAGTCCACGGTGTCGTATTTATATTATCCATTCCGTCCATCAGTTTTATCAGATCATTTTAGAGCATGAGCCCAAAATTAAAATACATCCAAACATAAAGTGGACCACGCTACAGGAAAGAGAGGGATAATGATGCCCACCGTTGAAACTTTAATAGGGCCCATAATGATGTTTATTTGTCATCCAACCTGTTCATAAGGTCATACAGACATGGATGAAAGGAAGACATAAATATCAGCTATATCCAATACTTCGTTGGTCCACAAGAAGTTTTCAATTGTAGCCGTCCAATTCCCACTATTTCTTGTGGCCTACTTGAGCGTAGGCTATGCTTCAATTCTGGAATCATGTCCTAAAATGAGCTGGATAAAACGGATGGACGGTGTGGATAAGACGCATACATCATGATGGGCCCACAGAGTTTACTCAGCTGGGTGCTGAGTTACTCGGTACGCAGTCCGCGTTCGTGAAATCGCTAGATGCGAGGTAGCGTTAACAACACACCACGCGTTGCTCACGTGTTTGTGCATCGGGACGGTAGAACTGGTGGGCCCCGTTACGGTTGGAGTGTAGACCAAAAATACTCTGATCGGACGATCTTGTCCCTTGGCACTCGATGGTAATTTACTCGCATGGGAAGGGCAAAGAGCAGTTTTCTTCCGTCATTTTTTGGTAAAACACGGGCATTTTCGTGAGACTATTCGAAAACCTTAACCACTCACGCGCATCCGCAAACACACAGGTTGCTGTACCCCAGGGATCATTTGACTTGCATTCATGATTTGGAGATCCAAGCCGTTGATCAGATGCGGTCCACCTTGAATAACTTAAAGTGTGTAAATCTCTCAGATTGGTAAATCCAACCCTATGTTATTCGAGCCTTTTCCCAATGCTTGTGGATCGTAGTCGTGTTTCTCCTTAGCCGTTTGTTCATAGGCCATTGATTGAAGGTGTAGGATCTTCGAGTGATCTTTTGGTTATCATCATCAGATGAGTGGTCCCGATCTACCTCACTGGTTGGTTTGCTGAGACATGCGGGGGAGGAGCAATTGGTCCATATTAAATTGAGCTGGTCCACTTCTCACGTGGGCCACAGACCTATAAGAGAATAATGGACGGTATAAAGAAAGAATACCGAAGGATTACCGTCAGCAGGAGTGAAGCGGATTGCGAGGTGTGCCCCACACCACCTGCCTTGGTGTGGTGACGTCACCAGGTTCTTTGAGCCCCACCATGATGTATGTGTTATATCCACACCGTTCATCCATTATAAGAGATCATTCTAGGGCAACGGTTAAAACAATTAGCAGATCCAAAATTCAAGTAAACCACACCACAAAGAGAAGTGGGAAAAATGATGCCCACTGTTGAAACCTTCTCAGGCTCACCATGATGTTTATTTTCCACCCAGTCCGTTCATAAGGTTACAAAGACCTGAATGAAGGGATATACAAATGTCAGCTTTATTTAAAATTCTGTGGCCTCAAGAAATTTTCAATGGTAGGTGTTCATTCCCCTCTGCTTTCTATGGTGTGGTCCACTTAATCTTTAGATCTACTTCATTTTTTAGACCAACACTTTAAAATAATCTCAGAAAATAGATAGACGGTGTGGAATATTACACATATATCACAGTGGATCCTACCTTTATGATGCGGTGTAGATCCATGCTCGGTTTCATTTTAGGGCATGGTACCAGAAAATGAAGCAGATCCAAGGTCGGTGTTACCCAGACCTGATCGAATCCGCGGGGATTGTCAGCATGCACATATGGTCCACCTGATGACTAATCTTCTAAAATTTCGGTCCACAGAGTACTCACATCATCTCTCATCTGATGAGTGGATGGAATCCCGCACATGTACCGAACGTCGTCACGCGTGCTCTAATTACCTCTTCAATCTCTCCTCGCGAGAGTCGCCTCGGCACTCTGTCATATCTTAAGTAGCTCCAACGAATTATAATGTATATAGGCGGCATTTTCACATTATTCACGAGTTTTAAACTCTGACAAGTGGGGCCCACCACACTAATCTAGACCATGGGGATGTTGGGACCCAGGGTGGATGGACCATCAATCTAAAAACTTTCTTCATAGTACGACGTTAACCTTTCGATTTTTTGTCCACTGATATACGGATGAAAAAAGATACAGTACAGATGTCCACATTCAACCCAAAAAACTCATAATATTCATAGCTGGAATCTTCCAGTTTCGGACTACATCTACGGTGAAAACAAATAGAGAACAGTTCGAATCACCTAAATGTGGGCCCCATTTTGTCAAATCTGAGAACCCGTGTATAGTGTGAAAATACGCGGGCCATGTATAATATAAATCCTCACAGCTAAAAAACGAACTAAACCTAAAACACTCAAATGCCGAAAATACCCTTCAACGCCCTGCTGAAAAATATAACCCCCGCGGTCCAAATACTATAAATACTGTCGAAATCCCTTTTTCCTTTTCGTTCTTTTACCCTTCATTTGACAAGTAATCTCTCGCCAAACGCAAGAGCCGATTTTTCTCTTCCGTCTGCAGCCATCGTTTCGCTCCTCCCCTCTTTTCAAACCCTAAAGGGAAAAAAAGAGAATCTGCAGGTAAGTCTCAATCCTTTCCCAATCTTTCTTCGTTGATTTCGTCTCATCTACTGCAATTCTAATCACGATTCGTTACCTTCTAGTCGTTTGGTCTCTCTTTTTTTCTCGATTTTTCTGCGGTTGAGATTGAGGTTTCATAGATCTGATAGGATTCCTCCTTGTTGATAAGAATGGGTGCATGCAGCAATGCTTAGAAGTTTAGGGCAAAGAGGATAAGGAATTCGATATTCGGAGTTAGAATTCGGTATTCGGAGTTGAATTCGAGTGAATTGAACGAAATTTGGTCGGAGTTGGACTGAAATTTGGTTTGTCTGGACTTGTTTCACCTAATCGTGTAAAGGACAATCGGGCATGATGTAGTATGGCATTTGCACGCGGAATTGAAGTGTTAGGCATGGAGCATAATGTATATTTCTTTAAGTTTATGGTTAGTATTGGCAGTATGGACGTTCTGCATTGGGTAAATGCACAAATATCCTTTTCTAGTATGCTGCGGACTAACTGGACATGTGGACCCATGTCCCCAATCTAGACCTTCAACTGGGTGGTCCTCACCATGCATCACTTGGAGAAGAAATTTTCATTTATTTTGATGATGGGAACCACCCAATCAGCAATCTGCAAATGTACGGTGTAAACCTTTATTATGAATGGGCAGATTTGATCGGGAAAAGGTCCGCCAATTTTTCGGGCAGGAATGTGATTGTGGGTATGTGCCTGTTGTGGACACACTGGAGGCAGTCTGGACTCAGTTATATCAGATAACACAAACAGGTTAGGTAATTGGTGTGTCACGTTTGGGTTAGGTTTCCTATTATTTGTCTTGCTAACACACACACATGTGTTGTGGCTAACATGTTTCTATTTTGGAATTTGAAAATTTGAGGGGTTCCTTTTATTTTAAGCAGCCACAGGCGTTTTGCTTGTCACACACACACACGCTATCTCTCTTCTTTTGAGATTTGCAATTAAAGCGCAGTTCATATTACTGTTCCAAAATAGAAAAAAAAAAGTGTCCATAACTTTAGGTTGTGTTTGTGGTTAGTTTGAAGATCCATTCAGTTCTGCTATTGAGTACAAGATGACATCCTTCGCATGCTTCCATGTTCTTTGATATTTTTTCTGTTGATGAAGTATATTAAACAGCATGATTTAGGTCTTCATCAAGTTGCTGATACAGTTACATCTGTTGCCAGGCTATTATCATTTTGCAGGAATATTTTAGACCAATGAAATTTCAACATGACTGAAATGGACGGACAGCTGAAGGAAGCAGAAGAGTCCGAAGTGGAAGATGCCTCAAATGTGACTAAAATGGAAGGACAACCGGAGGAGGAGGAAGATGCTTCACATGTGAATAGAATGGAAGAACAGGAGGAAATGGAAGAAGCCAAAGTTGAAGATGCTTCAAACATGGCTGAGATAAAAGGACAGCCGAAGGAGGTAGAAGATGTTTTAAATACCACTGAAATGGAAGGACAGGGGAAAGAAGTTGAACATGCTGAATTGGAAGAGGATCCAAATTTGACTGACATTGAAGGGCAACATAAAGAGGTGGAAGATGCAGAACTAGAAGCTGAGGAAAATGATTCTGATGATTCATTTATTGATGACTCTGATGGTGAAGAGCCGTATACATCTGATAATGATCACGAAACCATTGTTGAGGTAAGTGCCCCCCCCCCCCCCCTCGCAAACAGTCTAGCAACATTGACGCATGTAGGATTGGATTTTATCTGAATTTGATACTTCCCTAGGGCCTATTTGGATTTGCTATCTTAAATGTTTTTTTTTTTTTTTTTTTTTTTTTGCGTGATTTTAATTGCTAAAAGTACAATTACTTAGCTTAAATATGTTTGGTGAGATCCACAAATTAATTGCTTTTTGACAATAATTATTGGAATGGATACCTTGAGATGTTTCTAAGACGTGTTTTTACACTAAGAGGTGGATGTGTTTTTGCACTAAGAGGTGGATGTGTTTTTGCACTAAGAGGCAGACGTGATTTGAGGGGGGCGGAACATGTGTTAAGTCCGTGTGGATACAACCTATGTCAGAGATCTGGATCATTCATCAATTAGGGTGCGCTTTCAACATGCTAAGTATTAAAAAAATCAAGGTATCACACTCATCAAGTGAGCCAAATATGTGCATTGAATATGGACTATTGGACTTAAAAAAAAATAATTTATTTTCTTATGGCCCATTTTTCTTATACAAGTTTGATTTACCTGATTAGTGGACCAACATTATTTTTGGTCTATTACAAGGTAGTACGAGTGCTAGGAAGGCAGATGATGCAAACCCGAATGGGGAAGCAAATGGATTAATAAGAAAAGAAAGAGGTCGCGGGAAAAGACCCAACAATCCTCTAGCCAAATGCTAGAGATCATGAATGCAAGATTTTGAGCAAGCTCAATAGTCCTCTAGTCTTGAACTAGAGATCACTTTCCCCCCTTCAACAAATACTGTAGAGAATAAGAAAATTTCATAAGAGAGAATTTCATTCAACTTGTTTTATTCTATAGGCCATAGGCCTTATTTATAATCAAACCTTGCAATCTATAACAAAAGCCATGGAATCTAAAAATATAAGAAAATAGGAAAACACCTAAACAACAAAGCATTGTAATTAAGAAAATGCCTAAATAAGAAAAATATAAAATTATTCCCCTGCCTAATATAAAGATATGAAAGAAATAGGGAATTTCCTGATATAGAGATTTGAAAGAAAATGAAAGTAGAGATGAGCTAAAAAGGAAAAGTGAGTATTTTCTTGTGCACACTTGCGGAGCGTGCTTGCGTGAGATGCGGGCCTTTTCTTCAAATCTTGATCAATTGGCATGTGTTGCCATTTGGTTGCATCAATTCCACCTAGCTTCGAAAACAACTTGTCCTCGAGTTTAAATTGGTAGTCAATCTCCTCCGAAGATCCTCATTTGTAGCACATCTTCTTCGGCTTCGCTGGTAGTTGATGGTGGAGACCTACACGCTTAATGGATAGCTGGTGCATAATATGATGTTCAAACACGAACCATCTTTTCTTTTGCTTCTTGTTGGTCCTCCACGTTCTAGACTCGATTGTGGCTCCTTCGTCATAATCCACTTTCGATTTGCATACCTTGATTGATGTTGAGATGATACTATTGTATTGACCTCTATGGAGTTTGCCACTATGATTGTAACACTATCCATCTCTTTGACCATTGGATCGTCCATATATGTTAAACCTTCAGTCTCCTCAATTGGATCATCCATCAATTAATCTTTTGGTTTTACTTGAATTTCCTTCGATCTGACCATTGACCATCAACCACTCCAAAGGAGGATTTGTTGCCACACTATTTATAACCACGTCATTCCTTGGAATGCTAGATAAAACATATTGAAGCCCATAAAGCTTTTCCTATTCAATTAAGGGCTCAAAGCAAGTTCTCACAAACTTCTTGAGTTTCTTGAATTCGTTTGCAATATCTTCACTGGATCCTTTAAGCTCCTTCTTGACCTCATGCAAGTTCTCCTTCCGCATCTTTTGAACATTCTTAGGCGTCACTGACATTTCCGTGTGATAGGATGCTTTTGGATAACTGACATGTGGGGAGGGGTGTTGAAAGGAATCACGATAATGCACATATGAAAATGGGTATGACTCAAGGTGATATGAATGACGATCTTGATCATCGAAGAAACTTGGATAAGAATAGTGTGATGGATATGGAAAGGCATGTGAGTCCGAATAGGGATAATTGCATGACACATGAGAACATCTTCCTATCCATGACATCTTTTTTTTTTTTTTTTTCTAGTTTCCCAAGAGCAGAACTTGCTCTGATACCAATTTGATGCAAACCCGAATGGGGAAGCAAATGGATTAATAAGAAAAAAAAGAGATTGCAGGAAAAGATCCAACAATCCTCTAGCCAAATGCTAGAGATCACGAATGCAAGACTATGAGCAAACTCAACAATCCTCTAGTCTTGAATTAGAGATCACAAATTTCATTCAACTTGTTTTATTCCACAGGCCATATGCCTTATTTATAATAAAACCTTACAATCTATAATAAAAACCATGAAATCTAAAAATCTAAGAAAATAGGAAAGCATCTAAATAGCAAAGCGTTATAATTAAGAGAGTGCCTAAATAAGAAGATACTTAAATAAGAAAAATATAAAATTATTCCCCTGCCTAATGTAAAGATATGAAAAAAAGAGGGACTTTTCGAATATAGAGATTTGAAAGAAAAGGAAAGTAGAGATGAGCTAAAAAGGGAAAATGGTCATTTTCTTGTGCACATGTGCGGAGCGTGCTCGTGTGAGATGGCAGGCCTTTTTCTTCAAATCTTAATCAATCGACATGTGTGGCCATTTAGTTGCATCAACAGGAAATTACAACCGGGGTTAGCTTCTGCTTGGGTAATGGGGAGGCAATCAGTTTTTGGGAGGATGTGTGGGCTAGAGACTTTCCTCTTCAGGTCGTGTTCCTAAGAGGGTCCTTACTCTTACCCGGATGGTAGACTCCCAAGAGTTTCAACACCGGGTCAAGGGTTCGAGTGCCCACTAGTGGTGAAATCCCACGACGCGCGTGTGTGGGGTGTGTGTGTGTGTTAAAAAAAAAAAAAAAGGTCGTGTTCCTAAGAATGGTGTCTATCCCTGGGAAAGAATAATTTAGTTTCAGAATGTTTCTCCTTTGTTGGAAACAATGTAGTTTAGTCCCCTTTCTGTCATATAGATATGTTGGATGAGGAAGCGGAGGAATTTATGATGCTTTTGGACAATTTTCAATTGTATGTATCTGTAAGAGAAGAGCGGCACAAGTTGATTTGGATAAAAGACCAATTGGGTTGCTTCTTTGTTCGGTCATTCTATGGGTGTTTGCGTAATCTGCCTAAGGACGAGCGGTGTGTTCGTGCGCGTGGCATGATGGGGCCCCTTCGAAAGTAGTGGCATTTGGTTGGCTGGTTGGAAAGAAGAGAGCTCTCACCGTTGACAACCTTCAAAGAAGAGCTATGGTGCTCCCCAATGTGCGTGTGATGCGATGGCAGATGCAGAGTCAATTAACCATCAAATCCAATTAGCCCCTCTCATGGTTGAAAACCAGATAGTTACTATTTATACTGGAGCGAATGGGTATTTTGATCAGTTAGAAATTGGGTAGGTATAGAAATTTCTCGTCAGTTATGTACCATTCTTCTTCATTAATCTTCGTTTGTGAATGATATACGACTTTTTCCTCTTTTCTTGTCCATGATCAAAGATTTAATGATACACCTTTGCTTTGGTATACCCAACCCAAGTCAATTTATGAAGTCAAAATCATAACATAAGCCTGGTTAAAAACTCTAACGTGACCCAACCAAATCAAATTGAATAGTAAGTCACATGGATCTAGTACCTATTCTTGTTCTTGTATTTGTAGAAAACCAGAGTTTCAAAAACAAAGTTGGTAAGTTTCATTGTAGAATAGGCTTTCATCCGTTGTAAGTTTGCTTGAGAGATGTTGAGTCATTTTATTAGTTTCTTCGTCATGTCATGGGCAATGCTTGACTCAGTTGAGGAGTTACTCCCGAGTTGGCATGTGAGAATTGGGAGTTAAAAGATTGCACTTAAGAGATTGGCTCTAGTTGCCATATGGTTGGCGATTTGGGGGGAAAGAAATAGTAGATGCTTTCGAAATGTTTTTAGTTAGGAGGCGGAGGTGTTCTCAAGGGCGAAATCTTTTTGTTATGGAATGGGCATCACGTATAAAGTCGTCAGGGGATTGTAATTTAGGGTTTTTGCTTTGTTCATAGTTTGTTGTGTTGGATCGGCTTCTTTTCAATAAAAGTTTTTGTTGCCCTTTAAAATTTTTTACTTTTATTTTTGGTATATGGTCTGCTCAGGGTTTACCCTACTTGATGAATGTCTTGGATCTCTAATATGTGTGCCGTCCCTTGAACCTCTGACACACTAGAACATGTGAAATGTATGGTTAACCCAATCATGAAAGTTATAGGGGGACTGGAGCAGGCTATCATGAGGCAAAAGACTTCCATTCCTACTAAATACGACATCATATGCATATTACCTTTTAGAGTCTTTCTGCAATTTGATCAAACATTCTCCTTTTCAACAAAGAGGTTTGGTAAAATATATTTGGACCTATTATAATTGGATATGGCGGGACTGCAACCATTGGATTTGGGTCATTTTAGTAACCTAAACTGTTTATGTGATGGGCTTCACTACAGTTGGTAGATACTAGAAAAACCCTCACGTATTGAAATAATTTAACCCCATCTTTTATATGAGGATTAGGAGTCGCCCATCTTATGGGCATCAATAAGATAGTTAGGAACAACCATTCAATATGATTTTTGCGTGTTAAGATATTCATAGTGGTGCCTACACTTTGGATGGTTCAAATTGAAGTACATATGTAGTATGTAGTTGCTGTGTGCATGCATATGGATAGTCATGGTCTTGGAGAATGTCAGGCAATTTTGAGTAAATAAAAGCTTATGAGAGGAATAATTCCATGGATATTATCTTAGTTATCCACAGTTCAATAATGAATACGCCCTACAAATATTCTAGGTCTGGACCTTTTATCTATTAGTCTGGCCACCATGGATGGGGTGTAAACGTGCTGATTGAATGATCCTAGTCATTGGCACCAATTATCCAATCAATGGCTATTCTCATCTGACTCATGTGAGTTTTGACATATTTTGTCTATCCATGGTTGGGTACAAACTACAATAGATGAACACTCTTGATCTCATGTGCGTGCAACGAGTATGCAGATCAATGTTTTAAATAGTGGTAGCGTGTTGCGTAGCGTTCAACCCTCCGTAGCGTGTAGCGAAATAGCGTAGCGTGTAGCGTAAGCTACATAATACTTCTATTTTTTAATTTTAAAATATAGTAAGAAGTTGATGGATAGGGTCTTATTATTTTTAAGTTAATACATGTCTCGTGTACAATTTTTTAAGGGCCCGAATTAGGTGGGACTCGGATTGTGAAGTGTAGCACACAAGTGTCAAAGTTTTTTGGGCCCCACCGTGATAAATGTGTTATATCCACACTGTCCATCCATTTTGCCAAATAATTTTAGGGCATGAGCCCAAAAATGAGGCAAATCCAAAGCTCGGGTGGACCGCACCATAAGAAACAACAATAATTAAACGTCCACCATTAAAAATTTATTGGGGGCTACAAAAGTATTAGATCAAGCTGACATGTGTGTTTTCCCTTCATCCATGTCAGTGCGACCTAATTAACAGGTTAGATGGAAAATAAACATTACAGCGAACCGTGTAACAAAATAGTGCAAGAGCACCATTCAACGTGCACTGCAGAACACAAAAAAATAAAATAATAATAAGTGCGTGGTTGTGAAACAGCCACGTAGTCTATTCCATTTTCGATGCCGGAAATGAAAAAGAAGAGGGGGAAACCGAAAGAAAAGAGGGAAAGAAGAGAGAGAGAGAGAGAGAGAGAGAGAGAGAGAGAGAGAGAGAGAATCTGCAGCTGCGACCGCAACCGTAGCAGTCCGAGAAGAAGAAGAAGAGGAAGAAGAAGAAGAGGAAGAAGGAGAAGAAGGAAGAGGAGAAGAAAAAAAGAAGAGAAAAAAGGAGCGTATCTATTTTTGTCTCAAGATGAGATTGAATCGCTGAAAACTGTAAATATTGAAGCTCCACAGCGATCAGTTTGCCTTTGGAAGTAGCTTTTCCAACTCACGATTGAAAAGTGGGGAGAAGAGCAACGTCAGCAGTGTCGGTTTGCGCCTGACAGCTGACTTTCGACCACAACATTGAAGGGTGGGGAGAGAATCAGCGTCGGCAGCGTCGGATTTGCTCTGTGAGAAGATTCTGAGTCTCCAAATGCAAGGGTGGGGAGAGCAGCTACGTCGGCTGCTGCGGTTTGGGGGTGGAAGCCCTTTAGAATTAGGTTTTTCACCACTGCTTCCTGCACTGGAAAAACAAAAAAAAAAATACAAAACAGGTAGCGTACGCTACCTGCGCTACACGCTACATACCCGTAGCGTACGCTACGTGCGCTACAGGGAAAAACGCTATTTCTGACGCTACGTAGCGAAATCGCTATGCTACGCTACGTAGCGTACGCTACCGTTACGCTACGAACGCTATTTGATACATTGATGCAGATTGAGTGCTTGTTTACCTAAAAATTGTGGCGTTGGCGTTGGATCCTCTCTCTTGTGATATCTCATAATTCAATACGGACCGACTTATGACCTTCGTATCAATTATCAAGCATGTTTATTTAGAATCAATTTTGCATAAGCAATTCAATAGTATTGTTTATTGAGAATCAAGTTTGCCCTTGCTAGAGGCAACGCGAAATGGGCCCTTCGTTCTTTTGTGTTTCTTCTTCTGTTTTATCCATGCTTAAAGTATAACACCCCCGGAGAGCCTTCAATAAAAGCTTGAAAGTCCTTTTTATCAAAAGACTTTTGTACTTGTTCTTTGTTTCTTTTGTCTATTTTATCCATGCTTAAAGTATAAACCTTTAATAAAAGCTTCAAAAAAGGGCTGCTCCAGTACTACAAATAAATACTTTAATTAAATGTCCTAATCTAATTAAGAGTTTTCCTAAACCTTTTACATTGGAAATAGAAAATCCTCTAGATCTCCCTTCATATGTAAAGGGAAGTTCAACTATCTCCTAGAACTAGAATACACAAATAAATCCTTTCCTATGTAATGATGATGTCATTTAGAAATGCCCATATGCACTGAGCTTCTTTTTCATTTCTCGGTTTGTGAGGGTCCAATAGTCCAATGGTGATGGGTTTGCTACAAGATGTTCTTGTACCCACATAAGCTGAACATTCATGGAGGTTCAAGACCTAAAGAGTATGAAGACATTAGTCCATTAGGAGGAAGTCCATGATTAGAACAAGCCAACCACATATTTCCCGAATTGACTACCGTGATGAGATGTATCAAGGGAGAGTTTGAAGTGGATCTCGAAAAGTCTCCTACAGGCTCTGGAATGGACCGCCAAAGCTATTGGATTGGATTTTTCTCACCATTTCTTCTTCGTAATGATGAAATCGACAACTAATTGTTGGCAGTGGTTTGTGTGCTAGTGAAGGAATTTCTTCTATTTCTCCTGAATGTTCTATCAAGTGTCAACCAATGCCACATCAGGTTACTGGTAAAGGATAGGTTGATCAAACAGTGTATATGAATGAAAGATTGGTTGATTGAATATTGTGTTCTCCAAGTCTTATCTGCAGAACATGATTTAGTTCTTCCAGTGAAATGTGGTTGAATGATCTTCGCGTTCTGCCCATGGAGAATGATTTGACCAAGTTTTGACGTATTAAATATCCATTACTGGTATGGAATGCCCGATATGTTATCTCCATGAATGATATGGCAGTGAACGATTCAATGTGCAAAAACCGATTTGCAAACCATGGATTTCATTAAGCTCATAACTCAACTATAGAGGAGGGGGTTTAGGTCGATACCCTCAGGTTCTTCATTCACTAATCCACAGTTCCTGTTAGCTTTAGTACATCACGCATCAGTAGATTGGATCTTCTAGTTAGTTCTGGCATCTAATAGACGTCAAATGTTTTTTTTTTTTTTTTTTTTTTTTTTTTTCAGGCAGCTGTGTGTTAGTCAGAGAAGGGTATACCCTAGCAATTGTTCCAAAATGATTTTTCTATCTCGGAAAATCAAATGCATAGGTTGTGATGAGAAACGATTGGCAATCAAGGAGCGAGTTTGCAATTGCAAGTACAAAATAAATGTTCTGTTCCTCCAGCAGGTGAAGAAGGAAAGCCTTGTCATGGTTGGTAGTTAGAGATTTTTGTGATGGTGCTCACTGTAGCCAAGAATGCAAAATGGCAGTGGGGAGGTTCGGTGGCATTCTTATAATATGGAACTCTTCAGTGTTGGTGAGAGAGGACGAAGTTGTTGAGCAATGGTTGTTGCAAGTCTTGCTTAAATCGATCTAGAAGGGCTCTTGCTGGGGCTAAAGTTCTAATACCTTGGGGAAAGGCTGGAGTTTTGAGTTGAATTGGATATCATCTTTGGTAGGTGGAATGCTCCTGGTTGCACGTTGGACCATTTCCTGGTTGACAGCAGAAGCAAAGATTTGTTCTTGAAGCAAATGTGAAGGCTCTATCTAGGCTTGCCTCGGTCATAAATTGTTTTTTCTTTCATCCAAGTTGGATAGGGCCTTAAGCCTTTGCGGTTCAAGAATGTGGCTGGATTCATCGTTTAAAAAAATAAAAATAAATGTGGCTGGATTATCCCCAATTAATTAGCTCCCAATTGGTCTAACTAAACTATCGAAGGTCCGGTGCTTGATAGAGCGGAATGGCGGAACATGATTCATGTACCCGACCCTAATTAATTAGGATAAGGCTTATATAATGATGATGGTGATTATCCCCAATTCCTAGAGCTAGTTAGGGCTTAGTGGGAGTCCTAATTTATAGAGGGTGCAAGTGTCTTCGCTGAAAGCTGTGACTTGAGCTAACCTATGGGTTTAGAATAGAGAGGTCTTCGGAGATATAATAGTTGGCAAAAGATAGCATTCTTCATGAACTAACCTGACTTGATAGGATTAAGGAGATTCATAGGGTTTACTTCGGAAGAATGAGGATCTATGGTCAGGGTGCGGTCATGCCGCTCCTGCACTCGTAGCGCGTCAGAAAATGGGTCCGATGGACCCAACGTCCATCCACATCAACTCCTCCACTCCAGTACTCTGTCAGCGACGCCTCCTCCTCTGGTACACTCTAAATGGTGCACCACTGATGTCTGCATCATCTTCCCCTTTGACTGCTGGGATTCATCTTTGTTGGCTGTCCTCTGGTGTATCTGGATTGAACATAATGGGCACTGTTTTAGGAATTCTAAAAGCTCGGCTTTGGGGGTTACCAATAGGATTTTCAGCTATGCGAGAGAGTGGCTTCATTGTTAGCTTTGGGGTTTGGAACCCGTTTGGCTGCTGTATTATATTTTTCTGTTTTGTTCTTTTTCGTCTGTTTTGGTTTTCCTTTCCGGCCTCTTGGCCTTTAATAATATTCAGTATCTTTAAAAAAAAAAGTCTTTTAATACATGGGAGGGTTGGCCAATGGGGCGTCCAAGTTTGTCTGGTCAGAAATTATAGTTTTGCATGGCTAGTAACACGTAGTGCTTTCTTCCCTCTAATATAGGTGGATTAGGGCGAACTGTTCTCTAAAATTTCTATTTAATTTGTCGTTCTCAAAAAAGAAAAAAGAGAGAGAGAAAGAAAGTTCTGTAAATTTTCACCAGGTCACATGGTCCATGAAATGTATTATGTCCGGAGTCACCAGTAAAGTGTCTGTGAACTGGTAGTGGAGCGCTGGCCAACCATATTTTTCTGTTCTTTAGGTGCATGCCTTCCAAAAGCTCTGGTTGTGGGAATTTTCCGTTCTCATTGCTGGTCCAAAGCCTAGGCAAAGGAGGGGTTGCATTAGGTTGGCAGCTGGTGTCAAACTTTGGCTGCATCTTTTTCTCATGAATCCTAACAATCTAACATTTCAAGTAAAGTGGAATGGTGGAATAGGATTTGTGTCCAATCCCATTTTGTTGGGACAAGGCCTAGATGTGGATGATGATGGTGAGGGTTGTGGCAGTTGGGCAGCTGGTGTCAAACTTCGTTCACATCTTTTTCTCATGAATCTGGGAATTCGACATTTCAACTAGAGTGAAATGGTGCAATAAGATTCAAGTAGCCAATGCCATTAGTTGGGATAAGGCTTGGATGACGACGACGTCAGTGATGACAACAATGATGATGATGAGTTGCATTCTAGAGAAGTGTAAGAGTGAATGGGTTGATCATCAAACAAGAACTTGCTAGCATCACACAACATTTCTTCTCAGCAACTTCTGTGTACTGCGCTGGACACCTTTTCAGATTTCTGGTTGCGATATTCAAATTAGGGAAGGTAGTCATTTTTAGCGGCTTTTGATTTACTCAGTTACAGAACAAATAGCTCCAACCTTTCAGTTTGTTTTGGATATATATTGGGCTAGTGTTCCTGACTTTTTAGTAGCGTCTAAGAGCAAGTTAAAAGAGATCCTCTCGAGTTAATTTATGGCATCTCTTGGCCCAATTTATTCGGCTTGTGTTTCAATGTATCAGTTTCGAATTCCAAGTTTAACCCTTAATATATATGTGGTCACGATGATTTCAAAATCTGAAAGGCACTAGTTGCTGCAGGGTTTTGGAGTAAGGAGGGAAAGTTTTCACGATCACATTTTGTTGCAGGGAGAAGCAAATATCATATTTACTGAGCTAAAGATAGGTTGGTCAGCTTCATTTTTGACCTTCTAGTCCCTTCAGGCTGAAGGCTGAAACTGTGATGTTGAAAGATGAAGAATAGAAGACCTTACATAAAAGGGGGGAAATTGAGCAGTCAAATACACGCTCTGCTGAGTGGCTTCCCAGTCCTGTCTTATTAGTATGTACACGTGCATTATTATTATTATTTATTATTATTATTTTTATTTTTTTACAGATGTGTGCTCTTCTCTAGTTAGAATGGATTAAGATCTTCTGGATCTCCTGCCAATAATAAAATTTGACCCAAGTGTACTCCTAAGGCAACTTCGATTGCCAACATTAACTATAACGGAGTCTTCTATTAAAGTCCTAATTACTACAACTACTGTCAATTCCCATCTTTTAGCCCTCTAAAGGCATTTCTCTCCACATCCGACGTTACATTGGGCCTCACACAGCTGTCAAGTGCTAGATAAAGCCACATATCGGCGTGTCAGAAGCTAAAAGCTAATATCCTCCTTTTGTAATTAATAGTAAAAGGAGGCTTCTTTGTTGCAGAGTGGTACGGAGCCGTTAGATCCATGAACCCATGTCTGAGCTATAACTTATTAATCACAGTTCCCTCTTTATCTTAGTATCAAAATAAAACCTTTTATGGATCGGGGTTAAAGACAAAGTAAAACTTAATACCTGGTCTAGTCTACTCGTGGGATCCACCGATACACCCTAAGGGTGAGGACTTCCCAACATGTGGGGTCTTACATCACTCCTCCCCAGCTAGGTATTTGTTGATTATTCATCAGATATTGGTGATAATCTAATTTATTTCATTATCTTCTTTTATTATTTTTCTTTGCAATCTTAGATACAGCAATTCTCATTATAGCACCAGTTGCAAAATTTGTTTGTGCATTTGTTAATTTTCTATTTGGTGTTCTGCCTGTTTGGCAACTAGTGCTGTACTTCTGTCTTGTGTAAACAACTGTGTAATTCTTAAATTATTTTTAAGTTGATCTTCAATCGACAAGTCACACTGCTCTATCGGATTGCATGACGTTTAATCTTCCTTCTATACCGTCTCTTATTCCTTCTCATTCTTCTGTAAGAATGTAACATTCATCTCAACAACTGCACCATGCATTTTTTTTTTTTTTTGGGTACGGATTGTTGGGTAGAATACTCTTATTCCTTTATTGCCAGCAATGTCTTTGTAGTGTATAGTTGATGAGTTTCTTTGTCCAGGCACCTATGACTGATGCAGAAATTGAAGAGTTAGTTGCAGATTTTTTGGAAGTTGAGAGTAAGGTATTATTCTCCCTTGCCCTTTTCTATTGCTTTTAAGCTGTTGAACGGTGAGTTTTTGCTTTCTTCTTTTTTCTCCTCTCATTCTAATTTTTAGGCAGCAGAGGCTCAAGAATCACTCGAAAAGGAGTCACTCGCACAAGTGGAGAGAGAAGTCAGAGCAGAATTGGCTCAAAATCTTGAAGGGGATGATGTCAGTTTCTGCTGTTCTTTGTGCACTGTGCTGTTGAACCTGGTTCATGCCTATACAATCCTATTTCTCTGATTTTCTGTTGGTTTCTTTGCACAGCTGGAAATGGCCGTATCGACGGAAATGAAAACGTTCGTAGAGGAATGGGAGAAGGCTCTTGATGACCTAGAGGCGGAGAGTGCCCTTTTGCTGGTGTGCATTTTTTTTTACTTTATTTTCATGCTTGCATTACATGTTATGTGAACTTGAAATTACGTTTTAGATGTTTGTCATTTGGGTACTTATTTGTTTAGTGCATATTTTGAGCATTTCTGTGCCGATGTTTCTTCTTGTTCTAGAGGCTGATGACGGTCTCACTAGAAGACTCATTATTTGTGGATGTTTTGGACTGATAAGTGGTCTCATTTTCATAGTTACTTTCCACTATATAACATGATTAAAATCATCTGAATAAAACTGACCTGATATGGAAACATGCTGCTCAAGTTGTAATATCAAATTGAATTATGGAAGCAGGACATTTGTACAAAATCTTTTCTCAGTGGGGGCAGTCCAACTTACTTGATGGCTGGAATCTTGCACGTCATTTCTTCTTAAGACAAAAGCGTTATGGTTTGAGATTTGGAATTTGAATAAAGTGCTAATGACTAAAATGAATTCAGAAAGAAAAAAAAATGACATCACATAAGTCGTGATGTCATGCACGAATACCATTCCTCATCTCTCCAGATTCTAGTAACTTTCTTTAACAGTACAAATTTGATTAGAGACGAGCACATTAGGGTATTACTGACAGTTCTATTGTGGGAACTATATAATGAATAACTGAGGTGAACATTGCAAAACTGCCATGTAGTTCAAATGACAAGAAGTGTACATCTCACTTTAAATGATGATATGGGTTCCTGGTACTAGTAACTTCTCCCTCATCTCATGTCAAGGTCACCAAAGATGCAGAGGCCATACTCCCCACCCCCCAACTACCAGAACGAAAACTCCTATCATTGCTCGTTGGAGTCTGTCTCTGTCAATTTTTTGTTGTACTGTAGTCTGTCATAAAATTTTAAATATCTTTGTTCAATTTTCATGGTGGGACGCAACAACGTAAGGAAAGGTTCAAATATTATGTTAGTCTTGCACTCTTATGCCTTTGTTGCTGCTGGGAATAGCTGGAGGTTTGCCTTATGCTACATGCGACTCAACAAGGGAGAATATCACCATGAAGATTACACATATTTTTTCATGAACATGGTGTATTTTGGATAGTTTATATACACTGAGAAGCCAAAATATGTGGCTGGGCTTGTTGGCTTGGAATCACCTTTTATTTTTATTTTTATTTTAATTCTTCTCTATTTGTTGGTATTTTTTACTGTCTAATAAGACTTTTGCCGCCAGCAGACTCCTTCATATTTATTTTTAATGGCATATGGTGTTTGACATGACTTCTAATGGTTAAAGAAAAAGTAACTTGGTCTGATGGCATTTATTTGGTTATACAGTCATTTTGTTTAAATTTCACAGGCTACCTATTTTTTGGTGATCTGACTTTTTTTTTTTTTTCCGCATTGGGTTTGGTTTTACGTAGTGTGTTTTTTAAAGTTAATTTTGGCACGGAAAATGCCTTATGATATGAAGCTTGGAGTGTGAGCTATTTGATAATCTGGTTTTCAAAATGACTGTATGGAAAACTTTGCAAACTTGTATTCCATTTGTGAGACAGTCAAGGTCCCTGGTGGGTATGATTAGTGGCATGAGAATGGTTTGGCTTTATCAAATAATTTTTGAGTTTAGCTGGCAGTTGATGACATCTCTTTGGCAGATAAATTGAAAACTAATCTAGGGATGCTGGACATGAAAACTTTTGGTAATTTTATGAGAACTTTAATGGAATTTCAAACAGAAACTAACGATGAAGAGGCATAGGTTTATTTCTTAAAAGTTTTGATAGGAATGTGTATGCAGTTTAGTATTTCAACATGTCACATTATTTTAACATCATGAGTTGCTGAGCTAGCATAACTGTATGAAATGTGAGAGTATTTTACTTTATAAGACTTGAGAATTTAGAATTAGGTTCAAATGTTGGAGTCCTATATTCAACTCATGAAAATATAGAACTATGTTCGAATGTTTGAAGTCCCAATTCCACTCATGTTGCATTGTCACATTTTTTTCTGCACACAGGAACAACTTGATGGGGCTGGTATTGAACTTCCTAAACTCTATAAATGGATTGAAAGTCAGGCACCTAATGGTTGCTGCACTGAAGCTTGGAAAAGAAGGACACTCTGGGTAGGGTCTCAGGCAACTAATGAAGTTGCTGAATCAATTGCAGACGCAGAAAAATATCTGCAATCCTGTCGGCCTGTAAGGAGGTATGACTATTTAATTATATTGGTTTTTATGGGTCACACATTGGTTAATGTTGTGCTGCTTAATTTATTTACCTATCCTGGGACCAGCCAGCGGGGGAGATTGGTGGAGGAAGGTGCTAGTGGCTATCTTGGAAGAAAACTTTCCATTGAAGATAATGGAGATACACCGAAAGAAATTTTGGAGAAGGATTGGAGCTCATTTAATGACCTTATTCAATCTCATAAGGCGTCTGACACTTCATTTGGTGGTAAACACTGGGCTTCTGTGTACTTGGCCAGTACGCCCCAGCAAGCTGCAAAATTGGGGCTCAAGTTGCCTGGAGTTGATGAGGTAGTGAATCTTTTATATAGGGCTGCATCTGGAAAATTCTATATTTGCATTGTGTGAAATGGCCGTTAGTTGAATTGAAATACCAATTGTGCTCAAATCCGCTCTTTGCTACATTGATCTCACTTTGCATATGGGGTTGGTTCGACAGACTTCATCCATTCTGCTCGATGTGTGGTGGAGTGTCCACACTTCCTAAACAGATCCAATTTGAATATTGTGTTGGCTCTATCTAAATCATGCACAATAGGGTTTCACACACTTTCCAAATGGTGTCCTGACATTCCTTTGATTCCTTTGCCACTTACTCTAATCGTATATTTGATTCCTTGATTTCTTTTCTATCCTTGAAAGACTGCATTTGTTTCACCGTTAATTATTTGGTGTATTTTCTTTCACCTTAGAGCTGGAAGCAGAAATGATGAATGAATGAAATTGCAATTTTATAGAGGCGTGTGTCCATATTTTCTCAAAATATTTTGTTTGTTGCCACCAATGATTTTCTGTTTAACATGGCTAATATTTCTTTGGTCAAAACTATGGGAAATGATGAGTGATTTTTATCCAGCTTTTCTGCTTGCCATGATTGTTGGACCTCAAATTTTGGTAGATGTTATACGTATTTACTATGTGCAAGCATTGTGTACAAGATGTTTGGGGAAGACAAATAGTTGATAGGGCCCTTATAGCGAATGAATGTTTGGACTCAAGTCATAAATCCAGATCAAAGGGTATCTTATGTAAACTTGATCTCGAGAAGGCATATGATCATGTGGACTGGGGCTTCCTTCAGTATATGTTAATGCGGATGGGCGTTGGTGAGAGATGGAGAGGGTGGATGGGGGAGTGTGTCGGTTCGGCCTATTTCTCAATACTACTCAACGGTTCCCCAAAAGGCTTCTTCAAAAGCTCTAGGGGGTTGTGTCAAAGCGATCCATTGTCTCTGTTTCTTTTTCTTATAGTCGGGGAGGCCTTATCCAGAATGCTACATAAAGGTCAAGATGCAGACATTTTAAGCGGAATTAGAGTGGAAGGAATGACCTCTCCGATCTCCCATATTCAGTTCGCGGATGATACGCTGTTATTTAGTGAAGCGGACCAAGAGAAGGTGAGGAATTTGTGTACAACGATTCGATGTTTTGAGGTTGTCTCAGGGTTGAAAGTTAATATGGCTAAGTCCAAGATGTTTGGGGTCAACATGGAGGAAGAAGATATAAGAAAATATGCTGAACTTTTTGACTGTGCAACGGCCCGTTTCCCGACCACCGAGCGATACCGACATTCAAAACCATGGCTAGTTGTTTATTTCATATTTTTCATTAAAGAAAGCAATGGGTGAGTTCTCGTGAGGGGATAATTCAAGGGGGAATCGCTTGAGAGGAGAGAGCCAATTGTGAGAACGTCCTTGACAGATGGTGATTTAGGAGAAAATTTACATCCCGCTTCGGGGAAGAAGCGGGCAAAGAGTTCGGTTAGGCAGGTAGGTGAGGTTGAGTGTCGAAGTCGATCAAGGGATGAAAGGAGTGGGAGTAATGATGTCGGGGGTAAAAGGAAGAAGGATAGTAAGGGGAAAGGGAAGCTAATAATAGGAGAGGGAGTGGGAGGGGAAAATAGAGGAGAAGAGGTTCGATCTCTTGGCAGGTCCTTGAGTTGGGGAGATGTAAGGGAAAGGTAAGCAAATTATAGAAGTGACAAGAGGTGAATCGAGATGGGAAGGCATGTCCCTGAAGAGGAAATCGAAGGGGGCAAGGTATGCTAGGAACACTGAACCCCTGTCCAAGCTTCCGACATTGTTTGCAGAAAATTTCCAGTGGGATGGGAGAAGCTTAACTTCAGGAGGGCTTTTATAGGGGTGTATGCTCGGTGAAGGAGGTGATTGTCCCTAAGGAGAGGGGCTCCTAAAAATATAGGGGGTTTGCGTTTGTTCAGCTCGGGAACCCGAAAGATGTTAGGAGGGTGATGGTGGAGATGAACGGGGCTGGAAGCTCTCAGTGTAGAAGGTGAGCTACAAGCCTGAGGTTATCAATAGGTTAGTAGGCAAGGAAGAGGAAGTGGAGGTTGGAAATCATTGGGGAAAGGAGGAAGCAGTTATGACCAGTGTTCCCATTGTTGTCGAAAAATCGATAATATTGTCGATAATTTTGGTGCCGCCGAACTAGCTACAACGAAACCCCTTTTATTTGTATCTCTTACTGAAATCAACGATTTATCGCTGGAATTATCGACAAATACGATAAATGGTGATATCAGCGAGATACCACAACTACCCCTCCTTTCATACAGTTGCAAACTACCCCATTTTCATTGAAAATTGGAAAAAAAAAAAATCGATAATACCTGTTGTAGTTTCTTCGAATCTAGGTGAGGGCACGTTGTTCTTCTTCTTCCATTGCAATGACTCTCTCTCTCTCTCTCTCATTTTCAAGGCTCAGTAAATGATCCTGTAAAAAACTAGACTGAGAACCTGAAAAGGTTGTAACTAAAAAGTTTCTCTATCATTTTCAAGGCAAGGTCTTTGCATTTTCAAGGCACAACAAATGAGAGAGCCTTGCATATGCTACTTAGGTAGTGTATGATACTCAGGTAGTGTATGAGTTTTATGATACTGGGGCAGTGTTTGATGCTTGATACACAGGCAGTGTATGAAGCGTGATACACTAGCATTCAGGAATTGTACACGTGGCTCATATATGAACTTAAACATATTAATTAAGTTGTAGAACTTACTAAGCCACGGTCTCTAAATTAGATTGTTTAAACAATCCAAACCTTTGATTCATGGACTCTTGCTTATCAAAAATCAAAATAAAGTTAATTTCAATATTTTAAAAAATCGTTTGGATGGATGGATGTTTGAATGGATGTTTTGATGGATGGTTGGATGGGATGGATGTTTGGAATGGGATAGTTGGATGTTTGGATGATTAGACGGGATGGTTGGATGGATAGATGAGATGGTTGGATGTTTGGATGGACGGTTGGATGGATAGATGGGATGGATGGATGGTTGGATGATTGGATGGATGGTTGGATGGATGGGGTGGTTGGATGGATGGACGGTTTGTATGGATGGATGGATTGGGTGGTTGGATGGATGGTTGAATGAATGGATGGTTAGATGGGTGGGATGGATGGACGGATAGATGGGATGGAGGGATGGATGGTTGGATTGATGGATATATGGATGGAGGTTTGGATTGATGGATGGAGGTTTGGATGGATAGTTGGGATTGATGGATGTTTGGATGATTGATGGGATGGATGGGATAGTTAGATGGTTGGATGGATGTTTGGATGGGATTGTTGGTTAGATGGTTGGTTGGATGGATGGAAGACAACACAAGCTTATTTATTTATTTATTTATTTATTTAATTTTTTAAAGGCGATTTAGATTAAAAGAGGAGAAAATACAAAGAAGACTGCCGAGGTGGCAGAAAACACAAAAGAAAGAAGACTAAGGACCTAAAAACATAAAATCAAAATCCTTAAGATTAGAGACAGTAGCTGCCCATTCGATGATGAGATGTTTCGCAAGAGAAGCCACAGACTGGGGCGAAGAAAGCGTGTTAGAGAAACATCTGTTGTTCCTTTCCATCCAAACTGCCCACCAAATTGCGACAATAGCCATTCTCCAAACCCGGGTTCTTGCTTTTCCCAAATTGGTCCCATTCCAGCATGCTAAAAGCTGAGGAGCAGAGGCCGGAAGACAACCGCTGAAGTTGAATCTGTTGAAGAAATCAGCCCAGATAATGGAGATGAACGGGCAATGAACAAGCAGGTGATCCACCGTTTCCTCGTTGTTCATGCAGCATAGGCAGATATTAGGTAGTTGCATACCTTTCCTTTTCAAATTATCGATTGTGAGAATCCGATTCTTGGAAGCAAGCCACACGAAGCATAGAAATTTGGGGGGAGCTTGATATTTCCAAATGAACGAAGAGGTCAGAGGGCCGGAGGGAATGTTTTTGTCAATAATCTCGTACAGCGACTTTACCGAGAATCGACAGGATTTTTCCTTAGGCCATATAATGGTGTCAGACTCCTCCAGACTTGGAGAGGCAGTGGATAAACATTCCAGCAGATGAGCATAATCAGTAAACTCCCAGTCGTAAAGATTCCTGCGTAAGGGGATATCCCAGACAGTACCCGCAGAAGAAAAAGAATAGAAGGCCGAGACAGGGCTTTGATTAATGGTGGAGAGGCGGTAAATAGTTCGAAACCTATCTTTGAGGGAGGATTCTCCCAGCCAGGTGTCCTCCCAGAATCGAATCGTTGACCCATTACCGAGGGAGAAAGCAACATTATCGATAATATGTTTTTTGGATCGAAGAATATCCCTCCAAATGTATGAGGATCTATAGGCTGTCGAGTCCCTAGTCCACCATCCTCCCGGAGAGAGGCCATATTTGCCTTTTATGACATTGCACCATAAAGCATCCTTGTCCGATGCCAATCTCTAGGACCATTTGCCCAAGAGGGCTTTGTTCATAATTTTCAACCTTTTAATGCTCGCACCACCGTCACGAAAGTGGGAACAGACTTCCTGCCAATCAAGAAGATGGAATTTGTTGTGATTATCCTTTCTGCACCATAGAAAGTCTCTTCTCAGCTTATCGATCCGAATCAGGACTGAGGGAGGGCATTTGAGAAGAGACATGAAGTAGATGGGGATGTTGGATAAAGCAGCTTTGATAAGAGTAAGTCTGCCCCCCATTGTGAGATACCTGCATTTCCAAGACGCCAGCTTTTTTTGGAATTTTACAACGACATTGTTCCACATCGATATTGGTGGAGGGCCAATAGCAAGAGGCAGGCCAACGAAAGCTTTTAGGCCCCAAGTAAATGGAAACTTGTTATGTATGCATTCTTTTTGCAATTTTTTTTTTTAAAAATTCCTAAATATGCAAATGTTTGTGTTTTAGCATCTTCTGAAGTTTTACTGAAGAATTCCATCGTTTCCCCCATGTTTCCTCATGTTTCCCTTGCATTTCCGATTATTGGTGATATTATTGGCGATAATAATATTGTTTTCTTTTAATCTCCGGCCAACGAAACTTGTAGCGATACTGACAACTCGAACACTGGTTACGACAGAAAACATAGAAGAGAAGAGAGGGAAAGAAGAGGAAGGGGGAGAAGAACAAGCAAGGTTGGTTGCTACCTGGTTATTAAGTCAATGGGATCTTGACACCCGAATCACAAAGAAATGGACAAGTGTCCACCCACAAGAATATTTGAGTAGAAAGGGAGATAATTTTATTGATATCAATCTTATTCTATTACAATACTTAAGATAACTCACACTAAATTTTTTTTGGAATGCCTGCCTCTTTCACCCTCTCCCCTCACCCACTTTTATAGACCCTAAATGAATCTTCAACAAGAATCCTCATCCAACTAAGGATTGATTTCAAATCAATCTAATCTGCCTAAGATGGTGAAAGCCTAATAATACAGTTTCGGAAGGGCCGAGCTGAGCCCTCATATGAATATGATGAATAGGAATGGGAGAACTACCCTCCGGAATCGCAAAACCACTGAAATTCTGTCCCCTTGCCATCTGTTCGAGAACATCCGTAGCCAAGTGACAGGTGGCTCTGCCTGATTGAACTTCAGCACTACTCACTGAGATGAACACATCAAGTAGGCACAACAATCCTCTGTTAGAAGAAAAGACTGAAGCTTGCTCTAGTTGTCCTCTCAACGTTATTGGACTAAACCAGGTTGAGGCCTGGGTGCCACCTTAACACTCTTCCATGTGATAACTACTGCCAATCCCAATGCATTGTATGTCTAGTTGGACCAATATAAGTCTCATACCCTACTCCAACCCCGTATGATTCACCTGCTACCTTTCTAAGTGAATTTGACTGATGACTCAACATTGTCGCCCCCATCGCACCTCCGCAATACCTCCGATTATCATCAATTCATCATCTCCCCTTGCAAGGCGCACATCAACATATAGATCTGAGGCAGGTGAATCAGAGACTTCTCCTTTCCCCATTTGCCTACTGTGAACATCTTGACTGATTGGCGCTGATGATGGCCTGAGCTTCAAAAGAGGCAAAATAGGGTAACGCGAGCTCCCCAACCTCCAACTCGACTACCTTGCACACTACCGCCTTCACAAGCAACAACATCTCAATCCTTACAAACATGAAAAAGTCCTCGAGAACATCTTATCCTACTCTGCAACCTTACCAAACATGGATCCTAGCTCTATAATCACAGAATTTGTCCCAGCGTGAGCCGGAATGCTGAACAAGTGAATCCAGGACCACCGTTTGTCACCATTTCTGATGGACCCAAGTTCTATGTGTTAGACAGACGTTGTTAGTTGTAGGCTAGATCTGAAAAAAATGTCACCATATCCTCCCTTGAGTTAAAGGGAAGGAAATGATCTACAGATAATAGCATCACTGAAATCCTTGAAGTATCAAAAGAAGATCTCGTCAGAACCTCCACAATCTCCAAAATAGAAACACCACCATAGGAAGTTGTTGCCACAAGACTATAAGTCATCTTCTTCATTCTCCCGTTTACAAATGCCTCAGGCACTCTAACCAGATTATCCACTAGTTGGGCTGTCAATGGGTCGGGCTTGGTCTGGTCAAAATTAAAATTTTGAACAGGCCCGTTCCGAACAGTTCAAAATCCAGGCCGAATCCAACCCTTGAACCAGCTTGTTGACAGCCCTATCCATTAGAGCATTAGGCAGGCCTAATTGTCTCTTCTTGGTTTTATGGGAAGCGATTTTCTCTTCTTTGACTCCAATCTGCTTACCCCAGTTGGCCTTTACAAAATGTAAATCAAAATACTGATGTCTTCCCTCTTAGACTCGATTTCCCTAGCTTCAGACACCCTTAATGACCTCAGAGCATATGCCCATTTATCATGTTGATGCCCTTACAGGCTTTGTCCTTGTGCCGTAACCTTAGAAATAGCCTTGTAGGCTTTATCCCAATCGAAGCCACGACTTTTTACCGAAGCTCTTCTCCTATACGGTAAACACATCTCTGCTATCACCCCGAACTTCCCAAAGACTTTCAAATTGCCAACAGAGTTCGAGAACAGTATATTGCCTACAACAATACTGAAAAGGACCTTTACACTATGATCTTCTACTCCACCTCATCTTCCATCTAGTGGAACATCTTTTATGCATTGTGGTTCCTTGAGCGAAAATGTCTTGTGTGTGTGTGTGTGTGATGGTCTTGGTGATGATAGAAATGATTGAGGATTTTTCTTGGGCGGCATGGGTTGGGGGCAAGGGAATAAAAAGGAAGGCTTTGTAGCAACTCTCTCTGTTTGTGGGTGTGATGTCGGTTTGGGATGAGAGAATGCTTTACTAGGCAGGGGTATCTTCATTTTCAAAGGGTTTTATCCATGATCAAGGGAAAGGTCTATATACGGTAACGGGTGTTAGTATCTCTTATGATTTTTTTTTTTTTTTTTTTTCTGACTTTTTTTTTTTTTTTTTCTTTTTCTTTCGATAAAATTCTTTGATTGGGTGGTGGATTGTGATAAGATTTTTACTATGGACCATCTCAGAAATGGGTAAGAACTATCATTTATGGGTGTTGCATGTGTTTGAGGAACATAAAGTGTGAACAATCTCTTTATTCACTGCCCTTTCGCTAGTGAGATTTGCTCATGGTGTCTCATCAGTCCAGACTGTTGTGGTCGATATATGGGTATGATTGTCAATTCTTTGAGGGTTGGTTACTTGGCCTTTATGAGAATGAAGTATGGATTCTGTGGAATGTGTTTCATGATGGTGATTTGGTCCATTTGGAAGGATACGAACAGCAGCACATCTAATTTGAGTAATATGAAAATCAGAGTCAGGCGATTGATGGAGTGCGGAGTAGAGTGAGTTCTCGGGCTTGTCCTTGAGGATTCTTTTGGGTGTAGAAGTGATGATTTCATGGGGGAGTGGAATGGTTTTCTTTTGTACTGAGGGAGCCTTAGCGGCTTGGTCTTGTAGGGGGCTGTATTCTTTGCTTGTTTGGGTGTTGCATTTCTAATAAGTTCCTTTAGGTCCTGTTTGGGATCATGGAAATTAGAGTGTGAATTTGGTAAATCCATGAACTTTTCAATTTCATGGATTTTCTTTGGATTTGGATTTTTGGTTATATGCTTGTAATTTTGCGTACTCCTACTCTTGATTGTCTTGACTGCATACGTCAACGTTACGTTAGTTTTTTTTTTTTTTTTTTTCTTTCACTATAAAGTTATAAAGACCCCAACACTTCTAACTATTGCTCTGTTCTTGAATTTTCTTGTATCCCTTTTATGAAAAACATGTTATGTCATTCCTTTCGCCAATTCTTGTTTATTAACTAAGCCATTGTCTTCGTCAATTTGTGTGGGTCATAAATTGGTTGTATTGCTTGTAGCACCCCAGATGTTTTTGTGACCTTGTTATTTTCCTATCCAGGTGGAGGAGATAGATGACATTGAGTGCGCATCCAGCGATCCATTTTATGCCGATGCACTTGCAAATGAAAAAGATATTGATCTTTCTGAAGAACAAAAGAGAAACTTTAGAAAGGTCTGTAAGGGTCAATTGCATTGAATCCTTTTATCAATCAATTATGCTTATTTCATACTTGAAATCCCTTGATAAATCAATTATGTTTAGTTCATATTCAAGATCTGTCTGCACATTTTAATGGGTTTCGTAAAAGTTCAATTTATATTAGTTACAGAACTTTCTGATGTGAGTCAGCTTAATCATTCTTTGCTGTTGCAAGATTCTGTTCATGCGAACATTGATACCATCTTGTCAGATTCTGTTATCACTTGATAGAAACAGACTTCCCAATCACAATTGTTATGATACCATTCAGCACGACAATCTGTATCAGTTCACTCTGATGCAGTGTTCGCAATATCGATACTATTGACTGATATTATCGTTATTGCTGGCCAGCGGCATGAAACCCGTCAAAAATCCCACTTAAAAAAAAAAAACAGAATAATGTGTATCCTTCGATATATCGCATGATTTTTTGCAATATCACTGATATATCGCACAATATTGAACGATAATTTCTACGATAAAAGGGCCAAGAACGTCGGGGTTGCATAATTACTGAAAAAATTGATTTTTTAAAGGAAAAGCTTTCAATCGATGTAAAAGATGGAATTTCGGTACCTGTAGAAGAAGATTGCATGATCGGAAGTCGAATTCGGTTGGCCACTCGATCAATCGATAGCTGTGCGCCGTAAGCATGAAAAGAAATTTCCTATTTTTTTCTTCAATTAAATGGTAGATTTGTACTGCAAAGGAGATTTCGACAACCAATGTACAAAAAATCGTGGAGATTTGGGTTTTTGGGTGAGAGATTTTAAGGATTTTAGGGTTTTGGTCCTTGTGGAACCCTCTCTATTTAGAAAATGGCTTCAAAAGCCTTTTGTACAGGAGCGCGCATTGGGTATTGCCCCCATCAGACGCAACTAGAGACGGACAGTAATGCCATGGGCTGTGGGGTACACCTTGATGTATATGTTTCATCCAATCCGTCCATCCATTCTGGAAGATAATTTTAGGACATGAGGTCAAAAATGATACATATCAATGGCTAAAGTGACCACACCATAGGAAGCATTAGAGATTAAACACCTACCATTGAAAGCTTTTGTCAGGGACACAGTTTTTGGATCAAGCTGATATTTATTTTTTATCTTCATTGAATAGGTTAGATGGCAAATAAATTTCATGGTGGGCCCTAGGAAGTTTCGAACTGTAAGTGTTCTATCGCCACTGCTTCCTATGGTGTGGTCCACTTGAGTCTTCAATCTGCCTCTTTTTTGGGATCATGTGCTAAAAGGACCTGTCAAAAGACGTGGACCTCCTCCTGAAAGCATGGCACGGCATCGGATTAGGCAACTCGAAAACCCGGCTGTGGCGGAAGGCGATTCTTGCCACATGGTGGTCTGTGTGGACAGAAAGAAATAGCCGATGCTTCCGAAACGAATCAAAGCCCTCTCACTTAGTGGGTTCCAAAGTCAAATGTCTTATCGCTGAATGGGCCTCCCATTCTGATGTTCTTAAAGATGTAGATTTAGTCTTTTTGGGGCCTAGTTAATTTCTGCTCCCTCAGCAGATTTTAGCTCTGTTGTAGTTCCGTTTCTTTCTTTAATATAATCAGTTATCTTTCAAAAAAAAAAAGGACCTGTCAAAATGAATGGACAGCTTGTATAAAACATATGCAACATAGTGGGCCCTAGACAGCCCCTGACAGGTCCGTCCGTCTCTTGATACGTCCTAGCCAATCAACTCCCTTTTTAGGGGAGCGGATTAGGCGTGTTACATGCTAGCTATTACCCTTACCGTAGGGCCCACCTTGATGATTTGATTTATATCCACACCGTCCATTCGTTTTTCCAGCCCATTTTACGACAGGGTCCAATAATTATGTAGATCCAAATCTCAGGTGGACCACACCACTTGAAACAATGGTGATTGAGTATCTCACCATTAAAAATTCCAAAGGGCCCATCGTAAGGTTTTCATAATGTTTATTTGTAATCCAACCTGTTGATAATGTCAAGAGTATCTGGATTAAGGGAAAATACAAATATAATCTTGATCCAAAACTTTTGTGGCCCATACAAAGTTTTTAATTGTCATTCATCATTGTTTCTAGTGGTATGGTCCACCTAAGATTGGATTTTCTTAAGGTTTGGGATCACACCCTAAAATGAGATGGAAAAATGGATGGACGGCATGGATATACAAAAAGTACATCAAGGTGGGCCCCATATGGTTAGAGTAACACTCACTAAGGTGTTACCTGGGTAACAGCTAATCCGATCCCCTTTTAACATGTGCAGTCGACGTGCTTTGTGGGCCCCACTATGATCTCATGTGTTTTATTCACACCATCCATCATTTTGGATGATCAACTTAGGGCATAAATCAAAAAATGAGTCAGATTCACATTTCAAGTGGACCACACTTAGGAAAACAATTGTGATTTAACGCTTACCATTAAAAGCTTCTTTCGCGCATTGTAACATTTATTTGTCATCCAACCACTTTTTGGGGTCCCTTGTTTCATTAGATAAGATGTGGATGAAGGGAAAATCAAATATCAGCTTGATTGAAACTTTTGTGGCCCCAACAAGTTTTTAATGGTAGACATTCTATGATCACTGCTTCGAATGGCGTGGTCCACCTCATATTTGGATCTACCTCATTTTTTTTTTTTTTTTTGGCTAATGCCCTAAAATGATTTCCAGAATGATTTGATGGTGTAGATATACCATTTTACATCGAGGTGGCCCCACGGTCAGGGTCCCACCCAATTCGCTTTTTACCTCCTGGATTTGACGAAGCAGATTGCATACTGAATAAACCCTTTGGGGGAGCAGATTAGGTGATACCTAGGTAACACCTTAGTGGGGCCCACCTTGATGAACTTGTTGTATATCCACGCTGTGCATCCCTTTTTCCAGCCCATTTTAGGACGTGGTCCCAAAAAATAAGCAGATCCAAATCTCAGGAGGACAACACCACATGAAATAGTGGTCTGATTGAACGCCCAACATTAACTTTTGTGGGCCCACTTTAAGCAGAACAGTAATGTTTATTTTCCATCCAACTTATTCATAAGATCAAACAGACCTAAATGATGGTAATGTACAGAGATCAGCTTGATCCCAAAATTTTGAGGCCTATAAAAATATTATAATGGTCATTCACCACTTTTTCCACTGGTGTGGTCCACCTTAGAGTTTGATCTGCTTAACTTATTGGATAATGTCCTAAAATGAGCTGAGAAAACGGATGGGCGGAGTGGATATACAACACGTTCATCAAGGTGGGCCATCACACAACTATGTGGGTCTAAGCCATAGCCAATCAAATCATTAATAGGTATGTTTTTCAATTTCTGCTTCTTTTTTGCTTTTGAATGAATTAATTATGTTTTCATACATGTCTTGATATATTTATAAATGTTATGCATTTAATTTAAATATATTTGCATTGGTTAAGTTAGACAACGCATAGCTTATGACCCTATACAAAGGAAACCTATTATGTGCAATTCTTTTTTGAGATGTTATGATTTAAAAGTGTGTATTAAGGTATTTTTTAACAATCCCTAAAGTTTCATTGGAAAATTCAACCATTTTCCCAATGTTTCCCTATATTTCCCAAAAGTGCTATAAATTACCCGATACAAATGATGTGTCTGTGTACTAACCGATACGTATTTGTACCCCAAGTGTGCGATAGATCGTGCGATACCGATATTTCGAACACTGCTATGATGTTACTTTGTAATTTTCTTAATGATTGATTTTGTGACTTTAGGGTAATCATTACTTTCTAATTTTCTTTCATGGTTGATTTTCTGACTTTTAGGGTAATCATTACTCTCTAATTTTCTTTAATGGTTGGTTTTGTGTCTTTAAGGTAGTCATTCAAGACATGAATTGAAATGGCTCTTAATTGGCTCATCTTTATGATATTCACTTGCATTGTGTGTGGAAGTGCTTATGATGATCGTAACTTTAAACGTCTAGAGGAGAAATCTGAATTCAACATTTGTATGATTGTGCCACTGCCTAATCTTCGAGCTTGTTAGTCTAGCCTGTCTGGGCTAAGTAGAACACCTAACTAAAGAGTTTTATTACAGTCAAAAATTGATTTGAAGGGAAAAGATCTCTCAAAAAAGAAAATGAAGGGAAAAGCAATTAGAAAGTCCAATAATAATTTAAAGAATAAAATAATTAGAAACTGCAGTATTAATTTAAAGAAATAAACTATCTTAATTGGAAGAAGATGTCTACTGAGAGATGAAATTATTACAATACTTTTGGAATTGCAAGTTCATTATAAATCTGAAAACTTCAACAGCTGGAGCTCATAAATGCAAATGTCATGAGAGTAAAATTAGTGAATATGCTAAAAGGGTTCGGGGGTTGTTCCGTGCAAAGGAATTTTTTTTTTTTTTTGGTTAAAAAATGATTAACATATCACGAAATATTTGGAGGGCTTTGCTTGGAAGCCTGTCTATTTCTAAATACATTTTATAGAACAGAATCCCCCACAATTAAGTTGCAGTTTGATGTAAAAATGAGATTTAAAAGGTAAGAAAGCAGAAGCTTTCTTTGACATAGAACGCTGCTTCTTAGTTCTTAGATGGTTTAGTGTTTGTTTTATTTTCTTTTACCTGGTCTGATAGCAAAATTTTTCTTTGCCATATTTAGCATCTTTTTTTGTTTTAAATTGGTAACAGGGGAAAAGCCTTGCAAATATTACATAAAAGACTTCTCATTATTGATAATGGAATAATGAATAGTTCCTTAAAAAAAGTTAATATAAAGTAGCCTCTCTCAACTAGCCAGTCTAGACAAAATTGTCTAATCAATTTTTTAGACCAAACAGGTTGGAGCACTTCGTCTGTCAAAAACTGGCTAGTATTTATTTTTGGTTGAATTGGTTTATAGGGTTTTTAATAGAAGTCAATTCACTGGATAAATAGGTTTTTGCTGGTCTGGCATTTCTAAAAATATAATTTTATGGCTAGTTAACTTTTATTTTACAATAACGAAACTAAGACTTCAGGTGGCCAGCTGGTCCCTCCATGTGTAAAGGAGGGTTGATGTCAGGTGCGAGCTGGTCGTTGAACTTTTGTCAAGCGAGCATGTGGAGCTAACGGCAAATTGCTGGGAGTCTGGGACAAGGATATGATGATGATGGCAGCAGTGGCGGTGATGACGAAATACTATACAAATGAGATGACAATCATCTGTCAGTAGCCAAAAATATCTCAAATAGAAAATGAGTTGCTGATAAATAAAGGGCAGAAAAGACACCTTCTGCTAAAGATCAGCTTCTACATTTTCTTCGTTTTAAAATCAAGAAAGGAAACTTGAACCTTGATAAGCTCCTCAGTGCAGTCTTTCTATATCCATGGGTTTGCTTTCCCTAGCCCATCACTTAGTGTTGAGGGAATCAGTTTCTTCAATCAATGGCTCCTGCAGTATGCAATGAACATGCATATCATTTGGAGAAGAGGAGGGAGTCGAGGGACTTTTGGCAATGTCACGGGTTTGACTTCTAGAATTTTGTGTGTGATTTTATACATCTATTAATTATGAAGTCTTAAGGCTGAGCTTGAAGTAACATTAAAATCAAATCATGTTTCTTGTTGAACTGTTTTGAGGCTACCCTGTAGTAAAAGGTGCCATTTCACCGTTGAAAATGGAGGGTGGGTGGACATGTAGGTGGGAAGTCATTTGTGGAGGTTGTAATAGTTAGCATGGAGTGCGGTTTTAGGAGCACATTTGGGGTAGAAGTTCTTCGCTTCCCTAATATATGTTTCTCATGCAAAGAGGCGAAGTTGTCAGTGAATCATTTTCCTTTTTTTTTTTTTTGGACAATACGGATTAATTTTGTTGTTACTTATTCAAATTCTTCATTCTCGTTTGGATTTTTCAAGGGGTGGTTGCTGATATTGTCAAGGATGGGCTGGGGTTCCGTTTTGGGCTCGTTTGGGTGCCTAGAAAATCCTGTAGTTGTGATGGATTTACAGTTAAAGGGTTTGCAAGTAATGTTGGATGGGAAACTTTGGACGTAAAATGTTTGCAAGTTGTAAACACTTCACAGGCAAAATCCCCAAGTGTCAGATTACATGTGAAGGGATTACACCTGCAAAGACATTCTACATAGCAGACACTTGCAAAGACATTATACATAGCAGAGTGTGCTGGTTGATACACAGTATTTGTGGAGCCCTCCGTGATTTGCACTTTACATCCAATCTATCTATCATGTTCATCCCTTAATACTCTCCCAGCCCTCCCAAAAAACAGGCTGATTGATTCAGTTGGTGGGTCACATGACAGGGAACAATTGGGATGGGACGCGCACCATTAAAAACATTCTTGATTGCATGTGGGCTCACTATGATGGGTGTAGGACATCCAAACCATCCATCACATGCATCCATTGATGCTCTCTTAAGGTCCCAAAAGAATCTCCATTGTTTGTTAGGTTGATAATAATATTGATTGGTACCTTGTTTGTTGTGCCCTTTCTCATAAACAATTTAGCAGCATTCAGCTTTGGATATTCCCTCCAATTGAAATTGTGTGATATTTTCTACCTCGGTCTCTAACATGACCTCTTGTAGACTAGTGTGCAAGCGTCCTATGAAGGGAATGTGGGAACTGAATTATAGTTTATTTTCCTCCACAATGACTGGCCTTTCTGGATCCGGAACAATTCTTAATGATTGGAATGGGAATACAGTTCTTGTCCTCTGAACCTGTAGGAGAGGTGGGCCCTTGGTTCAAAAGGCTAATGTCTTTTCTGTTGAGGACTTCAGAAATATTGGCAGGGTGTCTAACAACTGTAAGGAACTTCTGGGATGTGCATTTGTCGTGGGGAAATTAGTGACGTGGCTTTGAGAAGGGACGCTTGGTTTTCCTTGATTAGTGATGCTGTGTGGTTTTATGGTTCATTGCCTGAACAATTTGTGCCCAACCATGCAAGACAACCCCAAATGCAGCCTAAATCTGTGTACATAAATATGATGGATCTGAGCTCTCTCAAAACCTAATATATTGGGTCCAATCTGCTTTTTTTTTAAATTTTTTTTTTTTTTTTTTTTTTACTTCCTAAGAAAGCCATGTTTGGTGATATGCAAGGTGCTCATGTTGGCGTGGTGAATGGTTTCTATTTTATTTAATAAAACAAGGTTGTTTTTGAAGTATCTTTCATAAAAAAAAGGTTGTCTGAAATCTTGTTCAAGTATATCATTGATACTTCACAAAATCACCGAAAGTTTATTGAAAAATACTTTTTTAGTTCTATGCATTTTCAGTGCTTTCCCCAAAATAGAGATGTTAGTGCATTCCACTAGAATATCTGGCGATTACTTTTATCTTAAAATTTTTATTAACAAGTCCCATCAAGAGTTCTGCGTATGTTCTTTGTGGATTTCTTCAGTTCATAATATCTGTCTTGGCAGGTCAAAGAAGAAGATGATGCAAATGCTGCACGGAAACTGCAAATTAATTTGAAGCAAAGGAGACGTAGAAATCGATGTTGTCAGGTTATCCTCTTTCTTGCATGATTTTCTTGGCTTTTAAGCATTTTCTGTGCCTACTTAAGTTCGATAAATTTTTTTCCTCAAATAGTTTCCAATTCTATCCTGTTTTTTGCTGGGTGAAAATATTTGCACAGGTAAGGAAATTAGTAAGTGTACACGTACCGAAAAATACCGTTCCCTGTTCGGTTGTGCTTTGGTTCATTTCGGACATTCTGGTCTGTTTTAAAATGTTTTCTTCTGCTGAAAGTTTGAGTGAACATTTCAATTTGTGGCCAATTTAGCTTGTGATCTCTGATCTCCACGACTTGAGGGAATGTTAGTTATAAAAATAAAAATGATAAAAAAGAATATTGGATGTGGTTTTAATCTTATGTTTGAAATCCTCTTTCTCCTCCCAAAGCCCTTAACGCAGGTTGAAGGCTTAATATATTCCTTACATTTGCAATTTATGTCTGGACCATGATCACTTCCAAAAAAAAAAAAGAGGAAGAAGAAGAAGTTTGGATCATGATCTGGGCTAAAATGTTCATTCTATTTTGTGAATATGTTTTTTTTGAACAATCTGTTTTGTGAATATGTTTATTTATTTTTTGTTAAAAGATTATATTTATTATTTTATCTTTTGTTCTTGTCTGAAACTGCCTATACACATCTCTGCTTCTGTTGGAAAAACAAGAATATCATTGATAAATATGCTTTAATAAGTTGTGCTTGGATTTGGGTCAGAGTTACTTGGCTTTCAACGTATAAACTAACCTTGTGTTTTGGGGGACCTAAATATTCAACTGAGTTTTGAGTCAGTCAAAAGAATATTCTTCTTAGATTTAGAAAATCTGAGTTGAACTCGAGTCAGTTTTTGGAAAATGTTTTTCTTTTCTTTTGTGTCATTGATTCTTTATCTTATATGTTAATGTATGCACTTGTCTATCAACTTGGCTAAGTTGCCAATCATTTAAAGGTTGGCAGAGAAATATTCTGTTGGGGATTAATTGTGTCTTGAATCATCTAGTTTTCAGTTGGTTTCCTATATTTGTTTTGCCAGTTTTTCTTCATATCAGTTAATATTATTTTGTTAAAAATAATGAAAGAAACTTCTTCTGAGTCTTTGATTAGAATTACCAAATGTGAAACTGTAAGATAATCTTTTGGTTGACGAAAATACTGGGATGATGTGGATGGAATCAAGTTGTCAGCTGTTTCGCTTTGTCTAGTTGCATGCAAGATTCCACCTTAATAATGTTCTGATATGCCTTGTCCATGCCATGTTTCTTGTATCAGGATAACATTAAAAAAGAGGTCTCCTTAGTTGATCGGATTGTGGAAAGTGAAATATGCGACTCCATGTCTTTGGATGAATCTTCTCATCTATTTTCTGTAGAGAAAGATTCTTCTGAAACTTGTGTGGGTGCACGTAATATCAACAATAAGAATATTTCTGTACAAAATAAGGCTGAAATGATTGACACCAATGGAGCTTTTGGTGATCTCAATAAAGGAAAGAAATTGGTCAATGGTACTTCCTCGGTGCTTGCTACATGTGCGTCATCTGATTCGTCTGAACTCAGAGGGTCCAAGCGTGCACATGATGGTGAGGATCTCGAAATCGACAAGAAAAGAAGTCGGACTGTTGTCATAGATAGTGATGATGAAGTGCGACAGGAGGAACATTCTGCTTCTTGCAACGATCCCAACATGGTTGGAGATTCTGCATTGCAAGCTAAGGAAGCAGTTGATACTGTAGATGCCACTGCTCATCCTTCATTAAGTCCAGCTGGTTCAGGTTTTGATGTGACAGAAGATTCTAAGAATTTTCATTGCACTGCTTGTTCCAAAGTCTTGGGAGCTAAAGACGTGCACCGTCATCCACTTTTAGAGGTCATCATATGTGGAAATTGCAAGGGCATGCTGGAAGAAAAGATGCAACAAAAGGTATGGATAATTGTGTTTTTCTCATTTTTGCTCCGTTTGTATATGCATCATTTATCCATCCAATTTATTTGGAAAATTTATGGGGCTGATTCAACAATTTTAAAGCAATATATGCTTGTCATATTGAAAACCATTACAGGCTGTTTGGATGTATAAACTTATTCACTTCATGTAGTTTGTTAATTGGCACCATCACGGATATTGGAAATCTAAGATTTAATTTTTGGTTGTTTTGTTCTTTCCCTGACAAATTCATTATTTAGGATGTTTACTGTTTGTCTTGCCTTGTCAAATTATGATTTTAGAGGGAGGTTCGCATGAATTTGGCATATCCTTTAAGAATCACTCTGATTGGACGATTAAAAGCATCCTATATATGGTCATCCAAACTGGCGTTCCAATCAGTTCTGATATAAAAATGTTCATTTGTGCTGTCAATGGGCTGGGCCTGGGCTTAGCAAACCCAAAATTCAGTTCCAAATCTTGGCTTGAGAAACCCTATTAGCCCAGCCAATTGACAACCTGATGCAAAAGCTCGAATTGTTAGAGCATGGTGAATCAATCCCCTTTATCTCATAGCCTAGACCCCACATCTCATGGGTTAGACCTCGGCCGAACCCCCCTCGTGGGCCCCAAATCACATGGGTACCGCCTCACACAAGCTACTCGCCTCATGCGGGTGAGCCCCGCCTCACAGGAGCCACCCGCCTCACATGGGCCGCTCATCCCGAGTGTGCCCCTGCATCTCACAGGCAATCCCACTCGAGCTCGGTGTGAAAATGCCCCTGCATTAATCACCCCCGGTGATGAGTCTTGAACACGAGACCTCCCGCTCTAATACCAATTTGATGTAGGACAATTAACCACTTGTTCTAATAGCTTGAACTGTTAGAGCATGGTGAATCAATCCCTTTATCTCATAGCCCGGGCCTCACATCTCATGGGTTAGGACCTCGGCTGAACCCCCATCGTGGGCTCCAAATCACATGGGTACCGCTTCACACGAGCCACCCACCTCACACGGGGGGGTGATGTAGAGCGGGTCGCGGACAATTACATGGCAAAGATGGATCAGAAAAGGCCCGGTCAGCGACAGAAGTGATCTGGATCAGAAAAGACCTTCAATCAGGCGTATCTCGCAATCCGGGATGAGTTAGCCGACGTAAAATATATGATTTTGGGGTAGAACGAGCTACTTTAGCCAACCAACGCTACGCCAGGTTGCGACGCTCGGAATTGCGAGAAACGCCTGATTCGACGGTCGTTTCCCTGTTTCAATTTCGTTTTTACTATAAATAGTAAGTTTTTATTTGACTATAACTCTTCATCCGTCGGGCTTTAGGAGTTGCGCCCAATGTGAAAAGAGCTTAGAATAATTAGGGGAACGTTTGGTGAAGCCAAATAGGACACTTACTATTTTTGGCTGAAAACCTTGCGCACTAGTAGACATCACGACCGTCTATAAATAGTAAGTTTACTATTTATAGTAAGTCGTGAATTCTAGGAGTTTTAGTTGTAGTTTGATTATGATTTCTTTCCCATTACTTGGTACCCTTATTTAAAGGGTTGTGAACTCGTTTTTATGCATTCATTAATCTATTTTCAAATTTATTAGAATTTATTTCTATTTTCTGCTCTCTTTTCTCGTGGATCCGAGAAAGTCTCTGTGAGGAGTCCAGAGAAGTTCCGTGGATTCGGAATAGTTATCCTCTTGAGGAAGACGGTGCTCGACCTCACGTCCTCCCCTGCGTCAGTTTGGTATCAGAGCGAGGTTTCTCATCGGATCGATGACTTCTAACGATGGGTCGGGCAACAATCCCATAGGCGGTGCTTTAGGGAATTTGCCTTTAACGGCTGCAACTTTCCAAGCAGCGCAACAAGAGAATCGGCAAGCCATGCAAGGGCTGCAGGCTTCCATGGACCGCATAGCGAATCTCTTGGCAGAAACCCTAGGGCAACTCCGTGTTCCTGGTGGTAATCCTCCACCGCCAATTGCTGAGACTCGTAATCGGCCTGATCGCAGGATAATACCAGCAGTGCATCCAAGGGTCATGCCTGAGGATGGGGGCTCCAGTGAGGAGTTCGACGACATAATCTTCCAACACCCTAGACCTGGCGGTGATCAAGTAGATCGAGAATTCAAGATACGAGTTGATATTCCTAACTTCAATGGCCAACTACACATTGAGGATTTCCTCGATTGGCTTTCTGAAGTTGAGCGATTTTTTGACTATATGGACATCCTTGAAGCAAAGAAGGTCAAGCTGGTGGCCTACAAGTTGAAAGGAGGAGCATCAGCCTGGTGGGAACAACTGCAACTCGCACGAACCAGGCAGATGAAAGCACCAATTCGCACATGGCAGCGGATGAAGCAGCTACTACGCGCCCGATTCCTCCCTAGCGATTACGATCAGGTATTATTCCAACAATACCAAAATTGTTGACAGGGTAGTCGGTCGGTGAGAGAGTACGCAGAAGAATTTTACCGCCTGGCGGCGCGTAACGATTTGGTCGAGACTGAATCGCAGCAAGTCGCCCGATTCAACAGTGGATTGTGTATGACGATTCAGGATCAGGTCCAGATGCAGTCCGTCTGGACGATGAATGATGTGATCAAGTTGGCTACTCGGGTAGAAGCGCAACTCGAACGTCCTAACACACGGACCTATCCTACTGCAAGGATAACTGCGGCAGGTCCACCTCAGGGAGCTCCACAGCCTAAGGGGAAGGAGCCCGTAGGAGCACGCACTCAACCTCCTACGTCTGAGAACCGAGATCAGGGAAGCGGGCAAGCTAGACCCCAAAGGGGCGTGTCGACTGTTGCTGGTCCAAGTAGAATTCCGAACCCTTATGCTCGGCCAAGGCCCGACAGCTGCTATCGTTGTGGCCAGGCCGGCCACCTGTCAAATACTTATCCCCAGCGAAAAGTGGCAAACCTCGCCATTAATGATGGTAGTGCTGATAACGCTTATGAAGATCCAGATATTGAAGAACAGGAGCATACCGCCGAGGACGGGGTAAATGATTCAGATTGTGTTCAGCAAGATCACGGCGAGTCGCTCGTCGTGAGGCGGCTATTATATGCGCTAAGAAAAGAAGTGCATCCACAGTGGCATAACATCTTCCGCACTAGGTGTACGGTGAATCGAAAGGTTTGCGACGTGATCATTGACAGTGGAAGCAGCGAGAACATCGTTTCCAGGGGCATGATGAAAAAATTGTAATTGAAAACAGAACGTCATCCCTCTCCATATACAATCGGTTGGATCAAGAAGGTCAGCGAAACAAAGGTAACTAAACGGTGCACCATATCTTTTTCAATTGGCAAACATTATAAGGATGAAGTAGTATGCGATGTGGTTGATATGGAAGCATGTCACATACTACTCGGTCGACCCTGGCAATCTGACCGTGACGCCACTCATAAAGGGCAAGATAACATATATATCTTCGTTAAGGACGGCCGGAAGACCATATTGGCCCCTATGGATCCAGAAGGACCACCTGAAACTTCTAAAGTGGAGGGTCGTTTTCTCTTAACCATTCGGGACTTCGTGGAAGAATCCAAAGAAACAGGACAGACTTATGCATTAATTGTGAAAGGGGAAGAATTCGAGCCTACCATCATCCCTGAAAGACTAAGGCCCTTGTTACATGAATTCCAAGAAATCTGGCCCGAGGACCTTCCCGATGGCTTACCCCCTATGCGAGATATCCAACACCATATCGACCTTGTCCCTGGGTCCAGTTTACCTAATCGTCCTCATTATCGAATGAGCCCGAATGACTGCGAGATTCTGCAGGGACAAGTGGAGGAACTGATCCGTAAGGGTCTTATTCGAGAAAGCATGAGCCCATGTGCTGTACCAGCTCTGCTAACTCCAAAGAAAGATGGGAGTTGGCGCATGTGTGTCGACAGCCGGACCATCAACAAGATCACCATAAAATTCAGGTTTCCTATACTACGGTTGGATGATATGTTAGATATGCTAGAGGACGCAAAAATATTCTCTAAATTGGACTTAAGGAGCGGCTATCATCAGATTCGAATATGGCCGGGCGATGAGTGGAAAACAGCCTTTAAGACCAAGGAAGGATTGTACGAATGGATGGTTATGCCTTTCGGTCTTTCTAATGCGCCTAGCACATTCATGAGGTTGATGAACCAAGTTCTGAAACCTTTCATTGGGCGGTTCGTGTGGTTTATTTTGATGATATTTTGATATACAGTCAAGACGAAACCACCCATATGGAGCACCTCAAGAAGGTCCTTCAAGTGCTCACTGAAAATAAACTGTACCTCAATTTAAAAAAGTGTAGCTTCATGACTGATAGCCTATTGTTTCTGGGTTTTGTGGTTACATCCACGGGCATTCGAGTGGATGAGGAAAAAGTGAAGACAATCAGAGAATGGCCGGTTCCTAAAAATATTCACGAAGTGCGAAGTTTCCATGGACTAGCGACATTCTATCGTCGGTTCGTGAAAAATTTCAGTACCATTGTGTCACCGATCACAGATTGCATGAAAAAATGGCAGTTTCAGTGGACTGATGAAGCTGACAGGAGCTTTGCAGAAATCAAGCAAGCGCAGATCCATGACCCTGGTTCTTGTACTTCTCAACTTCGACAAACTGTTTGAAGTCGAATGTGATGCCTCATATGTTGGGATTGGGGGAGTTTTGTCTCAAGAAGGTAGGCCGGTAGCCTTCTACAGTGAGAAACTTAGTGATGCACGCAAGAAGTGGTCTACATATGAAATCGAGTTGTACGCGGTGGTCCAGGCACTGCGACACTGTCGACATTATTTGATTCAAAGGGAATTCATACTTTACACAGACCATCAAGCCCTCAAATTATTAATAGTCAAGCTAACATTAACCGTGTGCATGATATATGGATCTCGTTTTTGCAGGAATTCACATTCGTGCTAAAGCATAAGTCAGGACAACAGAACGAAGTAGCCGATGCGCTGAGTCGCCGTGCAACTTTGTTAGTCACTATGACAATGACGTTGTCGGGTTCGATCGCCTCAAAGGCATATATGCCGACGACGACGACTTCAAGGACGCATGGGTTAGATGTCAGGAAGGTCACCCCGGTGACTTACATATACAAGACGGGTTCCTTTTCAAGGGAAATCGACTATGTATCCCAAAGAGTTCGCTAAGGGAACAGATAATCCAAGAGCTACATGGAGATGGTCTCAGTGGACACCTTGAGCGAGACAAGACGCGAGCTCTTGTGGAAGAACGGTATTACTGGCCGCAATTGGTATGTGATGTGGGAAAGGCAGTCCAACGCTGTTATATTTGTTAGACTTCCAAGGGGCAATCTCATAATACGGGCCTCTACACCCCATTACCCGTGCCTGACGGCCTTTGGGAGGATTTATCTATGGACTTTGTTCTTGGTCTCCCATGAACACAACACGGCATGGATTTGGTGTTCGTGGTAGTAGATCGTTTTTCCAAGATGACGCACTTTATTCAATGCAAGAAGACTCTCGATGCAACACACGTGGCGAATCTATTCTTCAGAGAAATTGTGCGGCTACACGGGGTTTTCAAGACTATTACTTCCGACCGTGACACGAAGTTCAGAAGCCACTTTTGGCGGACTTTGTGGACTCGATTTGATACACGCCTTCAGTTTAGCAGCGCGTACCACCCACAGACTGACGGTCAAGAGGTTGTGAATCGCACGTTGGGAAACCTCCTTCGATGTATTTCGGGAGAAAAACCGAAGCAGTGAGATTTGGCCTTATCTCAAGCGGAGTTTGCATTCAACAACATGGTGAACCGCTCGACAGGGAAATCCCCGTTCCAGGTTATTTACGGACGAGTACCTCGCCACACACTAGACTTGGTCCCTCTGCCCAAGCTCCCAGGCATGAGCATTGCAGCAGAACATATGGCAGACAAAATCATGGACATTCATGCGGAGGTACAGAACAAGCTACATGCCTTGAACGAAAAGTACAAGGAGCAGGCGGACAAGTATCGGCGACGTAAAGTGTTCGAGGTGGGCAACCAAGTAATGGTCCATCTGCACAAAGAAAGATTTCCGACCAGAACATACAACAAGTTGAAGAATAAAAAGATTGGACCGGTACCAATCATCTGAAAGATCAATGACAACGCTTATATTGTTGATCTTCCAGATGATATGACGATCTCACGGACTTTCAATGTCGCGGACCTGATCGAGTATCATGAACCAACCCATAATGATAACTCGAGGACGAGTTCTTTTGAAGTGGAGGAGACTGATGTAGAGCGGGTCACGAACAATTACATGACAAAGATGGATAAAAAAAGGCTCGGTCGGCGACAGAAGTGATCTGGACCATCAGACCTTCAATCAGGCGTATCTCGCATTCCGGGATGAGTTAGCCGACGTAAAATATATGATTTTGGGGTAGAACGAGCTACTTTAGCCAACCAACCCCGTTACGCCGGGTTGCGACGCTCGGAATTGCGAGAAACGCCTGATTCGACGATCGTTTCCTTGTTTCAATTTCGTTTTTACTATAAATAGTAAGTTATAGTTTGACTATAACTCTTCATCTGTCGGGCTTTAGGAGTTGCGCCCAACGTGAAAAGAGCTTAGAATAATTAGGGGAACGGTTTGGTGAAGCCAAATAGGACACTTACTATTTTTGGCCGAAAACCTTGCGCACTAGTAGACATCACGACCGTCTATAAATAGTAAGTTTACTATTTATAGTAAGTCGCGAATTCTAGGAGTTTTAGTTGTAGTTTGATTATGATTTCTTTCCCATTGCTTAGTACCCTTATTTAAAGGGTTGTGAACTCGTTTTTATGCATTCATTAATCTATTTCAAATTTATTAGAATTTATTTCTATTTTCTGCTCTCTTTTCTCGTGGATCCGAGAAAGTCTCTGTGAGGAGTCCAGAGATGTTCCGTGGATTCGGAATAGTTATCCTCTTGAGGAAGACGGTGCTTGACCTCACGTCCTCCCTTGCGTCATGGGGCCTACCTCACACGAGCCACCCGCCTCACATAGGCCGCCCTATGCCCCTGCATTCCACCGGCAGCCCCACTCGGGCCCAGTGTGAAAATGCCCCCGCATTACAACCGTAGTATCCAATTGTAGGTCTGAACCATTTATCATCAGGTTGGAACCATTTCACATGCTTCATGATGATTCCTTTGATTTGGTGATCATTACCCACACTTAGTGGCCATGAATGTATGGTCAAGATTGAATATAGTAGAAACATGTAGAGTGCTCAGATTTTGCTGCACGACACCTGGATCCTGTTGAGGATTGTCCATTTATTTTTTCAAGAATCACCTCTATCAAATGATCCTGACAATCTAATTGATGACCAATGAAATGTACGGTCAGTATCAATTATATATTTTTTTCATAATGGTTCGTCCATAATGGATGGCTCATCTCTCAAGAATCACTTTGATTGGTTGACTGTTTCCATTTGATCAGTTGTGTCACTTGAACAGGTTGCTAGATTGATTATGAGAAGTGGTTGAACAATTGATTTAGACCAGTCATCATGTATGTGCGCATTAGGTTCTGAATATTTCATAAAAAGACTTGATTGCATGGTCCCAACATGTTATTGATGGACAATAAAATGGACGGTCCAGATCAGTTATAATGAAGATGGTACAACAATTAGTTTAGAACATTCAACATGCTAACTACTTGGATTGTACGAATCTCCCTGGAATCACTCTGACCGTACAATATTGACTATCTGATTGATGACAAATAAAGCGCATGTGTCCACATTGGTTATCGTGCAGAAGGTCAGGTGATTGATCTGCACCAACCATCACATGGGCCCACCTCTCATTGCTTGTTTGTTGTAAATTACTTTGGTCCAATGATCGTAACCATTCAATTAATGACTGTAGCAAGGGAGGTCCAATTGATTTTTCAAAATGGTTACAATAATTATTTGGACAAGCCATTATGCAGTCTCCAGCTTGGACTTCCCTATTTTTCTCGAGTACTATCAAATTATCGTAATCATTTGCTGAAAATAATTAATATAATGAAATTTTCACGTCAATTGCAAATGTCTAATCATGATCTGGGTTCCTTGCATGGTGGAGCCCACCTTTAATTGCCATATCTCCCATGAATAACTTTGATTGAATGGTCTTATCTGACTGATGGCCAACTAAGACATTCCTGATCGATACAGCAATGCTTCAAACACAGATTTGGACTCTGTTGTGTGCCTCACATTGGATTATCTGCCTCTCTCAAAGCACCACTCCTATCGGACAATATGGAGTCCTAACCATTCAATCAGTGGTCAAGAAGATTGGTAATATACTGGATTATAAAGGTCACGTCATCAATTTCCTCCAACCAATCCTGTGGACCTCACTTTGTAATTGCTCATTGCTCCGCATGAATCACTTTGATGTGATGACTCGACCCAATCAATGTTCAGTAAAATTGATGTTTGAACTTGGGACCTCTTTACGAATGGAATTGGTCAATTAATGAATTGGGTAGTTTCATCCGTTTCTCCGGATCTCTCACTTTGAATGAGGATTTTACTAAATCCTTATTCATGAATTGGATAAAGGCACATGTCCAAAACATACTTTGGAAGCCTGAAAACTCGACTCAAAGATCCATTGGATTCAGTTTACTCGAAAACTAGGCCAACAACTGGACACAACAATATAAATTTGATAACTAGTAACCATTTAAATTATAAAATATGGTATAGAATGCATAGATTATTTAAAAAAAGACAAGAAGCTAATGAGATGTTATAAAGTGCTCAGTCTGAAGGTTTGTACCATGTATTTGAGCTTTCATTTTGTACAGTTGAGGCCTATCGTTCAATTATCCAAAACAGTGTTGTGATGGGATTCATTGTGGATGGCCCATATACAAACAAAATCTCCTAGGTTGGATTATGCTAGTTTTTTTGGCCTTCTATTGGTTGAATGGAAAATTGCTTTACTAACTTTTGAACTGTTTATGCAAGATAATCTTTTATTGGTTGAATGGGAAATGTTGCTTGACTTAGTAGATCACCTTTTTAGATAAACATGCTTGTTGTAAGATAAATTGTTCAATATATCCAACATCGATTCCTTACAATAGTTTTTGGCCTTCATTAATGTTTTTACATAGGTTCAAGTTAATTATTGACTATGGGTGTGAAGAATCTATCCCAAATGTCATTTTTTCATGGTTATATGCAACATCATTCCGTGGGAATCACCAAGAATTCACAATTACTTTCTTTCCCCAATTGGCAATGTTCCTAGTAATTATTTTCTGATTTTCTTCATCAATTTGGACAAGATGTATTGAAGTGTATGGCATAGATTTATTTTCCACCCTGTTTTTGTGTCTGTTGATACCACATATTGATATGGTTAATGCTGCAGGATCCTGATTGCTCTGAGGGTTATTGTGGATGGTGTGGAAGTTGCAATGATCTTGTAACTTGTAAACTGTGCAAGTCGTTATTCTGTACCAAATGTATAAGGAGGAATTTTGGAGAAGAACGCCTATCAGAAATTCAAACCTCTGGTTGGAGCTGTTGCTGCTGTTCTCCCTCTCTATTGCACCCATTTATTCTTGAATGCGACAAAGCTCTCAAAATTGATAGTCAGGCAGTTTCAAGTTCTGATAGTGATTCCGAGCAGTCGGACGCAGGCGGCAATGTTCCAAGAAGGTAACACTTTATTTCTTGTTGGTATGGGAGCTTGAAACATGGCTAGGAAGGATTACTTTGCACCTTTGAATTTAGGTGTAATATACGATGTGCACAAAAATGTCTAGCATGTCTCTTTTTTGACCGATAATTTTATTTATTATTATTATTTTTTAATTGCAAAACATCCCAAAAACAAAATCACAAACTGACGAGAAGGTAGAGAATGCACTACAAAAAAAAAAAAAAAAAAAAAAAAAAAAAACACCCAACTCCTTGCAATGACAGCACCCATGCCCTGGGAAAACTTCCTCTCATCATGTGGGTGGTCAATTCGCTTCAATTATGCAAGATCCTACCATTTCTCTTCTACCAGATGGGCCACAGCATGGCGGGAAATTAAGATTCCATAACGAACTGCTGCTACTACCTATTGGGCCTGCCTTCCATGTCTCAAGGACTGATGCCATCAATTCGAGCCAAAAGCACCAACCTATTGACTAGCTGCAAACAAACAATGAAGACAGGATTGACACATTCGTGGTCATTGGGAGGACATTGGTAACAACAATTTTCCTATCACAAAGGTGGTCATTGGGAGGGCATTTATTGTGTCCGGCCTACCTACCATATAGAATGAGTCCTGAAGGAGCCTTAGCTCCCCAATTCCAGGTTGTTAGGGCAACATTACTTCCTTCCTCCACCAACTTCTGATAAGAGAAATTTGCCAAGAAACAGTGGAATCAATCCTATCAACATAGTCTCCTATCTAACACATGAATATTAGACACCTCTCTTGCTAACAAACCTTCAATCTGATAAGATCCTCCGCCTCTCTACCTCCCAGATATCCAAGCTTCCGTATCCTGAAGAATTGCCTCCGCCCATCTTCTTGCTGGCAATACTTGGCAATGATGAATCTCTTCCACAATGAATCGTCGTCAACTGCAAACTTCCATAACCAATTTGCCAATTAGACTCTGTCCACTACCTTTAGCTATTTGATGCCTGCTTATTTCTTCTCTCTCAGCTTGCAAGCTTCTATCTGTTAAGTGGAATTTCTGCCTTTGCCCTGATCCTTGCCAAAGCAACTCCTTTTGTATCTTTTCTAGTATGTCAATTATGCTTGTTGGACACAGAAACAGAGACATGAAAAAACTGGCATTTCTGATGCTTCTTCAATTATGGTAATGCGAGCCGATGAGATACTCTGCTCTTCCAAAGCAGATGACCATCACTCCATCCTCTCTAATGCTAGTTCCCCCCAACACACATAGAGGGCAAGGTGAAAGCCAAAAGGACATGGGTGGAGGTAGTAAGGACAGACTTGATGTCATATGGTCTAACTGAAGTTATGTCCCTTTGTGGAGTGGCATGGCATAACATGGTTCATGTAGCCGACCCCAATTTGTTGGGATAAGGCTTAGATGATGATGATGGAACAAGTCTATCCCGAGCTTTGCCTTTAATTGCTATGGAAATGGATGGAGTGTCAGCAATGAGAACTGTGGAAACTTGAATAGTGCCACATCCGTAGAGATGTTGGGAATGATCAACCTAAAACAGGTTGTAGACAACGACATATCTAGCCTTCAAAAGTTTCTAATTTTGCGGCAGCACACACATTTGTAAGCTAGATTCGAACTTGAGACCTCTATGTTGAAACTTGAAACACAATCTATCTACCATTGAGCTATGGTCTAGACCCGATGGTTGTAAAATGGGTTTTAGTTTGGTTTGCCTTAATATATAATGATGGTAATGGTAGTGAAGATTGTAATGGATGGAGTGAAGATTGTTGAAATATATCGTTTTTTTTTTTTTTTTTTTCCTTTGACGGATGACAATTTATTAATGAAAGCGGCGAAGCCTAAAGAATACAGATGAAAGAAAAAGAAAAAGGAAAACAAAATAACACACCCAAACTAAAGCCACTTAACTACAAGCCCCTCTACATTTGAAGAGACTGTATCCCATTCAATTACATTTGATTTTGCCCTAAGAAAGATTCCTCTTGGATGATTAAAAATGTCCTGAAAGCATCTGTTGTTCCCTTCCCCCCATAAAGCCCAAAGCCCAGCTATGCCTATAAGAGACATCCTTCTTGCCGTTCTATCCAATTTATGATGATCCCCACCATGCAATTGCCTTAAAAAAGCCTTCAATTGACCTTGGCATAACCCATGATACACTGAAGAGCCTGAAGAATCTTTCCTGCACCTCCCTTGAGTACAGGACATGGATGACAATTTAAATGAACTTAGGGTTGGTTTTGGGAACTAGAAAATGTAGCTAGTGTCCAACATATGGTTCATATTTCACTTGGAAAGGCCACTGAATGGCTTAGATTTTATCCGCGAGGAGTGTTTGGGCAATTTTACCCTATATATTAATCGGAAGAGATAGGACATTTTTGTCTTTTCAATTACTTAATGTGGGTAGTCCACACGTACCTCTCCTCTTTGTGTGTATAGCTCTGACAAAGCATATTATTAGGGAATCCACTCTGTACATTTGTTATGTCAGCTCCTGTTAGGACATTAGCTGGCCAGAAACGAGGGGAATCAGATACTCGAGTAGGCCAAAGCATGGAAAAGAGTGAGGATGGGTCGCCATTGTTGAAACCATTCTCTGTGTGTGTGTGTGTGTGTGTGTGTGTGTGTGTGTGTGTGTTGTGTGTGTGTGTGTGTGTGTGTGTGTGTGTGCGTGTGTGTGTGCGTGTGCGCATGTGTAGCCCACACCTTATCCTCTGCCTCTCTCCTTTTGCTTCTCCCCTCTCCATGTGAGTTGCTTGTGTCATACCTCCTACTAATGATAATGATGCCAGTGAAGATTGTAAGGGAAGGTGTGAGGATTATGAGGGAGGCACTGTGCATGTGGTCATTCCCCTGTATATGGGAGGGAGGGTTGATCTGTGCATGTGATCATTCACTTGTATATGGAAGGGGAGAGATCTGAGCCATGCATGCGATTATTCCCCTATATGTATGTCTATGCGTGTGCATGCGTGTGTGCATGTATGCATTCTGCTAAGGTACCAAAAGAAAATGATACAATTTTCCTAATAGATGTGTGGACAAGCGTCAGACACAGGTATCAAACAGAGCTTTTTATGGAACAGCATGTCCCTACATCTACCATCATCGTATCCTTAACCCAGCAAATTGGGTTTGGTCCTGTCCTTGTTACATCACCATTACCATTGCGATAGCCTTGTTCCAGTCATCTGGGTTTGCTTATGTCCTTGTTACATAGCTTTTAGTTTTTGAAGTTTCCCCCTTCTACCAAGAACTGGTTCTAAGGCCTTTTGAACATTTTAAATTGAATTCTCTTTTGCTTTGTTTCTGGTTCCAGCAATAAGAAAAGACGTAAAAGAAGGATTAGGAGAATCCTTGACGACGCTGAACTTGGAGAAGAGACCAAGCGGAAAATTGCACTTGAAAAGGTTCTTTTTATAGAAATTACTCAGTTGAAAAGGGATCTTTGTGGTTTCACCTTGTATTTATTATGGTTCCTGATCTGGTAGGCCCGTCAAGAACATCTCAAGTCAATGCAAGTACAGTTCGCTGGCAAATCATGGGGTAAGATCAGCACAAGTTGTAACGGAAATGCAACAGAAGGTACAAGTGTTAAAGTGCTGGGTGATGCAACAAATGGTTTCATAGTGAATGTTGCAAGGGAGGCAGATGAGGAGCCAGTGAGGATTCCTCCTAGTATCTCTGCCAAACTGAAACCCCATCAGGTTATTATTATTATTTTTTTCTTTCTTGTATTGTCTTAGTAATTTATTATGTTTGCATTTTAGTTTGTGAATTGTATTTGAAAAGTCATTTGTGATATTATCATATCCTCTTGTATTTCACTTTTGAGAATTGGTTGTTTTTGCTTTGTGTTTCATATCTAGGAGTTTTCATGTCAAGCTATAACAAAATTTTCTGTCCACGTGAAATATTCATTCTTTTTGTTGTTTTCTCACCAGTAGGTATATCCAGCTCTACGTACTATATTCTTCTGGAGAAGCTTCATGTTTTGCCTATTGCTTTCTTTACCATTTCCCTTCTCTTCTTTTTTGGGTTTTCCTCCGGATTCCCAAATCTCTAGTATTCTTTTGAATACAGGCCCCGTTAGCTATTATTGTGACTTGAAAAGACTTAATTGTTAATTTTGTGGTGGTTGATTTCATCATTATGGCTGAATGAATACCAGGACTGTTGGTTTTATGTCATTTGTCTTTTGAAGACCTAATCACATATTTTCTGATGGTCGAGCATATCATTGTGTTGGTGTCACAAATGTTACTATCATCTATAAGCATCTCATTTTGCAATTGTGTGCTCCTTTTTTCGTGTTCTTGTGTGGATTGCTTGGCTAAAAAGAGGCTTGGATGATATTATGCCTTGATACTTTTTGTATATTACTGCAGATTGCTGGTATACGATTTATGTGGGAAAATATCATACAGTCTGTCAAAAAGGTTAAATCTGGCGATAAAGGTCTTGGTTGCATTCTAGCTCACACCATGGGCCTTGGAAAGACTCTCCAGGTTTGCAATATATATATATATTTTTCTTCATTTTGCTATATTGTAAATCTTTCTGTCTGTTGAATGTTTTACTGCTATGAATTTGTGCTGCTTCGTTTAATTGCTAGTTGATTCTCACTTTTGATTGTTCCATTTACTGTTGAATTTGTGGGCTCAGTCAGTGCCTTACTGAAATAGTAACACATTAAAATATGTCAGTTTTCAAGATGTCCTGCTATGTCCTTTGCAAATTTGTTTTGTGTATTGGTTATATAGTAGGAAACTGATGATCTATGGCATCTTTTGGTTGATGATGGAAGTCCAAATATTCTTAGGAGCTGTTTGATTTTTCATTTCTGCAGTAAATACCTAGGAAATAGGTCATTATTACTCACTGCACCCGTTTGAAAGTAGATGAGTATTTCCACGTTGAAAAGTGGTCCGAAAAGGACTGACTTAAATTTGTGGGCCCCACCATGATGTATGTGACATATCCACGCTGTCTGTCCATTTTACCGGAACATTTTAGGGCATGAGCTCAAAAAATGAGGCAGATCCAGAGCTCAAGTGGCGCACATCACAAGAAACAGTGGCCGTAAAACTTCCACCATTGAATGGCTTTTTCTTCCTAAGGCCCACAAGATTGTTTATTTGTCATCTAACCCATTCATATGGTCACACAAACATGGAGAAGGGAAAACACAAATATCAGCTTGATCCAAAACTTCTGGGCGCCCCAAGAAGTTTTTAACAATAGGCGTTCATTTCCCACTGTTTCCTGTGGTGTGGCCCCCTTGAGCTTTGTATCTCCCTCATTTTTTGGCTCATGCCCTAAATTCATCTAGCAGAATAGATGGTGGTGTGGATAAGCCATTTTCATCAGTGGGCCTCACATGAAATTCACACCCCTCGATTTTAGCATTCAAAAAACAAAAATGTCACGTCTGCATTGAGTGTAGAGTTGGAATTACATTGCTAAATAATAAATGCACATTTCCTACGTATTTACCATGGAATTGAGAAAACAAACAGCCCCTTGGGAATCTAGTTGAGGGGAAATGCAAATATTTCACGGATGAACAAGTGTGGTATCTCCAGCATCTTTTGGCTGATGATGGAAGTCCAAATAATCGTAGGAATCTAGTTGAGGGGAAATGTAAGTATTGCACAGATGCACAAGTACAGACTCACATAGAAGAATGGAAGGGAGTGCATATTGTTGACAATCTGAGGTTTGTGAAAGAGGGAAAATGCCGAAGAATTATGGGCTCTCTCTAATTTTTGGAAAAATAGGGCATAAAGTGATGAATGTACTTGTCTGTGTATTGTTGAAACTTCAATCAATCAGGTCAGCTGGTTAGATTGCATGTCTTCTCCTGATGATGGACACTGGTGATTCATTATCTGAGATCTTTAGTGTGTTTTCATCTCAAGGTGCATTGTATCTTTTTTGGCAGCATGGTCAGAAACATCTTTAAATGGAATTTGATTATTTTATCAGATTTGGCAATGATTTTCTTTATGTGGTTCTTTGACATGTTGAAAGTTGGAATTTACATGTTTTGTGCCTTAAAATCTTTTCAACAAATGGATTTGGTTTAATTAGGAAGCAAAAAGGCTTTTTTTTTTTTTTTTTTTTAAAAGTTAGTTTTCAAAGATTACTTGATTACTGTTAGTGTCTTCTAGTTTTGTCCTGCTGTCACATAACCGAACAAGATGGCTTTCTTGAAGGGCCAAGGACATCTGTTGGAACTTAAACTCGATAGATGTTCCATAAAAGTCTTTTTTTTTTTTTTTTTTGGGGTGAAAATGTTCTGATAGCTGCTCTCTATTACCAACACCAGTTATCTATTTTAATGCGTGGAATTGGATCTAGAGACGGTTTTTGTAGATGACTTAGACTTTGAAATTTGTTTGGAGGTCTCCTAGTTCTCATTATTATGATCACCAGTTGTACAGGATCACCTTCTTAATATGCATGGCCTTCTTAATATGCATGTGGTGCATGTTTCATTTAGGATCAGGGGGTTGGAGCTGGGATGATTGGAGGCTTGATTCTTTGTTGATTACTATATTAGGACTATTTTTGAGATTCTCGTCCTTCTATGGATGGGTAGGATTTGATGTGAGTTTTAATAGTTTGCAACTCATAGTAGAGTTTGATTTATTAGTTCTTTAATTATGTCAGCACTGTGCTTAGACTTAAGAGGGCTGCACTAGGATTTGATTCGAGTTTCAGTTGTTTACAAGTAATAACAGAGTTTGATTTAAGATCTTTAATGATGTCAGTACTGTAATGGGGTTGCACTATACAGGCATGACCTTTTGCCATTAGATTTTTTTTTTTTTTTTTTTCGAACTGAGTTTAATCTGAATATGGGTTGTGTTCTTGTTCTTGTACAACCTTTTAGCCTAACATCTCATTCAGAGGCCTCTAGTATTTTTTTTTAAAAATCTGTATATTATAAAATTTATTGTTTTCTAGTATTTCAGTTAATTTCTTTAAAAGTTCTCCAAAATTTTGAAGTATCATTGTATGGTCCTTATCTTTAAGGTAGCTGTTAAGATGTCTTTCTTGACTTTCAAATTGCATTTGCAGGTTATAGCATTTTTGTACACTGCTATGCGAGGTATTGATTTAGGATTAAGAACTGCACTTATAGTTACACCTGTAAATGTGTTGCACAACTGGCGGCATGAGTTCGGCAAGTGGAAACCTGGGGAATTAAAGCGTCTCCGTATCTTTATGCTAGAAGATGTTCCCAGGTTTGAATCCTGTTTCATACTCCTACTCATCAGAAAGCCACTTTCCATTTTGCTGACAGTGATTGTTTCTGTGTGGTGACTGGTGACCTCCAATTATCTCAGAGATTTTTTTTTTTGTTTCAGTATGCTGCAAATTCATTTCCTGATTATCACAAAATTTTCGACAACTGATGACCCAAAATCACCCTCGAAGGAGATCAAGACCCCTAATAGGGCCTGGCAACGCAAACATTGATTTCCATGTGTACCCACGTGCACAAGTGACCATGTGTATGAGATTAAGGAGGGGACTGACGTCCAAGGTGTGCTGTATCGGTTTCGGTGGGTATAACGGTGCCTGCTGAAACCAGTACGCATAATGGCCATAGCAGGGGCGTAACGGCCATTAAGGCTCTGTAACGGCCTTTTAAAAAAAAAAAAAAAAAACTCCAAAAAAATGTCAAAAAATTCCAGAATATTAAGATTCCAAATATGCATTCTTTCAGGGTTTTTAACATGTTTATAATGGTGTAATGGTCCATTCTTTGGTAAGAATGTTGTCTCGGCCCGTCTGATGATTTATGACAAGGCTTAGATCGATCCCAAATTGGCTCAAAATCCATACAAGCTATGACACTCATCCCACTAATGCACATCTCCAAGCATTTGACATCATTCTCCCCAAGTAATTTTAAGAAAAGATAAAAATTAATTTTGAATAAATAATGCTGCTGATTTGTGGGACCACTTAAATGCCCCTAAAGTGACCTCAAATTCATACAATTTATGAAACTCATCCCACTAATACATACACCATTCTCCCTAAGAAATTTTAAGAAAAAAAATAGAATTAAATTTGGATGAATAGTGTCTTGAATTTTGGGAATTACTCGAATGCCCCCAAATGGCCCGAAATTCATGCAATCTGTGACGCTCATCTCACCAATACAATGGGCTCTAAATTATGCTTATTTCACCATCCGACCATAAGATCGATGGACATTTATTGGACATGAAGAATTACAAATATTCAGCGGTCCTGTTTTAATAAACATGTCCACAAATCAACAGTTAGGATCATTCAAAGAATCTAATTTTGATTGTGACTAAGCAATAGTGGGTCTCATATTTTAATGGGTTTAATTTCATTTAACACATGCCATGTGTGCAAATTTCTGAATACAAGTGTATCAAGCTTCATACACCACTAGAGATCATATAAGGAAAAAAGAGTTTCAAGTCAAATTGGTTGGACCACAAGCTACGCTCCACCCAACAAGTAACTTCCAACTGGTTAAGTGCACCTGAAATCCAACCTTTCCAATATATTGGCCCCAAAATGAGGGTCATCTTGTGAACAAATCATCCATATCTACTCATCAGGTGGGCCACACCTTAGAGAAAAATTTCTAGCCATTGATAAATAGTAAAAGAAAAAAGTTGTGGTCCATTCCATGCCTGATTTTTGCAAAAAAGCAATCCTCGTGATTAGTGGATGGATTGGATTTGTCACACATAAAACATTAGAAGTTATCTGCTGCTAGACTGTAACTTATTGTCCTACCAGTTGGACCATCTCTTTTAAATACTTGGAGAGAGAGGGGGGGAGGGAGTTTACGGAAGTTGATAGCAAAACCCTAACGAGCTGGGCCGGGCCGACAGGCTTTTGGACGGCTCATTAGAACAGGAACTGTCACTGAAATGATGGGGCCAACTTCAATGGTTGCACCATGTTTGACATATCAAGTTCAAAAAGGATTGGCCTTCTGAATAATGCATGGAAGGACGACGATGATGCCCATGAGGATGTGATTTGATTAACTTAGTTAACAACACAGAAGCATCAAAGGGACCCACCACTCCCTCTCTCAAAACGCGCATCGCAGCACGTCGGGAGAACTTCCTTGCAAAGAGGAAGCAGGCATTGAAGTAGCATTGCTACGGCAGCGTTCTGTTCGATACTCTGTCTCATAGTACACATGATTGATACCCTGATACAAACGGCAAACACAAAAAAAAAAAAAACATCAGAACATCATTCAACATCTGCACGTACACATCATAATTTTTCAAAAGAACAAATTAAGAGTGATAAATTCTACATGTAACAAAAGCAACTTGTTAGGTTGATATGGGATGCATCACTGATAATGAAAATTCAAATGGGTAAATCTCATCATTGACCAACCAAAATCTGATGACAAGGGGAAGCAGCCTCACTTCGATATTTTAGGAAGTGGCATGAATAAGTGGAGCCCACTATAGCTGTCAAAATTCTACGATTTATGATTTGAGTCGAATCTTAGGAAAAACGATTTGAATCCCAGCTTGAATCCTTTTTGTAAAAACAAATCCAATGATTCTATAATTTGAATCCAACGATTTATGATTCAAATTATACTTGTACTCTTGTTTTATGAACTTAGCTTTCATTTTATGTTTTATTTTTTTTTTTAAATAAAATTCGTGGGGGCTTTAAGAATCGTTTAAAAAGGGTCAATTATTTTATTTTATTCTTTATAACATATGAGATTTGGGGATTTCAATATTCAAAATCCCAAAATAAGGAAATCAAAATATTGTTTTCTTCGGTCCACAAAATTGAATGCCCTTTTTCCAACTATTTCTACACTAAAGAAGTGTAAAATGACACTTGTACATTTTTAAAGCTAAATTTCTTGAAAGATAGATCGTAAAGGAAAAACAAGAATCGTTTAACACTATCATGATAGGTATCAGGTATGTCATGTACAAGTTCTCAATTGCCAATATCATTACACGTATTACTTTTCTCCGTGAATTTTTGATGGGCAACGAGAAATTGATGAGTTCTATTTTTTGTGATTTATGTATATAATTTTTCAAGAAAATCAGAGAAAAACATATGATTTAAGGTAAGATTTGCGATTTAATATGATTCAATGCCTATTTGACAACCAACTTCCCATCGATCTGATCATGATATTTATAGTGAAATATTCAGCCATGGAAAAGCTTTGCCATTAGTGCTTCAAATTTGATCATGCTCCCTTATATTTTTCTTGTTTATTGAAGTCTGGAAAGTCCTAATTCCTTCACATTCTGTACCTGCTGAGAGAGAGAGAGAGTCCTAATTCCTTCACATTTTGCACCTGCTGAGAGAGAGAGAGAGAGTACAGCCTTGCCGGCGTCATGCCAAGGGAATCCCACCTGCTGTTGATAGTTGTCTAGAGGAAAGAATCTGGAATTTTAGCAATAGTATATTAGTGGATTTGGAAAGGAGATTCACTGATTGTAATCATCTTGTTGTTTGTAATAACTTCCAAACTCATGCTAGGGCATTTAACAATGGTCTAACTAAAGTTATGACCCTTGATCGACTGAAATGGCATAACAATATTCAAGTAGCCGACCCCAATTAATTGGTATAAGGCTACTAACCACAAGTAGCCGACCCCAATTAATTGGGATAAGGCTACTAACCACAAGTAGCTATTTGCATGGAATTCTCATTTGCAACTAGTTGTGTAGGACCTCTTTGATGTAGGACAATTAACCACTTGCTCTAAAAGCTCGAATTGATAGAGCATGGTGAATTAATTCCTTTATCTCATAGCCTAAGCTCCACATCCATGGGTTAGGTCCTCAGCCGAACCCTCATCGGGGGCCCCAAATCACATGGCTTCCGCCTCACACGGGCCACCCACCCCGAGTGTGTCCTCGCATCCCACATGCCACCCCACTCGAGCCCGGAGTGAAAATGCCCCTGCATTAATCACCCCCGGGCCCCGTGAGGAGTCTCGAACACGAGACTTTCCGCTCTGATACCAATTTGATGCAGGACAATTAACCACTTGCTCTAAAAGCTCGAACTGATAGAGCATGGTGAATTAATACATTTATCTTATAACGCATGCTCCACATACATGGGTTAGGTCCTTGGCCGAACCCTCTCGTGGGCCCCAAATTACATGAATTCCGCCTCACACGAGCCACTCGCCTCACACGGGCTGCCCACCCTGAGTGTGCCCTCGCATCCCACTGGCCACCCCACTCGTCCTCGGTGTGAAAATGCCCCTGCGTTACTCTCTCTATCTATATATATGCATGTATGTATGTGTATACATATACAACTTTAACTATTGAATAAATAAAATGTTTTTTATTGAGAGATTCTCTTGTAAAAGGAGAAAATCCTATAACATTCTTAGAATGTGCATCGATGCTACTACTAAAATTATATCATAGTAAATTCCCTGGCTAGCTTGTTTGGAAGATCAATAGCGAACGATGAGAAGAACATATTGGTTGTAAGGAGACATGATCTATTGGAGGGACCACTCTAGGAATTGATATTGTCTATACAACATCAAGAAGATCACTATGCCAAAAAAGGTGTCAACATTGTGGAATCCAATGATACTATGATATGCATTTCAGTTGGTTTTCATTCAATCGTCACTATGGTAAAAGAGATGACAGTTTGGGGGATTGTGACTACAGATATGGTGTACACGTTGCATGGTTCAGAATGAGGATATCTGCCGCCGTATCGGCCCTGTGGAAAAATGATACAATACGGCGTCGCATATCGGGTGTATCGATCAAAAAATTTTTAAGCAAAAAAATATGAAAAATAGGATAAAATGAGTTATTCACGAGTCTATTATATATATATATATATATATTATTTTGACCATGTATTCAATGATGTGTCTGACCATTCTTTGGTAAGAATACTGTCCTGACGGGTTGACCTACTATAAGTTCTGGTGTTGATTTTTTCTTTATATAAACTGTTGATATATGTCATAAATTGATATCATATATTGCTAATAGTCTAACATGTCCAAGAACTCAAAATATCACTACTAAGTACTCAATACTCATTAGTCTATACACTAGTACGCACGTCGTAAGTGTTTGCTTGAAGAATGTGTATGACAGGGGAGGTGTATGTAACAACTAACAATGTAAGTGTAGAAATACATGGTACTTACCAATTTCCTTAAATGTGAATAATCTCTAAAGAAACATTACTCTTAATTCTTAATAAAAACTCACCAATCACCACCAAAATGAAAATCTGGCTGCTTGTGGTTGGTCGACTTCCACGTCCTCGTCATCATCCAAGTGTGCCTGTGGCTGTGCAACAGGTGTTGCTACTACATATCCATAATAACCAGGGTTGGATGGAAAGAGTAGGTCAACGAAACCTAAGGAAGACTGATCCTAACCAGAAACCGACACTAACCCAAGTAAGATATCCATCAGCGCTAGACGAATCACCATATTGCTGCTCATACTGTTGAGACTGTGATACTCATGAGTGATGACAAATAACTTGGATTTGGATCCGGATATCCATTTCCATATTGACTACTCCAACACGTAAGTGGCGCAACATGCTCTGTGTATCCGTAAGGACCGTATCCATAATGTCTGTAAGCCTCCTGATGTCCCGGTCCTCCATGAGTGCCATTGGTGCTAGCCTCTCCATGATGCTCCTCTCCCCATGATTGGTTGTATTGTGACTCAGTACACTCATAAGTTCGGCTTCGTGTACTACGTCGTTGCTCATCAGCCTCATGATCTGTAGACGGCCGTATGGTGTGCTGAGCAATAGTAGCAACAGGTGCATCACTACCACCACCACCACCACCATCACCACCACCACTACCACCGTTATGAGTATCAATTTGAGTTGCACTATTACTACGTTCTCCTTCGTCACCTTCTTCAATAATCGGCTCTGAAGGATGGCTCTGAGTGGTTTCTGCAACGAGTTCTGGGTATTCAAGTTCCTCACTTTTAGTTGCTTCTTTGCCTTTCTCCCTTTATTCAAGCCATAGAAGAAGAGGGTTGTCTTCAGCAAAAATATAGTCCAAATTTATTAGATAATATTGCGCTTGGTTATCAGCTTGCCTCATGCTTTCTTCATGTTTTTCAAACGCAGCCTCACATTATAGTGGATAAATACATTTCTTCGCTCCTTTTATCTCCTTCAATCGATTTCGCTGCTTAGTGTGGATGCGAGCGAAATTGCTTTTGTTTCTTTCACAACCAGCAGAAGATATACATTGACTTAAGATTCTTATTGCAATGTTCCACAACGTAGGTGCACTTTCTCCATTATTGACCCACCATTGAGCTGCATAAATAACAAAGAAATATATCTTAATATCATATATTAGTTATTTAGTTTATTAGATTTGTAAAAACATGCTTTATAGTTTATAACTTGATACACCTACCTGGATTGGTTCTTTGTATTGCAGCTCGTGCAAGTGGGTCTCCAAACCTGCCCATTACCTGTTCATACACTTCTACCTGTGAAACGGTAGCTAATAATAAGTACCACAAGTCTTAGACTCTACACAATACAATCTACATATGTAAATAATTATTAACTTTATTAATAGGATCAATCCGTCGATTAATGTTTGACTCCAACATTTTTATAACATTCTTCAAACCGATAGTAATCTCGTCAGCATCTTTATATATAGTTATATATCGTAATTGTGGGTTTAAAAAGAAGCCTGCAAGTTGATTAAAAGAGTGAACAATAGAACATATCAAATATTCAACAGTACATAAAGAACCGAAGGAAAAATAATAACTAAATTTAATCAATGTATGTAATTTATGTTTACCTGCCGCCTGGAGATTATGATGAAGTTGTCTATTCCCACACCCATCTATGAGCTTCCAATATTCTTTGTAGTGTTTACAATCATGTTGAATTGACAACTTTTCTCTATCCATTGCTTCATAAGGAAGCCCATCGTCGGTCTATCATCACTTTTAACCAGTCAAAGAACCTTAATAAAAGGTTCCACTGCTTTCATAATTTCTTGGACTTTCTTTCAATACACGTTGTCTCTTGTAATTGCACACATCTCCACATGCATGCCACTCGTCCTTTGTCCATACTTCGAGTTGAACCATTGCCGAGATACAACCATCTTGCTAAGTGCCCCTCTATGATTGTACTGGCTATCCATGGCTATGAATTTTGTGGCGAATCTAGTTGCCCTAGGCCTCAACAACTCCCGCCCACCTGTGAATTTTTTCATTAGAGTAATTATCCAATTGTGATTGTAAATATATGTCCTAATCAATCTTGCCTTTTCAACTAGTATCGATACATTAAGCTTCTTCCCAATATTCTCAAGGATGAGATCAATGCAGTGTGCTGCACAAGGTGACCAAAACTAATGAGGCCTTTTTGCCATAAGATATGTTCCTGCTAGTTTATATGTTGCCTCATTATCAGTGACAATTTGCACCACATTACTTTCTCCAATTTCTTCTACAATTCTATCCGTTAGGCCAACTATATACTTAGCATCCTTCACTTCATCTGATGAATTGATGGCTCTAATAAAGATTGTACCCAGGTGGGAGTAGACCATGAAATTTATCACACTCAATCTGGTTGGGCCAGTCCAACCATCACACATGATTGTGCATCCTTTTCTTGCCCATATGCTTCTAAATGATTGTACATAAGCCCACACTTCCTGGTACACTTCATTAGAATAGTTTGAATCTATGTCATAAGAACTAGGGGCTTTAATCCTAGGTCCTGCATCAGTTGCTGCATCCACAAACACCTGGAAGTATGGGCAATCAACAACATATGGAGGAACACTATTGTGTAAGAACAATTTTGCAGTTGCCTTTCCAAGATTATCCACTATTTGCTTTTACCACATGTTTCAATTTCTTCTGCGTGCTAGTGGCCTTTCTAAACACTGTTTCATCACCAGGAGGTGGTTGTGGCTCCCTCTCGTCATCAAGATCGTGAATATGAGGGGAGGGTCTAGGTTGAGAAGGGTGTGGCTCTTGTGGTTGCGTGCTAAAGGCACGACATAACCCCGCCGTAACCCCCCAAATAATCCTCTACTGTCATGCGCACTACCACCACCACTTCCCCCACCCACATCACAAACTGAACCGGTCCTCCCAAACATTCGACGCTGCTCCATATCCTCATGGTGGGCTCATAAACTTTCCTTCCTTGCAATCGTCATCTCCCTATTTGAATCCCCCCCTGACTCAATGTCCTCATTATGCAAAGGCATAGGATCCCCAAACACCTCTGCTCAACATTGGTCAAGCTCTTTACTTTTAAATTCTTTCTCTTCTCCTCCCTTACTGCTCGAGGGACACATGGACACCCTGAAACTTGACCATTTTGATGGGCTAAGTGTTGTTTTGATTGGGTTATGCCCTCGCTCACACTCCTACTGTAAAACTTGCACATTATTTGCTGTCTACTCCCACATATTCTTACACCATATTTCCACCCTACATCTTCATTCTCATTTCCAGTTCTAGCCATCTCAACAAATACAATTATACAACAATGGCCACTCTAGTACTTTACAGTATGAACAACCCACAAAGCCACAAACAAACACCACAAACAATAAAAAAAATATTATCAATTTGCATCATCAAGACATCAACATATTTAAAAAAATAACAAAAAAATAAAATTAAAAACTAGACATAATATTTGAAAAATGGCGACTAAAGTACTCAGATATGATAAAAAAAACAACTCAAAAAACCCAAAACAATAAACTTAGCCACCCTCCCAAAGCATTACATTTGAAAAAAAAAAATCATTTTTCAAAATTTCCATAAATCTCGAAATTCAAAAAAAAAAAAAAAAAAACTACATTTTTTATCAAATCTGATGTAGATCTGTTAAAAAATGCATGGCCTCTCCAGATCCGTGATCAGAAACATAAGATTAAAAAAAATCCGAAATTTATATATTTTTAACAAATTTAATATATATATATATATATATTTTTCCAATCAGATCTACATAGTTCTGCTCGAAAATGGCTGGAGAGTACAAATCTGAGATTAGATTAAAAAAATGTTTTTTGACAAGTATAAAAAAATCGAGCATAAATGCCCAAAAAAGCTCAAATCGATCTTCAAAATTGATGTTTTTTGGTCGATCTAGAGGTCTAATAAACATAACAATGAATTAGAAGAAGGGATCGACAACAAAAAATGGAGTTTTTAAAACCTATTTTCCGACTTTTTCAAAATCGGCCCCAAATTTTTTCGATCCTTCAAATCGGCTAAAATCGGATGTTTTGATCTTCCAAGTTGCTGTTAATGGCGCCGGAAATCACTTAAGAATGATTTAATCGAGATATTGTAGAGATTGGAGTGGAAATAAGGGAGAGAGAGAGTGAAAAGGGGAAAGAAAGTGTCGGTTTGGGCCTTTTATACGTGTATCGGGTCTGACCGATACTCATGTAGGATATCGGACCTGATACACCCATATTGGCCGATACTGACCGATATGACCTCGATACGGTCCACACGTTACCAATACAGCCGTTATAGGGCCGTATCACGTATCGTATCGGGCCGATATGGATACAATACACCTGTATCGCCGATACGTTGCCGATATTTTGATCTATGACAGGTCGTGTTGCATAACTTCTGAGGAGATTGTGAAATAGAGAACTTTCTCTATTGGTGGGTTCGTGCAGAGAACATTTTCATGCAGACAGAGATGCCATAAAAGATGGTTTAGCTTGTTGTGACATGATAGCTAGGTTGTGTGTTTGTGTGGACCTTTGTGATGGACCCACCATCAGAAGAGATGATTGTGTTTTGGGAAGAAAAGGTTGAGAGTTGGAACAAGATGAAGAAGCCAATGTGATAGGAATTATAGCTCTCAAATTATGGGCAAGAAGTCAAGAACTTTATCACTAATAGAAGTCACATCAGTAATGACAATTGATAGTCAGACTATTGGGATATGATCAAGTAGGGTGGCCAGGTCAAACCTAGACCTGTAGCTCCTTCCCTTTACTTTATGGAAATCTCAAAATTGTCTATGCATTTGGGTATCTTTTTTTTTTTTTTTTTCATGCTCAAGAGGCTAATGAGATAGTTGATTCTCTAGCTAGTGATGAGTGATGAGAGGGTCACTCATTGATGAGAGGGTCACTCATTGATGAGAGCTATCTACTTGGTACAAAAAAAGAATTCTAGAGGAAGAGATTAAATGGAGGCAAAGGTCTCGCGCTCTTTGGCTGAAGAAGGGGGACAAGAACACCAAATTCTTTCACAGCATGGCGAGTTCAAGGGCAAGACAAAACAAGATTGGATGCCTCATGGTAGAGAACACTCGGGCGACAGACAAGGATAGTATTTGTAAGGCCATTGTGGATTTCTATAATCAGCTGAGAGGAGAGAAAGGCCTTGGCTAGATCATCTCCAATTTGCACAGATCACTCACTTTCAAGCAGAAGACCTTGAGAGACATGTTACGGAGGAGGAGGTGCACTTGGCAGTCAGGGCACTTTGGGGAGACAAAGCCCCGAGCATAGATGGGTTTCTACTTGCTTTCTCTCAAGTGTTCTGGGAGGATGTCAAGTATGACGTAATGGCCTTCATTAAAGAATTCTTCGATAGAGGAAAATTATTGAAAGAGATGAGGGCCTCATTCATAGCTCTCATTCCTAAAATTGAAGGAGCAGAAAATTTGAAAGACTTTAGGCCCATAAGTTTGTTAGGGACCCCATACAAGGTTCTACTGAGCATTATGTCAGGGAACCAGAGCGTGTTTGTGGCCTGTCATCAAATTTTGGACTATGTGTTACTCCCGCACGAGTGTGTCGATTCGAAATTCAAGGAAGGTAAGCCAGGAGTTGTATGCAAATTGGACATTGAAAAGGCTTATGTTCACTTCGATTGGGGCTTCATGGACTATATGTTGGCGTGCCTCAGCTTTGGTCAAGTTTAGAGAAAATGGATGCGGGAATGCGTGGGATCAGCCTCTATTCTAGTTAATGGCTCATCGAAAGGCTATTTTAAGGTGTCTAAAGGTCTCTGATAGGGAGACACTTTATCCCTTTTCCTTTTTTTGATCGTGGCAGAAGCTCAAGGGAGGATGCTACAAAAAGGTAATGAAATGAGCCTTATAAGAGGGTTTAAGGTGGCGAGATTGGGACCAACAGTCAGTCACCTGCTGTTTGTGGTTGACATCATATTATTTTGCGCAGCGGAGATAGAGATGGTCGATCACTTGTGAAAGATAATCGCTTGTTTCGAAGCTATATCTAGGTTAAAGGTGAACGATCGGAAATGCGAGCTGCTAGGAGTGCACATGTCAGAGGAAGAGGTTAGTAACCTTGCGGGGATCGTTGGGTGTGGTCCGGGCAAAATTCCGTCTTCATACTTAGGTCTCCCCTTATGTATCGGCAAGCCGACTAGACATTTGTGGGACCTGATGATCGAGTGGATAGAGAGGAAGCTATCTAGATGGAAGAGTAGACATTTGTCACTTTGGGGCTGGCTAACTTTGATAAAAGCAGCCTTTTTTGACATGCCCATTTAATTTTTGTCGCTGTTTAAGTGTCCGAATGGGGTGCTTGACAAACTAGAGAAGATAAGGCGAAACTTCCTTTGGAGGGGGAAAGAGCCCATGAAGAAGTTTCACCTTATAAACTGGGAGGGAGTGTGCAAGCCTATTCAGGAGGGGGGAGCTGGTTTGATAGTGCTGGACATTATGAACAAGGCTCTTTTGGGAAAATGTTTATGGCGATTTGCTTCGGAAGATCATAGTTTATGGAAAGAAGTGCTACTAGCCAAATACGGAACTAGCTAGGGGGGATGGTGGCTTAAGGAGCCCTCTAGATACAAAGCCTCAGGTCTTTTAAAAGGAGTTTTTGCAATAGCCCCTAAATTCAAGGAAGAAGTCTTCTTAGTGGGAGAAGGTACATGGGTTCGTTTTTGGGAAGATCTATGTCTGCATGATTGCATTCTCAAAGACGCCTTTCCAAGTCTTGCAACGATTGCAATTGACAAGGACGTGCGGGTTGCTGATTGCTTTTCTAGAAACGAAGGTAGTGTGTTTTGGGCAGCCCCTTGTCGTAGAGTTATGAGCGACGAGGAGTTCAATACCTTCATTAGGCTTTTGGAGAAGCCGAACTTTGCGGTGATAGGTGGGGAGGGAGGATTCGTTGATTTGGAGAGATCAGAAATCTGGATGCTTCTTAGTCCGATCCTTTTATAAGTTAGCAACTCCTACCACGTCCCCTTTGTTCAATTACCAATTCTAGAAGTATAGTGCTCCTCCTAAGGTGTCGGCATTTGTTTGGTTGGTAAGTCGGAATAGAATCCTTACCGTCGACAATCTTAGAAAAAGGGGTGTGGTGCTCCCTATTGTCTGTTTACTATGCATGAGGGCCGAGGAAACGGTGGATCACCTCTTCATTCACTGTCGTTTGCGAGACAGATTTGGGGGTCCTTCTTAACAACCTTAAATGTCTGCTGGGTTATGCTGGAATGTTTTCCCTCCCTTGCCTCTTGGGATGAAGGAGGAAGCGGAAAAGAAGGTAAGGTGGTCTGGCATCTTGCAGCCATGGCCACTCTTTGGGCGATTTGGGGAGAAAGGAACATGAGGTGCTTTGAAAACAAGTAGGTCTTAGAGGAGAGAATCTTTAGGAAAGCTTTGGCTTGTACTCTTGATTGGACCACGGGTTTGAAGGATTTGGATCCTTGTGTAATATGTGCCCTTTTGGGCATCTAATCTTTTTTCCTTTTTTTGCTGTCCTGTTCATTCTTTTCGACTTTATGCAGCTTTCTAATAAAATTGCGTTACATTTCAAAAAAGGAAAACGTTTTTTTCTTGTTTCTTAATAATTTTGTTGTTTATATGGAAAGAGTTCTAGCAATAACATATTATTGCGCTGATATACTTGGCTCATGCTTTTAGGAAACAAAATGCATGGCTGAGGTGGTTGGGCCTCTAGGTACTGCCATAGGCCTCGAGGTGCCAAACCATAAGCTTTAAAGGTTAATTTAGATTATTAAATTAGAAAGATAAACAAGAGAGAACAAGTAGAAATGGCCTGAAGATGATGAGTGATAATTTTTGGTCCGTGTTTCTGAATTAAAAAAAAAAAAAAATGAAGACGAAGAAAAAAGTAGAAATGGCCTAAAAGTCGAGATGAAGTACAAACAATTGAATAGTTTTATGGTAATTAGGTATATTATGAATTAGGCATTCTGTACTGCTGAATTTCTGAAATTATATGTTGATTATTTAGGATCAAATGTCTAGGGACTCCTATGCCCTGCCACCATGCGAAGCAATCCTTTTTGTCAAAGGACTCTAGCATGAAAAACTATCTGGAATTTGCTGAAATCAATGGTAATTGAATTTTGCAATCTTAGGTACTTGTGGCACAAATTAGACATCGGCTGCAGCTCTACTTGCAATTCTTAAGGTTGAATTGACTCTGGCACCTTGGTTAAGCTGGTTCCCCAGCAGAGCAATCGCTATTCCAAAATATCTGTAGGCATATTTTGCATTTGGTAGTTTTTGTCCATGGTGCTTTGCTGCAATGCAACTTTGCTTTTAGCTGTGATAGAATGCATTGCTGTTTCTTTTGTTTGCTCATTTGTTCTGGAAACATAATTTGTAGAAATATATTTTCTTTTGCTGTCAAGGTGTGAATATCCTGTTTCCTCAATTTATCTGGCGAGTATCTCATTTCAAAATTTTGAGTAGATTGATTTTTCCTCTGATCTAGTGAAAAATACTTTTTCTCTGTTCTTGCTTTGAGTTGATTGCACATTCATGCAGCCTGATTATTCTTTCAACCGTCAACTATTGGGAATGGAACACCGGTTTTGACTTGGCCTTCTTCACAGGGAGAGAAGGTTGGAGTTGCTCCTGACGTGGAGAGCTAAGGGTGGTGTCTTTTTGATTGGCTACACCGCGTTCCGTAACTTATCTCTGGGAAAGCATGTGAGAGATAAGAATACAGCCATAGAGATGTGTCAAGCACTTCAGGTTCTCGTTTTAAGTTGTCAGAGTTATTTCCTTTGTTCATATCTATGCCAGTTTGTTTCTCATTTTTTCATAGCTATACTTGCATTCTTTATAAAGGATGAATTTCTTCATTGAACAAAAATGCTCTTCAGGTTTCCTTTTTTTTTTTCCCTGCTTTTTTCTTATGCTATTCTCTTCCATGTAGTTCAAACATGACTGTTTCCAGTCTAAGGCCATAAGAATGTTGATTAGACATGATCAACTACTCTCTCTCTCTCTCTCTATCTCTCTCTCTCTCTACACACACATTTGATAGGCTCTCTGGAGAGATAATTTGGTGGGTGTCTGGAAAGAAACGAGTTTCAAGAGTATATATCGACATGAATAACGATATGTATGGGGGTGCAGTAATAAATGTAACCACTAGTGTGTTTCTAGTTCTGTATGCTGACACCAAAGTTTGATCCCATATCTTTTTGCATTGGTTAACAAGCATTTACAAGAAGAGGTCCTGTGGTGTATGTTTACAAATTGCATAATTTTGATTGACAAGGCGAGGGAGGGGGTAAAAGCAAATAGAAGCTGTGGAGGAAAGCTTTAGAATCCGGATGAAAAAAGAGTATTTGGAATGCAAGTTTATTAACAATAGGAGTGGAAACGAGAAATCAGTTAAGATTGCCTACCAAGTAGTACCCCCAAAATGATCCTTTTCGACATCTTGGGTCCATAATTCATGAGAGCGGGGAGATTGAGAACAATGTTGCTCATAGAATTAGAATTGGGTGGATGAAGCGGAGATGCGCCTTTGAAGTTTCTTGTTATTTCCGCATACCAATCAAATTGAAGGGTGGATTTTATAGAATGGCTATAATACCAGCCGTACTTTATGGGATAGAATGTTGGGCAGTGAAGGAACATGTTCATGGGATGAGTGCGGCTAAAATGAGGATGTTTAGATGGGAGGGTGGGAAGATGATGAAAATGAGAGAATTATGAATGCAGTCTGGGGGATTTAGGGATAGCACAAATAGGGGTAATAAGATAAGGGAAAGTAGACTTGGATGGTTTGGCCATGTGCAATGGAGACCAAGACTGCTCCGGTTGGGAGTGAATTGGTTCAAGCTGACAACTCTAAATGGGCAAGGCTACTCCGGTTAGGAGTGAGTTGGATCAAGGTGAAGCCTCTACAAGGGCAAGCGGAAGGCCTAAAAGGACACTAGTAGAGGTAAAAGGAGTTAATGACCTATGTTTTAATTTGGGAGATGGCGCTTGACAGACTGGAATGGTGGAAAAGGGCGTGTAGCAAATCCCATTTGTTTAGGATAAGGCTTTTTGTATGGTCTTCAATATTGATGGCTAGGTTTATTCACGTAAAGATACGTCAGTCTAACGAACACTTTGATCCATCTATTAGTTTGCATCATTGATTGATTATGATTCTAAAGAACCATTTCTCTTAGTCAATCCTAGCCATCTCATCTATAGGATGGATACAAAAAATAAGGCCAAATCTAGGATGGATTTCATCATCCAATAATATATATATTTTTTAATTTTAATTTTTTATGGTAGCCCTTCAAATGTGTTTTAAATAGATCAATCTATTGGCCTTTCAAAGTTGCCTGATGCAACTAGGAGCACTACAACTTATAGTGCTATGGGTATGAGATCCTTGGAGCATTTAACGCACACCGACACATTTCTAAATGGCATCCTATGCTAGCGATGTTCTGAAATTATTTTAACTCACACTTGGCATGCCCATTAATCAATCTGGACCGTGCATTCAATTCATGTAAGATGGGGAAGCCATGGTGAAAAAGGCTTGCTCATCGCATGATCTAACTATGCAATCAATACCAAGAACGATGTATGGTTGAGATTGAGCTGAGAATCAAAATAGTGTAGTCATCATCTTGAAATGACCATTCTATGGGTCTCACTGTGGATTACTTATGATTTTGAAGAAGCACTTTGGTTTGATGCTGTGAACCATCCGATCTATGGCTCGCGCAAAATGGATGGCTGTAACAAATGTCCCGCATTCAAGGGGTTTTGTTCATCCTATCAGTGTGATGTTTTGACCATGGCTTTTCTCTAATTTTATGTATGAATGGACAATGTGGATTAATGACTGGTTTGTTACATGAGACTTGAAATTTTTGGGAACATTGATAATGCCCCCATGAAAAGGTGAGGTTGTTAGCATTCATTCATGCCATTGGGGGTAGGCCATGATGCAAAAATCACACCAATTGGACAATGCCAATTATGTGATCAATGGCATAGAAATGGACAGCCAAGATCAAGCGGATAAAACAAAATACGTCTAATCATTATTTTGAATAATCTATTTACCATGCCCAACTGTGGATTGGTTGACTCCAAATAATTATTTTGTTTTCATGATGCTAACCCACCGTTTTGTGGCTCATAAAAACGAGCTGCGGTAATAAAATGGTCAATATTCGAAGGGGTTTGGTTTGCCGGTTTGGTATGTTTTTTTGTGCCATGTCTTGCCCCAATGGTATGAGTTTAGTGATGAATAGATGATTGGCGATCCTGCATGTCGATGAAAATCTTCAGGGATGTTGCTTACATCTCCTTGAAGGTGTGAATGTTAGCATTTTATTTATCTGTTTGTGGACACCCTCACTTTGTGTTGCGAAAAGTCTAACATGCCCGGCTTCATGGGCACAATATCATTGTGCCTAAAGCTATTAATTGACGTGTGATGAACAAATTATCATTATGAATTGTCCATTTATTCCATACCACTATTAGCAGGGCATGACTCAAAAGTCACACTAATTGGACCATATTGACCCTTAAAATAATGTTTGTTCAATTTGTTGTGACTGTATGCTTTTACAAGCTGTACATTAGATGTTTAGCATCATTTGACAAAAGTGCCTCTTTGGAATCATAAGCAATTCGTAGTGGGGTCTTCTAATAGATGTTTCAAGATGATGATTGTACGCATTGTTCTTTGCTTCCAACCTGACTCCATTTTTTTCCTGCTGCTGATCAAATGGTTGGAATAGTCTGATAGGTGCTTTTTTCGCTTCATGGCTGGCCAATTGGTTACATATTGATGATTTACACAATTGAGAATCACTAGTTACACCTGTCGTCGTTGAAAAGAGTCATCTGAATTGAATGGAAATGTCCTGTGTTAAAAATGAGAGAAAAAGGGGTTTGGGAAGGTCTTCTAATGCTTGGGTTTCTGTCCTATCGTTGACTATGACTTGGCCACTGTGGATGAGAAAAAAAAATGTTGCCAAGTCCTACAAGACAAATATAAGGTACTTGTGCAGCTCTAATGGTGATAGTTAACGCCAATTATTAAGTCTTGAAACTCTGGTTCAAAGAAAATAGTGTTAGGTTTTGATACATAATGACAACATAAGAATCAAAAGCCTTTTATTTGTTGGATACCCTGATTGCTCGAGTTACTTTTCTTTACTTGGATATAGTTGGTATTTTATTTATTTATTATTATTATTATTATTATTATTTTTTTTTTTTGAGAGAACTACATTTTATTAAAGAACATGTCAAAAGGTGAGAAAAGAATACAACCTGACTCCACAGCTTAAAAAAGAGGAGAGATTGGCAGAGTTGATTGCTTTTACGTAAGACGCCCAACCTAAAACACTAGACTTAATGTTAGTAATAACCTCTTCCATTGAAGAGCTCCTGTTCCGAAAACAACGGTTATACCGATCCCCCCTAAATAGGCCAAAGAATCGCCATAATAAGAAGTCTCCACACCACTTTCCCAACTTTCCCCACCCCACTCCCGTGCAAAGCCCACGGGAGGCCCTCAACTGACTTTGTGACTTTGACATCACCCAAGCAATATGATAGATACAAAAAAAGTGCTCCAATTCCTTTCAAGCAAAATCGAGTGAATGAGAAGGTGATCAATCAACTCCACATCTCCCATAAACAACAAAAATTATTGGGAAGGATAAAGGGATCTCTTTTGCAAGTTTTTGATAGTTAGTGCTCTCTTTCTTCCCACTAACTAGACGAAGGCTGCGATTCTTGGAGGGGCTCCATAATACCACTGGTGGAATGGGTAGGAAAGAACATAGATACAGGGTGTCTCACATGTCATTCTGATAAAGGAGTGGATAGAGAAATGGCTCGAACTATTCACATTCCATACCACACCATCAAATCCTCCTCTTGAGCAGAGGGAACAACGCTCTTCAAACGATCTAAGAAATTGGCTAAATCTGCCATCTCATTCGTCAAATCTCTGTGGCAAGGGAGAGACCACACCATAGAACTGCCGCAACTGGAGTAACAACAGTCCATAGAGATCTTACTATGTTTAACAAAAAAGAATCTTTAGCATGTTTATTGTATCCGAATACTTCAATGATTATGGACTTTACACCATAGTAGAGGTTTGCTAATCCCAAAGACATGAATGAGGCAGCTCATCTACATGGCACGGATGTGTCAACATGTCACACAGATGTGAGATCCAAGACATCCTTCTGGTGGGTCTCACTGTCTAGATGCCTTGGTCCAAAAATCACTTGGCTCTACTCATCACATGGGTCTCACTGTCTCAAAAGCAGCGGTCAATTGATATGTGGAATGGCTTAATTTTTGGGCAGGTACATGGTGGGACCTACTTGATGGGCAATTTGGATCCTGCACTTGTTTGCCTTGTTAGCATGTCTGGTAGTAGGTAGGCTGGTTTACTAACACATGTGACCTCAACAAATCTATACAAAAATATAGCTTGTGCAATTACTAATGAGGAAGTTAACAATGTGCCCTAAGCTTTTAAAAAGACGTGTTCTATGGCTCATCGTTGATCTAGACTATCCATTCACATCATACCATTGTGGGCAATCCATGGCACAAATTTCACAAATCGGATGATTCTAACCATTTGATTGATTGCATGAAAAATGGACAGTCTAGGTCTATGAAAGAAACAATGCCCAATCTTCATCTTGTAACATCTATTCAGTGAGCCCAACTGTTGATGATGCCTACTATCTAAGCTATGGCTCATAAAGAAATAGATGATGGTAAGTAGTGACCAACATCCAAAGGGTACGGAACAAATGTCCTCATGGAGGCAAGCATGTTAGCATTTCTCTTTTGTAAAACTTCTTTATTGTTAGTGCAATAGTGTAAAAGGATTCATGTAGCCGATCCCAATTAGTTGGAATAAGGCCATGATGAAGATGATAAAACTTCTTTTTTGTAGAAACTTTAATGTATGCAAGTGGCAATATAATATTCCTTCAATATAGATAATCAAAGATAATTGAAGATTATCCGTATGAGCCATCTCCAAGAGTTATTCCCACATCTTGTTGCCACTCTTGCTTCCAAGCCTTTTTCTTTATTTCTTTCTTTCTTTCTTTCTTTCTTTCTTCCTTCTTCTTCTTCTTCTTCTTTTTTCCGAAAGGTGAAGATAATTTTATTAGAAAAGCGCCGAGATGGCTCACATACCAACCAGCCCAATCAAGCAAAAAGAAGATTACAATCCTTTAAAGAAGATTACAACCCAACGAGGTTTGGGCGAAATGGTCTTCACCATAGGTTTGCTCCCTATAGGTGAGGGTTCGATTCCCCTCCTTGGCTTTACCCGATACACGTGATTGTGGGTGATTGCCTGTATTCGCAGGAATTAGTCTCACTTCAAAAAAGAGGCGGGGACACCCTGTGTCTTCAAAAAAAATAAAATAAATAATTATACAAGCGGCCTATAAAGCCACATGGGATGTTGCACTTCAAATAACACGAGAAATGGGCTTGCTTATATTGTTGAAACATCTCCTGTTCCTTTCCCCTCACAGTCCATATAACAACCATAAATGCCAATCAAGGTATTCTGTAATGGTAATGGTAGCCGTAACAAGTACCACCGTTATCTTTACGGTACAGGTTGTAATGATTGTTACGTTCTTTTTCTTATTATTATTTTTTTTTAAAAAAAAATGAAAAACTTGTATTAGCCCCATAATGGACCGTTACGGGGCCATTACGGCCTTTATGAGGGGTGTAACGGGCGTTTATGGGGGTCGTAACGGCCATTACGGACTTACAGGTCATTTTTTCTGTAATGGTTATTACAACCCCGCAACGTGTAATGGTTGCCATTGTTACCTTTACATAGGCCTTTACGGCCTTGTAACGGCCGTTATGGTACACCATGATGCCAATCTCCACTTAGCCCTAATTTGCTTCTAGAAGTTCACCCCATGCCATGCCATTAGCAAACTTGCCATTGAGTCTGGCATCACCCATGGCACGTTGAATGAGTCAAGAAGGCTACCCCAAACCCCACACGTGAAGGGGTAGTGAATAAATAAATGGTCCACTGATTCGACACCTCCCATACACATTGCTCATATATTGGGAGTAACCACCTCTCTTTCTGGATATTGTCAATGTTCAAGACCCTCTTCCTAATTATTAACCACGTGAAGGCCACCACTTTCGGAGGAGTCCCATATGCCTTTGCAGTTGGAAGTTGACTCTTCACCTTCGAATGGCGAAGCAACTTGTAGAACGAATGAATCGAGAATTGGCCTGATTTTTCCTTTCACCATAGCGTGCCATCTTTCTTCCAACGAAGAAGTGATAGGATGTATTCTCTCTAGGCGCAAGACTTGGTCTTCAATTTCTTCATCTAATAGATTTTGACGGAAGGGGGGAGACTACACCACCGAATTTCCACTAACCGCCAAAAATCTAGCAACATTCCTGTCGCTATCCACTGCAATGTGTGCCAGTCTTGAGAACACAATTTGGAGGGGGAGTCTCACTCAGCTACGCATCCTTCCAAAACTGGATATTTTCTCCATTTCCGATCAATAAGTCTATCCCCTCCTTAAACGTGGCTTTCATACTAGAGATGCCCCTCCACAACCTTGACGCTCTGTATAAGGAGAGTCCTTAGTTCACTAGCTCCCTTCCTCACATCCATATTTGGTTACTATCAGCTAGGTAGACCTAGGTAGGTGAAAAGGAAGAACCCCGCCTAACCTTGCCTTACACCCGAACACCCTTGCTGATTGCCCCACCTCCTCAATTGGGATCTTAAAACCCAACGTGTTTACTCTTAGCAATGTTTATCCTCAACCCAAATACTTGTTCATAGCATCTAATCACCATTCTTTATTTGCCCACCATATATGGATTTGCTTTGCAAAAGATAATAGTGTCCTCGTCGAACCATAAATGAGAAATCAGAGAATTGCTTTTGTCAACCTTGAAGCCATAAAGAAGGCCCACCTCCTACCCTTTTTCCAACATTCTTCTTAGAACTTCTGTTGCAACCATGAAAAAAATAGGGATAGGGGTCCCCTTGCCGAATGCCTCTCGAGTTTCTGAAGAAACCTTTGGGGGATCCGTTGACTAGAACACAATATCTAGCAAAACGGATATACTCCCTCATCCACCTTTGCCACTTCTAGTAGCAACCAATCCTAGCAAACGTGTAGTCCAAAAAGTCCCAATCAACATGGTCGTGGGCCTTTTCAATGTCTAGTTTGCACGCTAGACTTTTCGAACCCTCCTTGTAGTGCGAATCTATACACTCATGAGCAATTAGGGCGCAATCCAAAATCTGTTTACCCACTACAAAAGTACATTGGTTCTTGGAGAAAACACTTTTCAATATCATTCTAAATCTGGTGGCTAGGATTTTTGTAAGGATTTTATAGGGCCCACCCATCAAGCTTATAGGCCTGTAATCCTTTATAATTTCAACACCAATCACCTTTGGAATGATGGCTATAAACAGAACTCCTATATTTGCCGACAGTCAGCCCCTCTCCGAAACTTTGCTATGAAGCTCATGATATTGCCTTTTACTATATCCCAAAACAACTGGTAGAAAGCTATTGGGAAACCATCCGGACTCAGTTTCTTATCCCTTCCTAGTGAATTCACCACTGCTTTGACTTTCTCTTTGGAAAATGGGCATTCTAGATGCTCAACTTGTGTTTTAGATAACCTGCAATAGTCCAGGTTGTCATGCTTCAACCTATCCCATTCTTCCCCTATTAGCATTATTTTGTAGAAATGCACTACCTTGCATAATTGATCATTCCCTTCAATTCTCTTCCCATCAACTATCATACTACTAATCTTGTTGCATCTAACCAGAGTGCTGGCGATGTTGTGAAGAAACCTTGTGGTTTTTGTCCCCTTGAACCAAACCACTCTAGATTGCCGGCACCACTTGATTTTTTCTTCCTTTTTGATTCCTGTAATCTTGCGTTAACTCTGCCCTTAACGCTTTGTCATTCTACTGTAGATCCGAACCTTCTTCCTTTATGTCTAACTCCTAAATAGCCTTGGACTTTCTATGACCTGTTTAATCTGTCCTCTCTTCTGCCGGTCACCCAACCCCTTGATATTCCAACAGAACAATTATATGGAAACCAATCGTACCCTCTGCCCAATTAACTGCCCCAGCACACCCCCACCGGAATCATAATTTTACTAATGAGACCTATACTTGTTCTTGCTGACCTTTTGGAGTTATCTGAATCTTCATCGGAATTCACAACGCCCTCCTTTTGACTTCTGTAGAGGTCTCTGAATCTTCTTGTTGACCCTTCTCGCTTACTATTCATTTACACTTGCAAATATTTTGAAACAGACACTTCCCCAGATCCGCATATAACTCTCCCCCACGCTCCATAAAACTATAAATCGTAAACCGAGCAAATGGATTTGCTTTATTTATTTGCTTGATCTCTCAATTCTGAAATTTCTCGGAGGCACAACATCCTCCTTTTGACTTCCGTGGAGATATCTGAATCTACTTGTGTACCAGTTCTCACTTACCAGCTATTTATTCTCATGAATATTTTGAAACAGACACTTCCCCGGTCCCTATAGAACTCTCCCTCACACTCCATAAGACTATAAACCGTAAACCAAGCAAATGATTTGCTTCTCAATTCTGAAATTTCATCCTTTATTTCACAGATGTTATTAATTCTCGACATGCTCTTGTTGTTTTTATTTGATGCCAGCCTCCTTTAATTCCAAAATTTGTGAGTTTTGCGAATTTGCATGGCTATTTGTTACCATTGTGTTAGTGCGAGTTTTATACCATATTTTAATGATTAGAGGTTGCAGTTATTTGATAATGGATTACATTTCTCTTTTCAGAATGGGCCTGATGTTGTAGTCTGTGATGAGGCCCATATGATTAAGAACACAAGAGCTGATATCACCTATGCCTTGAAACAAGTGAAGTGCCAAAGAAGAATTGCATTAACTGGATCACCATTGCAGAACAACCTGATGGAATATTATTGTGTAAGAATATTCTACTTTTGCTCAAGTCATATATTAGTACGTTAGATGGTTATTTTCTTTTCTTGTGTGTGGCAGATGGTTGATTTTGTAAGAGAAGGTTTTCTTGGGAGCAGTCATGAATTTAGGAACCGGTAAGACTTTTGCTCTGTTCTTCTAGCTGAATTTCCCATAGGTTGATCAGAATTTAGGTTTATTTGCAAGTTTGTTTCATTCAGATTATGAAATACCACATGCAGGTTCCAAAATCCTATAGAGAATGGGCAGCATACTAATTCTACCTCAGATGATGTAAAAATTATGAACCAAAGGTCACATATCCTTTACGAGCAATTAAAAGGATTTGTACAACGGATGGACATGAATGTGGTGAAGAAGGACCTGCCTCCTAAAATTGTTTTTGTAATTACTGTAAAGCTTTCAGCTTTGCAAAGGAAGCTATACAAAAGATTCTTAGATGCACATGGTTTCACGGGTTCTAATGAGAGCTCTATAAGGAGAAGGTGCTTTTTTGCTGGATATCAGGCGTTAGCTCAGGTACAGTCTTGTTTAAGTGATACTTTACTGGAAGCTGCTGGATTTTGATGGATGAATATGTTTTCATCCACTTTTACCTTCAGTGAACTGACATACGAATTTCTTGTAGATATGGAACCATCCTGGGCTCTTACAAATGGCCAAAGAACACAAAGACAGCCTAAGACGTGAACATGCTGTTGAGAACTTTGTTGTTGATGACAGTTCTAGTGATGATAACATCGACCGTGATATGCCGAATGGAGGTAATTGTTTGTGAAGTTCACGTTCTTTGATTTTATATTTCACAGGACATATATGGATAAATACTTGTACCTGTTAAGAACTTGTTTCTGATCTTTTGGTCAGGGAAGTCATAGTCTATTAGTGTGTTTGGTTTACATTTCAACTTCAATAATTATGCATGTTGCAGTGACACCCAGCTTGGGATCCTAGCTGGTAGTGTATTCTCTCTTGGTGCAGCATACACCTGGGATTGAATCTCACCACGGGTGTTTGGCATGCAGTGGATGCTATGCCCTACCAAAAAAAAAGAAATATTTATGTACTTCCAGTGGCCTTGCTTCCTCAGCAAGGTTCAGAAATTTGTATGCCACCCACAAGGGTTCTAGTCTATATTGGCATGAAGGTCGCCCTTGTGCTGGGTAGTGAATGAGTTATTCCTTTTTCTTTTCTTGTAAAAGAAAAAATGGTTAGGAATCTCAGCTGCTCAACGGGCATTTGTGGATGTGAGACAGATAGTTGATTGGTCCTTGTTAGCTAACGAATGTATTGATTCTTGCAAGAGAAGAGGGGATCAAGGTGTGGTTTGCAAACTTGATATTGAAAAGGCATATGGTAACGTGGATTGGGCTTTCCTTGATTACATGTTGGGGAGGTTGGGTTGTGGGGTCAAATGGCGAGTGTGGATCCAAGTGTGTGTAAGGCCAGCTAAATTTTGATTATAGTAAATGGCTCGCTGAATGGTTTCTTCTCAGCTTCTAGAGGTTTGTGCCAAGGCGATCCAATATCTCTTTATTTGTTTGTATCAGTGATGGAGATCCTTAGCCAAATGTTAGAGAAAGGAGAAGAGATAGGTTTGGTGGAAGGATTTGGGGTGGATAGATACACTTTTGTTTAGTATGGCAGATGCATTCAAAGTGCAAAACCTTTGGTCGATTATTGTGTCTTTCGAGGCGGTATCCGGTTTGAAGGTGAACATATCCAAAAGTGAATTTTTCGGAGTAGTTCGCTCTAAAGAAGAAAATTTTCCGTTTGTATCTATCTTTGGTTATAGGGAGGGGGCATTTATGACCACTTATCTTGGGCTCCCGTTATGTTTCGGCAAACCAGCAAGACACATGTGGGACTTTATCATCGAGTGATGTGATAAGAAGATTTCCAAATGGAAATCGAGATGCCTATCTATGGGCGGGCGAATGATTTTCATTCATGCATCAACGTCGAATCTCCGAGATTATTTTGTCTTTATTCAAGTGTCCAAAGTCTGTTTTAAATATTTTAGAAAAGCGTAGGAGGGATTATTCGTGGAAAGGATCGGAAGAGAAATATAAGTTCCCTCTTATGAAGTGGGAAGAGATATGTAAATCATGAGTCTAAGGAGGAGCTGGGTTGAGAAAGTTAGAGGAGATGAACTTAGGTAGTGTTTGTTTTTTAATTCACCATAGTATTTGTAAATACGTAATAATTATTTACCAATGTAATTTCAACATTGTTCTCAATGCAAATGCTAACATTTTTCTTTTTGACCACTATAATTGAGGAGTGGTGTGAATTTCACGTGGGGCCCACTGTGATGTATATGGCTTATCCGTGTCATCCATTTGTTTTGCTAGATGATTTTAGGGCATGAGTCCAAAAATGAGGCAGATCCAAAGCTCAAGTGGACCACACCACAAGAAATAATCGGAATTGAATGCCTATCGTTAAAAACTTCTTGGGGGCCCTAAAGTTTTGGATCAAGCTGATATTTGTCTTTTCCTCTTATCCATGTCTACGTGACTGTATGAACAGGTTAGATGACAAATAAACAATCTTGTGAGCCCTAGGAAGAAAAATCCTTTCAATGGCGGAAGTTTTACGACCACCGTTTCTTATGATGTGGTCGACTTGAGCTTTGGATCTGCCTCATTTTTGGACTAATGCCCTAAAATGTTACGGTAAAACGTATGGATGGCCACATACATTATGGTGAGGCCCACAAATTTAAGCCGGTCCTTTCCAGACCTTTCAAGGTGGAAATACTCACCTATTTGCAAATTGGCACAAAAAGTGATAATGACCTATTTCCTAAGTATTTACTGTGGAAATAAAAAATCGAACAACCCCTTAGCGTTGCTAGGGAAATGGGTGTGGAGTTTTGGGGTAGAGGGGGGAGCTAGATGGAAGGAGGCGTTAGGGAGGAAATATGGGGTAGATGATAGTGGATGGTGGACTAAATCTTCTTCTTTGTATCGAGCTTCTTATCTATGGAAGTCGGTGGCATCCTTAAAACAACGGGTTTGGGAAGGGATAGCTTTGAGTTGGGGAACGGAAAACATATTTGTTTTTGGGAGGACTGATTTGAGGGCTAACTTTCTAAGGCTAGCATGCTTAGCAGCGGAAGCAAATTTGAAGGTTAGTACCTGTTTATCTTGGAGGGGTGATGAAGTTATTTGGGCTCCTCCATGTAGAAGGAACCTCGATGAGTACCTGTTTATCTTGGAGGGGTGATGAAGTTATTTGGGCTCCTCCATATAGAAGGAACCTCGATGAAGAAGATTTTCTAGAATTCTCAACGCTTCTTCAAGTGTTGGATAAGGTCTCTCTGGTTGCTTCAAGTATGGATTCATTAAGATGGTTAAGCTCTGACATCATATATATGGAAATATGGTGCTCCGTTGAAGGTAGCAGCTTTTGAGTGGCTTATTGGGAGGAACTGGGTGCTAACTATTGACAACCTTTGCAAGAGGAATATGATTCGCTTCTTTCTTCATTGTCCTTTTGCTAGGAAGGCGCGAGATCATTTTTTTTCCAACTATTTGGGGTGATATGGGTGCTCCCAGGCTTAATAGATATATTTCTTCTATCATGGCAAGGTGAGGGTAATGGGAAATCAGAGAAGAGATTATGGAGGATGAGTGGTCTAGTGGGACTATGGGTGTTATGGCTAGAACGAAGTGACCAATGTTTTAAGAGCAAGAAGGGGAAAGCGTTAGATGTGACCAATGTTTTAAGAGCAAGAAGGGGAAAGCGTTAGATGTGACCAATGTTTTAAGAGCAAGAAGGGGAAAGCGTAAGATGTGTTTAGGAGGGGTAAATCTTTTGCTAAAGTATAGGTTTTGGGTTCGGATAGGTGTTTCCCATTTCCAATGGGTTGGTAGTAGTGTTGTTGCCTCTTGTTTTTCTTCATATTCTTTTGTAAATTTTGGCTGCGGGCTGCATTCTTTTAATGAAATGATCACCTTAAAAAAATGGTTAGGAATCTACTGGAAAAACTTGTTGGTTTTTTTTTTTTTAAAGGATTGTGAAGAAACTTTAGTAAAATCAGCTTGGCATAAGCCAAGACAAAAAATATAGTTAATAGAAAACTTTAAAATTCCAAAATAGAGCAGACTACATTCAAATCAACTTGAAGGCACCTAGTAGCCCATTCAACTACATCCCTTTTCATTGTCCTCACGATTTGCTCCAAAGATGTGTGCCTCTTGTCGAAGCACCGGGCATTACGTCCACAGGTTCCATAGACCAGCCATAAGAAGAAGCTGTCAAATTGATAATATATCTTTCGCAAAGTGAACTCCAGGCCAACCCTAAATCATATGCGGGACAGATTGTTGCATAATCCAATTTACCTCAAATAGGTTGATAATGTGGATCCACAACTGAAAAGTAATGGGGCAATGCAAAAGAAGGTAGTCGATTGATTCCGCACCACTCATGCATAGAAGACAGATGTTAGGGAGAACCAGTGTTTTAAATATCGACGATATCAGCCGATATATCCCACGATATATCTTGTATCCCACCTATGCGATATGAAACGCACAAGTAGTGATGATATATCCCACCTATTTGATCCATGTTTTTGTCATAATTCACGTTAAACCAGTGTCCAATGGTTATAAATCTATGATTCTTCATGTTTTCCACGAAAAATCATGAATTTGGAACTTCAATTTCGAGATTTGGGGGAGATGGATCAAGTTGCGGAAAATTGAGAAAATTCAAAATTTCTCAATTTCTCGCAAATTAGTTGCATTCTTTATATCCAAACACAAAATTAAACATGTAACCTGATCTAGCGATTCTTCTTTTGCTTTTGAATGTATTGCTTGTGTTTCCATGCATATCTTCTTACGTTTATAAATTATATGAATATACATTGAATATGCTTGCATCAATTCAGTTGGAAAGCGCATATATTAGGACCCCATACAAAGGAAACCCTATTATGTGCACTTTCTTTTTGTAATGTTTTGATTTCTAAGTGTGTATTGATGTCTTTTTCAACAATCCTTGAAGTTTCATTGAAAAAATCGACCAATTTCCCAATATTCCTATGTTTCCCAACAACAACGATACATTACGCGATACAACCGATATATCCTATGCGATAACCGATATGTATCCGTATCCGAAGGGTGCGATACATTATGCGATAACGATATTTAAAACATTGGGGAGAACCATGCCTCTTTTTTTAGGGTTCTCTATGGTTAGAATCCTCTTCTTGCTCGTGAGCCACACAAACAAAGAGACCTTGGGGGGAGCCCCATAGGACCAAAAAGTTGAAGGAGCGGCAAATTCGTAGGCGCCATGAGGCCTTGCCAAATTATAAAAAGATCTAACCGAAAAGGAGCCATAAGGTGAAGCCGACCAAACCAACGAATCTGTTAACTAAGGATTGGGGAAGAAATGTTGAAGATGGAGTCATAATCTAACTAATTTTCACATTTCGAGTTTGATAGGCCCGTTTTACACGGAGGGCACCAAACTCCCGATCCTTCTCAAGAAAAGCAATGATCTAATGTGATATTCTTCTCAAGGGAGAGGAATGCTGGCAACGGGAAGTCCTCGACCAAAGGTCTAAGGCCACACCATAAATCCTCCCAAAATCTTATGCGGACACCACTCCCAAGAAAGAAGGACAATGTGGATGTTACTGAAGGAGAAATGGAATGAATGGCTTTCTAAGTGGCGGATGAAACACATTCCATCATCCAATTAACATCGAGAAAGAGGCGGATGAAACACATTCCATCATCCAATTAATCCACTTGTTGCCACATCCAATTCGGCCCAACATGTATTTCAAGAAGTTCCAATCTTTGTGGTCGTACGCCTTTTCTTTGTCGAGCATACAAACCACCCCTTTTTTTTTTCCTTTCCATGTGTCTTGAATCAATACATTTGTTGGCAAGAAGCGCACAATCTAGAATTTTGTAACGATCACTTGTGGTAAAACCTTCTTGAATATGGAATTCAACACTTTGGCTAGGATTTTGTAACGATCCCCGATGAGACTGATTGGTCTGTAATCAAATAAAGATTTCGCACCCCCTTTTGGGGACTGAGAACAATGAAAGTGGCCCCCATGCCTCTGGGAAGGCGACCCTTGGTTTGGAATTCTTGGATAAATTCAACCAGATCATTCTTCACTGTATACCAGAATGCTTGGAAGAAATGAATGGGAAACTGATCTGGCCCCAGATCCTTATCGCTCCCCAATGAGTCAACAACTTCCTTGATTTCCTCTTCCAAAATCATCCTCTCTACGGAAGCTTTGTCCATATCTAATATCCTGTGAAAAGGAAGATTGTCTAATGAAGGATGAGAATGATCTTCCCTGGATAACAATTTGGAGAAAAAATCTACTGCGGCTTAGCAAACAACTCCTCGATCTTCTATTCTTGCTTCGTCGATCAATAAGCAGCTGATATGATTCGTTCTTGCCCGAGCACTAGGTACGCCATGATAAAAAAGAAGTATTGTTGTCGCCTTCTTTAAGCCACATAGCTCGCGATCTGTCTCCAAAAGATTTCTTCTTGTTTAAGAAAGTTTGAGCAATCAACAGAGAAAAATAAGCGTTTGTTAAGATCTTTTGTAGATAAAGAATTTGCCTCTTCTTTTATGTCCAAATCATGTATTTCCTTGATGACCCAGTCATTCCGTTATGATCTTTTGTTATACACCTCCTTCTAGAGCATTAGATTTGATTTGAGGAGCTCGAATTTTTGAAATAACTTATTTGACCTGACCCATCAACTGAGAATGATTGCCACCAATCTTTGATCATCTACACGAAATTTTCTGCCTCCATCCACTCAAGCTTAAAGTGGAAGGGCTTGGGGCCCCAACTTTCTTCCTTGACGTCAAGAAGGATCTGACGACGATCAGAAGTGGATTTGACAAGGCCTTGTAAGCATGTTAGAGGATACATGTCTAGCCACTTACACGAGATCGGAAATCTATCCAGCCAAGCTAGCATGGGGAATCTCTCTCCCATTCGACCAGGTGTATCCCCCCTCCCCTCGTTACGCTTCACCCATTCCTCGAAGCCTTTCATACTTCTAGTTCCATGACCAGCAAGATTCTTCTCATGCATGAACCTAATTACATTGAAGTGAAGATTGCACTTAGCTCTAACTTGATTGAGTTCCTCCCAGAAGAGTTTCCTTTCGGTCAGAATACACGGTCGATAAACAACAGAGAAGAGCCATCTAACTTGAGAAGCCTTGTCCCTAAAGATGATTGAAAGTGAGAAGGATCCCAAGTGGGTGATCTTATGCCTCCCAAATATCCATGTTCCACGAGACCAAAATACCATCTGTTGAGCCTACTGCATTGAGGGCAACCCAACGTGCCTTTTCTAATCCCCATAAAGATCGAAGGATGCTATCATTGAATTCTTCCAGCTTGGTTTCCTGAAGGGCTCTGGAATTTGAATTTTAGACTTATTGCATACCTCTTTGACGTGAGAGTGCTCATCTCTACTCCCTAGTCCCCTGATGTTCCAACACTGAATCTTCATTGGCATACTAATTTTGATTCTTTGCCCTTATGGGCCTTGCTGGAAGTATTGGCATTGTCATAATTGATCGAGCTTCCGATACTAATGAGTTCTCTCCATCCTCTTGGGTATTTGGACCTGAGTTTCTATTTGGACTACACTCTCAGCTTGCGATTGCATCGATCTTCAACAAATTTTCTTAACAGTTGGACGTCATCATCTCCTACACAAAAAGAAAGGCCGATGGATCTGCCTACTCTACCCAACATTTCTTTGAACCACTTCTTGTTCGAGTTGGACATAACGTTGAAGCCTTGGCAAGGAGGGGACTTGGTGGCAACAGGCGAAATACGACCTTCTTGGAGAGGATAGCGCGGGGTGCTGGTGAAACCGAGGGACAGAGAACCTTCCGCCTTCTTGCTTGGTGAAGGAAGAAAGGTCTCTCGAGTCAAACCCGGTCGATATTTGGATTGAATTGGGCAGAACATGTGGTTCCGATAGCACAAGTGTGGAGTCGGAAATAAAAGGGTTTGCTCGTGCCTCTACCTGACGCACGAACAAGGGGGTAATGTGAAGGGGTGGCACATGAAACCCATTGGACACATGTGGGAGAATATCGAATGCCACGTCGTTGCTTGTATAAATCTCCACCTGACGTGTGTCTCGCGAAAGTGTGGAAGCCTCAAGACCCGAGGCTCTCACGTAGCCTTGAAGGGAAATGTTCACCTTTGATCCTCCGATCGAGCCTCTGAAGAATCCTGATTCTCTAAATGCCTACCCACACCATGGTGCAAGGATCGATCCAAATCATCCACGTTCTTAGCCGACCCTCCATCCACCATCAAATCTTGCCCTGTGTCCCTGCTCAAGAATGCTTGGTGTTGCCGAGCTCTATGGGAGCGCCCAAAGAGTGCTCCTTCCTCTGCTTCGACCGGGGTGGGTATTTCCATGCTTCTCCCCATGTACACGAGCCCCCCCCCCCCCCAGTGAGTTTGTCTTAACATGCCCATTGAGACTTTAACTTTTCCGACCCAAAGATCTATAGAAGGAGGGTCTATGCATAAGCTTCTTCTTCGTACTTGGATGCTAGCTGCGCTAATGTCTTCACCATTATTAGTGTCTTGATCGATTTCCTGAACCTTGCCCAGGCACGATCCAAGAGCCTTTAACACCTCTTCGACCCATAATTCTAACGGAATGCCTCGCAATATGTACCAGACATCGCTTTCACTGAAAATGGATTTGTCACCCCACCTGTGCACCTCCAAGATCAGACCATCAATGAATAACTTCCCTTCAGCTAACACCTGATTGATATCGGCATTTGGAGAAATCGAGACCCATAGCTCGGTCTCTCCTATAGGTTTAAGATCGAAGGCATCGGGTTTGAGCTTACGTCAACTCTCAAACCACGATTGGATATCAAAGAACGATCCATCTTTTCTACTTATGATCAAAAGAGTGAGAGAACTGGAAATGGGTCCTCTTTAGGAGTTCCGGCTTGACTTTGACCTCCTCTTGTTCCCCTTCTCGATCTTTCCATGCCTAGGTCGTAGAGACGCCATCAGAGATCGGGATTTGCTTGGATTCCTTTGAAGTATCGATGTTGTCCTTCCTTCTTTCTACGGTTGCTTCCAGATAAGATTTAGGAACCATATAGATTTTTGTTTACCTCTTTCAATCAGCTCCCTCTCCCTAGAAATTGCTTCTTTCATCGACATATGGGCCCTTCGATGCTGGAAGTTTGGATCCTCCAGACCCACAACTCTTCTAGGAGATGATTTTTCCGCTGTAGCTTTCCTGCCTAGGGGGATTTTGTCTGCCGCTTTCTTCGGCCTGAAATGGGCCTTGTGCACAACGATCGGATTCCCATAGAAAATTTTGTCATGGCCCTCCCTTACTGCTCTTTTGGGATCTTCATTAGATTGCATTCTAACGAATGCAAAGCCCCGGGTATTCTCGGTACGTCTGTCTAGATGGATGACGACTTCCCTAACCGTGCCGAAGTTCCGAAACATCTTAAGAAGGTGGGATACCTTTGATACCGAGAGATGTTCCCTGGTTACGCTTCTTTCTCGTGACTACGGTTCATTCTTCTCGGTCTATAATCTCGAAAGCATAAACGTCTGTCTCTCCGATTTTCCTACTACCTTTTTCTTCAATCGAGAACTTCCCTCTTGTGGGCGAGAGAGGGCAGAGCTTCTCACGTACTAGGAGTCTTCAATGGGGACCAGTCTTCAATGGGGACCCATTTCTCTGGTGTAAGGAAAAGCAAGAGCAAAATGCTTATGTGTTGGAAAAACAACTTGTAAATAAAACAGTCATGATAATAGTTGCTCATAAGTTTTATGCTTTTCTATGATTATAATTTTAGTTCTCGGTTCTCAACATTTTTTTATTAGAGTTAGTTCCCAAGAATCATTACTGAAACTAAAATGGTACTGAATCACATGTATCCAAAGTGTCATAGTCATTGCTCCTCGTCATTCCAATCTAGATTGATTCAATCGAGAACTTGATGGATTTAATGGCTTCTTCTTCTAGTTTTCTGTTAAAAATACACTGGAGAAAAAACTATATGCATTGAATTCATGAGAGTTGGAAGACAAGTTGTTATCTTTTGTCTTTTATTGGGAGATTGGTGGAACCAGTGTTTAAAGTATTGACGATATCGGCCGATATATCCCACGATATATCTTGTATACCACCTGTGCGAAACAAAACACGAAAGTAGTGGGATATATTCCACATGTTCGATCAGGTGAGCCTTTTTTTTTTTTTTCCGATCATTTTCTTATGTAAACATATTAAATCAGTGTCAAATTTTTACGAATCCATTATTTTTCATGTTTTGCATGAAAATTCATGGATTAGGAGCTTCAATTTCGAGATTTAGAAGAGATGGGCTAAGTTGCGGAATTTAAAAAAAAAAAAAATCAAAATTTCTCGCAAATCGGTTGTAATCTGTGTCCAAACATAAAATCAAACATGTATGCAACATGATCTAGTGATTCTTCTTTTGCTTTTCAATGTATTGCTTGTATTTCCACATGTCTTCTTATATTTATAAATTAGATGAATAGACTTTGAATATACTTGCATCAATTCATTTAGATAGCGCATAGATTAGGACCTCATACAAACAAAACCTATTATGTGCAGTTGTTTTTTGTAATGTTTTGATTTACAAGTCTGTATTGATGTTTTTTTTAACAAACACTGAAGTTTCATTGAAAATTTCGTCCAATTTCCCAATGTTTCCCCATGGTTCCAACAACAATGATACATTACACAATACCGATATTTCGAACATTGGGTGGAACCACTGATATTTGTGAGGTGTGAATGAAACAATCATAATAATACTTGAATAAATGGACTCAGTTCCCAAGAATAACTACTGATAAATTAAAACAATACTGAATCACATGGATCCAAAGTGTCACCACTCGTTACTCCAAGTCATCCCAAACTAGATGGATGCAGTTGTGAAATTGATGGATTCAATGGTTCAATTTTTCTGTAAAAAAAAAAGAGTTAAAAATACATTAACTTTATATATATATATATATATGTGAGTTCAACTTCACTAAAGCATGATGACAGCTTGCTATCCTTTTTTATTTTATTTTGGTGAAGGTGGACGGAACCACTAATGTTTATTTGATGCGGATGAAACAAGTATGACAATACTTGATTATAAGTTCCAAGTTTTTAAATCAAAATTAAATTCTCAGTTCTCAAGAATCACCACTAATGTGGTAAAATAGTTGTGAATCACGAGGATCGGAAGCGACACCAGTCACAACCCCAGTCAACCCAATTATTAACGAGTCAAAACTCATGCCTTACGTGTAATCAAGCTTGAATAGGTGCACTATGTTTATTTGACACAAAATCTAGGAGTTCTTAAGTAATTGATCTGTGCTGTTTTTGTTTTTGTTTTTTTCCCTAAAATTGAGCTGTACAGAAAACCCAACCAAATTTAGGCAACTAATCAAGTTATGTTGGGTACCCGGTCATGTTTTTAACCATGTTCATCAGTTGTTATTATCAAAATTTTCTTTGTCACGGGCTAATTGCCATTGATCTCACTTGCTGTTGTGCTTGAGAGAAGCCTTTTGAGAGCTCCCTTGTTTCCTCTTTTGGTCAAGGTTTTAGATTTCTCGAGGAATTAAATTTTCCACAATTGTCACTGACCTGAAGAATACCTTTCTCTCTGTACCTTTCCTCATTCATTGGGGCTTGTAAACTGTGAGAAATTGTGAAAAGAATACATATTCGTCTGATGTGACACTTTCCTTTGTTTGAGAAACAAAAGAAAGAGGGGAAGTCAATTTCCTTCTCCTTGCTTCTCATTTTTAAAAAAATGAAAAAACTATTTCCTCAAAAAAACCTGTGAAACGTATATGTCTATGGTTATGAGAGACAATTCCTAATGTTTGACCACTGACCTTAATTTTCCCTGCGAAATGCACTCATAACCAAACAATGGAATTAGTATTGGATTCCATTTTTTCATAGTTTTCGATTTCCTCTGTATTCAATACGGGTTTTCCATTTCCATATTTTAGATTCTCTCTAGACAAGCAGGCGGATGTTAGTGGAATGGGCTTCTCGGACACATCTTGTCCAGCGCTTGTTGTCTTTTCTAGAGCTAAGCGGATGTTAGTGGAATGGGCGTCTCAAGTAGATAGGTTAAGGGCCACGATTTATCCTTCATTGGCATGTAATGGGTTTCTTTAAGTTTCTGCCCTCTCAGCAGACTCTCTGTTTTGTTTTCTCTTTTAATATATATATATATATATAATATATATTATATATATATATATATATATATATATATACACCACACACACACACTTCGTTACCTTTCAAAAAAACAAAAAAACAAGCAGGCCTGTAATTTCTCCAGCTTCATCATTAATTTGTGGCCAGCCGGACGATCACCTCTAATCAAGTTCCACCATCCTTGAACTTATATATATATATATATATATATATCTATATAATATTAATATATATATATATATATATATATATATATATATTGGGAAATAGTCTGACATTGGCTTTGAGAGGCCAATTTGGGTAGCATTCGGGTAATGATTCTCCCAATCAAATTATACTAAGAATCTAACCTTGAGATTGTTGGATTGAACTGGTTATTTGAATCCATACAATCCAATCCAACTTACTGTCTCTGTAAACTGATCAAAACAATGTGGGTTCCACTTCTAGAGCTAGTTTTCTAGCATGACCACCAGACAACTTTCTGCTTCTTACTTACACATTTTCAGACATATGACCTCTTATAGGGGCATCCCATTTCCCTTGCATTCCAAATCAATTGCCCCAAGGTCTCGTTATGGGCACCATCATTACTTATGTTATGCGGGCTGTAACGGCCCTTATAGCCCTCGTAATCTCTCTCTCTCTCTCTCTCTCTCCTCTCTCTCTCTCTCTCTTAATTGAAAAAAATCCGAAAAACCTGTATCGGCCCCATAATGGACTGTTATGAGGTCATTACGGCCTTTACAGTGGGCGTAATGGTCCGTTACGGATCATTTTTTCCATAACGGCCGTTACGACCCTGTAACGTGTAACGGTTGCCACCGTTACCTTTACGTAACGACCGTTACGACACACCAAGAGCCTCATTGTTGACACTTGTTTATCTTCTCCCATTGGGTTTCCACTGTCATCTTAGATTAACCCCTTCCCTTGACATAGCTAACAAAAGAAATCAGATTCAATAATTACCTTGTTGTTTCTTCTTCACAGTGATCAGTGCCTTCTTAATTTGCTTTCCTTCTCCCTTTCTTCAATAAAATGAAAAAAAAAGAGGCTCAAATGTCTTGGTTTTTCACAAAATGATACCCCAACCGCCTCTTAATTTGCTTTCCTTCTCCCTTTCTTCAATAAAATGAAAAAAAGAAAGAAAAGAAGCTCGATAGTCTTGCTTTTCTCGAAATGATATCCCGACTGCTTTTCCTACTCAACCATCATGTCACGAACCTAGGATTCCCTCTTCCTTTCCTCTTACAGGCCTTTTGACTGCCCTAAGTGTCAAATGTTCAGCTGAATCAGTTCATCTCCGTCTTCTACCTGCTCTCCCCAACTTCGCCACTTACTTTCTCTTGGTCCTGACCTTCCAGCTTAGTTTAGTGAGATCGATGGCATCCAGCAAAGTGCCATGCCCTCTTGAGAGTGTTTTGGCCTGGCAAGTTGAATAACATAGAGATCATCTGGAACATTTTGATTGAATTTTAGATCATGGTCATACTTCCCATTCTGCTGATACTGGTAAGTCATACCTGCCTTATGTTCCTTCCCTCTCACCTTGCTGATCATGACCTGCCCTTCTCTCTTCATTCCCATGTTCCATTCATGTTTGTGTCACAACCTAGGCATTCCTCTCTTCCTCAACACAGCCTCACCTAGTAAGCTACCCGAGGATATCAGCATTTGCTTCACACTTTGAATGACATTTTGCCGGTTATCATCATAGTCCTGACTCTGAATGACATTTTTGCTGGTTGTAGTGCGTTGTTTTAATTTAAGGCCTTATACTGTATTAGGGGCTGGATGCAAGGATGATATCAGATCAACTATAGGATTTTGCGTCAATCATCTTTCTACCAAACACAGCCTCCCTCTAGCTTCGCACGTGATCACTCCCCATCCATGCCCTGAGACCTTAGTAGAGACCCCTCCACCCATGACTCTTCAAGCCAACCCTGTTGTTTGACTTCACCATATCCTGCATTAGTGTCTCCTTTCTCTCTTTCGTACCCCCCTCGTCATTGTGCCTAGGATTTCCATCACCATCCCTCCTGCTGATTTCTCATATAAGACTTGTACCTTGCTGACGGCCTTGACACTATAACCCCTCTCCCCTACCCATTGGTGCACCTGATTTTGCATCTCCTTTTTTATTTCTACAGCAAACCCATACTCTTGCACAGTCAACCTCTTCCATCTGAAAGGGCCTGTTGTCAATGGCCTCCACCATTCCCAAATAGGATCCAGTGGATCCAATCACTTCCTTGCACCAAGCATGGTTCGGGATCCCATGAAGCTTCACCTAGAAACCAGGCCTCTCTTCCCTGGCAGAACCTGACCATCAGGATAATCCTATGTTTGGACAATCAACAAATTGAATGTTGTTCCTTAAAACTTTTTCAACTTCCTCAATAGATTCTAGCTTGATCAACAAATTTGTTGTGTGAAGGCGCTTGATAGAGAGGTTCGGTGTCTGCTTTGCCCATCTGCTTGGAAATTTCTCCAACGGTTGCCTTTGCACCTACAAGTCCTTGCAATTTTCTTCCTCATCTCCACCTTAAACTGTTTCATCATCATTGTTCCCATTACCTCTTTCTCCAGCATGCTTGCAACTTCTGTATTTCAACTCAAGACAAGGGGTTTTCCCCTTGAGATCTGGGATCTACAGGCTACAGTTATCCACTATCCCTCATCCATGTAACCACATTCCTCTCCCTTACCTCTCCCAATCAGATTTGACTCTTTCCTGCTGCAAGCTACTGCTCTCCAGCCCAGCTCTTTTCTGCCCTCTAATACCTAATAGCCCCTCTTGCCGCCAGTTTCTTATGATTCTCTGGTTCATAAATGGGCCAAAATAGTCCAGCCCAAGCCCGACCTGGCATATGAAAAAAGAAATAGAAGAAATGGTGGTTCCGCATGTACCTGCTGAAGAAGAAATAGAGAAATTCGGAGTATTATGTCGTCAGCAATGGCTGCAGCAGGGGTGTTTCTAGAGCTGGGGAGATTTATTGTTAGGATTAGGGTTTGGAGGAGGTAGGATTTGGAGGGGCTCTTCATGGGGTTTGGGTTTAGTTCGATTTTGGGGGAAATGAGAGAGAGATGGGAGGAGAGGTTTGGGTTTAGTTCAACTTGGGGGAAAATGAGAGAATGAGAGAGATGGGAGGAGAGGTCTGGGTTTAGTTCGAGTTTTGGGGGAAAATGAGAGGGAGGGAGGGAGGGCTCTCTGTGTGCAAACCTTGATTATTCTTTCCCCTTTGAATTAAGTATGGAGCTAGCTCTGGCATCATGATCCCATCTGGCAGAATAGAAACATACTATTCACTTTCCCAAACAATCTTCCATGTTTTTTTCAAAATAGTCTGAAGATCCTGAAATTCGGATTATGAAAATTAGAAATAAATAATCCTTGTACTCTTCTTCTTCATTTAAGTAAATAGTTTCATGATCCATCAAATGGATACATTTATTGAACATTACCAATATTGTGGATGACCATGCCGTATAAAGGCATGTGTTGCCAACTTGCCAATGTACAATATATATACATATTTTGACAATATACCTACATCTCTAATATGCTTGTAGTGTGTGGTTTGGTACTTATGAATAACGAGAATTTCTGCGTACACAGATAGTATAAAAACATTAGACAGTGGTTTGGCAGTTATGTTGCTTATGTTGTTTCCATCACAGGAATTGGGGACATCATTTAAAATCTAGATAAAGCTGATGGGCTCCTAGGTTTGAGATGATGATCACTAGCCAATTTATGTATTTCCTTGTATTTGCAATGGAAAGAGCGACTGAAGGAATAAAACATATATTTACCAGTAAAAGGATACAGAAAGCATTTCTCAGGTCTCATCGACAAAGTTTAAATTGCTTGTATGCAATTGAATGGAATATATTTGCAAAGTCTGAGCTAAAAAAATCGCAATATCAAGTTTACTAGGTACCAACTACCAAGGTATTCAATAAGGGTATGTTACCGTTACGACATGGGCCATAACGGCTATTATGGCCTTCCTTTTGTTTAGAAAGAATGTATCAACCCCATAACGGCCGCTGCGGGCTATTTAACGTGTAATGGTTCCCACAATCCCACCATTACAGTTATTACATAACTGTTTTTGGATACATCGCTGGGTAGCAAAATATAAAACTTTCTTCTGTATGTTGTTGTGTTAAAATGGAGATTATGGTTGCATCAGATGTCTTATGGATCTGTTATGCAGAGCTTCGCTAAGTGCACACACATGTGCAATAAAGCTCGTATACGTGCCACAATGTGCCAGCATGGCACAGGTGCAAGATCCAATCCATCCATCAGGTTGGTCCAACCTTGTACATGTTATACCAAAAATAAATCTGATTCATTCAGCATGTGGACCTGATATTGGAAACAGGTGGATGGTTAGAAAACTTCAGCAATTTTTTCAGAACCATACATTTGTTTTGCGAACTGTGGCCCACCTTACCAGTGGATCAACCTGATTCTTGGGCTAGGGTGCTGTTTTGATGGATGGATTGGATCATGCAACTATCGTGCATTTGTGGCATGCACATGCGCTTTATTGCACACGCATGCGAAGCTTGGCAAAGCTCATTTTATGCCCTTTATTAGTAGCTCCATGTTTACAATATTGAACAATTCTTGTGTAAGCTATTCTGATGATGGTTGGGATTTTCCACACTCTAAGCAGAGAGGCCAAGGAGCAAGAATGATTTCGCACAGAAGAGAAATGATAATGGTTTTTTCCGTGAGGTATGTCCTAATGACGCATCAACCATTCCATTCTATCCTCATGACAATACACTGATCAACTTCGATGAAAGATGGTTGGATCTTCATTCCATTCCATCCTCACTATCTTGAAAGGTGGATGCCTGTCTTTATGGATCTTCATTTGTGATGAAAGTCAGTTTAATGTCATAGCTATGCTTTTTTGGCTGTAACACTCAGAAAACGTAATAGCTCATTGTGACTTTCCAGGAAATTGACTGGTGGAGAGATCTTCTACATGAAAGGACTTACCGGCATGCAGATTATAGTGGCAAGATGGTTTTGTTGCTTGAAATCCTATCTATGAGTTCAGAGGTGGGCGACAAGGCACTAGTTTTTAGCCAGAGCTTGACAACTCTGGATCTCATAGAGCTGTTTCTATCAAGATTACCAAGGAAAGGGAGGGAAGGCAAATATTGGAAACCAGGAAAAGACTGGTATAGGTGTGTATATATATGATTTTGCTTATGGAGAACATTATTGGACATTTCATCCTTTTCAACAAGGAAAGCCTTGCACACTCTATCATGTGCGAGGTTGTGAAAGCTTCTTGAACTGGATGGGATGACGGAATGATATCATGGATTTTCAGTTTTCATATATATTTGAAAAAGCCCATTGGGAGCATAAGCCAAACATCATAGTTTTTTTTTTTTTTTTTTTTTAATGTTGAATTTATGATTGCCTGAAATCATTCACATGCATCAGTCATCTTGTGAATCAATCGCCATCCATATTTGAAAAGAAAAATAGGTTGAGGATATCTTGATTAAGTCAGGGCTTTGAAAGTCTTTTATGATGTTCCATGCATTTGTTTGTAGTCAACATGCAAACCCTAGAGCTCAGTGCGTGTACATGCGCACATGTGGGTGTGTGTGTGAGGGGAAAGCCATAAAGGATGTGGGTGGAGGTAGTCGGAAAACTGTTTGATGACCTATGGTACTAAGGATATGGTCCTTCACAGAGTAGAATGGCGGAACCAGATCTGTGTAGCTGGCCCCAATTAGTTGGGATGAAGCAGAGATGATGATGATGATCAGTTGTATATATAGATACCGCATATGTGTATGTATATGCATGATGTACATGTATACAGGAATTATAACTAGTTGGCTGTTTGGGAGTGGTTGTCCATTTTTTTCTATCATGTGGTCCTTCTGCATCTTCTTTTCATGATGGGGCAATCCCTGTTGGATGGATTGGATGGCATGCATATGCCATGGTTGGCCCAAAATGCAGCAAGTCGCACCTTTTTCACCTACAGCTAGCTGGCATGTGAGACCTGCCCCACTCACCCACATGCATGAGCACACATCTGAGCATGCACACGTATGGCTGGGTGGGCATGTGGTGTGTGTATGAACCATGATCGAATGGTTAGCATCATCAAACCAATGTGCAATCCATGGTGGGATCTATTGAATGGATGCTTCAAGATGATAATTAGCAATTTTTGCACCATGGCTTGCTCCCAATGGTATGATCGATGGACCACCAGATTGCTGATTGGCCATGCCATTTGTGACTTCAAAGCTTTGGGGGTGTTTCTAGCGTTCCAATAAGGCGGACATTAGCATTCCCCATGCATGCATGTACACACATAGACAAACAAATACAAACATGCACGTGCATGCATGGACACATATAAAATAGGCCTCTTCTCTCTATGTTTGCATTTCTTGGGTATATCATATAATATAATTGATTTCTTCAACATAATAAATAGGCTTGATGGAAGTACGGAGGGCTCTGAAAGGCAAAAGCTTGTTGAGAGGTTTAACGAACCCAAAAATAAAAGGGTTAAATGCATTTTGATATCAACTCGGGCTGGATCATTGGGCATCAACCTTCACGCTGCTAACCGTGTAATAATTGTTGACGGTTCGTGGAACCCTACTTATGATCTTCAGGCTATATATCGGGTTTGGAGGTATGACATAATTGAGATATTTATTTTCTTAAAAAAATTAATGCATAATCTTTTGGAGTGCAGTTTTCTTGTTGTTCTTTGTTTCTAAAATGTATTGCATTCTTGCAGGTATGGGCAAACAAAGCCAGTTTATGCATATCGTTTGATGGCACATGGAACTATGGAAGAAAAAATATATAAACGGCAGGTATAGACAAAACCTAACTACTGATAAATGATGTGTATGAGGCTTTTCTTACCATCACATTGTAAATCTCTAGATCCCCCAAAAAAAAAAAAAAAACTGTAAATCTCATTTTATTTTCAAATCTTTCTTCTACAATCAAAGTTTGGAAGGGAAGAAAATGGATTTTTTTTAATGTGATTTTTTTTGTGACTGCAACAGGTGACAAAGGAGGGACTTGCTGCAAGGGTGGTTGATAGGCAACAAATACATCGAACCATGTCTAAGGAGGAGGTCCTGCATCTCTTTGATTTTGGTGATGAAGAGAGTGCAGATTTAGAGGAGGGCCTTCTTAGCTCTGATATAGATGTTGGAGGTTCTTTGAAGCCGAAACCCATGCATCTTTCTAAACTGAGCTGCTCTTCCGACAAGTTCATGGAAAGCTTGCTCAGCAGACATTATCCACGGTAAAATCACAAAACTCCTCACCCATTTTAAGAAGTTGCTGCTACTTCTTACGCATTAACTTGACTCTTTGCCCTATTGTTATTCTGCCTCTGCTGTGCAATGTTGCCCTTATTGCATTTCTGCTCACCGTGCACTTGTTCGTTTCCAGCAATGTATCTGTTAGTTGAATGGTTTCCTCTGTCCTTTGTATGAGTTCATCCCTTGGTTAATCCCCAGGCAGTTGATCCCATAGGTTCCACACTGATGCTTCATACTTAAATGTCTCTTATACATGATAAACCTGTCTGATCCATTGGTGGCTTGCAATTGGACAGTTAGAAGGTAAATACAGCAGCTGTCCATATTCAAGTGAGAAAAGGTCAAATATTTGATGCCTAGAGTCTTCCATTTCTAGGAGATTTTGGGGCATGGTCCCTCCATTGTTGCCCCAATCAAATGAATGGAATGGATCAGTGTTTTAAATAGCTACGATATGTAGTGTGTAGCTTACACTACATACCGTAGCTTTTAGCCTTAACACTACATAGCTCATGAAAATAGCTTATGTCGCGTGTAGCCTATGCTACATGCTACATAGGCTAAGCTACACACTACATAGCTCACATTACAAGTTATTTTTCACTAAAACTTGAAAATCAATTAATGTTTTCAATGATTTATTACAATTTTCTATTTTCAATACAAATTAGTTAATCTTTTCAATGCTTTTAGTAAAATAATATAAGTAACGGTATTAAATCGGTTTTGTTGTTCTTCTTTACTTTTATACTTAATCATTGCCCTTTCCTCTTACTTTAGGTTGCATTTAGTTTTTTTTTTTTTTTTAATCGATGATGAGAATTCATTAAAAAAGGTAAAAGCCAGAACATACAAATATTCAAAAAAAAAACAACACCACTAGAGATCAAAAAGCAAGGAAGCTATGCTTCCGCTCACTCCCTCAACATGTGAAGAGCTGATGAAAAGACTTGAAGTGGACCTTTCCTTTTGTTCTTGAAACACAGTTGTTTCTCTCCCTCCATAAAGCTCAAAGGATTGCTAACATGCCTAGTCTCCACAACATTTTCCCTGATTTCCCTATCCCCCCACCATGCCAAGCAATGAGTAATTCACCTATGGTGTTTGGAAACACCCATAGAACCCTCGAAATCTGAAGAAAATGGTCCCAAACCTCCCTAGCGAAAGCACAATGAACAAACAAATTGTCCACTGATTCTGCATCGTTAAGACGCATCAAACAAGCATTTGGAAGGATTATCTCTCTTGCAAAGATTATCGATAGTTAACACTTTATTCCTTCCTGACAACCAACCAAAAGTCGTCACCTTCGAAGGAGCTCCATAATGCCAAAGCTATGCCGTTGGAGAAATTCAAAAGTTTTCATCTTTTGTGCACGAAGACTAATAACATGCCCTGATTGAAAAGGAACCACAATATAGAATCCTCCTCTGATAGCACTGGAGAAACATTCGCTAACACCTCAAATAAAAGAAGCTCTTGGACCTCATCATCTAATAAATTCCTTCTAAAGACTGGAGCCCATACCACCACCCCACCCCTGATTGAGAAACAATTACTCACCTTCACCCCAACTCCCCTAGCTAACCCTGCTAATGATGGGAACCTTTTGCCCAACTTGACCTCTCACACCCACATATCCTCCCAAAATCTAATCCTCTTACCATCCCCCAAATGAAAGCCTATACCCTCTCATACTCTGTCTTTAAGGGTCGCTATGGACTTCCACAGATATGATGATCGATACAAAGAAGAAGTCTTAGGCCCTGTTTGTTAAATTTGAAGTCTGAATCCTAAATCTGAAATTTGAATCCGAAGTTTGAATTTGAAGTCGGAAAACCTATTTAGTAATTGTCTGAAAGAAGTGTTGAAGTTTGAAAATTAAGTATTGAATCTCAAACAACCTGTTTGTTAACAAACGTTTGAAATGCCTAAAATTTGTTAATTTGACACATTTGCCCCCATCCTACAAGAATAGCCGTGATTGAATCCCTACCATTAAAAACTTCATGGATTCCACCAGATTTTTTTTTTTTTTGCCATCCAACCAATTCATAAGGTCATAAAGACAGATAAAGAGACCACACAAATATCATCTTGATCCAAATCTTTTGTGGCCCACAAGAATTTTTTAATGGTTGATTACCACTATTTCCTATACTATGGTCCATCTGAGATTTGGATTTGCTTCATTTTTTGGATCTTGCCCTAAAATGAGCTTTCAATATAGATGGACAATGTGGATGTAGTCACATAGATAACGGTGGGCTCCACAACTAGGGGTCCCACCCACCTCGATGGATTCGAGGATGCAGATTGCCTGCTGACGATGTTAGTAGCCCATATAGCTACTGGACGGTGTTTTGTGGCCCCCACCATGATGTATGTGTTTTATCCATGCTGTCCATCCATTTTCCACATCATTTTAGGGAATGATCCCAAAAATGAGGAAGATCCAAATTTCATGTGAACCACACCATAGAAATATTGGTGAATGAATGCCCACCATTAAAAGCTTCTTGGGGACCTCAAGTTTTTAATGAAACTGATATTTATATTTTCCCTTCATCCAGGTTCATGTGACCCAATGAACAGGTTGGATGGTAAATAAACATTACAGTGGGTTGTGGGCCTTAGGAAGTTTTTAATGGACGGCGCTCAATTACCATTGTTTTCTTGTGTGTGGTCCACTTGGGATTTGAATCTGTCTCATGGTTAGGCTTATATCATAAAATGATTTTTAAAAAAATAGATGGACGGCGTGGATAAAAACATATATCATGGTGGGGCCCATAGAACACTGTCCAGTAGCCACTAGGCTACTAGGCAATCTATGTATGGATCCGGGATCCACCAAACTCATTCCCCCAAATCCGGGAAGCAAATTGTGTAGTGTGTTGTGTTGTGTTGACGTCACCAAGTTTTATGAGCCTCACCATGATGTATGTGTTATATCGACATTGTACATCCATTTGAAGGCATCATTTTAGGTCATGAGTCTAAAAATGAGGCACATCCAAAGCTCATGTGAACCACAAAACAGAAGCAGTGGGGACAATGATTCCTACTATTGAAACCTTCCTATGACCCACCATGATGTTTATTGGTCATCCAACGTGTTCATGAGGTCATAAAGACCTGGATGAAGGGAAAAAACAAATATCAGATTGATTCAAAACTTTTGTGGCCCCTAAGAAGTTTTCAATGGTAGACGTTCAACTCCCCCTGCTTTCTGTGGTGTGGTTCACTTGAGCTTTGGACCTGCCTCATTTTTTGTTCCATGCCCTATGAGTATCTCGTAAAATGGGCAGACGGTGTGGATATAACACATACATCATGGTGGAGCCCACAAAACTTGGTGACATCACCATTCACACTACAATCTATTTCCCAAATCCGGCTGGGATTGGGGACTAGAGACGGACGATCCTATCAAGGGTTTTGTGGGGCCTACTTGGATGTATATGTTTTATCTACACCGCCCACCCATTTTCCCATACCATTTTAGGGCGTACAGCTAAAAACGAGGCAGATAGAAGGCTCAAGTAGTGTTCGAAGTATCGGTATCGCTATAAGTTTCGTTGGCCAGGGATACGGAAACAATATCGATATCACCAATAATATCGCTAATAACCAGAAATGCAGGGAAACATGGGAAAAACGATGGTATTTTCAGCGAAACTTCAAGAGATGTTAAAATGTACATATTTGCATATTTAGAAATAAAAAACTTACAAAAAGAATGCATACATAACAAGTTTCCATTTAATGGGGCCTTAAAAGCATGTTTTGTAGTAAGAAATCATTCTAACCATCCCATCTGGCTTATTTAACCATCCAACCTTCCATCCAAACATCCATCGATATTGCAAAATATCAACAATACATGATACTTCACCAAGAAATCATCAACAATTGAAAAGGAAACGAAAGATTGTGGTCTCAATATCGCGCATGTTGCGATATTAATAATATCGAGATATTATCAATATTATCAATGACAAATTGAACACTACGTACAACCATGTGCCCATGAAAAAATTTTGAAATAAAGTTTTTTCTAATAAACAAAAATTTGATAATATCAATACGTTAGTACTATTGAAATATCGTTGATACACTTATGATACAAGCATTACCAAGAATTTACATGGTCGACAATATTGGCAACACATTAGCGATATTGATGCATTGGCAATACAAGCGACACTTAGAATTTACATAGTTGAAAATATTAGCGAGAACATTAGTGATATTGATACGTTGGTAATACTTAGTGATACATTGCTAATACCTGGAATTTCTAATACTACCACCAGTGTATCGATATCGCTACCAGTGTTATCGGTATCGCTGAGTTGGAGATAATGATAATATCGGAGATATTTCGATAATATCGGAGATAATTCGAACATTGGGCTCGAGTGGGCCACACTACAAGAAACAATGGGAATTGGGAGCCTACCGTTAAAAATTTCTTGGGGCCACAAAAGGCTCTGATGAAGGTCTGTGTGACCTTATCAAGAAATTAGATGGCAAATAAACCTCACGGTGGACCCTAGGAAGGTTTCAAGGGTAGTCAGTCAATTCCAACTGCTCTTTGTGGTGTGGTCCACTTGAGCTTTGGATGTGCCTCATTTTTTGGGCTCGGGTTCTAGGATGTTCTAGATAAGTTGATGGATAGTGTGGATCTAACACAAATCATGCAGGGCCAGAGAAGTTCCACACGTTAAATGTTGGGTTGTGTATTACCTAATCTATTCAAAAATCTTGTTTTCAGAAGAATCCGCGGAGCGCATTCTGTTTCCCCATTAAGCTAGACCTCCATCATAGAAAAAATTCTGGTAAAATCATGGAGCGCTTTCTGGATTCAGAGTTAACAAACAATACTTAACGAGGAACACTTTTAGGTTTCCGCATTACGTTATTATTATTTTTTTGTTTGTTTTTTTCCGAAATGACCTCCCTCCATCTCGCATCTCTCTCCACCCATTTTCGCAACAAAGCTAGATTCATCTCTTCTAATTTTAAGATACCCGCTCCAGCTAGGTCCGTCGACTTACAAACTTCATCCCATTTCATAAGATGGAATTTGTGCTTCTCCCAAACCTTCCCACAAAAAAGTCCCTCCGTCTCTCCAACTCATTGATAACAGATTTTGGGCACTTGAAAATGGAAATGAAATAAACCAGGTGATTAGACATAGAAGCTTTGATCATCACAATTCTTCCCCCAACTATAAAATACATTGATTGCCATTGTGACATCTTTCTATCACACCTTTCTATAACTTTGTCCCACATGCATTTTGCCGGTTTCCCTATACATAATAGAAGACCCAAGTCTGTTGTTAGAAAAGAGGCTTCCCTGCAACCAAATACCTTTGCAAATTCGAGTTCTTTCTCTTTGGATATACCTACTCCCAAATTCTCACTTTTAAAAATGTTAACCTTCAAGCCTAAAACCACCTCAAAACTGACTATAATCGATCGAAGATTCTCCACGTAAAAGTCATCTACCTTACGCAATAGAAGAGTGTCATCTGCAAACTGGATATGAGAGAATTGAAAATTCGTGTCATCTACCCCAAAACCTTTGACTAAACCAATCTAAGTGCCTATATCTATCATTCTGCTAAGAGCTTTCATAATTCCGACAAATAGGAAAGGCGATAGAGGATCCCCCCGACGAAGCCCACGCGAGGCCGTAAAAAAACCTTTAGGAGAGTCATTCACTAGGATGGAAATTTTAGTGGATCTCATACACGGTTGAATCCATGACCGCCATTTTGGACCACAACTCAACCTACCTAACATATAGTCTAGAAATCCCCTATCAACATGATCATATGCTTTTTCAAAATCAAGTTTGCACTATTCCTTCCCTTGTCTATGACAAGAATCATTGGCTAGAAGAGATCAATCTACTATCTGCCTTCCGTCCACAAAGGCCCCTTGAGACTCTGAAATGACATTGCCCAACACCTTCCTAAATCTTGTGGCTGAAACCTTTGCTAGAATCTTATTAGGACCTCCAAGCAAACTAATCGGATGGAAGTCTTTCATGCATTCAGCTCCTTTTTTGGGGATCATAGCTATGAACGTTGCCCCTAGTTGCGGGGCTATTAAACCTCTTTCAAAAAATTATTGCATGAAGGCAACCACAACACCCCTTTCACACATGAAATTTTTGAGAAAAAAGCTAACGGAAAGCCATCCGACCCTGGAGCTTTATTGCTTCCCAAATCTACAACTGCTTTCTTAATTTCATCTTCTAAAAACTCTCTCTAGCGAAGCTGCCTCTTCTACTGAGATTGTTTCAAAATGCAAATTATTAAGAATCGGTCTAGAACCCCTTTCCTTTTATAAGAGATCTTTGTAGAATTGGACCACGAGGTCGCAAATTTGATCTTTCCCCTCGATCCTCTGCCCATTCACTGCCAATGAGGAGATCTTATTGACACGTGATCTAGCACTTGTTGTCGCATGGAAAAACTTGGTATTTCTATCACCCGCTTTCAGCCATATTACCCTAGACCTTTGTCGCCATTTAATCTCCTCCTTCTGCCTCGCGTTATGTTTTGCTTTATGAATTTCCCTCCAAGCCATTTCATCTTCTGAAAGATCTTCTTCCTCTTCTTTGGAATCAAACCTTAATCTCTAGGAGCATGTCATTCTTTTCCTCTTGACTATTGAAAACCTCTTTTTTTTTTTTTCATTCCCCTATCTTCTGTTTAAGCATCTTTAACTTTTGAAAAAGAACAATGCCAGCACCCCCTTGAACTGAAAAGGAAGACCGCCAATCAACAATCTTTGCCCCAAATCCTTCAATCTGTTACCACGCTAGCTCAAACTGGAAAGGCCGTGGGCCCGTCCTCCTCATCCATCTCCAAGAGCACTCGGCAATGATCCAAGAAAGGTTTAGGAAGGCCATGTTGAATAATCAACGGAAATTTCTCCACCCATTCCGGAGAGATGAGGAATCTATCTAACCTACTCATAATAGGAGACGCTTGCCCATTCGACCAAGTGAACTTTGCACCGCCTAAAGGAAGGTCTATCATCTCATTTCAAAGATCCATTCGGACAAGTTTTTCATACTTATAGACATCCAGTCCCCATTAGACTTTTCATGTATAACTCTAACTACGTTGAAGTCTCCTCCCACACACCATGGACCGTCCCACTTCAAATGACATTAATCCAGTTCCGCCCAAAATTCGTTGTGGAATTTCGGTTTACACAGTCCGTACACTTAAGTGAAGCACCATCTGAACCTAGGCCCCCTTTCCTTGAGCACCACTGAAACAGCATACTTCCCAATCCAACTGTCCTCTTTGCTCCATATTGCCGAATTCCAAATCACTATCGTGCCTCCAGCTGAACCCTCCGCGTCCGTTACTAGCCATTGCTTCTCCTCGCCCCACCAAATCAAGTTAATCATGCGCTAATCTGTCATCTAAAACTTTCTGACTTGACTCAAAACTCGGCCGAGTCAACTCAACAATGTGAGATTTGGAGCCTAGTCTCTTGAAAACTTGGTTCTGGGTCTGACTCAATCCAGACTCGGAATGACTCGTCAATTAGACTCAATCACTTGGTCGACCCACTGAGTCACAGCGAGTTATATTAATAAAGTAAGTGTTGAAGGAACTCACTGAAACGAAGAGACGGGCTTTACCAATGCGCTAACTCCCAAATTTCATGAAAACATCTATTTTTTCTATTACTCATACTATTTTAACTTATTTTAGATATCCGACCCAACATGGGTCGAGTCGGGATGAGTCGGATCAAGTCTTCGAGTCGAGTCAAGTTTTTCGGTTTTTGAACTTTGCATGGATCTCTATGTTTCCCTTCTTGATAGAGTTTTGCTTATTTATGTCATCTCAAACAATGTGATGAACATCCGTTTTGATTGCACTGTCAAATCAGGTGGATAGCAAATTACCACGAGCACGAAACACTGCTGCAAGAGAATGAAGAGGAGAGGCTATCAAAAGAGGAGCAAGACATGGCCTGGGAAACATTCCAGCGAACAATGGAGTGGGAAGAAGTGAATAGGGTTTCCATCGATGGGTCTGCATTGTTTGACCAGAGGCCCACTGGTGACATCCTTAGAAGCGTGGTGGAGGACAAACTGACACTAACCAAGAGCAGCTTGAGGAGCCAAACGATCCCGCGGAAGTGCACCAACCTCGCTCACTTGCTAACCCTGACAAGCCAAGGCACAAAACCCGGGTCGAGCACCATCTGTGGTGAGTGCTCGCTAGAAATCAGTTGGGAGAAGCTACACAGGGATGGGAAGTTGAGGTAACACATGCATGCCCCTATCTGTCCATAATGTTTGTATGTATTTTCTTAGGGACTGTAAATTTTATGTGTCAACATCATTCAATGGTTCAATTGAATTTTAAAAGGTAGGATATTGAGCATTTGCTTGTATCCGCTTTTTTATCACAAGGCCTAACCTCTTTTCTTTTCTTTTTGTAAGTCTCCCATCCCCGGCACCATTCAGATTCTCATATTCATGACCCATTGATTTTTGTTCTTATTTTTACTCTACCCATTTGCATGTCATGGTGGGGCCGTAAAGGACAGGTTGATTTCCATATTAACTATGAACTGTGACCCACCCCATTGGGATCTGAGCTCATTCACTAGTTAAAACTGCATTTGAGAAATGAAAATGCTTGTTTCACTTTAGTATGGATATGGAGTTTTACTTTCTCTGACATGGACAGAATGACTTCATGTGGATGAATTCCACTCCGTCCATCAGGTGCACCACCCTGTGATCAGGCTGATTCAACACAGGTGGGCCCACACCATGGGAAGTCCCACTGTTTAAATTATCCAAATTGTGTGTGGATCCAGGATTAATGATTTCCCAGAAGATTAGGACATTCCAACTCTTTTGGGGTAAACCACTTGCCAACTCAATCCACACACCACATGAATTTAGAGTTTTAGGCATGATTGTACACTATTCCCTTCGTAGCCTGCCTAAGCATTAGATTTAACTGAATTTTGGGATCCATGGTGAAATTGTGACTGCATGCCTGATGAACAGAGTGGATCTGATGCATGTTTATCCCACATTGCAAGCAATTAGCGGAAGTCAGGCCCTTGTGCGTCTACCGGCCCTTTGCAAAATCAGATGAATCAGGATTAAAATGAAAATGCGTGGAGGATTGCCACATCTGTAGATTTACATTTCCTGATATCCTATTACTGAAATATAGCACCAAATAAAGCCTGACAGGCGCCATCTTTTCTTGTGATTTTTACAGCAAATTTCTTCGGAAAAAATAATCCCTCTACGAATTAGGGAAGTGCTCTTTGAGGGGAGAAACTACCATTATTCCTTTTTTATTCCTTTTTTTTTAGAAAATGGTAAAATGGACGGCCTTGATATCCAACCCGTCCAATTGGAAGAACAAGAACTTGGTCAATCTAAACATAAGGTGTTCAACACCATGAAAAATAATATACACCACTTAAAAACATCAAATTCACATGCAGCCCATCTGGTGATTGGAATAGCAACATTTTTTGTTTATGTGACTATCTTGGTGGGGTGCATATGTTGTACACGGTGGATGTCAAACATGTGGGCCCTAAAATTTTATCATTTCATTACTTCAAAGAAAAATGATATATGAAGGGTGCTTGTTAACTTCACTCAAAAAAGCACCGCCCAGGAATTTTGATTGATGGGGGATTGGGGGCATTCTTTTGTAAATTTGAAGTTCATGAGGAATTCTTCGGTTAGGATTTATTATTATTAGTATTGTTATTATTATTATTATCTTTTTCACTTTTTCTGATGCAGCATCGGTGTGGGAGGGACAACCTGTCTGATGTAACTTAAGCTGTTGATCTGGTGGGGCACATCTTCTTCTGACCAACTATAGTAATAACTATCTTTCAGATGATCCTGGTCGTTGGACAAAACTTGATCACAACCTATGGTTCGCTTATAAAGGACGCCAAATTAGACAGGATCATATTGTGGGGAGATTTCGTGTGCCTTCATTCACCATGGGTCCAACGATATGAATGATTTGGATCATCAAAAAAGTTCCAAACCCAAACGTGCAGTTTGGTGGACCAAGCAACATTTACTTAAAAGGCCTTTAATATTTCGCACCAGGCCATTGAGACGCCTACATTTTGCAAAATCCAACCAGCAGACGCATTCCATCATTGATATGATTAAGTAAAAATAGACTCAGATAGAGTCAACTATCATTTTGTCATCTATTTCTAGGCTTCCAATACGTTTTAATAAAGCTGATATAACACATTTTAGCTCCAGTGAGAAGGATGTCACTGGTGTTACTACTCATGATTGCATTTTTCCCCAGCAAGGAGCGTTCTTTTTCAATGACAGACATCCATTGGCCTTATACAATAGCTTTAATCTAACAGCATCATATGATGTGCCTAAGTGCTTCCCCCAAGCGTAAAGCGTCCATCACTCAACTAACAGTCCCGTTGTAAATCAGCCTATTACCCAAGTCCAAACCCCACCAAGATGCAAGAGATTTGTATTACTCAATAGCTCAGAGCTTTCAACTTTGATACCACTAATTAATGTACATGATGTTTGATAGAATCATTGTAATAAGCCTATTAAAATAGATACTTTGGCCAAAAATGATGAAATTCGAAGCCGGGGGGGGGGGGGGGGGGGGGGGGGGGCGGGCAAGCAAAACACTGCCAAACAACCCCTAATTCTGCCATACTCTAGAATCTTCTACAAATTTTCACACACTGTGTACAAAACCTGTAATATACAAGAGCACAACTCAGCTAAGTCACTTGAAAAACCTCCCATGAATAACCGATCCATGACATTCTGGAGGAGCATGAAATGGCAAGTTATGATAAAGAAACAGTCATATGGCTTGTGAAAAAAGTGCAAGAAATGAACCATATCATGTCTGGAGACTGCACAAAGTTACAGTATAGACCTCACATCTTCCTGCATGTATGACCAGCAGCGGTGCCTGAAAGTTAAGCTTCTTCCACTGCTGCTCATAACACCACTCATGAACCAGCAATCTGCCTTCATCAATCATCATTGCACACACTAGTTGAAACCTGCTACAAAGACCAGCTACTCCAATGAGCTAGTGGTGTCAACTGCCTATAGAAACACTCCACAGCTGCTTGAATCACATCGATTTGTTGTTCTATATTTACTAGGTAAAGTTAAGGAAATTCACAATTCTAAAGGCATTTTATTCAGGTAACTTTCAGAACAATTCGGTAAAAAAAGTCTTGCACAAGAGCGGTGCTTCCTCTGCCAATGTGACATTCTCCTACTATTTGATTCATACAAGAACATAACATGAAAAATAAAAACAAATAAATCAACTTTCCCATGCAAAATTTTCAATAAATTTCACTTTTTTTCTGGGCTCACGGATTCTTGAGACCTGCTGCAATCATTGCATTCTGTAGAGGCAGGAAGTGGAATGTTGTCTGAGAGACTGATCCGGAACGTCTGGTGGTTCTCTTCATTCCCAGGAACATGAAGGAGGGCTTCCATTATTAGAATGTCCCAGTCTCTGTGCCCTAAATATGGAAACCACGAATCATCTGCAACACAAAAGCCAACCGGTTAACAGATGATAAGTTGAAGCATGAGAAGAGTGGCACTAATGAATCCAGATTTGGTGTCACAGATTCAAACTCCCAAACAAACTCTTCAATCCAATCGATGATGTAACTAGGACTAGTTCATAGCCTTGAACCAGTTCTTTTGAGTCAGCTTGTCTCATGATTGCTTGGCTAAAGTTCGACCGCATTTGACATGGCACAAGTGTGAGAGATCCAGGCCATTCATTAGGTGGGGCAGATCGGTAAGATGCTCTGGCTCATAAACCGGGCCAATCCACTCATCATGTTTGCCACATTCGTTTGAGGAACATGAATGGCTAAAAGAAGCACCAGAAGCTATTTATTCAAAGTACATGTATCATGTATGGGCAACCTGACGAGTTGATGAGCTTGGATTTTGGGACAGGCCATTTTCATATAGAACTCCATCCTGGATCTCACACGTGGTGCCACAATTTACCTCTTCAATCTCTCCTAAGTGAATAGTGTTAGCATTTTTCATTTTGCAAAGATCACGATATTGGTGTACTGTTGCCGCAAGGACATGTCGGAGATGCTAACATATTGATGAAATCCAACACATACCCTGAATTTTCCAACAGGTACAATATGAATATAATGAGAGATTTCTTGTTTCTTCATGACTATCACTTTTCTTTACGTGACTTAGCATACACATTCAGGCACGGAAGTTTATCCTCTCGCATATTCCTCTCCACACACAACTGTTATGTCCAGCTGACCCCAGATAACTAGGACAACACCATGATGATGATGTCTCAAGTCTCAACTATATTTCCAAGCCTGGCTAAAGTTCCCAATTTTTCAAGCATTTGTTGAAAATGAAGTTGAGGTGTTTCTTGGACTTTCCAGCAAATATGAATTTCAAATGAATGGACTTATTTCCTTTTGAGTGATATTTTCCATCATCACCATCACCATCATGATCTAAGCCTTATTCCAACTAATTGAGGTCAGCAACATGAATCCTGTTCCGCCATTCCACTCTATCAAAGGCCTATGTGATATTTTTCCCAACATAAATGTATTGAAGATTGGAATATAAAATATTTGTAGTAGTTGATTTTGAAACTGATTCTATGACTGTATTTGCCTCGTATAAGAAAAAAATTAAGCCTTCTAGAGATCTTGAGCAGCAAGCTAACGTCAATGGTGCAACAAGGAAACATTATGGGTGAGTCAAAAGTAGAACCAGTCATTTGGATTCTACAAACTTGAAATACCTTCTCTTTTTCTTTTCTTTTTTTGGTGGGAAACCATTGCAAAGACAAATCTCATATCCATGTTCCTCCCCATACAAGAGATTTGCTGAATGTTGAGAATCAACATAAACGGTCCCAAAAGAAGTATATGTTTGAGCAGCCTCAAAGTCTCAATAACTTTTGTTTGAAATATTTGGATTGACGTCACATTCCACCTTCGTTTGCACAATTGGACAACCCCTTGGCTCCACAGATCATAGGTGTATATGCTCACTCCCTAGAAATTCCAGTAGCTATGTAAAAAAGGCTCCTGCCCAGGACCATTCCCCTTGAGTTCCCAAAAAATCCTCGCCTACTGCCACCTTCAGCTCTGTAATTCAAAACGAGAAACAATAGCAACAACAAGATTTGACCTGACTACTTCCAGGCAAATCCCAAATTTCCATGGTCTATACAAGTCCAAAGTAACCCTTGTCAAGATTACTTCATCTCTAAATCTACCTTTCTGGTCTTCCATAATATTCTTTTCCTCTACGGCACATCCTCATTACATAGCTCTTCTTTTTTTACATTTTGTTCATTTAATTTGCAATTCTCAAAAGGTCAATTTTGGAACATCTTCTATTAGAACATTACAACATTGTGTTACGTGGGGAAAAGAGTTGATTAAAATAAATTAATCCGATGTGTAGGGCCTAGGACCTGCCAGAATCAGGATTAAATCTAATTTTGCAGGATTTCCTCCCCAGAATCATTGTTTTGGGCTTGGCACAAAGGTGGAGTGGGCAAAGAGGGGAAAGCTATTTGGCATCTGCTCTTTTTAGCAGTGCTGTGGTCCTTTTGCGACGAGTGAAACAGGAGATGTTTTCAGAATAGAAGATCTTCAATTGAGGTCCTCAGGGAAATTAAATGTAATGCTGTGAGATGGGCTTCTTATGTTAAGGCAGTCAATCCTGCCTCTCTCCTTTGCTTTTGAATTGTAGAGTTGATTTTTTATTTTTCTTTTCTTCTTCTTCTTCTTTTTCTTCTTTTTCTCTAATGAATTTTCTGTTCTCTCAAAATAAAATAAAATCCTTCCCCACACAAACTCTCAACTAAATTTCTGCATAAAATTTGATAACATCTATAGTGATTGCTAGCTCACTAAAATTTCCTAATGCCCACCCAAAAGTCTGCAAGTAATAACAGAAAGCAAAGGAATACTCTTCAAGGAAAATAAATAAATAAAGGAATGTGCATACACAATGGAATTGGACAAGAAATGGCAACTTCCAGAAGATGAGTTACTAGGAGATGATTGTCGCATAGGACACCTGTATGAGAATACTCACTCCAAATTAGATAGGCCACTAATCTCCTTACTTTTCCTTAGATTTAAAGGAAGGGTATGTGCAAGGATTCATTGAAAAGCTCACTCCAAATTAGATAGGCCACTAATCTACTTACTTTTCCATAGATTTAAAGGAAGGGTATGTGCAAGGATTCATTGAAAAGCTATCCAAAAAAACATTCAAAAGTCACAACATAGAGATGTAAAAATGAGCAAGAAACTACAAACTTAGGGTAATGGTGTAGAATGTAGCTAATAGGACATGATAAATGCACCCTTTAAGTAACTAAGAAAAACTATTTAACTGAAGGATATGTGCAAGGATTCATCAAAAAGCTACCCAAAAATCATTCACCACATAGATCTATCAAGATGAGCAATAAACTACACAATCGCTTGCTTAGTGTAATGGTGTAGAATGCAGCTAACAGGACATATGAAATGTACCTTAAAATAACGATGAAAAACTATTTCTACAACCACTTCTTGGGGTGCAACACCCTCGCGTGATGCCACTTTGAGAGAGCAACTGCCTTACAAGCACTCGCATAACTCTCCATCATTTCCTAACATGTGATGTTATTTTTAGGGACTCATAATGTCTAGAACAGACAGTCTTAACAATTAACATCAATCAAATCTTAACAGTAACATTCTAACCAAAACCGACACTATTCTCAGAAAAGGCGAATATTCCAAAAGCTTTCTCTAACAAAATGTAGTATGCAACACATGATCTAACCAAATGATTTCTGGTTCAGCCTGGAACCTATACAGGTGGGACCAACTATCATATGATCCAGACTTCATCTGGTGGGTGCAATTATATGATAGTTGATGAGAAGGGGGGGGGGGGGGGGGGGGGGGGGGGGGGGGGGGGGGGGGGGGGGGGGAAGAGTTCCACCATTGGATGATCTTAATTGTCCGATTGGTGGCCTGGAGATTGATGGTTTAGTCAACAATCCCATCAATGGTAAAAATTCTCTAATTGGATAGATAGGATAACAAGGAAGATTTTCAGAGCAAGATTATTCAGGATGGGTCCCAGTTGAGAAACACCCTGAACGAAGAATGGTGAGCCAACAGTAGATATGCTGGCCAAACAAAGAAACACCACTTATTTGATCCTGAATTGTCTTATTTCCTCCAAACAAAATAGCTCAAATCATGAACACAACCATAGAAGATATAATCTGAAAAGCACCCAACATCTATTTCGTTAAATCACGGTAAATTCCATAAATACAAAGTCACAACAATGTCTTTAACTGTGAAATAAGAAATACGTAAAACTTGCAATAAATAAAGTATTAAATTGTGGGGAACGAACCTCCATGACGAACAGCCTTCAGCTGAAAAATACCAGTTCCTTGTGGCCCGGACACGGGAAATGTGCAAGACACAGAATTCCTTCGATGGGCCACTGCAAGTGATGCATTATACCATGGACCCCTTAGGATCGGCTCCCCAAGAGCATCTAGAATTGTCTGGTGCTGACTGGCTTTCTCTATAGCCTTACTGAAAACAAGTTAGAGGGAAAATGTAAAGCTGATTGTGGAGTTCCCTATATAAGAGAATGGGAGTTGATTCAGTGTGTCTGGAGGCATTTTCATGCCCCCTCCTTGTCATTTCTGCGGGTGGTATTCATGGATAAGATCAAAACTGCTGATGTGGAATTTCCAGTGACAACTAGGCCTTGACCAAAAATCCAAATGTTTGGACTATCCTAGCCTTTTAATGGTAGCAAACAAATGAACACTAAAGACGAAAATCGTATCACTGCCATTCAGCAAGCAATGATCCATTTATCAGGTGGTTAAGACAGTCAATCAGAGCAATTTTTGGTCACGGTCCAATCAACGGCAGAATGCCTAGTTTTGATCATCATGACACGTGTGCCTCACATATAGCAGACAACCTCAAGGCATGAAAATGCCATGAATTAGGATGCAAGCAATCCGCCCCCTACTGTTTGTCTTGCTAAAATCAAGCTTTTAAGCTCTTGTAGTTCTCAAAAATGGCTTTTTAAGCAATAATATGTCCAGTAAGAGTTGACAATTAATTAATTATTAATAAGAAATTCCCCATCTAAGTGTTTTTTCCCTAAATCCCCAGGGGAGCATTTCCCAACTTTCTATCATTTAAGATGTTCCCTACTTAAAAGGAATCAATTGATACACGGGCAGAGTACAATTATTCATACGCATACACGCTAACCTGTACACAACATATATGGACCACAATCCAAACCATCCAAATAGTGGCCTCTACTTTCAATGGGTCACACCCATAAAATCCAAATATGGATGTCATTTTTGTCATTTTGTCCATTGTGTAGGTGGGAACTGTTGTGGATGGCCCACTGAGAAATTTTTTAAGAAAATGAAGTGTGGTGATAGGACAATCCTATCTGGTTAATGTGATTAGACAATCCTGACTACAGAAGCAATTTTCTGCAAGAAATTATTATTTCATTCACGCTTATGAAACATGTTATATTATTATCTTTTACATAAGCAATTCTCAATAAATTGTTTATTGTAAATCAATTCTACACTTAATAGAAGCAATGCTAAATGGGCTTTGAGAGAAATGCCATTACCACACACACTCCATAGAAATTCTATGAAGTTGTGTCCCAATAGTACATAGTGGCAAGCATGTACCGTAAAATCAACACCGTTGATCAGGTGCACCATCACATGGATTAGACCATAAGCTGAAAATCGTAGTTATCCCTTGCCTCTGACCACGCGATTGCCGTGGGCCTTGTGACTGCCGACAGTTGCTCAGTTTTTGAGCTAACCCTACCTTTTTAGACCACTGATTGGGGGGTGGTAACCGTCCAATCACTTTTGAGTTTCAGGAAACAGCTTGTTTATGTAATGGCCAACCAGATCAATGATCTCAATCACCGTACACAAGTGCCACGTGTACAGTGGAGATGTTTCGATGCTCTCGTGGTAGCAGTCCTCTTCTACAAAAATTGCGCACTAGGAAAACTCTGCAGCAGCATTTTATGCAGCTTTTCGGTGATCTTTATGATCAGTCACATTCAGAAAAGAAAATTAAAATAAAATCCACTCTACTATATATATATATATATATATAATATATATATATATATATATGGATGTATGGATATACCTGCTACATTGATGATAGATGAGGAGATCGTCGAGAGCGCTGAGACATATGCCGCCGGTGAGACTGAAGAGCAAAACTGGAATTACCTGCGAGCTAGGGTTTTGGGTTTTCTGGTCTCCACCGACGTCGAGAAACTGCAACAAGATTTAATACTAGCATTCGTGAGAAATGGGATTTATTATTATTATTTTTTTTAATCAGGAAAATGAGAAAAGAGAAATGGGATTACCGAAGAAGATTGGAAGGTCTTGAGAATGATGAGATCTTCAAAAGGGGAGAAAGGACCCTTGTCCATACCATCTCTCTCCTCTTTTCACTCTCTCAAGGGTTTTCTGGTTTCGGGAAGGAGAAATGGGGTTGAATGACGTGGCGTCCCAACTTACAACGTGGCAAAAGGGTATGGTGACCCCGAATCGGGACCGTTGATCTCGTGGGGTACCTCTTGGATGTAACAGTAGGCCGACAATATAGAATGGATTTACTCTTATTATCCGACTCCAGCGAGTTTTGGCAGTTGAACGTGGAAGCGGAATCACCTGCCACTCCTGTTGCTGGGAGCGCATGCAATAATCAGATCTGTGTGGCCTGTGGCCTACCTCGATGTGCGTTTGTGTGGCATCCACACCGTCCATCAGTTTTGGCAGATCATATTAGAACATGACCTCGAAAATCAAGCAGGTTCAAAATCAAGTGAGCCACGGGCTACAGCGGGGCTGGGAACACCCACCATGGATACTTTCCTGGCCCCACCGTGACGTATATGGGTGGCGTTTGTTTCCTAAGTAAACTTAGGGAGTGTTTGGATCTTAAGTTACTTAAGATATTTATGCCTATAGTAGCTTATCTTGATTTCTACTTATTTTATTAAACTGAAATAATCAATTCACTTAAGAAAAGAAAAATTTTAAAAACTACATATAATTAATTATAAACCAAACTTACTTACCTCAAATAAGTTACATATCCACTGTTGTAAGTAGAAAAAGTAACTTTTTCGGTGGTATCGAAATGAGCCCTTAAGATAAGTTACTTGGGCTTTGAGTAGCTTATCGTGATTTCTACTTATTAAACTAAAGTCATTAAGTAACTTTAATAATAAAAAAAAGCTACTTATAATTTATCATAAGCTAAACTTATTTAGTGATATCCAAATGAGCCTTCATGTGACATCCAACTTGACCAAGCTCTATCTAAGCAACTTACAACATTTAATATAGGCCTAAGCTCAGCTTTCGCCTGTAATAAGCCAAAATAGTTCAGCCGAGTTCAGCCCAAAATATTTAGGCTGCATCGAAGAGTCCAACAAATTTCATGCTGGGCCTAAGCCCAAGCTTAAGACAGAGATAGAGATGAAGGGTTGTGATAGAGAGAGAGGGATAAGTGGTATGGGTTGCTGTGTGGATAGATGAAATGTAGGGTTTTCTATAGTCCAAACCTAACCTGGTTAAAAAACAGGCTTGAATTTTACCACCAGCCCGTCTGGTGGAAATGCCGAAAAGTCCCGATGAGCTAGCTTGGCCCATTGACAACCTGATACAAGGATGAAGGGCAAATCAAATATCCTCCTCCAAAATATCGGTGGGCTCATAAAGGTTTCGGTGGTGGGTATAGCCATCCTCACTATTACCTTTGGGTGGTCCACTTGGGTTTTAGATTAGTCTTTTTTTTTTTTATCTCACGTCTTAAGATAAGTGGAAACAAATGATGGACAGAATGGATGCTAGATAGCAGTAAGGGTGAGTCCCACAGAGCTTTTTGTACCAAATGGGTGATTCCAATTGATGGCTTGCCAACTTTGTCCATAAACAATCCTGACCGTTCATCTTATAGTTGATTATGCTGTCCTGACTTTTGAGACTAATGGGAATGGCCCAATATAGACTAAGCTTCTTGCGGCTGGATCAACACAAGTTGGGATGTGTATGACTGCATTTACAAGGAATAAAAGACTACACCGACTGTTTCAAACTAATGCATAGCTACTCCTTGATGCTACCTTGATGTCTATGTGAAATCCATTCTGTATTGCAGGTGATGAAGATTAATCACAAATAATTGAATAAATTTTTTTTAAAAAAAAAAAAAAAACTCAAATGGGCCACGCTAATGAGATCCATATCATAAAATTGCAGTTAAAACCTTTTTAAGTCCACATAAATCCTTCATCCTGATGAGTCACAGTCATAAATTGGTTTGATGAAAGGTAGACACAAAGGTGGCTGCACACACAAACTTAGAATTAGCATTCCATCTTAATCTTTTCTTTTGGTGTGACCCACCTGAGTCATGAATTTGGATGATTTTTAGCCCTACAAGCTAGCATCAATGAGTGGACCTGATGGAAGGAGTGGATTGTACATATGAAATACCATGCTATGTATCAAATGCAAATCAACAGTCTGTTGAGTCCCACCAGTACATAGCATGCTTTGAAAATGCTTTGAGTGGAATAACTTAGAATAGATATGTTATGACCTATTTTAATTGAAAATGAATGTTGTTGTACCCATGCAGGTGGTATGCAGGGTTCCTAACTATTATTTTTGGACACTCACCTTGTCAATGCTTAGATCCGGCTCTACTCCACCTTGTCAATGCTTAAATATGTTATCGTTTGATTTACGAAGTGCCACTTGTGAAAAGATGTACTTAAGAAAAAAGTCTCTCTCTCTCTCTCTCTCTCTCTCTCTCTAGAAAAAGGTTCTATACGGTTGAGCTCATGGGAACTCCCCATGAGGTTGAGCTGTGTGGAACCCACCATGATGTATGTGGAACATCAACACCGTGCATTTGATGGGTCCCCTTTAAATTATGGGATATCCCAAAAATCAGCCGTATACGGAACTCAGGTGGGCCATACCATCTAAACTCATGTGAAGACATGCCTAAAACATATAAAAGTACTTTGTGGGGGCCACCTGAAATTTGGATGCCTCTAAAACCTGGTCTAATGCCTAATCCAAATGGGACACACATAATGGATGGGCTGGATTTGTGAACTACATCTTGGTGGGCCCAAAAAATAATTACTAATATTTTAATGGAGGGTAACCCCTCTCAACTTTTGTATGTGGTGTGGCCCACACAAGTCACGGATTGACTTGATTTAAGCTCTAGGCCCACTATGGAATGGTGCATCTGACGCACGGTGTTGATGTTCAAGATACATCATGGTGGGGCCCACACAGCTCGACCTCATGTGTGTGTATATATGAAAATGGTTCTATGCCATCGGGCTCATTTGAACTTTCCATGAAGTCAAGCTATGTGGGTCCACCGTAAGTCGAACATCTACCCCATCAGTTGGATGCACCATCCCATGGTGGGCCACGAGCTTAAAAATCAAGTCAATCCATGACTTGAGTGGGCCACACCACATACAAAAGTTGAGAGGGGTTACCCTCCCATTAAAACATTCATAATCATTGGTTGGGTCCACTGAGATGTGGTTCACAAATCCAACTCATCCATTATGTGTGTCCCACTTGGATGAGGGGTCGGACCAAGTTTCAGACGAATGCAAAATTTAAGTGGGCCCCACCAAGTGATTTTATATGTTTTAGGCATGTCTTTACATTATTTTAGATGGTATGGCTCACTTGATTTCCGTATACGGTTGATTTTTGGGATATCCTATAATTTAAAGGGGACCCATCAAATGCACGGTGTTGATGTTCGACACGAATCACAGTGGGGCCCACAGAGCTCGACCTCATGGGAAGTTCCCATAAGCTCGACCGCATAGAAACATTTCTGAGCCGAATCCGATCCTATCTGACGGATCCAACCCGATTTAACGGATCCGATCCAAACTGAAGGCCAGGATCGAGTCGAATCGAGTAGGCCCACTCAAATCCGACCGTACATCGAGTCGAGTTCAAATTAGTGGTCAATCCAGACCGATTTGATCCAGGATCCGATCCGATCCGGTCGAGTACCTGTATAAGATATTTTTACTTTTTTACTACCACCATCCCAACGAAACCCTAATCCCTTCTTTTTCTCTACTCGAACGAGCGGCGCCGCATCCACTCATCTCGATCCGGCTACTTAGGAGCCCAGCACCCATCTTCACCGTTCATCTTCCTCCATTAATCAAGTAGGTTCCATTTTATTTTTTATATATTTTTTTTTTGTGTTTTCGAGCGTTGGCCCATCTTAGCTTGCTAGTGGACCGCACGAGGTGTTGACTCGGCTGTAGCATCCCGCCCTGGCTCTCCTCCTTTCTCTCCCGATTTCCCACCTCTCTTTTTTTCTCTCCTCCTTTCTCTCTTTCTTTCTCTCCCGATTTCCCACCTCTCCTTCTTTCTCTCCTCCTTTCTCTCCCTCTCTCTTCGGATTTCCATGGCACGAGAGTATCCGACTCGGCTTGATTTAGTCGAGTCCGAATCGATCGGACAGACTCAACTCGATCTGACTCGGTTTGGTTTCCCTGACCGAGTCGGACTCGGTTCAGGTCAGGCCAGCAAGGATTCGGATCGGATCGGATCAGCCCTGCTGGACTCGATCCTAGATCGGATCGAGCTCGGGTCAAGTTCTTGGAAAAATCGGATCAAGTCGAGTTGGACCCAATCTGATTCGACTCGACTCGACTCGATGCCCACCTCTCTCTCTCTCTCTCTCTATAATATATATATATATATATATATATTACACACACACACACACACACACACACACACATATACACACACACTAATGCACCGAACTTGTGCGAATATTTTAACAACTCATCATACGTTTATGTGAGTTGAAAATCTAAACAATCCACGTGATGCAGCACCCCATGAAACCCCGGGGCACAACTTTCACTTTGATCCAAAATATTGGTGGGCCATGAAAAAAGAAATCAGTTTCGTCTCTTGATTTGCATCTCTCTTTGTTATAGCCCACCAGAGTTTTAGATTAGGGTGAAAATTGGTCTATGGAAGTTTCATGGGATGCCGCATCACATGGACCATTTGGATTAGACACCCATGACACATGTGAAAATGTGCACACGCGAGATGAGCCACAAGCACAAGATCACATCCTAATGACTAACCAACTATTTTTAACCATTGATTTACATGAACAATATTATACCAAACATATTATTAGGAGATTTGAAATCCCCTCAAATTCTCTCGAATATATCATTAGGTGCTTCTCACCTTAGGGCCTGTTTGGGAGCATGGATTTAGAACCCCCTGGATTCGGAACCTCCGGGATTTGAAACCCCCTGGATTTGAAATCCTCCCATTGTGTTTGGCATTGTGGAGTGTGACTCAACTTTAATCCAAAAGTAGCTATGTATAGTATATTTATAGGGGTTTGAATTTAATTACTAAATCAACTTTAATATATCTAATTAATGAGATATGTAATTTTTGACACAATGATTGTGATAAGCCCGCTGAAATATATGCTTTGTTTGAAAATGATGAAATTCCAAGTCTCGGATGGGCCACAAGCACAAGATCATGTCTGAGTGACTAACCAACAATTTTTAACCGTTGATTTACGTTGACAATGTTTGGACGGTGCTAATCATCATTAGTGGGCCATGTGCCCAATAGAATGATAGTATAGTGATACACATGTTACACCTGCAACTATTGAAATGATTTTAGGTATAATCCAAGCTCTAACCGAAGGTTTCAAACCGGCTCAAAGAGGGGATTTGGAAGCCCCAGTTACTTTATGCTACCAAACTAGGGGGGATTCAAAATCCCCTTGAATCCACGGTGCCAAACGACCCAAAGCAAGTGGGGATGTTGTTCTCGGATATAGGCTGTTGATTTGATGGTTGGATTGGGAATGCCCCGAAAGTCTTCGAGATTGCAAGATTGGAATCCATCAGCGGACCACAGATAAACGGTAAGAAAAAAAGAATAACATAATAGTCTAGAAAGAAGATCATAGGCTGCATTGCTGCCCGTAACTCTCAATCTTGATGATATTGGGCACCCAACCACCTCATAAGATCAATGGTCCAGATTGCCAAGTCATGGGCCTCACCTATGACCTAACCCGAATGGGCACAACTTACACTACGCAAGCAAATAGCCTTGGAGAATTTATCGTGGGCCAGGTGCACAAAAACCCGGGCTAAAGCATTTGCCAAGGATATGAAAACAAATAAGAGCTCTTCAATGAAATTGATAAGAAATATAGCTCCAATTCGGTTTTAAATATTAAGGTCTTTGATGCAGGAAAAAGGAATTGATCCTTATTACAAATCCAAACCGTTGATTGTGATGGGCTACCAAACTAATAAGGAAGTGGATAAGGTGTAGCGTGGCCCGCCTCACCCAAGACGGTGCAACCCTTACCAAGGGCCACCTTAATATATGGGTTCTATATCCATGCTGTTCATCTGTTTTCCAGATCAATTTAAGGGCATTGGGCCAAAAATAAAAGCAAATCCAAATCTCAGGTGGACCTACCATAGGAAAGAGTGGTGATTGAAGGTCACGCTATTAGAGCCCACTAAACTGTTTTCATTTATTTTCCACCCAACCATTTGATACTGTCACAAAAACCTGGATGAAGGTAAAAAACAAGTATAGGTATAATGAAGTTTTTAATGGTCAATCACACCAGTTTCCCTGAGATTTGAATCTGTTTCATTTTGTGGGCTTGTTTCCTAAAATGGTCGGGCAAAACGGATGGATGGCGTGGATACAACCATATAGCACTATTTCTTGTAATGTGGTCCACTTGAGATTGGGATATATCTCATTTTTGGTCTCATGTCCTAAAATGATCTAGAAAAATAGATGGACGGCATGGATGAAACACATACATCATGCTCACAGAGCACCGACCATCAGCCATTGGCTGGTGGCAGGGGGAGTAGCCAATCCGTTCCCGGAGGTTGTTTTGTTATAATCTTCCCATCTGAAAGAACCATCCATGGTGTAGACCGTCGGGTCAAGAGCCATCCATGGTGTAGACCGTCGGGTCAAAAAGTGGCCCCATTTCTCGGCAGTGCTATTCCGTGTCGCTGAGGGATATAAAAGATGAGTGGCCCTCACTCTTAAATCATGCACATGTCACACGTGCACATGACATGGCGCTTGCGAATTAGATTGAGGGACACCATTTACTGTGTCCCGCGAGGACATGCTGAACTTCCGTTTTTCACGAAGCGAGTTCGGTAAGCAGTCCGCATCGGACGCGGATTCCTGCGCTGGAATGCTAGGTGGGCACATAGTGATGTTTTTTAGAAATCCACTCCGTCCATACGTTTTTAGGGATCATTTTACTCTATGAGTCCAAAAATCAGATGGATCCATAACTCAAGACAGCCATACGAGAGTAAATAGTGTGTATTCAGTGACCACCATTGAAACATTTGTATGGCCACAACAGTTTCGTATTAGGCTAAGTTTTTATGTTTTAACTTTATCCCAGTAGGAATGGACTTATAAATCGTTTAGATGGCATATAAACATCAAGGTGAAGCCCAGGAAGATTTCAACGGTAGAAAACTCTTTTCCCAGTTTTCCCTCTCGTATGACCTACTTGAGTCTTTTACCCACTTATTTTTGGTCTAATATTCTAAAATGATCATGAAAAACGGATGAACGGAGTGGATTTCTCACAAACATCACGGTGAGCCCCACCTAACATCCCAGTGCAGGAACCTCCGCGTCCGTCCACATCACGCGTTTTCCACGTTCAAAGGCAAAGTCAACGAACTAGTGGGTCGGAACAGGACCCTCGTGTTGACCGTAAGGGAAGGACAATGCAAATTTCCTCGAGTGTACTCGAAAGTGACTTGTCTCACACGTGAAAACGAGATACACATGTGTGAGATAAGAGTCAGTCAACAGGCTGGGTTCCCACTACGTGGATGCCATGTTGGAAACGTCAGGCCAATTTGATTACCACACAACATAGAACGTGAACCATGCAGGCCATTAAAAATAAAATTTTAAAAAGAAAAAGGAAAAAAGAAATGAATTATGGTGCGTTGATCTTAACCGTTCATTTGTTAGGTATGCCCATGGCCCACCCGATGATGAGTTTGATTTTCGATACATAGCATGTAGAGAGTGTACAGATCCAACGGGTGAGAAGCTCAAATCCAACAACGTGTACTAATGAAGGTTGGAACACGCGGTGCAAAAACTTCTGAAGGTGGTCCGGTTTCAAACGATATTTCGGACGTGAGTGGCTAGTGCAGCCGGACCGTAATCATCTACAACTTCAAGCCATGTGGATCCATCATTTTGTATAGTTAGTATTCGGTCCATTAGACAAAAATCCCTATTTGAACGGTACACAAAATATCAGACCGATAGAAACTTCCTGCAGCCACACCAATGGAAATGATATAAAATTGCTCCTGAAACCTCAACGCTGAAGTGGTGTGGCTCACCTTGATGATATGCGGTATATCCACTCATTCCATCTGTTTTTTCAAACTGATTTAGAAGAGATCCAAAAAATTAAGCAAATTCAAATATCAGATGAATCGTACCATAGAAAATAGTAGTGATTGAATGCCCTACCATTAAAACCTTCTTAGCCCCCAACATAATGTTTAGGTAATGTTAGTTTTATCCAAAACTTTTGTGGCCCACAAAAAGATTTTAATGGCCATTCACTGCCATTTTCAGGGGCGTGGTCAACCTGAGAATGGATCGACTTAATTTTGAGAATCATGTCCTGAAATGAACTGAAAATTAGATGGAAGGCATGGATATATGGGCACATTTATCAAGGTGGCCCCACAGGGGCAGGGAGACACCTAATCGGCTCCCCTACAGAAGGTAGGCATCCTGATGGCCATGCAAACAGATCGATGGTTAGCAACCCATCCCTGCTGGTGCAGGTAGGATGCCCACCTGAGCTATGGATGTAGCATATTTTCTTAATCTGAGATCTATGATCATAATCAAACGGACGGAGTGGATGTTACATATGAATATTGTGGGTTCCATAGAGCTTGGGTTCCATAGAGCTTTGGTGTTGTACATGCTGTGCAAAATTGGTAAGCCGATTGCGTGTTGTGTCACACACTACCGACCACCGAGTCTGACCGGTGGTGTGTGTCACACCACCTGGGGAGGAAGTGAACTCTGGTCTTCTTTCCACGCCCTTATTTTATTTTATTTATTATTATTTTTAATGATCCTATGTGCCACCAAATTCCACGCGGATTGCATACTTACTCTGTATGCCCAAAATGATATAAGTATTTTATCCAAGCTGTTCATCTATTTTGGCATCTCATTTTATCATATAAGTCAGAAAATGTGGCAGATCCAAATAGGTGAACTGCATGGCATAAAACAATGAGCTTAAATGCTCACAATTAAAACTTCTTTTGACTACAAAAGTTTTGGATATAAATCTGATATATATGTCAATCCTTCATCGAAATATGTGGCGTAATCAATAAGTTGGATGGTAAATCAACCTGTTTTTTTTTTTTTTTTTTTTAAAAAAAAAAAAAAAAAAAAAAACACACGCACACATAGGGTGTACATTGGGTTGAACCGAGTCGAACTGGACTCAACCCTGCCCGGCCCGATCACCAGTCAAACCCAGCCTAGTCATCAATCAAACCCAGCCCAAACCCGGCCCGGCCCGGTCACCGGGCTAACATGTCCAGCCCGAACTCGGCCCGGTCAGCAATCGGGTGAGTTTGGGCCGAGTTCGGGCCAATTTCGGGCCTGCTCCATCTATAAAGGGACCCACAATTTGGACGGCCTGGATTGTTGTAAATCTATGACACCTGTGAGGTGGATGAGTCCATGTCACTTCAAAGATGAGCGGTGAACTATCCCAGAAGTCAAGAGAGAGATTGAGAGAGAGAGAGAGAGAGAGAGAGGGAGCGAGAGATTGAGAGAGAGAGAGATTAGAGAGGGAGAGACGAGAGGGACGAGAGAGAGAGAGAGAGAGAGAGAGAGAGAGAGAGAGAGAGAGTTTTAGTGTTTAGGGTCGGGCAGCGTTCTCACTTCTCTGTCTCAAATGGTTAGGGTAAGGATTTACGAATATATATATATTGTAACGCCCCGAATTTTGAGGGTCGAGCAAAGGCTCAACTCTTGAGATCCGTCACATCACTTGTGCAACATAGAAAATGATGATTAAATGTTGCCCATATTAGTGCATTAAACATGAATGAGATCATACTAAATCAGCATATCATACTCCGAAGACGATTAAATTAAGCAAGCGGAAGACTGTGATAGATATATAAAGTGTATAAGTGGATGTGAACCCCAGAATATGATCATGTCACTAGGCTGAATAATTACATGTATAGTTCCAAAATATACAAAATGATAAAGAGTAGTATCATATAATCCATATCCTTATAGCCCCGGTGACGCAACTCAAGGTCTACATAGACCCGCTAGAGAGTTGCAGGTAGGAGAACTCCTCGTCGTTGTCGTAGAAGACCGGCTCCAACTCGTAAGCCACATCATCATTTGCAACTACAACAGAGTTTGGTTGGTGTTTTAAAACACTGTCCTAGGGTGGGAGTGAGTGATCAACTCAGTGGAGCTATAAGGCAAAGGTTAACATGTTATCAATTTAGTTAAGCAGTAATGATAAAGCAGTATAACAATCATGTCCTAAATACTTTTGTTAATGCAAGAATGGTATGTATTAATGATGCATGCTCTCGCCTGCACTCCCTCTACGACATCATCTCATGATCACGCATGCTAAACTCCTATTATGCTCAACACCCACGCCAAAGGCACAAGCAATGCGGTGCATGGTCGTGTTAGCCAAGTTCTTACTTAAACTTATTCATACAGTAGATTTGGGAAGCTAAGGTACCTCTATTTATATCATTGACCCAAACAATGATCCTTCTAGGGTCGTCAATCCTAGTTAATCACATACGATAGGCAAGTTATAGGGCAATATCACCCTTTATTTGAAAGCAGTAGATAGGCAAGTTCAGGTTACTACGAAGAGGCTCGTCACCTCAGCGTAGGCCTTAGTTTATACTCGAGGTTACTACGGGAAGGCTCGTCACCTTGGCATAAGTTGACAACTCGAATACAGTGTCCCATACCACCATATTCGGCTCACGAGTTTGGGTTGCTCACTGGTTACTACGGGGAGGTTCGTCACCCCAGCGTAGGCCGACAGCTCGACCACAGTGTCCCATACCACCATGCCCGGCTCATGAGTCTTAGCGGATCATGGTACCAAGGTTAAACGGGTTTTACACTGGTAAGTGGTACCTTAGATTCAAGCAGTAGCGTCCATACATGGTGAACATACGTTAGGTCAATCGAGTTATTTGACAAGTCCGACTGGTACGAGCGCACGCTAAATAGATCGACATGGAGCGCATATGCACTCCTTGTGGCCTAACCACTGTCGATAATTACCGTACGACTCGGATTCATCGAACGTATCCGTGGTAGCGAAACTAATTCAGCCACTCGATCGGAAGTCATTACCGATTGCCTGGACTACGTCGTAGTCCAAATCACACTCCAAAGCAATAACATTCACATAGGGTAATCATAACAGTATTGAATAAACAATTCAAGCATTGCAATTTATAAAACACATAGTGAACATGACATTATACATATGCATTTTGTACACAAATCACGTAATTGGATTTAAGTTACATGAAGGAATTTATACATATAGATAAGGTAGCTGAAAATCCTATCTCAACACCCTTAATGAGTACAATTCATCAAACACTCACTCATTCAGACATTTTATCAAACACTTAGACTACACATTTCAACATACATGAAGTAAATTAATTATAACGTATATTAGGGCAAATCCTTTCACAAAGGAGTTGTCATACATATAACAATCACGTATTCTAAGTTAATAGTCATGTCAAACACAAATCATAATTCTATATTCATTCGGTCATTTCAACAAACACATGGAATGCATTATATTCAACATAGTTCATGTATATGTATGATACATGGAAACATCGTATCTAAGTATATGTGACAGCAATCAAGTCAGTCATAAATCATTAACTAACATTGAAAGCCTTGAAAACCATAACCTAAACGTTTATAGTCTACACTTTCTGTCGGTATACTCGTATCGAACTCAGTTTGAATCCTACGTCTTTGACTACGGTACAACGGCTACCTGAATCACGAAATAGGTTAGTTATTTCGCCGGTTTCTCTATTTGGATTCTTAAAATAGATTAGGGTTAGGATTTCTTACCCAGATCACAATCAAAACGAATTGAGTAGCGTAGCAAAGAGGCGATCTCCCTAACTTTCACTCTTCTCCTCACACTTTCTCCTTCTCTTTTCTCTCTTCTCTCTCCTAGGGTTTAGAAAATTCGTATGGAATGAGAGAGGGGTGGGTTTACGGTCTTATATAGGATCAAAAGTGAAGTCAATGGCCCCAGAGCCATGGTATACTTAGGTTATAGTCAAAAGTCATCTGTTTCGGGCCAACGGAGCTCATCTGGAGGTCCATTACCTGCATACGGTCTGGGAAAAGTTCCCTGACAATGGATCTATGCCAGGTTAAGATTTCAGTCCGATCGGATTAATGGATCGACCGTGGAGGACCAGTTTCAGTTCAAAGGTTATCGTCACTCAATCAGGGCCACAAGTACACTGACATGTGTATGGAAATTTTCCTGATCCAAGGGTGTAGTTAGGTCAAATTCTGACGGTTGGAAACTTTAGAGTTGGCCTGCAAGTGAACTACCTAAATCACTTAAATCTGAGTTCATTTTTTAAAGATATTCTCGTTTCTCACACACTTCGCTCCAGGCTCAAGTTGTGCGTTTCTGGATACTATTTAGACTTGATTCCTGCGATGCTTGTCAAGCCCAGTAAGGGGGTCATAACCGTATAGTTTCGCGGTAATCGGACTTTCGACGCGCGGTTCAGGTTCGATACGGAGTTTCAAGATGCTCCCGAGAGCAACTGGGTTTTGAGATTGATCCTAGGTTTCTAGGTAATGTTGGGTTAGTGATTCTAATGGTTTTGGGTCTTGCAGTTCACATAGAAAGCGGTTCAAGCAAATCTACTAATTAATTCAGTTTAATACTTAATTAATTTCCATCTAATTTCTAAAGGATTTGGTCCTTAGTGATTTCTGCCTGAGGTGATACTCGGGTCTTTGTACGGATTTTTCGAGACATTATATATATATATATAACGGCCGAGTCGGGCTAGGTCGAGTCGGGTTTCAGACCGAGTCGGGCCGAACTGGGACCTGTTCGAACTCGGCCCGAACTCAGTTTCAAGCTGAAGAAAATGGCCCGTCCCGGACCGAACTCAGTTCTGGGTCGGGTCGAGCTTTTTCGGGCCGAGTCGAGCGAGTTAACCGGGCTAGCCCGGTTCGTGTACAGCCTTACGCGCACACACCCCACACACTCACGCTGGTGGAATTTCACCACTTATGGGTACTTGAACCCTTGACTAGGAGTTGAAACTCCTCAGAGTCTACCACCCGAGCAAGAGTAAGGACCCGATGGTAAATGAACCTTAGGGGTCATTTAGCACCGTGGATTAGAGGGGATTTGAGGGGGTTTCAAATCCCCCGGTTGTTTGGCAGCATAAAGTAACCTGTGGTTTCAAATCCTCTCTTTAAGGGGGTTTGTAATCTCCGGTGAGAGCTTGGGTTACACCTAAAATCATTTCAATAATTGCAGGTGTAACATGTGTGTCACTATACACTATCATTCTATTGGGCACATGGCCCACTAATGATGATCAGCACCATCCAAACATTGTCCATGTAAATCAGCATCGTCCAAACATTGTCCGGCACCGTCTAAACACTGTTCATGTAAATCAATGATTAAAAATTCTTAGTTAGTCACTCAGACATGATCTTGTGCTTGTGGCCCATCCGAGACTTGGAATTTCATCATTTTCGGGCAAAGCATATATTTCAACGGGTTTATCACAACTATTGTGTCAAAAATTACATACTCACTAATTAGAGATATTAAAATTGATTTAGTAATTAAATTCATACCCCCGTAAATATACCATGCACCAGTGCTTTTGGATTAAAGTTGATTCACACTCCAGGGTGCCAAACACACTCGGCAGATTTCAAATCCAAGGGGTTTCAAATCCTAGGGGTTCCAAATCTACGATCCCAAACGGGCCCTTATAGTAATCATTGGAGGTTTTTAATGGTGGGCATTTAATCACCACATTTTCCTAGCAGTGTGATCCATTGTAGATTTGGATATGCTTAACTTTTGGCCTTGTCATGCCCCAAACTCGGAAAACGGGCTCACAAAATTCCCGATCGCCGAATCCGGTGCTGACAGCCTCCGAAGTACCCCATTCTCGGATCCCAGCGCTCATACGCTAGATTCCAATCCTAGGATCCTACAAGGGGGATTTTCAGTATGATTTTTTTTTTTTTGTAATGGAGCATAACCAAGTCACAAAACAACATCATCACATATCCACTATAACAAAAACTTTAAGTACAATGCAGAAAGGGAAATACAGGGTGATCAAAAACTCCAAAATAGTCTGGTACATGCTCCTGCCTCAGCGCTGCTGTTGTCCAACGACACCTACACGCAACGGTCGTGCATAAGCTTACAAAAACTTAGAGGGTGGTGTTAGTATGTGCGCAAGGCAAGCGCCAAGTGTACAATATCAGAGTAATACAAAAATGTGCGGTAAGTCCATGAATGTTATCATCTGTACCAAGGCTATATGATGCCATGAATGCTATCGGCCATATCAAGGCCATGCGGTGCGAGGCCTATGTAGCCAAATGTCATATGCGAGATGCAAAGCAAGCATGTCGGTACTCATCAAGTACACATATTAGTACAGTTCCTCTCTGGATATCACCGGGGTCTAATACACCTCACACTGACTGTCTCCTCCCTAGCTGCACAGTCAAGCAAGTGGAAGAGACCACACTATCCGCCTGACCAGTAGTCTGTCAATACCTATCCGGCTTGTCGATAGCGGACTCGTGTACGAGCTGGTCAAACTCAGCCTAGCTTATAGCCCCCTCACTCGGGCGGATAAGGTCACACCTCCTTCCAACCGAACACGACACAGTGGGAGACGCGGCCTACTAGTATTCGGCACTCGGGCGCTCGTGTATCCACTCGGTCTAGACGTTGGAGCATCCCCTGGTACCAAAAAGGTTCTGAGATTTTCACCCAAGGACATCCTAAGTGCCCACAATGCTAGATCCAATATTTTCGGTATCCGATACGACCGTTCACGATGTATCTGTGGAGGCTACGGCTCTGATGTCACTAGGGCGTGCAGTGATCAAGTCACACATATGCGAGATGCATGAGTCACACCGTACAAACATGCAACAATCTCGCGCATACCACGCGCTCATGTCGGGCACTCCGTCTCATATGGAGTCCCGTAATGTCTCAGCCCAACGGCTTATGCTATGATCAAACATTCCTCATATCAAGCATACATATGATGCATATGGGCATGAATCATGGAGTTATACTGAGCATTTTATAAAGTAATGAACTATCCTTACAATGCAGATGGGCCTAGACGGCCTACACATAACGAGTATGGGCCTATCAATGGGCCCTAGGGAGGGTCACAATGCGGACATTTAACCAACATTGTACTTACAATGTGGACGTCAAATCAACATTGCTCCCAAGGCACGGTCCGCCATAAATATCATTACACAAAACCATGGGAAATCACACATTGCAATGGACCTATATACATCTCATTGGCCTCGACCCATAGTCCTCAGATACATCAAATGGGCCGCCTCATATGGGCCTTATATCAATCAAGTGGGCCGCATCAATGGGCCTTATGTACATTGCAATCGGCCATATCCCATGGGCCTTTGAAAACATCACAATGGGCCTCGTAACATGGGTCTCATAAATATCAAAGTGGGCCTCGACAACGGGCCACAAGTACATTGAATGAGCCTAATCACATGGGCCTTATGTACAACAATGGGCCACAAAGACATAAGATGGGCCCACATTACATGGGCCTTATGTATGTCAAATGGGCCACAACAATGGGCCACACTCGAATACAAGTGGTGATAATGATTTCCACCATTAAAATTCCTAAGGCCCACCATAACATGTATTTCCCATCCAACTTGTTCCTAAGTTAATATAGGGATAGATGAAGTGGAACGAATATCAGCTTAATAGGAAACTGTTATGGCTTCTTAGAAATTTGAACGGTGGACTTCATTGTTCACTACCTAAAATGGTGGGGTCCACTTGAACCTTAGATCTAACTTATTTTTAGTCTCAAGCCTTAAAACGAGCTCTCAAATGGTTGAACGGCTGGATGCAACACATGCATCATGGTGGGTCCCACATGAAGGCCCACCATAACATATATTATATATAATATAATATATAGTTATATATATATATATATGTATATACATACACATGCACACACAGCATGCGCACACACACACACGCTCACACACACACACACACACACACACCCACCGTCCCCTGGACGGTGGGAATAAAACAAATACATCACCGTGGGTTCCACCGTCCAGGAGATAAAACACATATATCATTGTGGGTCCCATGTGGGGCCCACCATAATGTTGATACGCCATCCAACCCGTTGATAAGGTCACATAGACCCAGATGAAGAGGGAAAACAAATTTCATGTTGATCCAAAACTTCTGTGGACCCAAAAAGGGTTTCAATGACAGATGGTCAGCCTCGCTGTTTCCTATGATGTGGGCCACCTGAGCTTTGGATGGGCCCGATTTTTGGAGGGCGGCCCGCTGCCCTAATGGCCCACAGAATGGACGGAGTGGATACATAACACACATCATGGTGGGGCCCACGGCTGGGGCTGTGGGACCCTGCTCGTCCGTCGCCCGCCAGCAGCAGGCGCTGCCTGCGTCTCTAACAGCAGCAGCGTCTGCTGCCGCTGTAAATTTTTTATTATTATTTAAAAACCTATTTTTTTACAGTTTTTCGTGTACGGGGCCCGTAGCAACAAAATCCACCCTGACCATTTGATTTTACGGCTCGAGACCAACCAAACGAGTCCAATATTCAATGTGTTTTGGTGCGTGGAAACTTCAGGTGGATTTCAACGGTGAAAAATCTCGTTTTCCATGCTATGACCCACCAGAAATTCAGATCAGCATCATTTTTCGGCTCAACGCCTAAAATGATCTGAGGAGAAGGATGGACGGCGTGGATTAAACTTATGCATCAAGGTGGGGCCTACATAAACTACCCTCTCCAAGGCTTACGAATCAAGCTCATATTTGTGTTTTCAATTGACGTCCAGGGACGTCCCTGGACGTCTGGACAGAAAACGTGCATTGAGGTGGGCCACCAAATGAATGAATGTCATGTATAAAACATACATTAAGGTGGGGTCCATCCAAGTGGGCCACATGGCCACCTCATCACACACAAAAGATTAAATAAATGAATAAAAAGAGAGGGAGAGAGAGAGAGAGAGAAAGAGAATGAGAGTGGGACATGTGTGATGGAGGGACCCCGGCACTATGGGCCCTCCATTGTATTCAATCATACATCAAGTGATAATCAAGGTAGGCCATCGGCCACATCTTAGGGTCCAAAGTGAGATCCATACCATTGATTGGTAGGCCTCACTTGGCCCATCATCAAAACATGAAAAATCTATCCTAATAAGCACCCACCGTTCGATCTTCTTGGTCCGTTGGAAAGTCAACCTTCTTGTGCTTCACTTTGACGGAGGGTAATGAGGGATGAAAGGCTAGGATGAAGGATTTGGGATGGGAAAGTGGGCCACACACACACTCACTTTTCTCACACTTGAGATGCCATGGACGTGGGATTTTTTTCTCCTTGCTTGGGAATGTGAGTTTGAAAAATGAGGGAGAGAGAGTGTAGTAAATAGAGGGAGAGAGTAGCTTAGGTAGGCCATGATTACTTGTAAGAGAGGGTGGCTTGCAATAAATGGTTGTAAGAGGGCTAGGGGTAGGGTGGCTAGCCATAAGTGCTTGTAAGAAGGCTAGGGGTAGGGTGACTATAGATAGGGTGATGTCATCACTCTCATGATTTCCTAGGGATTGGTGCCACATGGAGTAGGTGGGTCTCGCGATATGGGGTCCATAGTCATTATAATGCATGGTCCACATCTTATGATTTAGGCGTCGGATTGGCGTATGAGACGCGGCGTTGGAATCGCGGCTACGGCGCGGTCGCAATGGTTTAAGTCTCGGATTAAGCTGACTCAAACCTACGGGATACGACTTAGGATCGTGCGCAAACGTCAGTTATCGGTCGTGGATTGCCAGACTTCGACGGAAAGGATCGTGAGATTTGTCGGAACAGTACGAACTAGGATACGGGTCTTATAGGCCTCGTGCCCTAAAATGATTTTAAAAAATGGATAATCAGCATGGATAAAGTGCATAAACTGTGGTGGGGATCACATAGAACTGATCAGCACACGTCCGTACTGGCAGGGTCAATCTGTGTCCTAAGCTATCATCTCCCGATTTGGAATTTGTAGGAAGACATGATTTGGCTAGTGACCCTAGCTGTAACGCCCTGAAAATTGAGGGTCGTGCATACGCTCGACTCCCAAGTTCCCGGGTATCACTTATATCCAACTTTACTGTTTTATGTTTAATCAGGGTAATGCGCAACATGAAATTACTTGAAACATGAATCACAATTCACAACTAGTCTACTGAAATGGGAATGACTAAAGGTATATAAGTCAAAAAATATAACAAAGGGTCGCACAAGGCGTTGCCCAACAAAATTTCCAACAAAATTTCAAAAAAAAAATGATATGTCTAAAAGAATGATGCGTTGAATCCAACACACAGCGGTCCAAAGTCCGTCTACTAGACCTAAGGAGAACCGCCCATCAGCTGGAAGTAGGACAGCTTGTCTTCCTCATCAAGACTCCCGCCGCCAGGCTCCTCGTACTCTGTGTCACTTGCAACTATCGAAGAGTCTAGTTGGTGTTTAAAAACACCGTCTAAGATTGGGAGTGAGTGATCAACTCAGTGGGTGCTATTAGACTTAAGTTACACAAACATCAATTATATTATGAATTTAATGAAAGACATACATTCACAGATATCTAACTAGTTTTATTAATGCATATGTATGTATTATGATATGATGCATAACCTCACAACAACACTCCCTCGAGGGACTCCGTCTGACGATCACGTATGACCAACAGTCCCTCATTGCGACCTCAACTGTCGAGTCGCCAACCTAACTAGTGCAATGCAATTATGATCATGTTAGCCGTATTTTTAATTAGTTCCGTTCAACCAGTATATTGGGAAAACTAGTACACCCCACGATATCAATGCCCTCAACTGGTTACGAGGCCAAGACCCCCTGTCACGTCTCGAAATTCGGGTACAGAGTGTGCACCCTCAGACCCGAGTTTCAGTTCGTAACTCGTACACAAAGTGTACTAATTTAATTACTTAATCAGTTTAATCAGAGCTGATAATTATATTCAATCTAAGTTCCACCATAATCTCAATCACAAATACATAACATCTGACACCAATTAACCAGGCATATATAAATCTTGACAACCCTTAAAATAAAATAAAACTTTAAAATCATTCATTTATTTGATCATCGTAGTATAATTATGTTTATTCCATTCTAACATTGTTTCAATGAAATAAATCTAAATAATTCATTAAAATCTTAAAATCAATAACAATGTACATTACACGTTAATCAAACTATGCTAACAAATAAATCATATAATTAAAAATTGTCTAATGCCGCCACTTTATCTTCAAATAAGTATGGCCACGTTTCACATGAGTTGTGTTCATGTATAATACATCCTTCTGGTTCTTGCGCCACATCATCTGCTAATGGCTCCTCTGTATGGATTTTCCATCAATAAAAAGGTAAGCTGGCTATGCTTAGTGAAATAACCCAGCATGGTTCATAATCATAACAATTAAAATAACATAAAAGTGGATGTAAAATGATATGGATGCAAATGATATATGAATGCATCAGATGGGGTGATCGTCCATCTGCTTGGGTTGGAGGTCGTCAACCCACATCCACCCGCTGGGTAGGCTTCCACCTTTCGGTAGGCTTGGGCATAGCCCACATCTGGTAACGTTCTATCAGGATAGACATTTCTTCCAGGGAGGGCCCATAGGATCGACCATGCATCATGTAAATGTAATGAATGATGGATAGTGTATGAATGTATCGTTTTCATATTTGACATAGTTGTCTGGATCAAAATATTCACATATGAATTTAGCGTACAATTATCATAACAAAATACTCAAATCAGTATATCAATCAATCAAACAATCACAAACGACTTATTTTAATTTTAATGAATTATGAGACAAGTTGGGTTACTACTTGAGTCTGGTAGTGTAAAATCCACAAGGTAATTAGGTTGGTTTGAATTCAGAGATCCTATCAGTTATATCAACAACATTATTATTCATATATTTTTATTACAAGGTGGGGCCTACCTTTGATATACATCATAGGTAGTCAAATCTTAAATAATCAAATAAGTAAAATTATATATTTATGTAAATTTAATTATCAAGATTTAGATTTTCTTTTTAAGATCCTCAAACTGAATGTTAAATAATTAATCGGAGTGGCCCACCGGATGATTGGATCATCTAGATTCTTGAAGTATTATCATGTTTTGCCTCTACACATTAGATGGATGGTGTGGATCTAACCATACATACATCGATGACCTATCTCGACCTTCTACGCCAAGTGATACCAACACTTGCGCAAAAATCTAAGATTCTTTTATTAAATACTTTTAGATCTGACTAATGTAGTCTATCTGATTGTCAGATTAATCTAAAAATTATGGCCCTTGTATATTTTGGCCTTAAGGATCATATGATCCGTACAGATCTATCTTAGCACAATTATATTTCATCCATTCAATATATTCCTAAAATATTACTACCTATATTGAAATCATAAAAACATCATTTTATTAAAATTGACTCTATACGATGATGGTGTGGATGATCCACACCATCTATTGTATAGATCAAGAAGAAATTAACAATATAATAAAAAAATTTAAAAAGATCTAACGATTAGAACTTACCTGATCGAGCATTCTTAGAATTTCTTATTCCTTTTACTTTAGGGCTTCTTATCTCTCTCTCTCTTTTTTTAATGCAGAAACCTTCCGTATTCTTTTTTAAAGAAAATTCTCATAAGATAGAATGAGCACATCCTCCCTTATCCTGAATTTGAATTTTTTTTTTGACATTTGATAAAAAAATTATTATTATTATTCCAAGAATTGATCCTTAAACCTCTCTCTCAATTAAGAATGTCTCTACCAACTCGACAATTGACTTGTTTTTATTTTTATTTAAAAATAAAATTTTTAAATATTTATTTTAATTTTTTAATGCACCAAATTTTAAGGTTGTTACATTCTACCCCGTAAAATAAAATCTCGTCCTCGAGATTTTTAAATTAACATCTCAAAATTTTCTTGTTTTAATAGCATTGGTCACACATACGTTATGTATGGTTTTAAACACTGGATTAATCTTTTAGTTTTTCTAGTGGTAAATTTACAAGTATGTAAAATTTTGTCAAAAAATAAGATTTATAGAAAATTCAAACAGTGAAGGTTGTCTAGAAATAAATGTTTTTTTTTTTTTCCAGTTAAACATAAAACTAAATTTGATTTGAAAATTTTTAAATTTCTAGTTTCTTAATTATTTTCTTTTGAACTCGATTTATCAATCTACGATGTGGCCTTTGAATCACCTTAATTGGACTCGTACTTAATTAGTTATGAGTTTTTTTTTTTTTTTTCAAATCATGTGATTTTCATTATTTAACAAAATATGAGGGGTAAATTTTTATTATTATTTTTAATCGTTATTATTATTATTATTTAATATTATGGGGGTCCTAGGTTGGGTTTCTAAGTTTCAAATATCATAACGATAAATGATTTTATGTATTGCGTCTCTTAAAATAACAAATTAAATATTTTAAATTTGGACTCACAGACACAATGTTACTTACAGAATTTTAACATTCGAATCAAAAGTTAGAATGACTTGAAATTTGGAAAGTATGCCATTAATTATATAGTGAAAAAAAAAATCAAATTAAAATTATTACTTTTACTAAGGTTTCATCGCTGCTAAGGGGGAAAAATCCTATTGTCCAACAGTCGTTCCTATCGTTTACAGCTTAGTGCTTAAATGTTTATAATTTCTTTAAAACTTGAATCATCATAAAATTTTATGGAGTTGTCTTGGGGTATGTAAATGACTCAAAAAAATATTCGAGAATTATTTTGAGAAATAATTTTATCTGGTTTGATCAGGGATACTAAACCGGTCCAGATTTTCACTATTTTAGAAAATTAGAAATAATTTTTTCCATACCTTGAAATTTGAGGAAGATGTTGTCCTATACCTGAAAAAGGTTCTAGTGAGTTTGATATTTAATTTTTTTTTTCTTTATTTTTTTTAGTAAATTTTTTTTTCCACCAAATATGGACTTATGATCCTATAAGAAGGAATTTTTAAATTTTAGTAGAGATTATGATTTTTTTAAAAATTTATATACTTAATATATATATATATATATATATATAATATATATATATATATATATATATATTATAGAAAATAAAATACTTCAAATAAATATTTATTAACCAAAGTTAATTATTAAAATGAAAAATTCTGTTAATTAAATATATAGAAAGCCAGTATGGGCAGATTGATTTTCGGTTTGATGATTGTTGTTTATATTACATTTTATTATACTTTAAAATTTTCAGATTAGGTTAAAAATTTATATGGAGATCTTATTATAAGTTTACTATGTCTCTGTAAAATCTTAGCTAAAAATTCCAACTGTAAAATTTTTTAAAATTCCTGCAGTCAGTCCGTCCGGAATTTGATGATTTATGACCAGCCCGTACTAACTCACTGGATCAGTGTATTTACTATGAGATTCAAATTTTATTATTATTTTTATCTTAATATAAACTTGTCTATCTTCGATCAAGCTTTTGAATCGCCTCAATCGGAATAGTACTTTTATAGTTATGAATTTTATAAGTTAGGTAATTTTTGCTGCCCATTGCTGTCCAGCAGAATTTTGTGAATTAAAATATCTTTAAAATTCATTTTCGTTATATTAATCCATCTTAATCTAAATTATATTCAAATAAGAGTACAGAGAATTTAAATTCTTATTTCTACGTTCAACAAAAATTAATAGGAACTTAGTTTTGGGTCTCTAAGTTCATCAATCCATACATCAATTAAGAGGTATATCCTAATGAAATGTTTCTAATTTCATGGGTCTACAATTTATGAAACTTAATTGGGTACATAACCTACAGGTCACTCTAAGTTTTAGAAAAGACCTCTCTCTGATACCATTCTGTCACGTTCTGAAATCCGGGTACAGAGTGTGCACCCTCAAACACGAGTTTCAGTTCGTAACTCGTACACAAAGTGTACTAATTTAATTCCTTAATCAGTTTAATCAGAGCTGATAATTATATTCAATATAAGTTCCACAATAATCTCAATCGCACATACATAACATCTGGCACCAATCAACCAGGCATAAATAAATCTTGACAACCCTTAAAATAAAATAAAACTTCAAAATCATTCATTTATTTATCATCACACTATAATTATGTTTATTCCATTATAACATTTTTTCAATGAAATAAATCTAAATAATTCATGAAAATCTCAAAATTAATAACAATGTACATTACACGTTAATCAAACTATGCTAATAAATAAATCATATAATTAGAAATTGTTTAATGCCGCCACTTTATCTTCAGATAAGTATGGCCACGTTTCACATATGTTGTATTCAGGTATGGTACATCCTTCTAGTTCTTGCGCCATATCATCTGCTAATGACTCCTCTGTATGGATTTTTCATCAATAAAAAGGTAAGTTGGCCAAGCTTAGTGAAATAACCCAGCATGGTTCATAATCATAACAATTAAAATAACATAAAAGTGGATGTAAAATGATATATATGCAAATGATATATGAATGCATCAGATGGGGTGATCGTCCATCTGCTTGGGTTGGAGGTTGTCAACCCGCATCCACCTGCTAGGTAGGCTTTCACCTTTCGGTAGGCTTGGGCATAACCCGCATCTTGTAACGCTCTACCAGGATCGACATTTCTTCCAGGGAGGGCCCCTAGGATCGACCATGCATCATGTAAATGTAATGAATGATAGATAGTGTATGAATGTATCGTTTTCATATTTAGCATAGCTGTCTGGATCAAAATATTCACATATGAATTTAGCGTACAATTATCATAACAAAATACTCAAATCAATATATCAATCAATCAAACAATTACAAACGATTTATTTTAATTTTAATAAATTATGAGACAAGTTGGGTTACTCACCTGAGTCTGGTAGTATAGAATCTACAAGGTAATTAGGTTGGTTTGAATTCAAAAATCCTATCAGTTACAGCAACAACATTATTATTCATATATTTTTATTACATGGTGGGGCCCACCTTTGATATACATCCTAGGTGGCCAAATCTTAAATAATCAAATAAGTAAATTTATATGTTTATGTAAATTTAATTATCAAGATTTAGATTTTTTTTTAAGATCCTGAAATTGAATGTTAAATAATTAATCGGGGTGACCCACCAGATGATTAGATCATCCAGATTCTTGACGTATTATCATGTTTTGCCTCTACAGTCATCTTGACCTTTTACGCCAAGTGATACCAACACTTACGCAAAAATCAAAAATTTCTTTATTAAACACTTTTAGACTGATTAATGTGGCCTATCTAATTGTCAGATTGATCTAAAAATTATAGCCTTTGTATATTTTGGCCTTAAGGATCATATGATCCGTACAGATCTATCTTAGCACAATTAGATTTCATCCATTTAATATATTCCTAAAATATTACTACCTAGATCTGAAATCATAAAAACATCACTTTATTAAAATTGACTCTATACGATGATGGTGTGGATGATTCACACCATCCATTATATAGATCAAGAAAAAAATTAACAACATAATAAAAAAATTTAAAAAGATCTAATGATTAGAACTTACCTGATCGAGCCTTTTTAGAATTTTCTCTTCCTTTTACTTTAGGCTTCCAATCTCTCTTTTTTTTAAAAAAAAAAAATTTAATGTAGAAACTTCCATATTCCTTTTTAAAGAAAATTCTCATAAGATAGGATGAGCACATCCTCCCTTATCCTGAATTTGAATTTTTTTTTTTTTTTGACATTTGATAAAAAAATTATTATTATTACTTAAAGAATTGATCCTTAAACCCTTCTCTCAATTAAGAATGTCTTTACCAACTCGACAATTGACTTGTTTTTATTTTTTATTTTAAAATAAAATTTTTAAATATTTATTTTAATTTTTTTAATGCACCAAAATTTAGGGTTGTTACACCCCCCAACGTGTGAGGCTAGGACCCCGCGATCCTTGATCCCATCGAGTTCCCTATCCCCGATTTCAAGCACATGGGGAGTGCTGAGAAGTGGGATCGCTCGTGGTCACTACGGGGAGGCTCGTCACCCCAGCGTAGGTTGACAGCTTGGACACAGTGTCCCATTCCACCATGCCCAGCTCTCGAGACGGTATATCAGTTTCCAACGGTTATCAATGGGCTTCAGTGGGCGAAGGGTGCTTCAGGTTCCATTTAAGCGTGAGCAGACATGATTAACAAATATGGTTGGTCAGTAAGTGGACTAAATCGTAAGAGTCCAAGCGAGTACATGACGGACGACATCGAGTACAAGCGACCCATGTAGTCCAACTACCGTCGCCCATTCCCACACGTCTAAATCCACGGGTTTTGTCTCATGATAGACCTACCAACGGGATCACCTTTACTCTCCTCAGTTTCCTGACCAACCTAGGGATTTAATGGTATTCAGTAACACTTCAACAATTCATGGTTTATCATCTAAACTCAAATAATATCATGCACTCATACATTAACATAGGAATTTTAGATTTTTCTATAAATGCAAGTACTAACAATATTACGAAATGAATGTGCATGTGCGTTGTGAGGGGTTAACGGAGGGATCAAGAGCTATAATTCATTCATAGCACAAACATGCAACAAGGATTAATGCTATTATGATATACATCGAGGACTTATGCAAGCACACACATACAATAAGGATTAATGTAACATACAAGCTATAAGGAATCATCACACAAGAATCAAGCAATAAATGAACATGCATTCAACAACTTCATACCCAATCATGTTGAGGAACAACAAACATGCCATAATCAATCCATGTCGATTGAGAGGATCTAAAATATAGGGTTTTGCTTAGGTTTCCTCTAAATTCTTCAAATACATCATCCAAGCAATCATAATCATTAGATTCATACAAAATTGGTGCTAGGCCACCTAAGAGTAATAGTCCGCACCTTCAAGAAGGAATCTCCGATTTTGAGCTCCTAAGGTTAGGTTTTTAGAGAAAATTGTTGAAAGACCTAAACAAACATACAAGCTTATGAGATTTGGGATAAACAACTATTGAAACCTTAAATTATATTTGAAATTCAACACTTACCTCCAACCATTGTCGGGAAAGCTCCAATGACGACTCCGGCTATGGCGAGGCGGCTAAAGAAGGGATGAGAGGGCAGAAGTGCACCAACATTCACACCCCAAGGTCTCTCTCTTCTCCTTTTCTCCCTTTTTTTCTCTTGCTTTAGGGCATGAAATTCGTATAGGAGGAGGGGGTGCCCAAATAAGGCCTTTATATAATGCCAGATTTGGTATAAATGGCCCTAAGGGTTGAGTTTTTACTATACTAGCCCTCGAGGAGTGTTTTTCTACCATTTGGGGGCCACTACGGGGCGTAGGAGTTGACACCCACCGTTGGATAGTTGGCCCTAATGATGATCTACGTATGGATATGATCGGTCCGCCCTTTGGATGCACCGATCGACAGATATGATTATAAGTCTGTTCAACAGTCACCAATGGTCGATTGGGGCCGCGACTATACGGATATGAGAAGAGAAATATCCTTACTCCACGTGAGAAGTTTGGTCGTAAACCGACGGTCTGAAATCCTCAACTTTGCATACGAGTGGACAACCCAATTCACTTAAGTTTCAGCTTCTTCCTTTAGGGTGTTTGCACTTCTCATGCACTCGTCCTTTGGCTCAAGTTGAGCAGTTTTAGATAGTACCTAGGTCCGACTCCCGCGATGGACGTCGATCCAAGTAAGACGAACATTATTCTATAGTTTTGGAACTAGTGGCCCACCAACGAGCGGTTTAGAGCTTGTTCGGAAAATCAGGGCATTTCTGGAATGAATTAGGTATTGAGATTTCTCGTGGGTAATGATTAGGGTTTGAATTAACTATGTTTATAGTGTGACCTATTTATAACTAGTGAAAGTGGAGATTTGGTCATGATTACTCTAAACCGTCGGTTTTAGGCTAAAAAAGTAACAGGGTTGATTTGGTCTATTAGTCAAGATCCGAGCTTTATCTGACTCGGCTTCGATTAGATCTTTAATTTAGTTATGATTGTTTTGATTAGTTAGCGATGGGTCGGTTAGATTTGTGCCCTAAGTGAGTAAATCATGGGGTTAAACTTGATGTTCAAGTAATTAGACGGATTCGTTGGCTTCTTACGGTTGATTAATCGGACTTGTGCGGTTCTTTATTGGTATCACACGTGTATAAACTAACATTGAGTGACAATGGTCGTAAGTGATAATATAAGTTAAATACATAAAAAAAAAATAAAGATTTTTGGAAATCCAAAACAGTGAAAATCCAGGATGTTACACTAGCGGCTATTCGTATGGGGTCTATGGGCCTGACCATGATGTATGTGTTTTATCTATTAATTCAGTTTATCCATTTTTCTAGGTCATTGGAGTTTTGATTCAAAAAATAAGTTAAATCTAAATTTAAGTGGACCACACCATAAGAAAACATTAGTGATTGAATTTCCATCATTAAAAACATCTGATAAACCACTGTAATGTTTATTTGACATCTAAGCGTTGATTAGATCATAAGAATGGATAAAGGATAATAACAAATGTTGGCTAGATCCAAAACTTCATGACTCTCAGGAAGTTTTTAAAGGTGGGCATTGAATCAATACTTTTTCCTATGATGCGATCCATTTAAAATTTGGATCTACTTCATTTTTGGCTCATAACATTTGTAGTAAATCTGGCTCTAGAACCTAGGTGGGACATACCATGATGTTTGTCAAAAATCCACTATATCTATCCTTTTTTTTTTTTTTTTTTAAATACTCATTTTATGACATTAGCTTACTCAAGTGGGCCAGAAACATGAAGATTGAACATCCACAGTTGATGAAATAATCGTGGGGCCACATAAGTTTTGAATTAGGCTAATATATGTAGAAATCAATGTTGACCAAGTAAGGTTTCAACAACCCACCTTTTCTTTTAGGGCGTGTTTGATTTTCAATGGCCGGGTAAATACCAGTGAAAATATATAATAATTACTTCTTCCCTATTTACCTCCCATTTTCCGATGTTTGATGTGACGAGACGCATTTTGACACAAAAACCAATAATGTCACATTATATTTGTGGGTCCCACCTTGATGCATATAGCTTATCCACACCGTTAATTTTATTATGCCTGCTGATTTTATGGCATGAACAAAAAAATAAGATATATCAAAAGCTCAAGTGGACCACGCCACAAGAAAAAGGAAATCAAACACTTACTGTTAAAAACCTCTCAAGTCCACTGTTTCTTTTGGTGTGGGCCATTTGAGTATTCAATCTTCCTCATTTTTCGACTCATGGCTTAGAATATTGTGTTAAAAGGTATGAACGGAATGGATTTATCATATACATCACATTGGGTCCACAAATTTAAAATAATTCTTTTAAACCAGTTTTCGAGGTGAAAACTGCTGTGAATTTTGAAAGGAAATTTGAATGGGTGAAATAGTAATAATTACCAATTTCACGGGTATTTATAATACCCCTGAAAATCAAACACGCCCTTAGTGTGGCCCACTATAGTCATGGATCATGCTAAATTTTAGGGGTTGTTTGGCACCGTGGATTGGAGGGGATTGGAGGGGGGTTTCTAATCGCCTGATTGTTTGGCAGCATAAAGTAACTGGGGATTTCAAATCCAGGGGGTTTCCAATCCCCTCTTCGAGGGGGTTTGCAATCCATGGTGAGAGCTTGGATTACACTTAAAATCATTTCAATAGTTGCAGGTGTAACATGTGTGTCACTATATACTATCATTCTATTGGGCACATGACCCACTAATGATGATGAACACCGTCCAAACATTGTCCGGCACCGTCCAAATATTGTCCATGTAAATTAATGATTAAAAATTGTTGGTTAGTCACTTAGACATGATCTTGTGCTTGTAGCCCATCTTAGACTTGGAATTTCATCATTTTCGGGCAAAACATATATTTCAGCGGGCTTATCACAACCATTGTATAAAAAATTACACATCTCACTAATTAGAGATATTAAAATTGTTTTAGTAATTAAATTCAAATTCCTGTAAATATAATATGGATAAGTACTTTTGGATTAAAGTTGATTGACACTGTAGGGGTGCCAAACACACAGGAAAGATTGCAAACACGGGTTCTGAATCCAGGGCTACAAATCCACGCTCCCAAACAGGCCCTTGGTCGGGTGCTAAAGTGAGCTCACGAAAACGTTGGACGGGGTGTATCTCTAACAAAATCAGGTGCCCCAACTAGGTTCCATGCGAAAGGCTTCTTGTCTGACGCGGACCGTACGCCAGAGCAGGAAAATGCGTCGTACGCTCTCTCTCCTTCTCGTCTATTTAAAAACGTCGTCTATGACTTTCTCTATATTTCCATACCAGCCTTCAACTAGCTCTCTCCTCTTTCTTCGAGAAGAGAAATAGCAAGCAAGAAATAGGAATGGAGAAAGCTGTCGAGAGGCAGAGAATTCTGCTCCAGCATCTTCAACCTTCTTCTTCTTCTTTCTCTTCTCCACTTTCCAATGTCTCGGTAATTTCTCTTTCTCTCCGAGTCTGACGTTTATTTCGTGGAGTCTGCTTTTTCAGGGTGTCTGAGTTTTATCTGACGCGAGAATATTTTTTGGTGCATTTTTTCAACTGTAATTAACTGTAATTGGTCTGTTTTATCAAAAAACAGGGCTCCGTTTGTTCGGCTGCATATCAGAGAACTGCTACTTTTGGAGATGATGTTGTAATCGTGGCGTAAGTTCCCTTCCATCGTCTGCCCGAGGACCTGAGCTCGTGTCCTCCGGCGTCAGGTCCGAATAAGTAAGGCCCACGGTTCTGCGATTCCGGCCGTTGATCTAATGTGTCCTAACGTGGATGATCTGCTCCCCTGAATATCTCCCTATTTTGGTAGATGCCATGGAAATTAGACGGTTCAGACAAATTCAACGATCCGTGTTCAATAGGATGGATGCTGATGATCGGACGACTAGGATGATCCGATCGGGGAGATTTTTGGGGTACGGTCCATCCGTGGTGGGTTCCATCAAATCGACAGGCTGGATGGTCGAACCGTAGGGCCTGCGTCGAACCGTAGGGCCTGCTTGTATGGACTGGGTATTGGATGGCGATATCCATGTCCGATGGCCGGATTAGATAATTCCTCTTTGTTCTGTTGGGTGGAAATCTGAAGCTTGTGGATTTCTTGATGCTCTTCAATCTGGTACTCAGTTCATATGTTGTTTTTGAATTGATTAATGATGTGCAGAGCATACCGAACTGCGATTTGCAAGGCGAAACGTGGCGGTTTCAAGGACACTCAGGCAGATGACTTGCTTGCGCCGGTCCTTAAGGTTTGTTCATTCTTCAAGGCTTATTTGAGATATAATTTGTTTTTCCTTTTAATTTGAACGGTTCTGATGAAATATTAGCATTATAGAAAGGGACCCAAAAAAACTACGATGCTTATGTGGTATGAATACAGCTTTACCCCTGAGGCTGCATGTGGATGTATGATCGATTTCAATTACAATCATTAAGTTGCAGCATAGTGAAATGTCCAAGTTGGATTAGTGTCGCTTTAGTTGAAGTGAATAATCCGTGCCAAATCATGATTGCTTCCATTTTTAGTTTGAATTGAAACTAAAACAATTGAATTTTTATAATTCTCTCCACTTTGTCCCAGTCTTAGTTATTGCAATTGAAATCCATTTTATGGCCAGAATCTGCCTCAGTATTGAAGTAACTGACATGAATACAAGACGAATACATATACATTTCCTAATTTAGAATATCTCGGACATTATAAGACATGCATTTTCCATATTTGTTGAATTGGGAATGAATCTAAGCATCTTGGTTTGTGGCGGTTATTCTTCTCCTTATTCTCTTTGTGGGTGTTTACTGTAGGCATTGCTCGATAAAACTAATCTCGACCCAAATGAAGTCGGGGATATTGTCGTTGGTACAGTGTTGGCACCAGGTTCTCAAAGAGCAATGGAATGCAGGATGGCATCATTTTATGCTGGTTTTCCTGGTATTTTACTTTCTCGTGCATCTTTTCTCATCTGTCCTTATAGCACCCTCTGCATCTTTCATTTCAGAAGTGGCTTTCGAAACTTCTAATTTTGAATGTTCCTGGAGGTATGAGCGCACAAACCTCTTGGTGGCAAAGGGCACACTGAACTCGTGACCATTTAAAATTTTTTCCCTTCCCTTTCTATTTTTGTCTTTGATGTTTACAATTATGTGTGTCATGTAGAAACTGTGCCGATCAGAACTGTGAACCGGCAATGTTCGTCAGGTCTCCAAGCAGTTGCTGATGTTGCTGCCGCCATAAAAGCTGGATTTTATGACATAGGTAAGGCTACATTGTTGTGGTCATGTTGCATGCGAACTTGTGTCTTTACCTTTTTCATCTGTTAATACAGGCATTGGGGCTGGCTTGGAGTCTATGAGCACAAATTCAATTGGTTGGGACATTCAAATAAATTCAAAAGTATATTCTCTCACCTCATTTTGTAGCCTCTAATCTTAAACATGTTTGATTTAAGAAAGGAATTTTTATGGGGGCATTTGTGTATTTAATTTTCTTCCTTAATTTCCCAGTTAGAGAGATTTCCACAAGCTCAAGACTGTCTTCTTCCTATGGGCATTACTTCTGAGAATGTCGCACAACGTTTTGGCATCACACGGGAGGAGCAAGATCAGGCTGCTGTGAGTTTTGTAGTTGTGGTGTTCACGTTCTGATATCATGATGTAGTTGTTTCATGTAATTGTCTAATATTGTGAAATCTATGTCCAGGTTGCATCCCATAAGAAGGCGGCTGCAGCAACTGCTTCCGGTAAATTCAGAGATGAAATTATCCCTGTGGCCACAAAGGTAAAATTTTATTGCAGTGAGGCCCTAGTGATCCTAGCTCTCTTTCACTGTTTGGATTTTTAGAATTTTATGCTAGATGGGCTGTATTTTGGATTTGATGGGTTTCTTATTAATGAAGATTGTAGATGCAAAAACTGGAGGGGAGAAACAGGTTACAATTTCTGTTGATGATGGAATTCGGCCAAACACATCATTGTCTGATTTAGCAAAGCTCAAACCTGCATTTAAGGAGGGTGGAACCACCACTGCTGGTATTCAATGATATTCTACATGTGTAATTCCTTGATTGAACAACAACTGAACACTTTATTGCATGCGTGCTTTACTAGAATGTAACATTTGATGTATATATTTTTCGGGAATTAGATTCTGTGGGGGATTAGATCTTGTATGAAATTTCTGTTTCATACTTTGACAGGGAATTCCAGCCAAGTGAGTGATGGTGCCGGAGCAGTGCTCCTCATGAAAAGATCTTTGGCAATGCAGAAAGGGCTTCCCATTCTCGGTGTATTCAGGTATACGCTTTTCCTTTTAACTAAAAGATGACTTGGGTTATTCAAAATAAGCTATGCACAACCATTCATCTGGTAAAAATTCTAGGGCAGATGCTCCACACTATTAATTTTCTATATTGTATGTGGCACCACTTAGCTATATCTCAGGCAGCCTTCAGACATGACTGGGATTGTTGTCGTTCTGTGTTTTGTTATCCCAACTGTTGTTTTCTTGAGATTGCTGCCATTTATTATCTAGTGAGCCTGGCAACATATTAGGTAATGGTGACAGCCAATGTAACTGCTGTCTGTTTGATCATTACAATACGGGGCGTAACAGCACTGTCATCATCATCATCATCTAAGCCTTATCCCAATTAGTTAGGGTTGGTTACATGAATCTTGTTCTGCATTGTTTGAATTCATGATGAAAGTTATGGCATCAGTTTGACTCTGGCTGCCAACTTGATGCAACCCTTCTTTTTTTTTTAAATTTTATTTTTAAAAAGCAACTAGAATTTATTAGGAACCAAAAAACAGGGAGACAAAGGGGACTGCTGAGATAGCGGAAGAGAAACAAAAAAGACGCTAGAGACCTAAAAACAGAAAATTAAAGTCCTTAGTACAAGAAACGTTAGCTGCCCATTCAATTAACAAAGTTTTCGCCCTTGATTACAATTAAGCACTATCTAGTGCAACCCTCCTTTATCCAGGCCGGGGACTGGCAATGAGTGCACAAAACTCCCACATGCTCAATGTAGTAGACTTTTACATAGGTTGATTACAATTAAGCACTATCTAATAGTCTATTACATAGGTTGATTACAATCAACGAGCTTGTAATCACGCAATGATAAACAAATTTGAAGGACATTACAGCCCCATATCATACCTAAAAAAGATAGTAAAACCCCATACTGCAAGCAGGTCCCACTGTTACCTTTACGTAATGGGTCTGTTATATAACCATTTTTTAATACCTTGCAGCCCAGGCCAAGAAAAATCAAAATTTTGAACAGGCCAGCCATGACTGGGTCGAAAGCTGGGGCCAAACCAACCCCACGCCCGCCCACTGTTGGGTATATTATCTAGGGTTGCTAAATACTGTTTCTCGCATATCTTCCTATTCTAAATGATCATGATGGTCTCTTTCTCAAGTCATTTGTATGTTTTACTCTAATTCAATCGGGATGCTTCTTTCTTATCCGTCTGAGTTTCCAAAGGAATTAGATACATCACTTATGTTGATTATACCATATTCATCGTTTTCTATGAACTTACCTTTCTAAGAGATGAATCATTCTTATGCATATCACATTTCTTTCTACTCCGGTGCTACTTGTATAGGAGTTTTGCTGCTGTTGGAGTTGATCCAGCCATTATGGGCATTGGCCCAGCTGTTGCAATTCCTGCTGCAGTGCAGTTGGCTGGTCTTGAAATTAAAGATATTGATCTCTTTGAAATAAATGAGGTAAGAGTTCAGGCTATTTCTTCTAATTTTCTTTCCTTGCCTCCTTGTATTCAAGTTGAAGGTCTTCAAGTAATTGCATCTTCAATGTTCCGTGTGTAGGCATTTTCCTCCCAATTTGTTTACTGCTGTAAGAAGCTGGAGCTTGATTCAGAAAAAGTAAATGTGAACGGTGGTGCCTTGGCTCTTGGGCATCCTTTGGGTGCAACAGGTATTTATAATAACATATTTCAATTTATCACGGCCTTTTTTTTTTTTTTTTCTCTATAAGCCAGTAATTGTTACTAGAAGCAGTGTACCAGTTACAATAACTTGAATGGTGATGATTTCACACACATGAGATATGTTGGATTTACAATGTTTACCATCTTTGTTTCCGGACTAGTACATTTCTGCTACTTGTAGTTGTGATTATATCTGTAGTTTGTGGTGAGAGTGCACCATAAATAATTCCAGAGACTAAACCTAGCTTTGGTTAAATTTAAAAGGCTGCCAGCAGTTGTTACTAAGAATAATACCAGTTACAGCATCTAGAAGAGTGATGGTTGCCGATTTGTGCAACATGTTGGGTTCTGCATTTCTACATTTCTATGTTTCAGCTACTTGTATTGTAGTTGTCACTAAGGGCCCGTTTGGATACCACCAAATAAGTTACTTTTTCTACTTACAGTAGTAGATTAGTAACTTATTTGAGATAAGTAAGTTTGGTTTATGATCAATTATAAGTACCTTTTTTTTTAAATATTTAAAGTTACTAGATCACTTCAGTTTAATAAATAGAAATCAAGATAAGCTACTCAAGGCAGAAGTAACTCAAGTAACTTACGATCCGAACGCTCCCTAAATCTGTAGTTTGTGGTGGGAGTGTGCCAGAAATGAATGACAGAGGCCAATCTTGGCTTTGATTAATATAGAGCATATGATTGTGAGTTGTTGTAGTCGCGTGTTTTAGCCGACTAATGAAATGGTTGAAGTTTTAACCTTCAAGAACCGTAAATTTCTTCACCAAATGTAGAGCTGCAAGTTGGGTTCAGGTCAACCTGAACCTGTCCCAACCCAATCCTGGTTCCTTAGTTCAGGTTGTGTTGGGTTTCCGGGGTCATCAAGCAGGGTTAAGGTTGGAAAACTCCAGCCTGATGTGAAATCGGGTTGGGTTTGGGTCGAGCAAAATCAGGCCAGGTTAGGGTAGGGTTGGGAATAATCACATGTATTTGGGTTGGGTTGGGTCAAGTCAGGTCGGGTTGGGTGGGCTTAGGGTTGAGTATAGAGGAATTTTGGTTGGGTTTGGGTTGGGCACCTCGGGTTAGAAGTTGGGTCAGGTCGAGTTGTGGGTTGGGTTCCCTCAAGGTCGGGTCAGGTTCTGATTGACCCTCAACTCAACCCAACCTACCCAAGTGGCACCACGAACTGGGTGGATCTCATGAATTTCTTTGATCTTTTGTACTTGTTCGCCTGTAGACTGGTTGGCTATGTGATCCATTTCTTGAACTTTGGGTAGTGCTGCCAGGGAGGATGAGCTAGTCTGCTTATTATCTTGACAGTAGTTTGGTTTTTATTCCCTCAATCTGTCGATCCATGAGTGGCACAATAGCAAGAAGTTTAATTGCTTGCAATATGTGGACCTCCACGTATATCATATTGATAATACAACATCAAGTCATGTCCAGCCAAAGGAATGAGAAAAGAGGAAGAAGGGAAGAAAATTCCCAACTAGGGAATCATGGTTGTGAAACATCACCCAAAGAGACCCATGGTGAACATGTGTCGGAAAGGTTCGAGACATGGGCACAAGTTCATTCAGGGGTTTATGTTGTACTGTATATAGTCTCCATAATGTTATTAAAAGCATTAGCTATAGAGTTCTTTATACCATGTTGAGAAAGTGATCTTTCTTGGTTGCATGTAGTGTTCGAAATATCGGTATTACGTATCACATCCTTGGAATACAGATATGTATTGGTTATCGCATGGGATATGTCGTTTGTATTGGGTAATTTATCCCAATTTTTGGGAAACATTAGGAAATTGGTTGAATTTTTCAATCAAAATTCAAGGATTGTTAGAAAAGACCTTAATACACACTTTTAAATTATAACATCTCAAGAAAGTAGTAACAAAAGAAATGTACATGATAGGTTTCCTTTATATAGGGTCCTAAGCTATGCGCTATCTAACTAAACTACTGCAACTATATTCAAATTAAATGCATAACATTTAGAGTGTACGTGATGATCATTTAATCAAACACTCTTAAATACCTTGAAATTAGTCTCAATTGACAACTGGTTGAAGGCAAATTTTGGAAAAAAAATAATATTTTAATAAATTTTTTATATTAATTTTTAATTAAAAAATGAATTTTATTTTCCAAAAATTGACAAGTTCTTAACAAATCAGTAGATTAGCCCTCATGCATTGTTGATTTCATGTTTGGAGTGCAACATTGTAAGCAATTTGAGAGAAATTGGAAAAGTTTTGAATTTTCTTCAATTTTCCTCAAATCGGACCACCTGCACTCAAATTTTGAAATTAGAATGTATGTGATGATCATTTCATCAAATACTCCTAAATACTTCAAAATTAGCCTCAATTGACAGCTAGTTGAAGGAAATTTTCAAAAGAAAATGGCGAACATGAAGATGCAATGAATATCGAAATCAAAGCTCAAACTCCATAATTTTTCATGCAAAATATGAGAAACCAATGGATTTAAAACCTATTTGACACTGATTTAACATAATTTCAAAAAGGGATCAAAAATTGAAAATGCTTGCCAAATTGAAAATGTGGGATCCATTGGCACTACTTGTGCATTGCGTATCGCATAGGTTGGATACAAGCTATATCATGGGATATATCGGTCAATATCGTCGATGTTTAGAACATTGGCTGCATGTCTTTGGAAACTATTGACATAGAGATTTCTGAACTAGGATATCCTGATACTTTATTCCCAACACAGTTTTTTGTACCCCCATATGATGTCACATGATCTTTCTTGGTTGCACTTCTGCATTTGCATTAATTCTGTTATTTTCCTAACTCGAGTAATTCTCTCATGGTGCAAAATTGGATGAGATATAGGCCTGGCAATGGGCCAGGCTGTGAGGCGAGGCCTGGCCTTGGATTTTGAATTGGGTAGGCTGGGCCTCCAGGCCTGCCCTGTTCAAAATTTTGATTTTGCTGGCCCAGGCCAGGTCCATTGCCAGCCTAATCCCATATTCATGTCCTAGATTTTTGGAAATGCTCGCACCTTGTGTTCATGTTTTGTATGCGTATCTGTATTTGGGCAATGTAGCATGTGAATATTGGGGGGTGGGGGTGCGTCCCAGGAAATTTAGTAGCTTTTGTGGTAAATTCTTTCTTTCCTTCTCTAAAAAATAAAAACTGTAGGCAGCCTCCATTGAAGTAGAAATTGAGAATTTCTTGAACAAAACCGTCTGGCTGCATTGTGGAAATTTCTATGCAAGATGTATGGGCAACATGGTAAACTTAAAAAAAAAAAAAAAAACCCTAAAGATCCATTAGTTATGTGTAATGAAGTATCCCACAAACAACATAACAATAATTAAACACAAAAAGTTATGGTCTATAGACTATAGCTGTGTCCGGTAGTGTAGTATCTGACACACGAACATGGACATGTGTTGACATGGCACAATCCAAAGAGAAGTGCCTTGTACTTAGATGATAATTGTGATCATAACCCGCTTGCATGGACCCTACTCTGTCGTGGTTAGGCCAGTCAAATCAACTGTCATACAAGCTCCTTAATGTTTATTCATCTCACCATGGACTACAGCTACTTACAATTTTGCAACATTTTGTTCGGTAATTGCTCTAGATTATTTCATTTCCATGAAAAAATCACTTCATGAGTCAAGGTATCCCAAATCGGTTACGTTTCGGCCGTAACGGCCGATACTTAACGGTAACGACATCAACCGTTACATGATTTGGCCCTCGAAACAGGGCACCTCTGTTTTTTGGGTTCGTAACGTCCGTTACGGTACCGTAACAAACGTTACGGTCAATAACCCTAAAGAAAAATGAAAAAAAAAATGGTAAAAAAAAAAGAAAAAGAAAAAAAAACATACCTTTTAAAAAAAAAAAAGAAAAAAAAAAGAGAATTCTTTTCTTCTTCTTCTTCTCCTTCTTCTTCTTCTTCTTCTCGCCCTACTGCGGCTGCTGCCCGGGCCTCCTCCTCCTCCTCCTTTTGAAATCGGAAGCGGTTTGACTGGTGTACCACACACCAGTATAGCTGCTGTAGGTACGTGTCATGCTAAGACGAGTGCTGACACTCCTTGAACTCCGAGTTACGAACGGTTCAAAGGAGATTAAAGTTACATGGGCTCCATAGCGATGTATTTATTATATCTATACCGTTCATCTATTTTTAAATATCATTTTAGAGCATCAGCCAAAAAAATGAATCGTATCCAAAGATCGTCTGGACCACACCAAAAATAGCAGCGAGATGATGATTTTCACTGTTAAAAAATTCGTAGGCCTACCATAACGTTTATTTTCCATCCAATCTGTTCAAAAGGTCAAAAAGACCTCAATGAAGAGGAAAAACAAATTTCATATTGATCCAAAAGTTCTGTGATCCCAAAAAGGGTTTCAATGGTAGATGTTCAATCCCCCACTGCTTTTTACAGTGTGGTCCACTTGATAGTTAGATCTGTATTATTTTTCGTGTTAAGCCTTAAGACGAGCTCGTCAAAGGAATGGACGGTTTAGATATAACATATACCTCATGATCAGACCCACAGGACTTGCTTGCGTCAAATGAATGGATTGGTACGCATTACGCAGCACGTTGCACAATTTAATAAAATGTATACGTGCCACATGGGCCCCACCATGCTGTATGTATTTTATCCATGCCGTCCATCCATTTTGCCACATCATTTTAGGTTATGATTTAAAAAATTAGTAAGATCCAAATCTCAGGTGGACCACAACATAGGAAACAGTGGTTATAGAATGCTCACCATTAAAAATTTCTTAGGGTCCACTGTAATGTTTATTTTCCATCTAACCTGTTAATAGGGTCACACTAACGTGGATGAAGGGAAAACACACATGTCAGCTTGATCTAAAACTTTTGTAGCCCCGATAAAATTTTAATGATAGTCGTTTAATTATTATTGTTTCTTATGGTGCGGTCCACCTGAGCTTTGGATCAGCCTCATTTTCGGGCTCATGCCCTAAAATTATTTGGCAAAATGGATGGACGGTGTGGATATAACACATTCATCATGAGTGGGGTCCAAAAAACTGACACTTGTGTGCTACACTTCACAATTTGAGTCCTACCTAATTTGGGCGCTTAAAAAATTGTCCACGAGACATGTATTAACTTAAAATTTACCAATTAAATTATGGACTGTAATTGCTAACTCAAAATGCCAAAATCAAATTGTTTGAATAGTTTTAATTGTTAATTTGTGGACGCTTATTTTTTAAAATAGGGCCTTTTGATTTTTTTTCATGATTCACTATCCAATAAATGTCCACCAATTCACAAGTGAGATAATACCAATAAATTGCATGAATTTGAGGCTGATTTGGGGCATGGATTGGTCCTCCAAGTCAGCCCTAAATTGGCAACGCGATCTACCTGAATTTAATTTCATTTCTTAAAAGAACTATTGGGAGAAATGATATCAAATTGTTAAGTATATAAATTAGATATTTAGAAAATTAAATATATGAATTTTGTAGTCAAATTCAGGTTACCTGGTTCATAAATTCATCAGACAGTCCGATACAACTTCTCACCAAAGAGTGAACCGTTACACCACCATAACCATGTTCCAATTTATAAATGAATGCATATTTGGAATGCTTAGAATATTCCGGATTTAATCCATATTTTTTCATATTTTTTTAGCAAAAAAAAATAAAAAATTGCGCCGTTACGGGCCGTTACGCCCCGGTATCCGTATCGGTTTCGGAGGGCACCATTACGCCAACAGATACTGATACGGGACACCTTGTCATGAGTACATTTGCCAACACCACCAAATACAAATACACCTCCATGAACGATAGTACCGAAAAGAGATACCTGCAGCCTATAGGTGAGGATCAAGTCCATGAAATTGAAGAAGGAAGAAATTTTGGTTGAATATTATGAACGGGTTTCCAGACCCAATATGCTGTGGATGTCTGTGTTGGGAAGGTTGATTATTTTTTAAGCAATCCTGTTTTTTCACAATAAACCGACACCAAATTTTTTTTGTTTAACTGAACCTTGACTTGTTGGGGCTATCTTACCGAATGATTCAAGAATGTGTTATTGAATTCTCAAGGAACTTATTGATTTTCATCAACCTATGTAATTGACTATTACATAGCACCTGTGGGAGTTTTGTGCTGTCATTGCTGGTCCCAAGTACAGATAAGGAAGGGGGTTGTGTTAGCTTGGCAGCCACTGAAGCTTTTGCCCTAACTTTCATCATGAATCCTGAGAATATTACATTCCAAACTCATGCTAGGGCCTTCTGACTTAATGACCAATGGTCTGACTGTTATGGCTCTTAATAAAGTTGAATGGCGGAACGGGATTTGTGTAGCGACCCCAGTTATTTGGGATGAGGCTGAGATGGTGATGATGATTATTGAGTTCTTAATGCTCTCATTGTAGATTTATTTTACCTTGTACCAATGACAAGGGCAAATTGAGAGAACCATGTTACTCTTGTGTACATGTGACCTAAGTCACATTACCGAGTCACTGGGGATCTGACAATGAAAACCAGCTTAGTACCTCATTCGACAAGACCGAGAAAATAATGCAGTATTTAGGAATATTGTAGGTTGAAAGGGGTGTCACATCTAGGTCCTTCCAATGGAGGCACATGCCTTTGATGCCAGGTGGGGTTGTGTCACACACCTTAGTCCACCTCAAACCTACAGAAGCACAAAGCTAGCCTTTCATATTTTCTCATCTGTCAGTTGCATTTTTCAACTCAAATGTGGAAAGGAGTCTATATGCTCCAATCAATCCATTGAAATTTAGCAAATGTATAATTGGATTTAAGGGAACTAAGCCATAATATGTCGAGAATCTGAAGTAGAGCAGGGTTAAGTCAGGTTGCAGATCAGTCTCATTAAAATAAGGAGTTGTTTGGAGACACGCGGTGTAGGATAACTAAAGGCTTTTCTTCTTTTCTTCTCAGACTTTTATTCTTTTCTTCTTCTTTCCCATACATTGAGGGACAGCCGGAAATGGGTCCCTCAGAAACTGCACGTCATTCTATGAGTTCTTCCTTCACTGGCAAAGCACATTTATATGGAGGGTAATCTTTTTCTGTTTCTTTTCACAGGCGCCCGCTGTGTGGGAACTCTGTTGCATGAGATGAAGCGTCGAGGCAAGGACTGCCGGTTTGGAGTGATATCGATGTGCATAGGTATGCAAGTGCAAATGTGTGTGGGTCAGGTGGTGAGTGGGATTTTGTGCTGTTGTCCTTATTTTTAGGTGTATTTAACTGGTGACGATGTGTTTGCTACCCTGACAGGCACAGGAATGGGGGCTGCAGCCGTTTTTGAAGCAGGAGATTGTGTCGATGAACTAACCAACACCTGCAGGATCCAATCCAACAATCTGCTATCCAATGATGCTCTATAACCTCTTCCATCCATCCTGTCCGTCCATCACAAGGTATATGTGCTTATTGTTTGGCATCCTAACGAATTCAAGTACCATTACAAGGTAAAATAAATTAGGAGAAGATACAGGTCCGCATAAATGGGACATGTGGGTCCCATCTGTATGTTGACATGACCTTCTGTTGTCTGTTTTAGCTCTAGAAGTCCTGTTTTGTTAGTCCCTTTTCAACTTCCTCTATTAAGTGATATTTGTTTTGGAAGGAGAACAAAGGGTGGAAAACAACCCTTGTAGTCAAAAGAGAAGTGGAGATTTTCTTGTTGTATTATGGATTATTTTCTTCTTCTTCTGCTTCTTTTTTTATATAGTGCACATACAATGTACGGCTATTTCTTTCCAGCCAACCGAGCCATGCAAAAGGTGGGCTGCATCATAGAGATCACCAGGGCCAAAAGCCAGGATGGTCCATTTATCAGGAGAACTACGACCTAGGAATCAATGGACAGCTGATGGTCTTGACCCAATGTGTGTGTGTGGTCCACCTGATTAGTGGATTGTTCCAATTTTCACTCCAGGTGATCTTCATGGTATGGTCCACTGTTTTCATAGGTTGGGTGTTCCATTGAAGTGACACATCAGCAGAAAATAAAATGCCATTTGCTGAAGTAAATGGAACAACATGATTGTAATGAAATAGTAATCTGGCATGTTAACCCACTCAATATTTGCTTCAAATACAAAGTGTATGTAGGGGAGATATTACTCTGGCAGTGTATGATGCTTGATATGCATGCACTCGGGAACGCCTAAGTGCCCTATCATCTACGGCTCATGTTGAGCTGGGCCCACCTCAGCATGGCCCAGTTTGAACATAACCCAAGTAATCTTGTTTTCCTTGATAGGTAAAGCTGGGCTTGAACCTACACCTCAATGTTGAAACATGGCCTATTGTCACAGTATGGTTTTGGCATGACCGGGATTGTTCTGTGACCAAAGCTGTTGGCTCGATGGACCCATGGTCTGCAGGTTACCTAGGCGTGGGTTGGAAAATGTTACCCATTTAAGAAAATGGGTTGGACTTGAGTTGAACCATACCCAACCTGACCTGCTCATATGGCATGTACATGGTGGCCCAAAAACCTGAGACCATCTGATAGAAAACACATAATGCATGTATGTTTCGTATGTTTTCGCTAATTGGGCATAGCTGGATAATGCCTTTAACCTCATATTCCATTCTTAAACTTAAGTGTGGTTGTGCCAGGTCAGGTTAGGTTGATCGAGCCCAACCTGATTACAATTAAATGGGTTGGATAGACGGTGCTCTTTGGCCCGTTTAGTCAACCAATTGGGCTCTGTGACCCTGACCCGACCCATTGCCACCCTTTCTGTGATGCTTCATGCAACAAACAGTACTTCCCCCATTTCAAAAGATCTTATCTGTCGAATAGGGCTATCCATAGGCCGGGCTTGGGCTAGGCAAGATAAAAAATTTGAATAGGCCCGGCCGAACAGTTCAAAATCCAGGCAGTAGCCAACCTCCGGTCATTACCGTCCAAGGCATCCAAGCCGCTTGAAAGGTTGGCCCATGGCCCACCTTAAAGATCATCGGCCGATCCAATCATGACCATAGAAAAAAATGGGTGGGCAATTGATTCACTCAATGTATTCGTGTAACCCAGCTGATGAATGGATTGTCCGGATTTTTGCACCCAATGATCTTCAAGGTGGAGCTAACCTTTTGAGCGGCATGGATATCACATGCACTTATACATTGGCCACATGCAACTCATGGAACGTAACTCTGTGGTCCAATCGGGTGGATGTGAACACTCCTCTTCAGTTTATGCTCCATTTGTAACGGGGCCAACGGGTTGGCTAGGATGGGGCAAAAACAAAAATAAATAAATTTCAAGAGAAAAACTTTAATACTCTGGTGTATGATATCCTTTGATACACGGGCACAAAGAAATTCCACATGCAGGATGCAAGTAACTCAAATTAAATCATTTAAATTTGGGCCACACTTAAAGTGGACCACACAACAAAAATTATACTTTTTTAATCTTTTACTTTTTTTTTTTTTTTGAAAGGTAAGCAAATTTTATTACCAAGGTCCCACGAATAATTATAGTAAACTCAAGGGCCTAAGCTCGCTACAAGCAACAAGCAGCTCATACGCCTGAAGAAAACCAATAAAATGAATTTGAAATCCAAATATCCTTTTTGGATGGGAGTAAAGGGGAGGAATTGAAATGCATTGGAAATTCTCAAAATATTCGTAGGTACATATATGATATCCCAAATCAACTTTAACATATTAAATTAGTGTAAATACATGATATTTAATAAGATAATAGTAAAAAACCCATTGAAATATATACTTTTACCAAAAATAAAGAACTTTAAAGCCTCGAGTGTGCCACAAATGTAAGGATTATGAACAAGTAACTTACTAATATTTTTTAACCATTAATTTAAATGGCTAACCTTTGGACGGTTTAGATCATTCTATTAGTATGATTTTAGTTATATAACCGATAATTGAATTATTTCGGAGTATATCGACATGCCACGTGCATGGCATAGCGGCACTTTTGTTTACTTGCGTGACTTTTCAAGGGAGCTAAGAAAAGACATTTCACTCTATTTACTTCCAAATCCCCTTCAAGGGAGAGGATTCCATTTATAAGCTTATTTACTCCTCTTTCATTTCATTTTCATCCATATAAAACATACCTCAGATGTCATTTACTTCCATTTAACCAAAATTCTCCTGTTGACCTTCATTTACTCCCATCCAAACAGCCCCTTAAATTAATTCTGTACCAGTCTTATGGTATGACCTCATTTGAAACGATGTTTTTATTATTATTTTCTTGTTTCAATTTATTTCATATCTTCATTTGGCACGGAAAAGAATCAATAGAAAAAGATAGAATTCGAATGGATTGATATCTTCAAAACAAATAAAATGAAAAAAAAACAAGAGGAAGAAAAAGAGAAGAAGAAGATGAAACATTCATAATATTCTTAGAAATTCTTGCTCCTATTGGACTAAATGTATCTATATCATGCATATGATCCTGATTTATGGATCTCTCGGTTTAGCAATCCCCTACACTATCATTTATGGATCTCTCGGTTTTGCAATCCCCTACACCATCATTTGAGATATGGTGTCGAGTTGTATTAGCCAAAGGTTAGCCTAGGTCCATTTGTTCTCATTTGTAAGTAACATCTAACTATTTAGATCCCATGAGACGACGACATCCATAATAGAAAAAGGATACAGACACGTTTATATATGAGAAATCGAGATCAGGTGATATAATGCAAGGTCTTCCAATAAGATTCGTAAAGAAAGTCAGTCAGGAAGAAATATATGTAATAGCTATAAGCCAATTCCGTATATGTTTCATGCATGCAGAGTGCTCAAACTCATTGAGTCGACTCAAAAGCCAGTTGAGTCAACTCAACTCGGTGATAGATTTGAACCTCTTATTTATCACACATTATCAACCGCACATAACTAGGGAACCAAGCCATGGATTATTACCAAGTTTTATAATTTATATAACTTCATGAAGTTAAATATCTACCTATCTTCACTCTTAATTTTTTAATTTAATAAATTAATAAATATTGGGCTGAGACGACTCAAGCCTTCCAGCCAACCCGACTTATTCAAGCTGGTTCCTTCATTCATTCATTAATTGATTCAAGGTAGCTTTAGCTTACTTCCAAGTCCAAGCGCTAGCGGTAGTAGCTAGTTGCCAGAAGCGAAGCGATCTTCCAGGCCGGGAAGGTTTGAATATGGAGTCAAAGTTGGGTGTTGTATGATGGACGGTCCACATTAAAGTTGGGCCTTGAGACAATTTGCATCTAATGTCCGGCATGATGGTAATGCATATCTAAGGTGCCCCGCATGATGGATAGCCCAAGTAAAAAATGGGCCTATACAAGGTGGATGGTCCATATTAAAGGTAAGCCCCCACACAATGGATAAATCACCTTGAAGACAAGGTGTGGCCACAATATAATGAGCAATCCACGTAAAAGGTTAGCTCGCATGATGGATGGTATAATTAAAAGCGGTCATGAGTAGGGGTGTACATCGAGTCGAACCGAGCTTGAACTCGGCTTGGCTCGGTCCTCGAGCCTGACTGGCCAGCTTGGCTCGGTTCGGTCAGTAGCTTGGGCCAGCTCGGGTCGAGTTCGAGCCAAGATTGAGCCGAGTTCACTATTGAGGCATTTCCACAAACACCTGAACTGCAACTTCAAAATCTCATTGTTTTACAAACAGAGGCAACGGTTTTACATGTGTTTTATCAAACACTAAGTAACATTAAAAAAAAAAAAGAGAGAAAAAGTATTTATTTAATGTACATACCTTGCTTGCCACCGGCCAAACCTTCCTTACCACCAGCCAAACCTTCCTTGCCACTAGCCACATCTTGTTGAATCATTTTATCAAACAGTTGGTGAGAACATCAATGGCAAAGTAACTGATTCACTAAACTGGTTCGATCCGAGTTTGATTCGAGCTGGATTCGATCCGAGTCTAGTCGAGCTGGGGCATGCTCGAACTCAATTTCGAGCTAAAAAATCAGCTCGACTCGGTTCAAACTCAGCTTCATACCAAGTCGGGTCCGGTGAGCTGACCGAGCTAGCTCGGTTCGTGTACAACCCTAGTCCTAAGTGGATAAGAAAATTTTTTAAGAGAATTTAAAAAAGGAATGAAAAGAAAAGAGAAAGAAGAATAAGAAATTAATAGAAGAAATTTAAAAATTATTTATATAAGCATAATGTTTACCAAACATATTTATTTGATAAGTAAAATCCAAGATAAGCTTGAATTGCCAAATATGGATTTGAATCCTTTTCAGATCCACTTAGTGAATTCACATTCAAAGAAGAGATGGTTGCAATGATTATGGGAGGGTGAGGATAAATTAGAAAAATCATAAATACAAATAATTGAAACTAGTCGACTGGTGGACATTTATTGGACGGTGGACATTTATTGGATGGTCGAAAAGAAAAATATCATAAAAGTCAGTATTCAGTGAATATGAGTGAACTAATCAGAGGTTGGAATTATTCAACCAACATGAATCTTGGACATCATCTGTTAACACTTCACGGTGTGTCCCTAACTTGGACGGTTTAATTTAAGGCATGCATACGTATAATATCTGTGCCCGTGTATCAAGCATCCAACTCTGGCGGAGTATTAAATAACTCCCCAATAAACAAGCGCCTTGTATAAATTATAAAAGTTATGTGGGACTTGATCATATTAGACGGCTCAGTAGTGGCCACGCGACTTGCCTGTGTCTTCCCGTGGTTGGAATCTACGTGGGGCCCACAAGATTCCTGTGACAAATCCACTCCGTCCATCAGTTTCGACAGACCACCATAGGATAGGATTCCAAAATTCAAGAAGATCCAAAGCTCAAGTGGGCCACACCGCATGAAACAGTTAGAATGAAAACGTCCACCATTGAAACCTTCCTGGAGCCGACTATGATGTTATATGCCATCCAAACCGTTCATTAGGTTACTACCACTAAGATAAACTGTAGGTACAAATGTCATCCTGATACAAAATTTCTGTAGCCCCCACAAAGTTTCCAATTGTAAGCATTCAATCCCACTGTTTCGTGTGGCACGGCCCACCTGATTTTCTATCTGCCTGATTTTTGGATTCCTATACTACTGTGGTATTTAGAAACTGATGGACGGAGTGGATCTGTCACGGGCTTCTCTTTGGCCCCAAAAAGCTTCCGTCCACAGGAACATGTGGCCGGGATTCTCAGGCAAGTCGCGTCCGTACGTAGATCTGTCCAGTGTCGTTGTGTCCTTAAGTTTGTATAGGTGGGGCCCACAGTTTGTCAATCCAGACCATTAATTTATTGGGTCCTGTGGTGCATGGACATGGCCTGGAATTATCCTCGAAATCCAAACCATGGGTCCTACTTTCAGATGGTACACTACATCGCTCAAAGCAGATTGATCAAACCACCCATGAACTTCTGTTGCATCTTGACATGAAACCATGCATTAATTCGACGTTGGTGTTGTCCTTTCGGTGCATTTATTACTAGAAAATGCATCATCCATGATGGGGCCCGCATTTCGACAGTTTGGATTGACCCAAATTCATTCCACATGGAAGTATTTATGTACCCAGTGGACCCCACATAAACGAACCCTCGGACATCATTATATATATATATATATATATATATATATATATATATATAATATATATATATATATAATATATGATTGATTGCAAAAGAGTAGTGTTCTAAATTTCTAATGCGATAGGGCGTTAGGAGTTTTGATTCGCCACTCCATGCAAGTGGGCCCTTTGATCTGACAGGCCGTTTTAGTTTAAGAGAAAAAAAAAAAAAAACTTGAATGCTCTAATAATATAATGAAAAATTTGTATCTTTAGACAACAGGTGTTGTGGCACCCATCGTGTGGGTCTGGCCATAGAAATCAGGATGCTCTCCTGATGAATGTTCTTTTTTTGATAGTCAACTGAACCACCGGAAATATTTATTTTACATGCAGCCGAAGGGCTTTTATTTTTATTTTTATTTTTACACACGCACACACACTGCCACACACTCAAGCCGTAGTGGAATTTCACCACCTATGGGTACTCGAACCCTTGACAGGTATTTTACATACCCCAACTAAAATCAACGGAAATGTGCATTTATTCATATTAAAAAAAAAAAAAAAACATAAATAAAAAAGGAGAAAACAAATGAAAATTACGACACCAGCCCTGTGGGGCCCACTGTAATGTATGCGTTTTACCCTCGCTATCCATCCATTTTAACATATCATTTTAAGGCACTAGCCTAAAAAGAAGGCAGATCCACTGCTCAAGTCGGCCGCAATACAAGAAACAATGGGATAAAACATTTACTGTTGAAATTTTTTTGGAGCTGCAAAAGTTTTTGATCAAGATGATATTTGTAACCTTATTAACAGGTTAGATGGCAAATGAACATCACGGTGGGCCCTAGGAAGGTTTTAATAGTGGTGTCATTATACCATTGATTCCTGTGGCGTGGCCCACTTGAGCCTTGGATTTGCCTCCTTTTTGGGCTCATGCCCTAAAATAATCCGTTAAAATAGATGTATGGCCTGGATAAAAGTGGGCCCCATAGATTTCCTGCCGGAACCGAGTTCGTCTTGGCAACGGTAGGACACAAATCGCATCCACATTGGCAATTCATGTTTGAAAAAACTCTAATTTTCCTTTAATTTAGATTTATTAGAAATGGTGGAATTGCAATACTTGCCATGTATTGTTGTTCAATTTGGACACAACCACATGTGTAATGAATGGCCCGATTTCGATAAATATGTTAAGTGTTTGGCATGTTAGAGTTGTATTCAACTCAAATTAAATTAAACGCCTCGTGACCCTACATGCCGAATTAGCCAGAATGGGACTAAATCTATAAAGATTGACTTAACTATTCAATCCTTGGTTGTTAAATATATCAAACAATTTATGAAGGAGAGAGTTAGTTCTTCTGATGAATACTTTTTTGCCTTCAAGACAACGACTTTTCTTACACGGTAATAGCTTTGTCATCTTTCCTTAACAAAATCATAAAAGCAAGAA